>OX451741.1:306600584-307200584 GCA_948472305.1 Vicia faba
TATATATATATATATATATATAATATATATATATATATATATATATATATATATATATATATATATATATATATATATATATATATATATATATATATATATATATATGTATTAATTTCTAAATATGTATTATATATATAAAAATAATAATATTTAATATTTATAAAAAAAAGTATATTTTGCATAAAATATTTTCAAAAGAAAAATGAAATAAAAATCAGAAATGAAATATATTTACATTATTTTTTCTAGTTTTTTTCTAAATAATAATATATATATATTTATGTGCAAATGTCCATATAAGAAAATAAATACCTAAAAAAATATATAAATGGTGTAAAAAATATTTTTCATGTTTTTAATATTATTAGCAAAAATAAATAAGTCAAAATGAAAAGAGAAAAGTCAACAAATCAAGCAAATAAATAAAATGGGCTCAGGGGGTGCAAAACCAAAAATATGGTGTGAAGAGAAATAACACAAAAGCCCAGCCCATGAAACTTCTTCTTCAACCTTCAGCCAAAAACGTTCAAAAAACGCGCGCCTGAACCTCCATTCAAACACCTGGATTCTTTGATCTTTTGCACAAACTTCCAACATAAGAAATGTTAAGCATTGAATCACGATTCTAAATATATAAAAAACTCATCCTATATCTCAGAAATGAGAGAGAATTTTGACATTCCCAAATCCTGACCTAACTTTTCTTCCATATTCAAACCTTAAATTCTCACAGCTCAAGCAAAATAAAAAAAAGAAGTAAAAGCATGTACAGATTCAGGGGCATGAGTAGAACATTTCTTATTCACAAACCTAGAGCTAATGATGCCTACACTAAGAGTTAGAAGTTCACAAAGATACCTGTTCAGTTGAAGTTCTATCTGGCAATGGGGAAGCTTTCAGGGCAAGATGTTGATCTGTATAGCTTGCCTGAAGTGTGGTGATGCTATTCCAATGCTTACTTTGCTTTGAAACACCTTGAATCGAGCTATGGACCTTCAACTGCAAAACAAGAAAGTAAAAATGGTGGAACTGGTTAGAGGAGTTACAGGTCGTGTTTTAGGTTTTGGTTAGCTTGCATTGATGCTAGGGAATGTGTTTGATGAGCTTTGGGCAAGAAAGCATGCAAGGGATGAGAGTTGGCACTCAAACTGCAGTGAGAACTCTGTTTGAGCAGTTTGATGGTGGTTCTGAGTTTGTGGAGGTATTGGAGGTATTGGAGTCGTGTTCTAGCTTGGGTTGGATGATTAGAAGGTGTACAAAAAAATTGCTTAAGTGTTCTAATGCTGAGATTATAGTTGTGTTATGATGTGGGATGTTTCTTAACACTTAAGCAAGAAAATGTCAAGTTGAGGTTTAGGCAGGTAGAGGCCCTCATAACATGCTGCAAACCTCTCCTTGATCAGTGTGTTTTACTCATAATCTTGTGCCAATTAGATTTGATCTGTACTTCTTGGATTTTCAATTGGACATAAAGCTTAACTTTTCAAAAATGGCTATTTCACTTTTTCCATAAATGGATTAAACTTGTATGTAATGCTTGAACTCATAGAACAACACTTTGGCACAAAGGTTTGGCATTAAATTTATGAGTGTTGGATGGTTTAGGGGCCTGTAATCAAGTGGCATGCTGGTGTGAGAAATTTGCACAAGTTATGAACATGTACATGACCAATTCAAAAGTGAGTTTTTGCCATATTGCAAAATTCGATTCTCTCAAGTTATGAGGTTGTTTGATGAGTTCTGGGACATTTTGGAAAGCTTGGAATGTGTACTACAATCCATCTTTGAAATGCAAATTGAAATTCCAAGTGGAAGTGTATGGAAAATGGACTTGAAGTTAGGTAGAAAACCTTGCCAAAATAGGTTAAAATTTCACTAAGTTAAGAATGGTTTAGTACCCTTATTCCAAAAATTGTAACTTGAGATACAAGCTTCTTTTGGGAAAACTTTGTGAATCAAAGTTGTAGATTATGCAATAAGCTACAACTTTCATGTTTTTACTTTTGCTTGAATCAAAATGAATCTTGGTGAGAAAGTGGGGCAAATTTGCGAAAAAATTAGGGTTTTTCATAACTTAGAAAAATTCTAAGTTATGAAAAATTCTCATTTCAAACCCTAATTTGCAAATTTTGATTTCTTGGTGAACAAGTTTCATGATTTGGCATGTTTTGATGAAAAATGAATCTTGACTCTTGATTTTGACCAAAAAGTCAAAGTTTGACTTTTCAGTATACAGTCAAAATTGATCAATTGACTGGGAAATTCAACTGTCAATCTTGTATACTTGGGATCTTTTGAACTTGTTGAGCATGTCAAGATAATTCCATGGGGTCTTTGAGTCCATATGTGAGCTTGGTTTGCCTTTGGCTAGGTCAAACAGTAAAAAATTACCTTTGTGCAGTCAAAACCCTAAAAATGACCATTTTGCCCTTTTGGTGATCTGATCAAATTTCTTGAGGAACTGTGATCCAAACTTGATCAAATGGTCCATGTGAGTTCATAATGTTGATGTGGGTCAATTTTCATGAGATTTGACTGTCAATTGGCCACAGTTGACTTTTTCCCCAATACAGTTGATTTCTAGGTCAACTGTCCAATTGATTGGGCAAAACTTGGGATCAAGGCTTGAAACTTGATGTGGATAAACTTGGGAGTCCAATATGAAGCAAGAAAGTCATCTTAGGCATTTTAGGTCAAAACATCTTTGTGCAAACACAAACCCTAATTTGGGTCAACAGTGCAAGGAGAAGTCTTGAGCAGATGAAACCCTAACTGGATCTTGATCTTCAGGGACTTGGTGATGAGAAATTAATGAGAAATGGGAGGACAAATTTTGGGGTACAACAAGGTGGTTTGACCTAGTCAACACTTGTGTAAACTTGAGCCTTTGGAGATATTATGAGAAATGTCTTGAGAAAAGAGAGAGAAAATTTTAGGGTACAACAATTGCCCCTTGTCAATCTTCTTAAACCTAAAGAGTTAGATTGGAGGGTCCGCCATTCGTGACTTGAAGGTGGAAGGTTATTGAACACTAGAGTGCCCAGAAATTTGCACTCGCTAATGCACGAGGTAATATGTTGGTTGATTGTATCAGGAATGGGCTTGAAGATTCCATTTGGAGAGGTGATAAAGATTTATCAGAGATGGGATAATAGATGACATCCATATGGTCAGAAAATTGTCAGAGATAGGCTTATAGATGCCATCAGGAGCGACTGTTGGGTAGAAATTGGAAGAAGTACCATAATAAATATTTGGTCGATTTATACTGAAAAAGCAGATGTATTTCGCCTATTTTTAATTCGAAGGAAATAAATCTGAACCATAAGAGGTCTTTCATTTTCCCGTCTTTAACTGGAAAAAGTAAATCTAAACCAGAAGAGGTCTTTCGTTTGCCTGTCTTTAACTGGAAGAAGTAAATCTGAACTAGAATAGGTCTTTTATTCGCATGTATTTAACTGGAAGAAGTAAATTTGAACCAGAAGAGGTCTTTCGTTCTCTGTCTTTAATTGGAAGAAGTAAATCTAAACCAGAAGAGGTCTTTCGTTCACCTGCCTTTAATTGGAAGAAGTAAATCTGAACCAGAAGAGGTCTTTCGTTCGCCTGTCTTTAACTGGAACAAGTAAATCTAAACCAGAAGAGGTCTTTCGTTTGCCCGTCTTTAACTGGAAGAAGTAAATCTGAACCAGAAGAGGTCTTTCGTTCGCCTGTCTTTAACTTGAAGAAGTAAACCTAAACCAGAAGAGGTCTTTCGTTCGCCTGTCTTTAACTGGAAGAAATAAATCTAAACCATAAGAGGTCTTTTGTTCGTCTGTCTTTAACTGGAAGAAATAAATCTAAACCAGAAGAGTTCTTTTGTTTGCCTGTCTTTAACTGGAAGAAGAAAATCTAAACCAGAAGAGGTATTTTTACTGATCTTTCCTGAAAAGGACAAAAGGGTTAACTGTACGCCATATCATGATGTATGAAATGTATTGCGTAATGATGTTCTGAAAATAAATGAGATTTTGTTGTATGCATATTCTATGATGTATGAATGTGAAATGTTATTGAAGTGTATCTTTGATTGGGAAAATAAATCCCTGCCTACTGCTAGAGAGTTTTGGGAAGCTAAATCTCGGACTACCGCTGGGGACGAAGAGTATGTGTATCTTTAACTTTGTTTAGAATGCTTCCACTGGAAATTCCTATTTCTTGTTTGAGGAAGCTCTGCAGGGAATGTTGGCTTCTGCTTGGGGAATAGAATTTAGGAGCTTTAGTTGACCATTACGCTACTGGGGAATTTAATTCTGATGCACCCTGACTGGAGATAAAAGAGATGATTAAACATCCATCTTGTTGGATAAAGTTAACTGGTATCTAGTCAAATTCCAGGCTTTGAAACAAGTTTCTGGAGATAGTATCAACTCTATTGGAGAACGGGAGTTCTGTCAATTGATTTGTAGTAGTCTAAGGAATAGACTTAGGCTGAGGAGACTGTGGTCCGTTGGGGAAATAAACCCTATTGAGGAAGGCGTTTTGGTTACCTTATTGGGGAAGTGAATTCTTTTGGGGAATCACTTTTTACAAAGTTTCTTTTCTGGTCTTGGAAGACCAAACTCGGCTGGGGAAAAGAATTTTCAGGAGATATACTGATTAGAACTCTGTATGACTTCACTCTGTGGGGATAATCTCATTTAAGTGACTTTGTGGGGATACCCCAAATCCTTAATTAAATGTTTATTACTATTCTTGTGCATACATTTGTTAAAAATTAATCATGTTCATATGCATATGTTCATTCAATTTTAGTCATTGGACGTTTTTTCACTCAAAATAGAAAAGCAAAAAATTTGCACTTCAAAGTAAATTTGTATTGATAATTTGCCTAAAAACATGTGTTTTTGTACAGGGAGACAGAAATCCTAGTAAGAGGAAGTCGTCGAAAAAAAATGGAAAGAATACAAAGTGAAAACAAAAATTATATATCCATGTGGAAGTGATCTCATTGGGTTCCGACTCCGCTATTTCCCCTATGTCTTCGAACATCATCCCTTGTCGTAGGAAGGAGTTGATTGAATTGGTCTTGTATCCTTTTGAACTTTTGACCTTGGTAATAAAGCTGTATGTAATGATTCAATGGGACGTAGTCGTACGCTTTAATCCTTAACTTTTGCCTGGATCGCCCTTTCGGGTTTTCAGTCCAACAGGATACCCTTTTTTGCCCAAGCCGCCCTTTCAAGTTTTCTACTTTCCGGGTGTACAATCTTTCATATATATCCCTATTTTTTCCCCAAACCTTTATAGTTTGTTGGGACGCCCTTATTTTTTCCTAGGTATGTCAACCTAGCGGGTCATTCTCATGCGAAGTATTTTTTGACTATGTCCGTGTTCACTAGATGTGGGAAATCTTCACCGTCCATGGTGGTTAACATCATAGAAACGTCAGAGAATACTTTCTTAACAATAAATGTCCCTTTGTAAGTGGTAGTCCATTTGCCCCGAGGATCTCCTTATGGTAAAATGATGTGCTTTATTACTAAGTCGCCAGCCTGGTATACTCGAGGTTTGATCTTCTTATTTAATACCTTGATCATACGCTTTTGAAACATCTGACCATGACAAACAGCAGTCATTCTTTTCTCATCAATTAAGTTCAACTGATCCAATCTAGTCTGAATCCATTCGTCTTCGCCTAAGTTTACTTCTTTCATAATCCTTAAGGAAGGAATATGAACTTCAACAGGCAGGACAGCTTCCATGCCATAAAATAAAGAGAATGGGGTTTCCCCAGTTGATGTTCGTGTCGAGGTATGGTAGCCATGGAGAGAAAATGGTAGCATCTCATGCCAGTATTTATAGGTCACAACCATCTTTTGCATAATCTTCTTTATGTTCTTATTGGAAGCTTCCATTGCGTCATTCATCTTGGGTCTGTATGGAGAAGAGTTGTGATGCTTGATTTTGAACTGCGTGCAGAGTTCAGTGACCATGGCATTATTGGTGTTGGTTCCATTGTTAGTGATGATCCTTTCAGGGATGTTGTACCGACAGATGAGGTTATGCTTGATAAACCGAGCTACAAAATTCTTAGTAACGGAGGCAAATGAAGCAGCTTTGACCCATTTGGTGAAGTAGTCAATAGCGATGAGGATGAAACGATGTCCATTGGAGGAAGTGGGCTTGATTTCTCCAATCATGTCAATGCCCTACATATTGTAAATGGCCATAGAGAAGTCATGACATTCAAAGGTATGGAGGCACATGAACCTTGTCGGCATAGATCTGACACTTATGGAAAGTCCTCGAATGGTGGTGACAATTAGTTTCCATAGTCGACCAATAATAATCAGCCCTCAGAATCTTCTTGGCCATAGTGTGTCCACTAGAGTGAGTTCCGAATATGCCCTCATGCGTATATTCCATGATCTTCTCTGCCTCCTTCTTATCCATACAACGGAGCCGAGTAGAATCATGGTTGTGCTTGTAGAGGATCCCATTGCTTAGGAAGAATTTGGATGAGAACCTCCGTAGGAATTTCTTGTCGTTGATTGAAGCTCCCTCAGGATATTCTTGTGCTTCAAGGTACCTCCTCACTTCATGATACCAAAGCTTCTCCTTATCAGTGTCAATCTCATAATAGTGTGCATGTTCGTTAAGTCTTTCGATGGTAATTCTGGGAGCTTTGTTGTCCCAGTTGACTTTGAACATAGACGACATAGTTGTTAAAGCATCTGCCAACTAATTTTCTTCCCTCGAGAAATGTTCAAAGGCTCTTTGTAAGGGATCCGATTAGGATGTTTGGTGTCCCATTCTCCCTTAACTTGACTGACAACCAGAGCTGAATCTCCGTATACACTTAAAAATTTGATCCATAAGTCAATAGCAGCCTTTAGACCCTAGATGCATGCTTCATACTCGGCCATGTTGTTTGTACATTCGAAGCACAGTCTGGCAGTGAAAGGCGTATGGCAATCTTTAGGAGAACTGATCACAACACCAATTTCGTTACCTAAAGCATTGGAAGCTCCATCAAAAACCATAGTACATTAGGATCCATGTTCAAGTCCTTCACACGGTCCAGGCTTTTCACAATCAGTTATCAGCATGATATTCTCGTCTGAGAGTTCAAAGTTCATGGATTGATAGTCATAAACAACTTGATGGGCCAAATTATCCGCCAACACACTTCCCTTGATTGCTTTTTATGTAGTGTATTGGATGTCATATTTAGTCAAGATCATTTTCCATCTAGCTATTCGTCCGGAGAGAGTTGGTTTCTCGAAGATATACTTGATGGGATTCATCTTAGAAATCAATAGAGTGGTGTGAGTCAACATATATTGTCTTAGCCGGCGAGCAGCCCATGCTAAAGCGCAACAAGTTTTCTCGAGGAATGAATATTTGGTTTCACATTCAATAAACTTTTTGCTAAGGTAGTATATTGCATCCTCTTTTCGGCCAGACTCGTCATGTTGGCCCAACACACACACCCATTGAATTCTCTAATACAGTCAAGTACATAATCAGAGGTCTTCCTTCAACAAGAGGCATCAGGATTGGAGGTTCTTGTAAGTACTCCTTAATCTTGTCAAAAGCTGCTTGGCAACCGTTGTTCCATCTGAGTACTTGATCTTTCTTCAACAGCTTGAAGATTAGCACACAAGTAGCAGTTAAGTGAGATATGAGTTGGGCAATATAGTTGCGTCGACCCAAGAAACCCCTGACCTCCATCTCAGTACAGGGTGTTTGCATTTCTTGTATGGTTTTTACTTTTATGGGATCTACCTCAACACCTTTTCCACTGACGACAAACCCTAGGATTTTTCCAGACCTCGCCCCAAAGGTGAATTTGTTGGGATTCAGCCTCTGCTTGTATTTCTTCAACCTTTCAAATAGCTTGTGTAAATGATCAAGGTGTTCTTCCTCAGTTTGTGACCTTGAAATCATGTCATCCACATAGACTTCTATTTCATGATGAATCATATCATGAAATAGAGCTACCATAGCCCGTTGATAGGTTGCGCCTGCATTCTTCAAACTGAAAGGCATGACCTTATAGCAGAAGGTGTCCCCCTGTGTGACAAAAGTGGTTTTCTCCATGTCTTCGGGTTCCATTTTGATTTGGTTGTAACCGGAGAAGCCATTTATGAATGAGAAATTTTTTTGTTGAGCAGTATTGTCGACCAAGACATCAATATGTGGTAGTGGGAAATCATATTTGGGGATTACCCTATTCAAATCCACGTAGTATACGCACATATGGACTTTACCATCTTTCTTTGGCACTGGGACCACATTTGCAACCCACTGCAGATATGACGTTACTTCTAGGAAACCTGCATTGAATTGTTTCATTACCTCAGCTTTGATCTTCTCAGACATATCTGGCCGCATGCGACGAACCTTTTGCTTGACCTAAGGACAACCTTCCTTCATTGGCAGAGGATGAATTATGATATCAGTATCAAGCCCCGACATATCTTCATATGACCAAGCGAACACTTCAACATAGTTATGCAACATCTGGACCAATTTTCTCATGACATTGTCTTCCAAATTGGCGCCGATCTTGACCTCTTTTTTGTCTGCCTCAGTAGCTAGGTTTACACTTCAACTGGCTCTCCATGCGGTTGAATGACCTTTTCCTCTTGCATCAAAATTCTGGCGAGTTCCTCAGGTATTTCACAATCTTCTTCACCTTCGTTTTCGGCTTGATAGATTGGATTTTCAAAGTCATAGATGGTAATAGCGGAATTTTTGTCAATGAGATCCGGAGTGGATGTGAATCTACAAATGTGTGTGTGTGTGTGTGTGCATTTAAGGTCACATGGCTATTTTTGAAAATTCAATCAAGTAAAGAAAGATAATGAGCACAAAATTTGAATGCAAAATAGTCTAATGTTTTTCATTAAAATGAGCGTATGGCATATGAAAATGACAAACCCTTAACAAATGGACCATTGTGCCCCGGGTAAGGCACATGGCTTAAAGTCATTGTTTTAATGGAAATTACAGAGAAAGTTCTCAAGGTAATAAAAACAAAAAATGGCAATTACTCCTGGATGAAGGAGATTGAGATGAAGTTCTTTGTATGCCAGTTGTTGAGCCCTCCACCAGCAGTCGGGTAAATCCAGTCGTCAAAGTCACAATCAGATTCAGAGTCTTCAAGAGCATTAACCTCATGGTTACCAATGTGAAGAGGTGGTTTCCCTGCACGAGCCCGTCGAACCTCCTATTGAGCTTTGTAAGTGAAGCCCAACCCAAATTTGTCTGACTTGAAAGGGAAATCAGGAAGTTGTCCCCAAATGGTGCAGCCTCCGTCTTCAACAATAGAATGGGCATCTTTGAGAGAGGCTGTCCTTGGTATATCTTTAGCAGTTTTAGGAATATCAAGAATGGCTTTGGAAATAGTAACCATGAGAGAGACCACTTCAAAGGCTTGACAAGGATTCTCTATGAACTCGCCATCAATTTCAACATATTGAATGAATTTAGATGATTAATCATAAACTCTTCTTCTTCGCATACAGTGACAATTTTTCCTTTGACCGGATACTTCAGCTTTTGAGGTAGTGTGGAAGTCACCGCACCTGCCCCATGTATCCATGGGCGTCCAAGCAGGCAAGAATAAGTAGGAAGAATATCTATCACATAGAATGTTAAGTTGAAGACTTGAGACCCAACTTTGATAGGGAGATCAACCTCTCCATGGACCATTCTCTTTGATCCATCAAAAGCTCTCACTATAATGTCACTTGGTTTCAGTACCAACCCTTCGTAGTCTAATATGTCCAAAGAAGCTTTTGGTAACATGTTGAGGTAGGACCCAGTAATCACCAACACATAGGCTAAAGTGGTTCCTTTACACTCGATGGACACATGCAGAGCTTTGTTGTGATTTTTCCTGGCTGGGGTTAAATCTGCATCCGAAAATCCCAAACCATTGTCAGTAGTCAAACTAGCTACATAATTTTCAAATTGGTCGGCCGTATTTTCTTGAGGGACATGTGTATTTTTCAAGAATTTTATCAGTGCTTGAGCATGCGCCTTGGAGCATAGCAACAAAGACAGCATAGAAATATCCGAGGGTGTTTGCCCCAATTGTTCCACTATCTTGTAATCACTTTTTCTGATAATTTTTAGAATCTCCTCCATCTCTTGGGTAGATGGGTCTTCAATGGAAATATCTTTTGTCTGTGCCTCCGTCCTTGCAGGCTCAGTCATTTTTTCCTTTCTTCGAGTATCAGCAACAGGTTTAACAACAATAATACAAATGGGTGTAGTTATAGTTGTCGAAGGTGAAATCTATGGAGAAAATACCCTCCCTGTCCTAGTAACTTTACTTGATCCAGCAATGTTTGCAATGTCAGTAGTTTCATCTTCATCGATCCATGAATCTTGTTTGATACCACGGTAATACACTTCCGCCCCATAATTCTAGGGCACAGCCTTATTAGAATAGTAGGGCACCGGCCCCAGTGTGGTGATAAATAGTAGAGATATTCTTGGTACAATGGGAATCCTAATAGGACCTTTGGAGGTGATCCTAATAGGTTTATTTGATATAGTAATGATGGAAACATCTTCAAACTCTTGAGATACACTTTTGGTCAGACTTTTCACAGATGGAGTTTTTTCAAATAGAATCTCATGGCTATTCATCAGGTGTTGGACACCTTTTTTCAGCCATTCACGACCATTGATTTATATAGCACAACAGCAACAGTCTTCAAGGTAGCCAGGGAATACCCCGACTTTCAACAAATTCTCTTTAACAGTCTTCAAAGGGGTGGTCAAGTCATTGATGGAGGAAACAAAAGAAGCATCTTCAATAGCATTGGCACCTTTATCATGATTTGGCATGGGATCGGTGATCACGTTGAGAGTTGGTGGAGGGTCGAATTCAATTGTCTTGTTATCAATTAGGTATTGAATTTTGCATTTTAACGCCCAACAATGGTCAGTGTTATGTCTGGGACTATTGGAGTGGTAGGCACGTTTTGCATTCAGGTTATATTTTGGAGATGAAACATTGGGATTTGAAGGGGGGGTCCCGCAATGTTACCAAATTGGCCTTCAACAGGTGTTGTAGGGCTTGAGTTAGTGACATGTTGATTCGGGTAAATTGTCTCTCGGGATGTCTGGTCTTTGTTGATTAGCTTATTGTTGTGGTATTTGAGTAGAAGTTAGATTGGAGATCAAAACTTCCCCTACGGAATGATGACGATCATTCTTAGAATGACTCCTTGACCCATACATAACATTAGTCTCTTTTTTACCAATAAATGACTTTTTCACAGCATTTGAAGTGGAGGCCATGGGTATCTTCCCGCTTTCAACCCTCTCACCAGTTAAGATCAATTTAGTAAATCCGGAGGATGAACTTCCAATCAGCAAGTTGAAAAATGGTCCAGTAAATGTTCTCATAAACATGTCTACCAACTCTCTATCAGTCAAAGGTGGTTGTACCCCAAAATTTTCCCTCTCATTTCATCAACATTTTTTCATCACAAGACTCTTTGAACTCAAGATCAAGCTAGAGTTTGCTCTGCTCAAGACACCTCCTTGCACTGTGGACCTAAATTAGGGTTTGAGTTTGCACAGGGATGTTTTGACCTACAATGCCCAAAATGACTTTCATATTTCATGTTGGACTCACAAGTTTGTCCATACCAAGTTTCAAGTCTTGATTCAAATTTTTGCCCAATCAATTGGACAATTGACCTAAAAATTAGCTGTATTGGGGAAAAAGTCAACTGTGGCCAATTGACAGTAAAACCTCATGAAATTTGACCCACATAAACATTATGAACTCATATTAACCATTTGATCAAGTTTGGATCACAATTCCACAAGAAATTTGATCAGATCATCAAAAGGGCAAAATGGTCATTTTTAGGGTTTTGACTATGCAAAGGCAATTTTTGACTGTTTGACCTAGCCAATGGAAAATCAAGCTCAACCCTAGACTCAAGGACTCAATGAAATTGTCTTGACCCATTCAACAAGTTCAAAAGATCTCAAATGCATAGGATTGACAGATAAATTTTTCAGTCAACTGATCAAAATTTGACTGTACACTGAAAAGTCAAACTTTGACTTTTTGGTCAAAATCAAGTGCCAAGGGTCATTTTTCATCAAGATATGTCAAATTATGAAACTTGTTCATCAAGAAACCCAAAAATGCAAATTAGGGTTTAAAATGGAAAAATTTCATAACTTAGAAATTTTCTAAGTTATGAAATTTTCTTATTTTTTCCTAACTTTGACCCATTTTTTTCACCAAGATGAAAATGGATTCAAACAAAACTTACAACATGAAAGTTGTAGTCCATCATATAGTCTACAAATTTTATTCACAAAGTTTTCTCAAAAGAGGCGTGTATCTCAAGTTATGATTTTTGGAACAAGGGTACCTAAAACTTTTAACTTAGAGAAATTTTGCCCTAGTTTAGGCAGGATTTTGACCCATCTTCTTGGCCATTTTTCACATAGTTCCACTTGGAGTTTCAAGTTTAATTTAAAAGATGGATTATATTAAATGTTGCAAGCTTTCCAAATTGTCCAAGAACTCCTCAAACACCTTTGTGGTTAGGGAGAATCGAATGCTTGAAGTTGGCAAAAACTCACTTTGATCCATGGCCAATACATGTTCATACCAAGTTGCAAATCTGACCAAGATAGCTTTGTACACAATTACAGGCCTCAAAACCAGTTTGTACTCCATAATTTAAGGCAAACCCATTGAGCTAATTCATTGTCTTGGTCATTAGGGTATTGTACACAAGTTTAATCCCTAAATGGTAAAAGGCATAGTTCCATTTTTGCAAAAGATATGCTTTATGTCAAACCATGATCTTTGAAGCATGGGGTCATATCTCTGAAGCAAGATCAAATCCACAAATTGCAAGTATCAAGGAGATGAGATGCATCATACAAGATAGAGTGTACAGGCCTGCATTGAATAGTTACACTTTCTTGCTTCACAAAGAAGAAATTGGTCCGGATCTTGCCAACTTGAAAACCAGTCCATGATAGCTTAAACAAACATTGCAAACACATTTCACACAACCCTTTGAGCCATAAACACGAGCTCTTCACCACTCAACCCTCCTTGTACACAAAATCCACATTTTTTTGCAAAACAGGGCAAACCCTGCAGAATCACTCCCATCTCCACTTTCCCTCGTGCGTTTTGCCTCAAACTTGTTCCAATACCTTCCATTCAACTCACCTAAACTATTCCAGACCTCCATTTCCAACTGTAACTCCATTAACACACATTGCAATTTTTGTTTGGAAGCTTTGCAGGTTGAGTTCTGTAGCACGATTCAGGCTACTTCAAAATAAACCAAGCATTGGGAAAGCTTCAGTGGACATCAGGCAAGCTCAAAAGAACCTCAAGCACCATTGAAAGTTGCTACATTGTCTAGCTCGAAGTCAACTGAAATAGGTATTTCATGAACTTCTATCTCTCTATTTAGGAATAGTTAGACTTAGGTTTGTGAATGAAATATGTTGCATTCATAGCCCTGAAACCATACTTGTGCTTAGTTTTCATTTATATTAATCGTGCTAGGAGAATTTCATCCATGAACTTTATGAAAAAACTAGGTTAAGAATTAGGGCCAGAGAAATTCTCTCTGGTCTTTGAGAGTTAGCTTAAGTTTTTTATATGGTTAGATTCGTTGTTTGATGCTCTATAAGTTTTATGTTATGAGTTTTGTCAAAAAAGCACAGAATCAGGAGATAGCATTTTGTACATGGCACGCACGCGTTTCTGTCTAGAGGAAGAAGATGAAGTTGGTTTTGGGTTGGGCCTGTACAGGCTTACTTTTGGCACCCCCCTCTTTTCTTTTTACACCCCCTGGCCCATTTCTTGTATATTTTTCATTTTTGCATTTTTATTTCATTTCTGATTTTGATATTTTATTTTCTAATATAAAAAATACTTAAAAAATATTTTCATAAATTTTTGTATTTATTTGGTATTTATTTTAATTATTTCTAGTATTAATACATTAAATACTTTATATTCATTTTGTTTAAATTTAAAAAACAATGTAAAAAACACTTTTATTTTTATTTATTATTTTTATATACATTTGAAAATATTTTATTGAAATATATACATTTTTGTAAATAATTTATTTTATTTTTATACACACTTAATATATTTAATATGTATATACATATATACTATATTTTATTAAATAATTAGAACAAAAATACAAAAATAATACATTTTTATTTTTATTAATATTTTATACTAAAAATACCCATTTTTTAATATACTTTTATTTTTACACAAATTGATGTATTATTGTATAGAAATAATAAATAATACTATTTATTTGAGAAATTAGGGTTTTTTCCCTAAAGACAACAATAATTAAATTGACTTTTTATTTATTTACATTTCACATTAAAAATACTTTTTACATACATAAAAAAAATTCTTTTTTTGCATAATACATTTTATTTAATATTTATTTATTGTATTTATTTAAATATTGTACATTTAATTGTTATGCCTTATACATTCAATTTGGTTGTAATAATTTAGAATTTAATTTCTTGTCAAAATAATCCCCAATTCAAATTTGTACCCCCCTCCCTATATAATTTTGTAATAGTGTAGAATTTAAATTTTCGCACCTTTAAATGCTTTCAATTATGCCATGGTTAGACTTAGGGTTTGTATGCAAAATTAAATTAACAAATAGTTTGACCTAATCAAAGATAAAAATGTATGAAAAACAAACACAATGCACACTTGCGCCCCTAGGGTTATAATCCACTTGTTGCCTTCAAAAATGGGCCATGATATGCATGTCAAGTACTTTGGCGAAACAAAAACAAAACAAAGATCATAGTCCCTCGATGATGCTATCTGAGTTGCCCAAACAAAATGATCAAGTCCCTCAAGAAAATTGCCAAAAATACTTGACACTATTGCTATCATGGTCTATACGATGACCCGCGCCTGTCCCGTTTAACATCCTAATACAAGGTTGTTCACCAAATACAATGGTGAAACAACACTGTTAAAAGGGTTAAAAACATAAGAAAGATCTTTGAGTAAAATAGGGTAGACAACTCTTATTTACTTGATCAAAACTTGCAAAAACATCCTTGTTATCTTCAAAACACACTTCACAACACAAATTTCAAAACCCTACTTTCAAACAATGAAAATTTTTCAAAAGACAAAAACACCTTTGTATACATTCAAACAAGAATCATTACAAAGGTTGCCACAACGATGGCTTCTTTTCAAAACATCTTTCGAAACCACACACAAAGCACCATTTCAAACAATTGAAGAGCACCATTTCAAACAATTGAAAAGCAAAGCAAGTGATATAAGCAAGTAACTAAGAGCCCATGGATAACCATGGATAGAAAGGGTGCTAATACCTTCCCTTTCTATAATCTACTCCCCGAACCCAAGAAAACATCTCAAAGGTCTTTCCTGTGCTTTTTGACCTTTCCTTAGGATAAAATAAAAAGTCGGTGGCGACTCTTGCTAAACTGAAACATTTGAGAACACAAACGCAAAATCCCAAGTTAGTTCTCCCACCGTATCACAGAACTGGAGACTCTGCTGGGGAAATCTTTAAAAGTGGAGTAACCTTAGGGCCTAGATCACCCTTTGCATGATTATATTGTTTGCCTTGCTTGCTTTATATTTGGTTCTTTTGTTTGGGCTTGAAATCCTCCACCCGGATTTGGGGAACATTCATAGGTAAATAGCAATACGTTGTGGAAACTGTGCGGGGTATACCGACATGGTTGAAGCAATAGCTATATTAGTGCGACATATTTGTGAGTACCGGTAGCCTTTGAGTCAATCAAAGAGAATACGGGGCCACTGAGTGATGTCATGAAGCACTAATGAACTCTTAGAACCTTACTTGACCATCTTGGCCTTTTATTAGGGGTAGTGAGATGACCGGCTTTGGTGCAATCCGAAGTTGGTAGATACTCGATACTACACTTATTGAGGGTTGTTTTCTTGGAATATTTTGGTCGTTAGTTAAGTGGCTAAACCAAAACAATGAACATAGAAAACAATCCTGTGATATTGAGCTCCTTAGAACCCGGTTGCTATTTATAGGACAGGTTTGAGCCAACTAAACTCAAGAGGGTATTTACCTATGAAACCTCATGCAAGCCTGAAACTAGGGTTTTGTGTGATTTGCTTGTACATGTGTTTGTGCATACATCATGAACATCATAAAGCATCATATGCATCCACTAACCATTTCAAGGGTTTGGATCTTCATATTTGTTCTTGTTTTGTAGGTCATGGAATCTCTTCGCAGGAAAACAATTCAAGTCAACCTTGTAAGAATCCATCCTCAACTCAAGGAGCTCACTTCTAGGATTCCAGAGAATTCTCTCTTCAATGAAAGACATGGTAGGATTCTCAGCTTGGTCAACTCCAACATTTAAGAAGACATGGTGAAAGTTCTCTTCCAGTTCTTTGACCCCCTACACCACTGTTTCACCTTTCCTGATTACCAACTAGTACCTACTTTGGAGGAATTTTCTCAACTCCTGAGAATTCCTATTCTTCATCAACTACCCTACAATGGTACAGAAAAAGAACCAAAGCCTGAAGATGTTGCTCAAGCATTACACTTGCAACCATCTGACATCAAGGGACATTGGGAAACCAGAAGTGGTGTCAAGGGTTTTTTGGCAAAGTTTCTGTTTGAGAAGGCACAAGACTGCTGGAATTCTCTTGATCTACAAGCCTTTGAAGAGATTGTGGCAATCCTCATTTATGGGTTGGTCCTGTTCCCAAACCCTGACCAACTTATAGATGTGAATGATGTCAAGATTTTCCTATCCAGGAATCCTATACCTACATTGCTTGGGGACATCCTACACTCATTTTACACACGAACAATAAGGAAAAGAGGTGTTCTCATGTGTTGTACTCCTCTCCTAGAAAGGTGGTTTATTTCTCACCTTCCACAATCAGTTTTGAAGAATGAGCAGGGTTTAAGGTGGTCACAATGATTGATGACCCTCACACATTCTGATGTACATTGGTGTTCTTGGTCCAGAGAAAATGTCATCCTCATTGATCATTGTGGGGAATTCCCTAATGTCCCATTACTTGGCATTAGGGGAGGTATTACCTACAACCCCTGCTTAGCTGTAAGACAGTTTGGATATGCTCAGAGGGATGGCCCTCATGACATGCTGATTCCTGACCTAGTTTTTAACTTCGACAACGATGCGCAAGGACTTCGACAAAGATTCATCAGAGCTTGGAGGATGCCCAACAAGGTGGATAGTAAGACACTGGGGCACAAGAATTCCATCCCCCTTGAGCCTTATCTCAAGTGGGTACGAACCCGTGCCCAGAATCTTATGATGCCATACCCTCACATTCTCCCCTTGATCAAAGAGCCTGTTATGGAAGGAGAGGTTCCATACACCATCCTACATCCAGACATGCCAACATCATGGGAAGAAATGCAAAAGAGTTGGATCCAACTCAAGGAAGAACGAAATACTTTTGAAGCCAGCTTCTATGCCAGTGAGAAGAAGGTTTTGGAGCTTACCCGCAGACTTCATGAGGAGGAAACTCTCAACACTTACATCGCACCAAAAAGGATGCGCAATGTCTTTTTACATTAAGAATTTTGTAATATTTTTCCCATGGGGCACTTATGTACTAACAATTTCTTCTTAATATGACGTGTGTTCCTTTTTGTTTGCAACAAATTTGAATTTCTGGATCCTTGAATGCATTACATGAATAACATACCATTCATCATATGCATAAACAGGTCTTCACACCAGGTTTCCTTATCTTTCTGCTGTTTATTTTAGCAAGATGGATTTGGAGCAGACGGTTAAGGATCTGCAGGCACAAAATTCTCAATTCCAATAACTCCTTATGACCTTAGCAAAGGGTCAAGAGGATCTAAAAGCATTGTTGGAGAAGAATAAAGAGAAAAAGAAGAAGAGGCCCGGAGTAGCCACTTTTGGAAGAAGGTTTGAAAGCAATGCCAGGAAGGTTCTCGAGTTCCCCTCAACGTCTGACGAAGGGGCTGGTAAAGGAAAAGGGGTTGCGGTACCGTCTGAATCTGAAGTTGAAGAGGTGGAAGAGGAAGAAGACGAAGACTACTCTGAACAACAATATCCCCCTGCGGATGATAAATATAAGAATCTTGAGGATAGACTGGCAGCCATGGAGTTGCAGAGGGTACCTGGTTTGGATTTTGAAGAACTAGGGTTGGTAGCTGGGATCGTTATCCCTCCCAAGTTCAAAGTACCAACAATTGCTAAGTATGACAGACTATCCTGCCCAAAGATGCACCTGAGATCGTATGTCAGAAAGATCCAACCCCACTCATCTGATAAAGACCTCTGGGTACATTTTTTCCAAGACAGATTGTCTGGCACGCAACTAGATTGGTTCTATCAACTCGAGAGATCAAAAGTTCACTATTGGGAAGACTTAGCTGCCGCTTTTTACCGTCAATACCAATACAATGCTGATTTGGCGCCCACTCGTACTCAGCTACAGAGTATGGGGATGGCTTCCAATGAAGGATTTAAAGAGTATGCCCAGAAGTGGCGTGATCTGGATGGAAGGGTGCAGCCACCGCTGTCGGATAAGGAGCTAGTTGACATGTTTCTAGGGACCCTGTCTGGCCCTTTCTTCAATCATTTAATTGGAAGTTCTTCTGCGGGATTTACTAAACTAATTTTGACCGGCGAAAGGGTCGAGGCCGGTATTAAAAGTGGTAAGATTCAGAAGGATACCTCCGTGTCCGCCACTGTTAAGAAAGCCTTCCCAGCTAAGAAGGAAGCCTCTACTGTGTATTCTCAGAAAGGTCAGGGAAGAACCGAGCGCTGGCCAACTGTAGGGGCTGTGATGATTCAAAACTCTTCAAATGAACAAACCTCGTAACAATCAGTCAAGACCTCATCAACAACGGGTAGAAAGGCCACAATGGCAGTTCACTCGAATCAACATGACGCCCACTCAAGTACTCCCTCACTTGTTGAAGCTGAATCTTACCAATTTAAAGAAAGCGCCAAAGAACCCTAACACCTCCTCTCTATACTACCACTCCAATTCCAAGTGTGCCTACCACTCTGACAGTGTTGGGCATGATACTAATAATTGTTGCGCGCTTAAGAACAAAATCCAGGACTTGATTGACGCCAAGGAAGTAGAATTTGATGCTTCTGAGAAGCCCAATGTGATTTCTGCTCCGATGCCCAAGCACGGTAATAATGTTCATGCTGTTACGGAGGACCTTCATGTTACTAATGTTGTTGACCTTTTGACGCCGTTACTTGTGATTAAAGAGAATTTGATGAGAGTCGGGATCTTTCCTGGTTGTGGAAAAGACTGATATTTTTGTTTGAACATACGAGGTGATTACCCAATGTTGAAGTCAGGTGTCCAACGCCTGATGGATACCCAAGAGATACTCTTCAAGAAGACCCTGGTTGATACCTTTACTCCTGTTACACCTGCTACTTTTGCTACCAACGATATTGCAATCATAACCATTTCTGACAATCCTCCCAAGGCTTGCAAAAGGCCTGTCAGGATTACGCCCGACCTTAAGTCTGTACCTTTAAAAATCACCATGTCGGGACCTGTCCCGTATCAATCTAGCAAAACGATACCATGGAACTATGGGGGAGAAATATTCTACCATGGTATCAAACAGATTGAGGCAGTCCAAGAGATTTCTGAAAAAGAAGACCCTGATATAGGGAACATTGTGGGTACAAGCAAGATAACCCGCAGCGGCCGGATCTTTTCTCCGGAGATTGCTCCCCCTCGAGCAGTTTTAGGACCCTCGAAGGCTTCTGCACCTGTTAAGTCATTTGTGCGAGACCCGATAATTGAAGAATTGGATGCTCCTGAAGTAAGACCATCTGCTGATAATACCGATAAGGGTAAGGGGATACTGGAAGAGCCTGTCAGGACGAAGGCTCGTGTTGTGGTGATCCCCGAAACCACTCAGAAAGAAATGGATGAAATCTTGAAAATAATCAGAAAGAGTGACTACGACGTCGTGGAACAGTTAGGGTAGACCCCTTCTAAAATTTCAATGTTGGCTCTTCTACTCTGTTCTGAGGCCCATGCTAAGGCCCTGATCAAATTTTTGAAGGCGGCACATGTACCCCAAGAGACTTCGGCTGACCAGTTTCAGGAGTATGTGGCCAGTCTTACTGCTGATAATGGCCTTGGATTTTCCGATGTTGACTTGACTCCCAAAGGAAGGAAACACAACAACGCGCTACATGTTTCTGTTGAATGCAGGGGAAACACCCTCGCCCATGTCTTAGTTGATACTGGTTCTTCCTTGAATGTGCTACCGAAGAAAGCCTTAGACCGTTTGGACTGCGAAGGATTGACCCTCAAACCTAGTAACATCGTTGTTAGGGCCTTTGATGGGTCCAAAAGAATGGTTCATGGAGAGGTTGACATTCCTATCAAAGTAGGCACAAAAGTTTTTAACTCCACCTTTTATGTGATGGACATTCGTCCGTCATATTCGTGTTTGTTAGGAAGATCGTGGATCCATTATGCCGGGGTAGTTACCTCCTCTTTGCACCAAATGCTGAAATATCCTGTCAAGGGTAAGATTATAACAGTGCACGGCGAGGAAGAGTACATGATAAGTCATCTTAATTCCTTCCACTATGTGGAGTTGGATGGCGAGTTCATCGAAACGCCTTTCCAACATTTTGAAGAAGTTTCTCCTGAGGTAGCAGTTGCAAAGATAATGGTTAAGGTGCCTATCGTTCCCAAGCATGTGCCCAGGATGGCATCTCTCAAGGACGCAGAGGCGGTGATCAAAGAATGGAAGAGTACAGTATGGGGACAATTGCCTGATTTTCCCCATAAGACTGACAAATTTGGACTAGGGTTTACAGCTGCAGGACAAAAAGCTATGCGTCGCTCCAAGACTGGAAGGCCACCTGTAAGGATCACTCACCATGAAGTTATTGCTGTTGAAGATGAAGATGAAGATAGCAACTTCGAAGATTAGATTTTTCTGACCGTCGAAGGGGGTCTAAGCAACTGGGAAGCAAAGGATTTTATTCCCATCACCTTTATCAACCAGTAATTTTATCTTTGAACAATTTCTTATTTCGGTCTGTAATAACTAAAACAATTCGTACACTATTTTCACCTCATGCCTTGCCCGGGGCATGTAGGTCCATTTGTAAGGGCTTGATTTTCTTCATTATCATATGCCATGTTTTAATGAATCATTGGACATTTTCATAAACTGTTGTGTTCATTTTTCTTTCCTTTTGCATTTTTGTTTTGTTTAAGGATGGCTATCCCTTACACACACCCACACTCACAAATGCAGGTACCCATCCACTCTGGATTCCATGGGTGACTATTCTGTTTTGGCCTTCGATAACTCTGAGGATTTGGTCAATCATGCTGAGTACGAAGTTGACGAAGACTGTGAAGTGTCGGGAGAGTTAGCCAGACTTTTGCAACAAGAAGAGAGGGCTATTCTGCCTCATGAAGAGTTGCTAGAAACCATCAATTTGGGGACAGAGGAAGACAGGAAAGAAGTAAAAGTGGGTGCCAACCTGGAACCAAGTGTCAAGGAGTGTTTAGTGCAGTTGTTGAACGAATATGTTGAAATCTTCGTCTGGTCTTATGAAGACATGTCGGGACTAGACACAGATATCGTGGTTCACCGTCTCCTTACAAGAGAAGATTGTCCACTGATCAAGCAAAAGGTCCGCCGAATGAGGCCCGACATGTCTAAGAAGATCAAAGCTGAGGTAATGAAGCAATTCAACGCTGGCTTTCTGGCTGTTACTTCCTATCTGCAATGGGTTGCTAACATTGTACATGTGCCTAACAAGGACGGCAAAGTCAGAATGTGTGTGGACTATCGAGATTTAAACAGGGCTAGCCCTAAAGACGATTTTCCCCTGCCACATATCGACATCTTAGTTGACAACACAGCTCAACACAAGGTTTTTTCCTTCATGGATGGATTCTCGGGATACAACCAGATCAAAATGGCCCCCGAGGACATGGAGAAAACTACTTTTGTCACGCAATGGGGTACCTTCTGCTACAAAGTGATGCCATTCGGACTGAAGAATGCAGGGGCAAACTATCAACGCACCATGGTAGCTTTGTTTCATGATATGATACATCATGAGATCGAAGTTTACGTAGACGACATGATAGCTCGATTACGGACAGAAGAAGAACACCTTTTCCATTTGCAAAAGTTGTTTTCCAGGTTGAAGGAGTACAAGCTCAGACTAAACCCAAGCAAGTGCACTTTTGGGGTTAGGTCTGGTAAACTTTTTGGATTTATTGTCAGCAACAAAGGCATTGAGGTCGATCCAGCTAAAGTAAAGGCTATACAAGAAATGCCTTCTCCCCGTACTGAAAAGGAGGTTAGAGGATTGTTAGGACGCTTAAACTATATTGCGAGGTTCATCTCTCACCTGACATCTACCTGTGAGCCAATCTTCAAGCTGTTGAAGAAAGATCAGGTGGTTGAATGGAACAACGATTGTCAAGTTGCTTTTGATAAGATCAAGGAGTATTTACTAGAACCTCCTATTTTGATGCCACCCATCGAAGGAAGGCCGTTAATCATGTATCTGACTGTTTCGGATAACTCAATGGGGTACGTGCTGGGCCAACATGACGAGTCTGGCCGAAAAGAGCATGCCATTTATTAACTTAGCAAAAATTTTACCGACTGTGAGACTCGCTACTCACTGCTCGAGAAAACTTGATGTGCTTTGGTATGGGTTGCTCGCCGGCTAAGACAGTATAGGTTGACTCATACCACTTTGTTGATTTCCAAAATGGATCCGATCAAGTATATCTTCGAGAAGCCTTCTTTATCTGGAAGAATCGCTAGATGGAAAATGATCCTGACAGAGTATGATATCCAGTACACAACCCAAAAAGCTATAAAGGGGAGTGTACTAGCTGACCATCTAGCTCATCAAGCCGTCGAAGATTACCAATCTATGAGATTCGACTTCCCTGACGAGGATATCATGACATTGGACAACATTAAAGGTAACGGACCGTGTGACGGACCTGAACAAGGATCCCGATGGACCCTGTACTTTGATGGTGCTTCAAATGCACTTGGCAATGGTATCGGTGCGGTACTCATTTCTCCGGAAGGTTGCCAAACACCCTTCATTGCCCGACTTTGCTTCAGTTGTACCAACAATATGGCTGAATATGAAGCTTGCATCTTTGGTCTCAAGGCTGCTATAGACTTGGGAATCAAATCTTTGGCCATATTTGGGGACTCGGCTTTGGTTATCAGTCAAGTCAAAGGAGAGTGGGACACCAAGCATCCTAATCTTATCCCATACAAGGAACATGTCTTGACGTTGTTACCTCATTTAGAGCAGATTACCTTAGAGCACTTCCCGCGAGAAGAAAATCAGTTAGCCGATGCTCTGGCTACAATGTCTTCCATGTTTAAACTCAACTGGGATAACGAGGCTCCCCAAATTACCACCGAGCTAATGGACGAACCTGCGCACTGTCATGAGATTGATACCGAAGAAGTAGTGGAACCACCTTGGTTTCATGAAATCAAAAGGTATCTCCAGACTAGAGAATACCCTGAGGGAGCTTTCGTCAATGACAAAAAGTTCTTAAGGAGATTTGCTGCCAAGTTCTTCCTAAGCAATGGCATCCTTTATAAGCGCAACCATGATTGTGTTTTACTTCGTTGTGTGGACAAAGCTGAAGCAGAGATGATCATGACCGAGGTATATAGTGGCACGTTTGGAACCCACTTAAGCGGACATACGATGGCTAAGAAGATTCTAAGGGAAGGCTACTACTGGTCTACCATGGAAGCTGATTGTCATCAACATTCCCGTACCTGCCACAAATGCCAAGTCTATGCCGACAAGGTACATATTCCTCCTGTTCCTCTCAACGTTCTGACAGCTCCTTGGCCATTCGCAATGTGGGGCATCGACATGATTGGAGAGATCAAGCCCACGGAATCCAATGGACATCGTTTCATCCTGGTGGCTATTGATTACTTCACCAAATGGGTCGAGGCAGCTTCCTATGCTTCAGTTACAAAGAATGTGGTTGCCCGCTTCATCAAGCAGAACCTCATATGCCGGCATGGTATCCCCGACAGGATCATCACAGACAACGGTACAAATTTGAACAATACCATGATCACCGCTCTATGCGAACAGTTCAATATTTATCATCACAATTCATCTCCCTATCGGCCAAAGATGAACAGTGTTGTTGAAGCCGCGAACAAAAATATCAAGAAGATCATCCAAAAGATGACAGTCACCTACAAGGACTGGCACGAGATGTTACCATTTGCTCTGCATGGATATCGTACCACAGCACGTACTTCAATAGGGGCAACCCCATTTTCTTTCGTGTATGGCATGGAAGTTGTTCTACCTATGGAAGTTCAGATTCCTTCCTTGAGGATTATGAAAGATGTCGGCTTGAGTGAAGACGATTGGATTCAGACCCGGCTTGATCAACTTAACTTGATCGACGAGAAGCGACTTACTGCTGCTTGTCATGGTCAGACGTATCAAAAACGGATGATCAAGGCTTTCAACAAGAAAGTCCGACGCCAAATATATCAAGTCGGAGATCTTGTAATCAAGCGGATCATCTTACCGCAAAGTGATCCCAGGGGCAAGTGGACTCCTACTTACAAAGGACCATTTGTGATCAAGAGCATCTTTTCTGGTGGGGCAATGATTCTGACCACCATGGATAGCAATGATTTACCGCACCCTGCGAACGCAGACATAGTCAAAAGATACTACGCATAAAAAGACCCGGCAAGGTGAAAACCCGAAAGGGCAACTTGGGCAAAAATGGGTATCCCGGTGAATCGAAAACCCGAAAGGGCGGTTCAGGAAAAAATTAGGGATAAATAAAAAAATTTGTAGACCCGGCAAGTTGAAAACCCGAAAGGGAGACTTGGGCAAAAAAGGGTTTCCCGGTGGGTCGAAAACCCGAAAGGGCGGTCCAGGCAAAAGTTAGGGAATTAAAGCGTATGACTATGTCTCGTCGGATCACTTTAAGGACAATCTCTTCACCAACAAGCTCCAAGCTACTGATCAATCCAGTCATCGACGGATGAAGCAGCGAATGGATAAGATACTCAGAGTTGTGAAGGCCATAGCAGAATGGGAACCCCATGGAATTGTTACACATAGCCATCTTTATTTTGTATAAAAATTTTCTCAATTTTATGACAACATTCCCTTACTAGGATGTTTGTCTCCTTTGTACAAATATACTCACAAAAGTTAATACAAAGATACTTCAAAGTGTAGAAATTTGCTTGCCTTTCTTTTATTTTTACACTCATGTTTTATTTGAAAACGTCCAATGTTTTGTTAAAATAGGCATATGCATTTGAATATAATCACTGCTCACAAATAAAACAAAATTGAGAGAGGATAATTACTGATAGGTTGAAGGTGTAGGAAGATATCTTTGTGCCGTTCCAAAGGAAATCCCCTGCAATACTTTGTTCAGATCCTCAACAAAGCTAAAACCTCAGAATACATGTCCCCAGCGGATTTAAGCTTCAAGATCCCCCAGCGGAGCCAGTACATTCTAAACTGGATTCCCCAGTTGAGTTAAAATTCAAAGTTCCCATCAGAATTCAAACTCCGATCCCCAGTGGAGCCTGAAAACCCTGAAATACCTATCCCCGGCGGAACCAGAATATTCTAAACTTTCTTCCCCAGAGAAGAAAAGTTTCCAACTATCAACCCCCGGTGGGAACTGTTCAACTTCCCCCAACTTTCCCAGTAGTTTGGCATACAACCCAAAGCTCTTGATTTCACCGGCCAGGTAAACATTATCCCCACAGAGTTAACTCCCAGCAGATCGAAGATTCCCGATCCCGTTTCTCCAAGCAAGAACCTCCCAGGTTTTAATTCCCCAGTAGAGATTTTAAGAGTTTTCCTTATCTCCCAGGAAAGTCATGAAGGATCCTCATCCCCCGTAGAAGTTGTCAGAACCCTTGTAAATCCCCACAAGTCACTAAGGATTTTCAATCTCCAACAGTGGTCCAAGGATTTCTCCTTCTCAGGCAATCAGAGATATTTAATCCCCAAGCAGTCGGCAAGGATTTCTCATCTTCAATAAATCAAAGATTTTTGGAATCCCCAACATCGGTCAAGGATTTACTTTCCCCGGAAGCAGTCAAAGATTTCATTATCTCCAGTTATCAAGGATTTATTTTCCTCAGCAAGACAGCTACTCAGCTTACATGCATAACCATTACATTCATATATCATCAACATTGATAAAACACAGTTCATTGCATCAAACATATCATGCAACATAACTTTGTGTTTTAGCTAACATTTTACCCTTTTTCAGGATAAGATTAAAAGGCTATCATTAACAATTATTCAGATACAGTATGGATACACCCCAGACACGGCGGTCATTCCATTACTCATTCAGAACTCCAAGTCATAATACAGTACAGATACACCCCAGACACGACAGTCATTCTACTACTCATTCAGACTTCAGCAATCCGATACAGATTAGATATGCTCCAGACACAACAGCCATTCTATCTCTCATTCAGGTTCAACTGCAAGTTCAGATACGCTTCAAACACGGATGCCATTCTGGCCCTTTACACCAGCAGTTTGATCCTCTCCAGTGCAGTCGCCACGGAAGTCATTCTGTCACTTATACAGATATCAACTTCGGATACAGTCCAGATACGCTCTAGACACGGTTCTCATTCTGTCACTCATTCGGAATTTATCCCCAGCCCAAAGATGCTCCATACACAGATGTTTCTCTATCGCCTATACAGAATTCAGATACAATACATATACACTCCAGACACGGCAGTCATTCTGATATTCATTCAAAGAATCAAATACAGTTATAGCTCGGATACGCTCCAGACACGGACGCCATTCTTTTTCTCATACAGACTCAGTCTCCAGATACAGTTCAAATGCATTCCAGACACGAATACCATTTTGATGCTCATTCTTCTGACCTACAACATCGCAATTCAACAAACATTCATGGATGGCATCTTTAATCCTACCTCCAGCAAGATTCTACCATCTCTAAATGGCATCTTTAAGCCCATTCCCTCAACCATATTTTGACGAGTGCAAATTTATGGGCACTATAGTGTCCAATCCTCTTTTACCTTCGAGTCACGAAAGGCAAACTTGCCAATCTAACTCTTCAGGTTCAAGAAGATTGAACAGGGGCAACTGTTGTACCCTAAAATTTTCCCTCTCATTTCATCAACATTTTTTCATCATAAGACTCTTGGAACTCAAGATCAAGCTAGAGTTTGCTCTGCTCAAGACACCTTCTTGCACTGTGGACCTAAATTAGGGTTTGAGTTTGCACAGGGATGTTTTGACCTACAATGCCCAAAATGAATTTCATATTTCATGTTGGACTCACAAGTTTGTCCATACCAAGTTTCAAGCCTTGATTCAAATTTTTGCCCAGTCAATTGGACAGTTGACCTAGAAATCAGCTGTATTGGGGAAAAAGTCAACTGTGGCCAATTGACAGTAAAACCTCATGAAATTTGACCCACATCAACATTATGAACTCATATGAACTATTTGATCAAGTTTGGATCACAATTCCACAAGAAATTTGATCAGATCATCAAAAGGGCAAAATGGTCATTTTTAGGGTTTTGACTATGCAAAGGCAATTTTTGACTGTTTGACCTAGCCAATGGCAAATCAAGCTCAACCCTAGACTCAAGGACTCAATGACATTGTCTTGACCCATTCAACAAGTTCAAAAGATCTCAAATGCATAGGATTGACAGATGAATTTTCCAGTCAACTAATCAAAATTTGATTGTACATTGAAAAGTCAAACTTTGACTTTTTGGTCAAAATCAAGTGCCAAGGGTCATTTTTCATCAAGACATGTAAAATTATGAAACTTGTTCATCAAGAAACCCAAAAATGCAAATTAGGGTTTAAAATGGAAAAATTTTCATAACTTAGAAATTTTCTAAGTTATGAAATTTTCTTATTTTTTCCTAACTTTGCCCCATTTTTTCACCAAGATGCAAATGGATTCAAACAAAACTTGAAACATTAAAGTTGTAGTCCATCACAACTTATACAACTTTGATTCACAAAGTTTTCTCAAAAGAGTCTTGTATCTCAAGTTATGATTTTTGGAACAAGGGTACCTAAAACTTTTAACTTAGAGAAATTTTGCCCTAGTTTAGGCAGGATTTTGACCCATCTTCTTGGCCATTTTTCACATAGTTACACTTGGAGTTTCAAGTTTCATTTCAAATATGGATTATAGTACATGTTGCAAGCTTTCCAAATTGTCCAAGAAATCCTCAAACACCTTTGTGGTTAGGGAGAATCGAATGCTTGAAGTTGGAAAAAACTCACTTTGATCCATGGCCAATACATGTTCATACCAAGTTGCAAATCTGACCAAGATAGCTTTGTACACAATTACAGGCCTCAAAACCAGTTTGTACTCCATAATTTAATTCAAACCCATTGAGTTAATGCATTGTCTTGGTCATTAGGGTATTGTACACAAGTTTAATCCCTAAATGGTAAAAGGCATAGTTCCATTTTTGCAAAAGATATGCTTTATGTCAAACCATGATCTTTGAAGCATGGTGTGATACGGTGGGAGAAATGACTGTGGTTTTGTGTTTGTTTTCGCAAATGTTTCGGTTGAGCAAGAGTCGCCACCGACTTTTTATTTTATCCTAAGGAAAGGTTTAAAAAAAGCACAGCAAAAACCTTTGAGATTTTTCTTGGGTTCGGGGAGTAGATTATAGAAAGGGAAGGTATTAGCACCCTTTCTATCCATGGTTATCCATGGGATCTTAGGTACTTGCTTAGATCAACTTGCTTTGGTTTTCAATTGTTTGAAATGGTGCTTTGTGTGTGGCTTTTGAAAATGTTTTGAAAAAGATGCCTTGTCTAGGCTACCCTTGTAACAATTCTTTACTCGAATGTTTTACAAAAGGTGTTTGTCTTTTTGAAAATATGTTTCAAGGTTTTTGAAAGTTGTTTTAAAAGTGTTTGTGAAGTGTGGTTTGAAAAGTAGGCAAGTGTTTTTGTTTCGCAAGTTGACAAGTACTTAAGAGCTATCTACCCTAAAGTTCTCAAAGATTTTTGCTATGTTTTAACCCTTTTAACAATTTTGTTCCACCATTGCATTTGGTGGACAATCTTGTGTTAGGATGTGAAAGGGACGGGCGCGGGTCATTGTTTAGACCATAATCGCAATGGTGCCAAGTATCTTTGGGCAGTTTTCCTTTAAGGGACTTGATCATTTTTAGGCAACTTTCGAAAGCGTCATCGAGGGACTATGATCATTTGATTGTTTTTGTTTTGCCCAAAGAGACCTAACATGCAATATGGCCCATTTATTGAAGGCAACAAGTGGAATACCCTAGGGGTGTAAGTGTGATATGTGTTGTCCATTTTCATGCTTGATTATCTTGAAATTAGGTCAAACTATTTTTGCTCTTTTTATTTGCATACAAACCCTAATTCTAGCATGGTATATTTAGAAAGCATTAAAGTGCGAAAAATAAAGTTCTAAACTATTACAACACAATATGGGAAGGGGGTACAAATGTTCAAATGGGGGGTATTTGACAAGGAATTTAAACCTAGCTATTACATCAATTTGGAATTTATTTACAAGATAATTGATAGCACAAATTAAATGGAAATAAAATAAATATGCAAGATGCAAAAAGAGTTTTTATATGTATGGAAAAAAGTTTTTTTTTATGTCAAATAAAATAAAATGAAAAGTATTATTTTTTTGAGTTTTTGTGTTTTTGGGGCAAAACCCTAATTTATTGGGTAAATATATTAATTATTCAATATGTACAAATATTTATGAATTATATACAAGATAAAATAAAAATGAAGTATATTTATAAAAAAAGTATTTTTTGAGGTCAAATATTTAATAAAATAAAAATGTATATATTTTTGTATTATTTCCTAAATATTCTAGTAAATATATATGTATATTTGTATTATTTTCTAAATATGTATTATATATACAAAATTAATATTTAATATTTATAAAAAAAAGTATATTTTATATAAAATATTTTAAGAAGATAAAACAAAATAAAAAATGAAAATAAAATGTGTTTACATTATTTTTTAGTATTTTAAGTAAAAAGTGTTTATCTATTTATTTATGTACAAATATCAATATAAACAAATAAATGCCTAAAAAATTCAAAAATGGTTTAAAAAATTATTTTTATATTTTTAATATCATGAGGAAAAATAAATAAGTCAGGAATAAAAAACAAAAGTCAAAAAATCATAAAAATAAACCAAATGGGCCTAGGGGGTGTCAAAGTAAAAACAGTGTGTAAAAAGAAATAGCAAATCTGGCCCAGCCCATGAAGACCTTCTTCAACCTCCAGACAGTTCTTGTTCAAAAAACGCGCGCCTTGTTCATGAATTCAAACACCCTGATTCCTTGAGTTTTAGCACAAACTTACAACATAAGAAATGTTAATCATCAAGCCATGATTCTAAATATGTAAAGAACTCATCCTAACTCTCAGAAATGAGAGAGAATTTCATCATTCCCAAATCTTAACCTAACTTTTTACCAATGTTCAGACCTTAAATTCTCACAGCTCAGGCAAAATAAATGGAAAGTAAAAGCATGCACAGTTTCAGGGGCATGAGTAGAACACTTCTTATTCACAAACTTAGAGCTAATGATGCCTACATTGGGAGATAGAAGTTCAAGAAGATACCTGTTCAGTTGAAGTTGTATCTGATGATTGAGGTACTTTCAGAGCAAGGTGATGATTGGTACAGCTTCCTTGATGTCCAGGGATGCTATTCCAAGTTTTACTCTGCTTTGAAACTAGCTGAATCGAGTTGTAGAACTCCACCTGCAAATCAGAAAATGAAAAATGGTGATGTTGCTTGGGAGTGTTACAGGTCGTGTTTGAGGTTTGGATTAGCTTCAAGGGATGTTGTGGGATGTGTTTGACAAGTTTTTAGCAAGAATGCATGGAAGGTTTGAGTTATAGGACTCAAACTGCAGCAGACCCTGTTTTTGTGCAGTTCAATGGTGATTTTATGAATGAGAGTGTTTGGGACTTGGTTAACTCGTGTTCTAGCTTAGGATGGATGTTTAGAAAGTGCACAAAGTATTTTCTTAAGCTTGCTTGTGTTGAGATGAAAGTTGTGTTGTGTTATGCTAGCTTTCTTCACACTTAAGCAAACAAATGTCCACTTGAGTTTTAGACAGCTAGAGGCCCCCCTAATGTGCTGCTAACCTCCCCTTGATCAGTGTGTTTTATTCATAAACTTGTGCCAAAGAGATTTGATCTGTACTTGCTGATTTGCAACTTTGACATAAAGTTTAACTTTTCAAAAATGGATATTATGCTTTATCTAAAAATGGCTTAATCTTGCAAATAATGTTTGGACACACAAAATAAGGCTTTGGCACAATGAGTATGCATTAAATTATTGAGTGCAAATGGGATTAGAGTCCTGTAATGTAGCATAAACCAAGCTGACTTGAAAATGGCAATGTGTATGAACATGTCTTGGTCAAGAACAAAAGTGACTTTTGCCCAACTTGCCAAATTCGATTCTCCCTAATCATGAGGCTGTTTGATGATTTCTTGGACATTTTGGAAAGCTTGGAATGTTTACTACAATCCATCTTTGAAATGAAAATTGAAATTCCAAGTGGAAGTATGTGAAAAATGGTCTTGAAGTTAGGTAAAAACCTTGCCTAAAATAGGTCAAATTTTCTCTAAGTTAAGAATGGTTTAGTACCCTTGTTCCAAAAATTGTAACTTGAGATACAAGCTTCTTTTGGGAAAACTTTGTGAATCAAAGTTGTAGATTATGCAATAGGCTACAACTTTCATGTTTCGACTTTTGCTTGAATCCAAATGAATCTTGGTGACAAAGTGGGGCAAAGTTAGGAAAAAATTAGGGTTTTTCATAACTTAGAAAAATTCTAAGTTATGAAAAATCTTCATTTCAAACCCTAATTTTCATTTCTTGATTTCTTGATGAAAAAGTTTCATGATTTGGCATGCTTTGATGAAAAATGAATCTTGACTCTTGATTTTGACTAAAAAGTCAAAGTTTGACTTTTCAGTATACAGTCAAAATTGATCAATTGACTGGGAAATTCAACTGTCAATATTGTGCATTTGGGATCTTTTGAACTTGTTAAGCATGTCAAGATAATTCCATGGGGTCCTTGAGTCCATTTGTGAGCTTGGTTTGCCATTGGCTAGGTCAAACAGTCAAAAATTGCCTTTGTGCAGTCAAAACCCTAAAAATGACCATTTTTCCCTTTTGATGATCTGATCAAATTTCTTATGGAATTGTGATCCAAACTTGATCAAATGGTCCATGTGAGTTCATAATGTTGATGTGGGTCAATTTTCATGATATTTGACTGTCAATTGGCCACATTTGACTTTTTCCCCAATACAGCTGATTTCTAGGTCAACTGTCCAATTGACTGAGCAAAATTTGGAATCAGGACTTGAAACTTGGTATGGATAAACTTGGGGGTCCAATATGAAGCATGAAAGTCATCTTAGGCAATTTTGGTCAAAACATCTTTGTGCAAACACAAACCCTAATTTGGGTCAACAGTGCAAGGAGAAGTCTTGAGCAGATGAAACCCTAACTGGATCTTGAGCTCCAAGGGCTTTGTGATGAGAAACCATTGAGAAATGGGAGGGCAAATTTTGGGGTACAACAGTTGCCCCTGTTCAATCTTCTTGAACCTGAAGAGTTAGATTGGCAAGTTTGCCTTTCGTGACTCGAGGGTAAAAGGAGATTGGACACTAGAGTGCCCTTAAATTTGCACTCGTCAAAGCAATGGATGCGGGAATGGGCTTAGAGATGCCATTTAGAGATGGGCTTAACGATGCCATCTGAAATGGTGACAGAAACTTGTCGGGGATGGGCTTAAAGATGCCATCTGGAATGAGTTTCAGAAAGGTGTCCATGTTTAGGACCATCTTTGAACTGGGGTCTGAATAAGCAATAGATTGACATCCGCATCTGGAGGCATCCGTAAACTGTTTTCAGAGGTTGAGAAGAGTCTGAACAAGCGATAGGTTAACATCCGTTGTTGGGAGGAATCCATAAGCTGTTTTCAGAAGTTTTGAGAAGAATCTGAACAAGCGATAGGTTAACATCCGTTACTGGAGAACCCGTGAACTGTTTTCAGAAATCTTGAAGTTGAATAAGTAATAGAGCAACATCCGTTGTTGGGAAGCGTCCGTTAACTGTTTTCAAAAGGTTGCATCTGAACAAGTGATAGATTAACATCCGTTGTTGGGAAGAATCCATAAACTGTTTTCAGAAGTCTTGAGAAGAAACTGAACAAGTGATAGGTTAACATCCGTTACTTGGAGGACCCGTGAACTGTTTTCAGAAATCTTGGAGTTGAATAAGCAATAGAGCAGCATCCGTTGTTGGGAAGCGTCCGTAAACTGTTTTCAGAAGTTGCATCTGAACAAGTAGATAGATTAACATCCGTTGTTGGGAAGAATCCATAAACTGTTTTCAGAAGTCTTGAGAAGAAACTGAACAAGTGATAGGTCAACATCTGTTACTTGGAGAACCCGTGAACTGTTTTCATAAATCTTGGAGTTGAAGGAGGAACCGGTGTAGGGTTTCCTGATGATGAGCTCGTGTAAAACTGCATCTGGATGAATCTGGAATAAGCATCAGAATATTGCCATGTCTGGGTCATATCTGAACTATTCCTGGAAAGAAATCTCGGAAGATAATGATTTTTGTCTGTCGACTGATCTTACCTGAAAAGGTAAAGAGTTAGTTATATGCAATGTCATGATGCATGATACAATGTATGTTATATGATATGAACGTAAATGAATGCGCATGTAAGCTGAAGAGCTGTCTTGCAAAGGATAGATGAATCCGAGATGGCTGAAGATAAGAGCCTCTTGACTGCTGCCGGGAAGAATAATTCCTGGTTGTTGCTGGGGAATAAGGAGCTTGGGTTGTATACCAATCTTCTGTGGAATACCTGTCTTGAGGAGATCTTCACTGGAGAATACAATGAGGAACTGACAACTGAAAGTCTGCAGATTTGCTTGGGGAATACCAGACCTTCAAACGTCGAGGGGCCTCAGAACCACTTGCGGAGACTTGGAATTTCCTTGGTGACTTGCAGGGTAAGATAATTTCTGATGATGTCTACTGGGGATTTTAGAACCTGGTAGACCCATGCTGGGGAAGTATGATTTGAGAATCTCTAGTCTAGTGAGAAGCATTTCTGTGGGGAGAAGGTTCACTAGTCTGGTTCTGCTGGGGATTGATAGTCTGAAGTTTTAGCTCTGCTGGGGGATACTGAAACTTAAACTCTGAGGGGAATTGAGTTCTGGAGGACTCTCTGGCTGGGGATAACAAAGATAAACTCCTCTGGGGATTATATTGATAAGTTATGTTGGGGAACTCTGATGAACTCCGCTGGGGATAGGAAGAAATTTGTCGAGTGCGATCTTCCGTGGCAATTAGCTGAGGATAACCCAGTTATAAGCCCTTGTGAGGAATAACTTTGACTAAAGCTCGGGAGAGACGTCCGTACTCCGCAGGGGATAAGCTTCCAGAATCTACTGGGATAAAGCTTAAAGACTTGCTGGGGATATGGATTTCAAATCTCCTGGGGGTTTCCTTTGAAAGGGTATCAAGATATCCAACTGTACCTTCAACCTATCAGTAATCCTCTCTCCTGATTCATAAGGAAATGATTATGTTCAAATGCATATGCCTATTTAACAAAACATTGGACGTTTCTCAAAATAAAACAAATAGTGCAAGAGAAAAGAAGAAGGAAATGACACAAATTTCTGGGAAAAGTATTTGTATTGACTTTCTATGAGTATATTTGTACAAAGGAGACAATCATCCTAGTAAGAGGATTTCATCGTAAATATTGAAAGATTTATACAAAATAAAGATGGTTATGTGAAATAATTCCATGGGATTCCATTCCGCTATAGCCTTCACAACTCTGAATATCTGTCCATTCAATGCTTCGTCTGTCGATGACTGGATTGATCAGAAGCCTGGAACTGGTTAATGAAGAGATTGTCTTTGAAGTGATCCGACGAGACATAGTCATACGCTTTAATTCCCTAACTTTTTCCTGAACCGCCCTTTCGGGTTTTCGATCCACCGGGAAACCCCTTTTTGCCCAAGCCGCCCTTTCGGGTTTTCAACTTGTCGGGTGTACAGATTTTTTTGTTTTTATCCCTAATTTTTGCCTGAATCGCCCTTTCGGGTTTTCGATCCACCTGGATGCCCATTTTTGCCCAAGCCGCCCTTTCGGGTTTTCGACTTGTCGGGTTATTTTATGCGTAGTATCTTTTGACTATGTCTGCGTTCGCAGGGTGCGGAAAATCGTCGCCGTCCATGGTGGTTAGAATCATCGCCCCACCAGAAAATATGCTCTTGATCACAAATGGTCCTTCATATGTAGGAGTCTATTTGCCCCTGGGATCACTTTGCGGCAAGATAATCCGCTTGACTACTAGATCTCCGACTTGATACACTTGACGTCTGACTTTCTTATTGAAGACCTTGATCATCCGTTTTTGATACGTCTGACCATGGCATATAGCAGCGAGTCGCTTTTCGTCAATCAAATTGAGTTGATCAAGTCGGGTCTGCATCCAATCATCTTCATTCAAACCTGCATCCTTCATAATCCTTAGAGAAGGAATCTGAACTTCCATAGGCAGGACAGCTTCCATGCCATATACCAAAGAAAATGGGGTCGCCCCGGTTGAAGTACGTGCCGTCGTACGGTATCCATGTAGAGCAAACGGTAACATCTCGTGCCAGTCTTTGTAAGTGATTGTCATTTTCTGAATGATCTTCTTAATGTTTTTGTTCGTAGCTTCAACAGCATCGTTCATCTTCGGCCGATAGGGAGATGAATTGTGATGATAAATCTTGAACTGTTCGCACAAAGCGGTGATCATCGTGTTATTCAGATTTGTACCGTTGTCTGTGATGATCCTGTCTGGAAATCCATACCGGCATATGCGATTTTTCTTAATGAAGCGGGCAACCACATTTTTAGTAACAGAGGCGAAGGAAGCAGCTTCGACCCATTTGGTGAAATAGTCAATGGCAACCAGGATGAAACGATGTCCGTTGGAAGCCGTGGGCTTGATCTCTCCAATCATGTCAATGCCCCACATTGCAAATGGCCAAGGAGCAGTCAGGACGTTGAGAGGAACCGGGGGGATATGAACTTTGTCAGCGTTGACTTGACATTTGTGGCAAGTACGGGAATATTGATGGCAGTCAGCTTCCATGGTAGACCAGTAATAGCCTGCCCTTAGGATCTTCTTAGCCATTGTATGCCCGCTCAAGTGAGTGCCAAATGTGCCGCTGTGTATCTCGGTCATTATCAACTCTGCTTCAGCTTTGTCTACGCATCGGAGTAATACACAATCATGGCTTCGTTTGTAAAGGATGCCGTTGCTCAGGAAGAACTTAGCAGCGAATTTCCTTAAGAACTTCTTGTCATTTACGGAAGCTCCTTCGGGATAATCTCTAGTCTCGAGATACCTTTTGATTTCATGGAACCAAGGTTGTTCCACTACTTCTTCGGTATTAATCTCGTGACAATGCGCAGGTTCATCCATTCGCTCGATGGTGATTTTGGGAGCCTCGTTATCCCAGTTGAGTTTAAACATGGAGGACATCGTTGCCAGAGCATCTGCTAGCTGATTCTCTTCTCGCGGGAAATGCTCGAAGGTAATTTGCTCGAAATGAGGCAACAATGTCAAGACATGCTCTTTGTATGGGATAAGATTAGGATGCTTGGTATCCCACTCTCCTTTGATTTGACTGATAACCAAAGCCGAGTCCCCAAATACGATCAAAGATTTGATCCCCAAGTCTATAGCAGCCTTGAGACCAAAGATGCAAGCTTCATATTCAGCCATGTTGTTCGTGCAGCTGAAGCAAAGTCGGGCCGTGAAAGGTGTGTGACAGCCTTCCGGGGAAATGAGTACCGCGCCGATACCGTTTCCAAGTGCATTTGAAGCACCATCAAAGTACAGGGTCCATCGGGATCCCGTTTCGGGTCCGTCATACGGTTCGTTACCTTCGATGTTGTCCAAATTCATGATGTCCTCGTCTGGGAAGTCAAATCTCATGGGTTGATAGTCTTCGATAGCTTGATGAGCCAGATGGTCAGCTAGTACACTCCCTTTTATAGCTTTTTGGGTGGTGTACTGGATGTCATACTCAGTTAGGATCATTTGCCATCTAGCTATCCTTCCAGATAAGGCGGGCTTTTCGAAGATATACTTGATAGGATCCATTTTGGAAATCAATAAGGTAGTATGAGTCAACATATACTGTCTTAGTCGGCGAGCAGCCCATACCAAAGCGCAGCAAGTTTTCTCGAGCAGTGAGTAGCGAGTCTCACAGTCGGTAAACTTTTTGCTAAGGTAATAAATAGCATGCTCTTTTCGACCAGACTCGTCATGCTGGCCCAAGACACACCCCATTGAGTTGTCCAAGACGGTCAGATACATGATCAATGGTCTTCCTTCGACGGGTGGCATCAGAATAGGAGGTTCTAGCAAATACTCCTTGATTTTATCAAAAGCAGCTTGGCAATCGTTGTTCCATTCGACTACCTGATCTTTCTTCAAGAGTTTGAAAATTGGCTCACAGGTAGAAGTCAGATGAGAGATGAATCTGACAATATAGTTCAAGCGCCCCAAGAACCCTCTAACCTCCTTTTCAGTACGGGGAGCAGGCATCTCTTGTATTGCCTTCACTTTTGCTGGATCGACCTCAATGCCTTTGTTGCTCACAATGAATCCTAGAAGTTTACCAGACCTAACTCCAAAAGTGCACTTACTTGGATTCAGCCTGAGTTTGTATTCTTTCAACCTGGAAAACAGCTTTTCTAGATGTTCAAGGTGCTCCTCCTCTGTTTGTGACCGAGCTATCATATCGTCTACATAAACTTCAATCTCATGATGTATCATATCATGAAACAAAGCTACCATGGCGCGCTGATAAGTTGCCCCTGCGTTCTTCAGCCCGAACGACATCACCTTGTAACAGAAAGTGCCCCATTGTGTGACAAAAGTTGTTTTCTCCATATCCTCGGGGGCCATTTTGATTTGATTGTAACCCGAGAATACATCCATGAAGGAAAACACTTTGTGCTGAGCTGTATTGTCGATCAAAATGTCAATGTGTGGTAGCGGAAAATCATCCTTGGGGCTGGCCCTATTCAAACCCCGGTAGTCCACACACATCCTCACTTTTCCATCTTTCTTAGGTACTGGCACGATGTTAGCGACCCATTGAGGATAGGACGTAACAGCCAGAAAGCCAGCGTCGAATTGCTTCATCACTTCTGCTTTGATCTTTTCAGACATGTCAGGCCTTATTCGGCGGACTTTTTGCTTGATCGGTGGACAATCCTCTCTTGTAGGGAGACGGTGAACCACGGTGTCTGTGTCTAAACCCGGCATGTCTTCATAAGACCAAGCGAAGATTTCAACATACTCATTCAACAACTGTATTAGGCGTTCCTTGACACTCGGTTCCAGATTGGCACCCACTTGCACCTCCTTCCGGCCTTCCTCGGTCCCTAAGTTGACAGTTTCCAATGACTCTTCGTGCGGCAAGATGGCCATTTCCTCTTGCTGTAGAAGTCTGGCTAGTTCCCCTGGTACTTCACAACCTTCGTCATCTTCATACTCGGCTTGATTGACCAGATCTTCAGAGTTATTGAAGGATATAGCAGAATGGTCACCCATGGAATCCGGAGTGGATGGGTACCTGCATTTGTGAGTGTGGGTGCGTGTAAGGGATAGCCATCCTTAAACAAAAAATGCAAAAGGAAAGAAAATGAACACAAGCAGTTTATCAAATGAAAAACGTCCAATGAATCATTAAACATGGCATATGGATATGAAAAATAATCAAAACCCTTACAAATGGACCTACATGCCCTGGGCAAGGCATGAGGTGAAAAGATAGTGTACGGATTGTTCAGAAACAAATATTACAGACCAAATAGGAAATGTTTGACAGATAAATTACTGATGAATAAAAGTGATGGGGACAAAGTCTTTTGCCTCCCAATTTCACAATCCTCCTTTGACAGTTGGGTAGATCCACTCTTCGATGTTGCTCTCTTTGTCTTCATCCTCCAAAACGTTGATTCCGTAGGGAGAAATTTTGACAGGCGCTCTTTCAATCTTCGAACGGCGCATAGCTTTCTGGCCCGCGGTAGTGAATCCTAATCCAAATTTGTCTGTTTTATGCGGAATATCAGGCAACTGCCCCCATGCTGAATTCTTCCCCTCCTTTATTGCGGCCCTTGCATCCTCCAGAGATGCCATCCTGGCCATCTGCCTTGGTGCCTCAGCTGCCAACTTTGCTATTGCTATTTCAGGAAGGACTTCTTCAAAATGCTGAAAAGGCGTCTCAATGAACTCACCTTCTACCTCCACGTACCGGAATGAGTTCAAGTGGCTGATCATGTACTCCTCTTCGCCATGGACAGTAATGATCTTTCCCTTAACAGGATACTTCAACATCTGATGTAAGGAGGAGGTGACTGCCTCAGCATGGTGTATCCAAGGCCTACCCAACAAGCAAGAGTATGACGGACGGATGTCCATCACATAGAAAGTAGATTTAAACACCTCAGTGCCTATCTTGATAGGAATTTCAACCTCCCCGTGGACCATTCTCTTCGAACCATTGAAAGCTCTGACAACAATATCACTCGGTTTCAACTCCAACCCTTCACAATCTAGTCGGTCCAAGGCCTTCTTAGGCAGTACATTCAGCGACGAACCAGTGTCGACCAAGACATGTGCGAGAGTAGTTCCTCGGCACTCGATTGAAATGTGCAAAGCATCATTGTGGTTTCTACCTTTAGGAGTTAGGTCAGCATCAGAGAAACCTAATCCATTGTCCGCAGTAAGGCTAGCCACGCAATTTTGAAATTGATCTGCAGAAGTTTCCTGGGGCACATAGGCTGCCTTCAGGAATTTTATCAGAGCTTTAGCGTGCGCTTCTGAGAAAAGTAGTAGTGCCAGCATGGAGATCTTTGAGGGGGTTTGCCCCAGCTGTTCTACGACATCGTAATCACTCCTTTTGATTATCTTCAAGATCTCATCCATTTCCTTCTTGGAGGTTTCCGGGATGACCAAGGGTTGAGCCCTCGTCCTGACGAGCTCATCTTGGATTCCCTTGCCTTTATCAGCAGCGGTAGGAGGGACAGTACTAGGAACAACAACATCTTCAATCAAAGGGGTTCTAGCGGAGAGTTTTATTGGTGCATGGATGACCTTGTCAGCAGATGAGGGTCCAAAGATTGCTCTTGGAGGGGCAATCTCTGGAGAAAATATTCTCCCGCTCCGGGTGATTTTGCTCGTGCCTGCAATGTTTCCAATGCTAGCTTCTTCATCATCCGAACTTTCTTCAGTTATTTCTATTTGTTTAATACCATGGTAGTAGACGTCACCGCCATAGTTCCATGGTATTGACTTCTCAGAAACATAAGGGACAGGCCCTGGCATTGTTATCTTCAAAGGAACAGATTTCGTAGTGGTGTAATCTTAACAGGCTTTCTGACGGCCTTGGAAAGATTGGCGTGAATGGTTATGATTGAGACATCTTCAGTAGGGGTTGGAACAGCAGAAACTTTTTCAAAAAAAATTTGTCGACTATCCATTAGGCCTTGAATGCCTTTCTTCAGTAACGGACAGTCAAACGGCATAGAGTAACAACAATAGCAGTCTTCTTTACATCCCGGGAAGATCCCGACCTTTAACAGATTCAACTTGATGGTTAGCAACGGAGTTATCAGATCAATGACATCAGCAACATACGAATCTTCTTCAATGGCATTGACATTTCGGCCGTGCTTCGGCATGGGAGCAGATATCACATTAGGCTTCTCCGGAGCGTCGAACTCCACTTCCTTCGCCTCTATCAGGTCTTGGATTTTATGCTTGAGTGCCCAACAATCATTGGTGTCGTTCCCGACACTGTCAGAATGGTAGGCGCATTTAGCATTAGGATGATAATGCGGAGAGGATGTATTCACATTCTTTGGTGCCTCTTTGATAGTGGCGAGATTCAACTTCAACAGATGGGGAAGCACTTGCGCTGGAGTCATATTAATACGGGTGAACTGCCGTTGTGGCCATTCCGCCCGTTGCTGATTTGGTCTGGACTGGTTATAGCGAGGCTGCTCACTTGAAGAGTTTTGAATCATTACGGCCCCCACAGTTGGCCAGCGCTCAGTCTTCCCTGCTCTTCTTTGGGAGTATACAACAGCCATTTCCTTCTTGAAAGGTTTCTTCTCAACACTTGCAGCAACACCTTTCTGAATCTTTCCTGACTTGATGCCAGCTTCTATTCTTTCGCCTGTTAAGATCAAATCGGTAAACCCCGCAGAAGAGTTACCAATCAGATGATTGAAAAATGGCCCAGATAGGGTCCCTAGAAACATATCAACGAGTTCACGGTCGGTTAAAGGAGGCTGCACCCTACCAGCCAAATCCCTCCATTTTTGTGCATATTCTTTGAATCCTTCGCCTGTTCCCAATGACATACCCTGAAGTTGGGTACGAGTAGGAGCAAGGTCAGAATTGTACTGATATTGTTTGTAAAAGGCGGTGGCCAAGTCTTCCCAGTTTCTGACGCTGGTTCCCTCTAGCTGATAAAACCACTCCAATTGAGCCCCAGAAAGGCTGTCTTGAAAGAAATGGATCCAAAGGTTTTTATCTGCTGTATAGGGTTGGATCTTTCTCACGTAGGATCTGAGATGCATTTTTGGACAGGACAGCCCATCATACCTCACAAAAACTGGCACTTTGAACTTTGGGGGAATCACAATCCCGACAACTAAACCCAAGTCTTCAAAATCCAAACCCGGTACTCTCTGTAGCTCCATGGCGGCCAACCTGTCTTCTAAACCTTTGTATTTATCATCAGCTGGAGGGTATTGTTGATCAGAGTAGTCTTCATCCTCTTCGACCTCTTCTTCTTCCACATCGGATTCGGAAGGTACTGCAGCCCCACCTCCTTTACTGGTTCCTTCATCCGAAATAGGAGGAAATTCAAGCACTCTCCTGGCCTCTCCGTCAAATCTTCTCCCTAAAGTAGCCACCCCGAGTCTCTTTTTCTTCTTTTTCATTGGGTCTTTATTCCCCAGTAAGGTCTTGAGATCCTCCTGACCCTTAGCCAAGGTCATCAGGAGTTGCTGGAACTGTGCATTTTGAGTTTGCAGGTCTTTAACTGTTTGCTCGAGATCCATCCTACTGAAATAAACAGCTGACAGATAAGGAAACCTGGAGTGAGACCTGCTTATGCACATGATGAATGATATGCTTATGTATGCAATGCATTCAGGGATTTGGAACATTCAAAATTGTTGTAGACAAAAAGGAACGCACGTCATATTAATAAGAAATTTGTTAGTACATAAATGCCCCATGGGCCAAATATTACAAAAACAACTTCTCAAGGCAAAAAGACGTTGCGCATCCTCTTTGGCGCAATTGAGGTGTTGAGGGCCTCTTGCTCATGGAGTCGGCGGGTAAGCTCTAGAACCTTCTTCTCACTGGCGTAGAAGCTAGCTTCAAAAGTGTTCCGTTCCTCCTTGAGCTGAATCCAACTTTTCTGCATTTCCTCCCACGATGTAGGCATGTCAGGATGTAGGATGGTGTAGGGAACCTCTCCTTCCTTGACGGGCTCTTTAGTCACCGGGAGTACATGAGGATAAGGCATCATTAGACTTTGGGCTCGGGCTCGTACCCACTTGAGGTAAGGCTCAAGAGGGATGGAGTTCTTGTGTCCCAGAGTCTTGCTATCAACCTTGTTGGGCCTCCCCCAAGCTCTGATGAATCTTTGGCGAAGTCCTTGCGCATCGTTGTCGAAGTCAAAAACTAGGTCCGGGATCAACATGTCATGAGGGCCATCCCTCCGTGCATATCCAAATTGCCTCAAAGCCAGAAAAGGGTTGTAGGTGATACCTCCTCTGATTCCAAGTAAAGGAACATTAGGAAATTCTCCACAACGATCGACGATGATGACATTTTCTCTGGACCGAGAACACCAATGTACATCATAGTGAGTAAGAGTCATCAACCGTTGGGACCACCTTGAGCCTTGGTCATTCTTCAAGACAGATTGTGGAAGGTGCGAAATAAACCACCTTGCAAGGAGAGGAGTACAGCACATGAGAACACCCCTATGTCTCATTGTTCGTGTGTAAAATGAGTGAAGGATGTCCCCAAGCAATGTTGGTATTGGATTCCTGGACAAGAAGATTTTGACGGCGTTGACATCTATCAATTGGTCAGAATTTGGGAACAAGACCAACCCATAGATAAGGAGTGCCACAATTTCTTCAAAGGCTTGAAGGTCCAATGAATTCCAACATTCTTGTGCCTTCTCAAACAAGAATTTTGCTAAGAGCCCTTTGACGCCGCTTCTGGTTTCCCAATGCCACTTGATGTCGGATGGTTGTAGATGTAATGCTCGAGCAACATCTTCCGGCTTTGGTTCCTTTTCCGTACCGTTGAAGGGTAGTTGATTAAGGATAGGGATTCTTAGGAGTTGAGAAAACTCCTCCAAAGTGGGCACCAACTGGTAATCAGGGAAAGTGAAACAGTGGTGAAGAGGGTCAAAGAACTGGAATAGCACTTTCATCATGTCTTCTTCAATGTTGGTGTTGACTAAGCTGAGCAGTCTACCATGTCTTTCACTGAAGGATGAGCTTTCCGAAATTCTTGAGGTGAGCTCCTTGAGTTGAGGAGAGATTCTCACAAGGTTGACTTGGATGGTTTTTCTGCGAGGAATTTCCATGACCTACAAAACAAGAACAAAGATGAAGATCCAAACCCTTGAAATGGTTAGTGAATGCATATGATGCTTCATGATGTTTATGATGTATGCACAAACATATGTACAAGCAAATCACACCAAACCCTAGTTACAGGCTTGCATGGGGTTTCATAGGTAAGTACCCTCTTGAGTGTAGTTGGCTTAAAAACTTGTCCTATAAATAGTAATCGGGTTCTAAGGAGCTCAATATCACTGGATTGTTTTCATTGTTCATTGTTTTGGTTTAGCCACTTAACTAGCGACCAAAATATTCCAAGAAAACAACCCTCAATGAGTGTAGTATCGAGTATCTACCAACTTCGGACTGCACCAAAGCCGGTCATCTCACTACCCCTAATAAAAGGCCAAGATGGTCAAGTAAGATTCTAGGTCTTTAGTGCTTAGTGACATCACTCAGCGGCCCCGTACTCTCCTTGATTGAACTCAAGGGTTACCGGTACTCACAAATATGTCGCACTAATATAGCTATTGCTTCGACCGTGTCGGTATACCCCGCACAGTTTCCACAACGTATTGCTATCTATCAAATGTTTCCCAAAATCCGGGTGTAGGAATGCAAACCCAAACAAGAGAGCCAAAATATAAAGCAATCAAATCAAACAATTAGTCATGCAAGAGGGTGATCTAAGCCCTAAGGTTACTCCACTTTTAAATTTCTCCCCAGCAGAGTCGCCAGTTCTGTGATACGGTGGGAGAACTGACTGTGGTTTTGCGGTTGTTTTCGCAAATGTTTCGGTTGAGCAAGAGTCACCACCGACTTTTTATTTTATCCTAAGGAAAGGTTTAAAAAAAGCACAGCAAAAACCTTTGAGATTTTTCTTGGGTTCGGGGAGTAGATTATAGAAAGGGAAGGTATTAGCACCCTTTCTATCCATGGTTATCCATGGGCTCTTAGGTACTTGCTTAGATCAACTTGCTTTGGTTTTCAATTGTTTGAAATGGTGCTTTGTGTGTGGCTTTTGAAAATGTTTTGAAAAAGATGCCTTGTCTAGGCTACCCTTGTAACAATTATTTACTCGAATGTTTTACAAAAGGTGTTTGTCTTTTTGAAAAGATGTTTCAAGGTTTTTGAAAGTTGTTTTGAAAGTGTTTGTGAAGTGTGGTTTGAAAAGTAGGCAAGTGTTTTTGTTTCGCAAGTTGACAAGTACTTAAGAGCTATCTACCCTAAAGTTCTCAAAGATTTTTGCTATGTTTTAACCCTTTTAACAATTTTGTTCCACCATTGCATTTGGTGGACAATCTTGTGTTAGGATGTGAAAGGGACGGGCGCGGGTCATCGTTTAGACCATAATTACAATGGTGCCAAGTATCTTTGGGCAGTTTTCCTTTAAGGGACTTGATCATTTTTAGGCAACTTTCGAAAGCGTCATCGAGGGACTATGATCATTTGATTGTTTTTGTTTTGCCCAAAGAGACCTAACATGCAATATGGCCCATTTATTGAAGGCAACAAGTGGAATACCCTAGGGGTGCAAGTGTGATATGTGTTGTCCATTTTCATGCTTGATTATCTTGAAATTAGGTCAAACTATTTTTGCTCTTTTTATTTGCATACAAACCCTAATTCTAGCATGGTATATTTAGAAAGCATTAAAGTGCGAAAAATAAAGTTCTAAACTATTACAACACAATATGGGAAGGGGGTACAAATGTTCAAATGGGAGGTATTTGACAAGGAATTTAAACCTAGCTATTACATCAATTTGGAATTTATTTACAAGATAATTGATAGCACAAATTAAATGGAAATAAAATAAATATGCAAGATGCAAAAAGAGTTTTTATATGTATGGAAAAAAGTATTTTTTATGTCAAATAAAATAAAATGAAAAGTATTATTTTTTTGAGTTTTTGTGTTTTTGGGGCAAAACCCTAATTTATTGGGTAAATATATTAATTATTCAATATGTACAAATATTTATGAATTATATACAAGATAAAATAAAAATGAAGTATATTTATAAAAAAAGTATTTTTTGAGGTCAAATATTTAATAAAATAAAAATGTATATATTTTTGTATTATTTCCTAAATATTCTAGTAAATATATATGTATATTTGTATTATTTTCTAAATATGTATTATATATACAAAATTAATATTTAATATTTATAAAAAAAAGTATATTTTATATAAAATATTTTAAGAAGATAAAACAAAATAAAAAATGAAAATAAAATGTGTTTACATTATTTTTTAGTATTTTAAGTAAAAAGTGTTTATCTATTTATTTATGTACAAATATCAATATAAACAAATAAATGCCTAAAAAATTCAAAAATGGTTTAAAAAATTATTTTTATATTTTTAATATCATGAGGAAAAATAAATAAGTCAGGAATAAAAAACAAAAGTCAAAAAATCATAAAAATAAACCAAATGGGCCTAGGGGGTGTCAAAGTAAAAATAGTGTGTAAAAAGAAATAGCAAATCTGGCCCAGCCCATGAAGACCTTCTTCAACCTCCAGACAGTTCTTGTTCAAAAAACGCGCGCCTTGTTCATGAATTCAAACACCCTGATTCCTTGAGTTTTAGCACAAACTTACAACATAAGAAATGTTAATCATCAAGCCACGATTCTAAATATGTAAAGAACTCATCCTAACTCTCAGAAATGAGAGAGAATTTCATCATTCCCAAATCTTAACCTAACTTTTTACCAATGTTCAGACCTTAAATTCTCACAGCTCAGGCAAAATAAATGGAAAGTAAAAGCATGCACAGTTTCAGGGGCATGAGTAGAACACTTCTTATTCACAAACTTAGAGCTAATGATGCCTACATTGGGAGATAGAAGTTCAAGAAGATACCTGTTCAGTTGAAGTTGTATCTGATGATGGAGGTACTTTCAGAGCAAGGTGATGATTGGTACAGCTTCCTTGATGTCCAGGGATGCTATTCCAAGTTTTACTCTACTTTGAAACTAGCTGAATCGAGTTGTAGAACTCCACCTGCAAATCAGAAAATGAAAAATGGTGATGATGCTTCGGAGTGTTACAGGTCGTGTTTGAGGTTTGGATTAGCTTCAAGGGATGTTGTGGGATGTGTTTGACAAGTTTTTAGCAAGAATGCATGGAAGGTTTGAGTTATGGGACTCAAACTGCAGCAGACCCTGTTTTTGTGCAGTTCAATGGTGATTTTGTGAATGAGAGTGTTTGGGACTTGGTTAACTCGTGTTCTAGCTTAGGATGGATGTTTAGAAAGTGCACAAAGTATTTTCTTAAGCTTGCTTGTGCTAAGATGAAAGTTGTGTTGTGTTATGCTAGCTTTCTTCACACTTAAGCAAACAAATGTCCACTTGAGTTTTAGACAGCTAGAGGCCCCCCTAATGTGCTGCTAACCTCCCCTTGATCAGTGTGTTTTATTCATAAACTTGTGCCAAAGAGATTTGATCTGTACTTGCTGATTTGCAACTTTGACATAAAGTTTAACTTTTCAAAAATGGATATTATGCTTTATCTAAAAATGGCTTAATCTTGCAAATAATGTTTGGACACACAAAATAAGGCTTTGGCACAATGAGTATGTATTAAATTATTGAGTGCAAATGGGATTAGAGGCCTGTAATGTAGCATAAACCAAGCTGACTTGAAAATGGCAATGTGTATGAACATGTCTTGGTCAAGAACAAAAGTGACTTTTGCCCAACTTGCCAAATTCGATTCTCCCTGATCATGAGGTTGTTTGATGAGTTCTTGGACATTTTGGAAAGCTTGGAATGTGTAATACAATCCATCTTTGAAATTCAAATTGAAATTCCAAGTGGAAGTATGTGAAAAATGGTCTTGAAGTTAGGTAAAAACCTTGCCTAAAATAGGTCAAATTTTCTCTAAGTTAAGAATGGTTTAGTACCCTTGTTCCAAAAATTGTAACTTGAGATACAAGCTTCTTTTGGGAAAACTTTGTGAATTAAAGTTGTAGATTATGCAATAGGCTACAACTTTCATGTTTTGACTTTTGCTTGAATCCAAATGAATCTTGGTGAGAAAGTGGGGCAAAGTTAGGAAAAAATTAGGGTTTTTCATAACTTAGAAAAATTCTAAGTTATGAAAAATCTTCATTTCAAACCCTAATTTGCATTTCTTGATTTCTTGATGAACAAGTTTCATGATTTGGCATGCTTTGATGAAAAATGAATCTTGACTCTTGATTTTGACTAAAAAGTCAAAGTTTGACTTTTCAGTATACAGTCAAAATTGATCAATTGACTGGGAAATTCAATTGTCAATATTGTGCATTTGGGATCTTTTGAACTTGTTGAGCATGTCAAGATGATTCCATGGGGTCCTTGAGTCCATTTGTGAGCTTGGTTTGCCATTGGCTAGGTCAAACAGTCAAAAATTGCATTTGTGGAGTCAAAACCCTAAAAATGACCATTTTTCCCTTTTGATGATCTGATCAAATTTCTTATGGAATTGTGATCCAAACTTGATCAAATGGTTCATGTGAGTTCATAATGTTGATGTGGGTCAATTTTCATGAGATTTGACTGTCAATTGGCCACAGTTGACTTTTTCCCCAATACAGCTGATTTCTAGGTCAACTGTCCAATTGACTGGGCAAAATTTGGAATCAGGACTTGAAACTTGGTATGGATAAACTTGGGGGTCCAATATGAAGCATGAAAGTCATCTTAGGAAATTTTGGTCAAAACATCTTTGTGCAAACACAAACCCTAATTTGGGTCAACAGTGCAAGGAGAAGTCTTGAGCAGATGAAACCCTAACTGGATCTTGAGCTCCAAGGGCTTTGTGATGAGAAACCATTGAGAAATGGGAGGGAAAATTTTGGGGTACAACAGTTGCCCCTGTTCAATCTTCTTGAACCTGAAGAGTTAGATTGGCAAGTTTGCCTTTCGTGACTCGAGGGTAAAAGGAGATTGGACACTAGAGTGCCCTTAAATTTGCACTCGTCAAAGCAATGGATGCGGGAATGGGCTTAGAGATGCCATTTAGAGATGGGCTTAACGATGCCATCTGAAAGAGTGACAGAAACTTGTCGGGGATGGGCTTAAAGATGCCATCTGGAATGAGTATCAGAAAGGTGTCCATGTTTAGGTATCTTTGAACTGGGGTCTGAATAAGCAATAGATTGACATCCGCATCTGGAGGCATCCGTAAACTGTTTTCAGAGGTTGAGAAGAGTCTGAACAAGCGATAGGTTAACATCCGTTGTTGGGAGGAATCCATAAGCTGTTTTCAGAAGTTTTGAGAAGAATCTGAACAAGCGATAGGTTAACATCCGTTACTGGAGAACCCGTGAACTGTTTTAAGAAATCTTGAAGTTGAATAAGTAATAGAGCAACATCCGTTGTTGGGAAGCGTCCGTTAACTGTTTTTAAAAGGTTGCATCTGAACAAGTGATAGATTAACATCCTTTGTTGGGAAGAATCAATAAACTGTTTTCAGAAGTCTTGAGAAGAAACTGAACAAGTGATAGGTTAACATCCGTTACTTGGAGGACCCGTGAACTGTTTTCAGAAATCTTGGAGTTGAATAAGCAATAGAGCAGCATCCGTTGTTGGGAAGCGTCCGTAAACTGTTTTCAGAAGTTGCATCTGAACAAGTAGATAGATTAACATCCGTTGTTGGGAAGAATCCATAAACTGTTTTCAGAAGTCTTGAGAAGAAACTGAACAAGTGATAGGTCAACATCTGTTACTTGGAGAACCCGTGAACTGTTTTCAGAAATCTTGGAGTTGAAGGAGGAACCGGTGTAGGGTTTCCTGATGATGAGCTCGTGTAAAACTGCATCTGGATGAATCTGGAATAAGCATCAGAATATTGCCATGTCTGGGTCATATCTGAACTATTCCTGGAAAGAAATCTCGGAAGATAATGATTTTTGTCTGTCGACTGATCTTACCTGAAAAGGTAAAGAGTTAGTTATATGCAATGTCATGATGCATGATACAATGTATGTTATATGATATGAACGTAAATGAATGCGCATGTAAGCTGAAGAGCTGTCTTGCAAAGGATAGATGAATCCGAGATGGCTGAAGATAAGAGCCTCTTGACTGCTGCCGGGAAGAATAATTCCTGGTTGTTGCTGGGGAATAAGGAGCTTGGGTTGTATACCAATCTTCTGGGGAATACCTGTCTTGAGGAGATCTTCACTGGAGAATACAATGAGGAACTGACAACTGAAAGTCTACAGATTTGCTTGGGGAATACCAGACCTTCAAACGTCGAGGGGCCTCAGAACCACTTGCGGAGACTTGGAATTTCCTTGGTGACTTGCAGGGTAAGAGAATTTCTGATGATGTCTACTGGGGATTTTAGAACCTGGTAGACCCATGCTGGGGAAGTATGATTTGAGAATCTCTAGTCTAGTGAGAAGCATTTCTGTGGGGAGAAGGTTCACTAGTCTGGTTCCGCTGGGGATTGATAGTCTGAAGTTTTAGCTCTGCTGGGGGATACTGAAACTTAAACTCTGAGGGGAATTGAGTTCTGGAGGACTCTCTGGCTGGGGATAACAAAGATAAACTCCTCTGGGGATTGTATTGATAAGTTATGTTGGGGAACTCTGATGAACTACGCTGGGGATAGGAAGAAATTTGTCGAGTGCGATCTTCCGTGGCAATTAGCTGAGGATAACCCAGTTATAAGCCCTTGTGAGGAATAACTTTGACTAAATCTCGGGAGAGACGTCCGTACTCCGCAGGGGATAAGCTTCCAGAATCTACTGGGTATAAGCTTCAAGACTTGCTGGGGATATGGATTTCAAATCTCCTGGGGGTTTCCTTTGAAAGGGTATCAAGATATCCAACTGTACCTTCAACCTATCAGTAATCCTCTCTCCTGATTCATAAGGAAATGATTATGTTCAAATGCATATGCCTATTTAACAAAACATTGGACGTTTCTCAAAATAAAACAAATAGTGCAAGAGAAAAGAAGAAGGAAATGACACAAATTTCTGGGAAAAGTATTTGTATTGACTTTCTATGAGTATATTTGTACAAAGGAGACAATCATCCTAGTAAGAGGATTTCGTCGTAAATATTGAAAGATTTATACAAAATAAAGATGGTTATGTGAAATAATTCCATGGGATTCCATTCCGCTATAGCCTTCACAACTATGAATATCTGTCCATTCAATGCTTCGTCTGTCGATGACTGGATTGATCAGAAGCCTGGAACTGGTTGATGAAGAGATTGTCTTTGAAGTGATCCGATGAGACATAGTCATACGCTTTAATTCCCTAACTTTTTCCTGAACCGCCCTTTCGGGTTTTCGATCCACCGGGAAACCCCTTTTTGCCCAAGCCGCCCTTTCGGGTTTTTAACTTGCCGGGTTTACAGATTTTTTTGTTTTTATCCCTAATTTTTGCCTGAATCGCCCTTTCGGGTTTTCGATCCACCTGGATGCCCATTTTTGCCCAAGCCGCCCTTTCGGGTTTTCGACTTGTCGGGTTATTTTATGCGTAGTATCTTTTGACTATGTCTGCGTTCGCAGGGTGCGGAAAATCGTCGTCGTCCATGGTGGTTAGAATCATCGCCCCACCAGAAAATATGCTCCTGATCACAAATGGTCCGTCATATGTAGGAGTCCATTTGCCCCTGGGATCACTTTGCGGCAAGATAATCCGCTTGACTACTAGATCTCCGACTTGATACACTTGACGTCTGACTTTCTTATTGAAGGCCTTGATCATCCGTTTTTGATACGTCTGACCATGGCATATAGCAGCGAGTCGCTTTTCGTCGATCAAATTGAGTTGATCAAGTCGGGTCTGCATCCAATCATCTTCATTCAAACCTGCATCCTTCATAATCCTTAGAGAAGGAATCTGAACTTCCATAGGCAGGACAGCTTCCATGCCATATACCAAAGAAAATGGGGTCGCCCCGGTTGAAGTACGTGTCGTCGTACGGTATCCATGTAGAGCAAACGGTAACATCTCGTGCCAGTCTTTGTAAGTGATTGTCATTTTCTGAATGATCTTCTTAATGTTTTTGTTCGTAGCTTCAACAACACCGTTCATCTTCGGCCGATAGGGAGATGAATTTTGATGATAAATCTTGAACTGTTCGCACAAAGCGGTGATCATCGTGTTATTCAGATTTGTACCGTTGTCTGTGATGATCCTGTCTGGAAATCCATACCGGCATATGAGATTTTTCTTAATGAAGCGGGCAACCACATTTTTAGTAACAGAGGCGAAGGAAGCAGCTTCAACCCATTTGGTGAAATAGTCAATGGCAACCAGGATGAAACGATGTCCGTTGGAAGCCGTGGGCTTGATCTCTCCAATCATGTCAATGCCCCACATTGCAAATGGCCAAGGAGCAGTCAGGACGTTGAGAGGAACCGGGGGGATATGAACTTTGTCAGCGTTGACTTGACATTTGTGGCAAGTACGGGAATGTTGATGGAAGTCAGCTTCCATGGTAGACCAGTAATAGCCTGCCCTTAGGATCTTCTTAGCCATTGTATGCCCGCTCAAGTGAGTGCCAAATGTGCCGCTGTGTATCTCGGTCATGATCAACTCTGCTTCAGCTTTGTCTACGCATCGGAGTAATACACAATCATGGCTTCGTTTGTAAAGGATGCCGTTGCTCAGGAAGAACTTAGCAGCGAATTTCCTTAAGAACTTCTTGTCATTTACGGAAGCTCCTTCGGGATAATCTCTAGTCTCGAGATACCTTTTGATTTCATGGAACCAAGGTTGTTCCACTACTTCTTCGGTATTAATCTCGTGACAATGCGCAGGTTCATCCATTCGCTTGATGGTGATTTTGGGAGCCTCGTTATCCCAGTTGAGTTTAAACATGGAGGACATCGTTGCCAGAGCATCTGCTAGCTGATTCTCTTCTCGCGGGAAATGCTCGAAGGTAATTTGCTCGAAATGAGGCAACAATGTCAAGACATGCTCTTTGTATGGGATAAGATTAGGATGCTTGGTATCCCACTCTCCTTTGATTTGACTGATAACCAAAGTCGAGTCCCCAAATACGATCAAAGATTTGATCCCCAAGTCTATAGCAGCCTTGAGACCAAAGATGCAAGCTTCATATTCAGCCATGTTGTTCGTGCAGCTGAAGCAAAGTCGGGCCGTGAAAGGTGTGTGACAGCCTTCCGGGGAAATGAGTACCGCGCCGATACCGTTTCCAAGTGCATTTGAAGCACCATCAAAGTACAGGGTCCATCGGGATCCCGTTTCGGGTCCGTCATACGGTTCGTTACCTTCGATGTTGTCCAAATTCATGATGTCCTCGTCTGGGAAGTCAAATCTCATGGGTTGATAGTCTTCGATAGCTTGATGAGCCAGATGGTCAGCTAGTACACTCCCTTTTATAGCTTTTTGGGTGGTGTACTGGATGTCATACTCAGTTAGGATCATTTGCCATCTAGCTATCCTTCCAGATAAGGCGGGCTTTTCGAAGATATACTTGATAGGATCCATTTTGGAAATCAATAAGGTAGTATGAGTCAACATATACTGTCTTAGTCGGAGAGCAGCCCATACCAAAGCGCAGCAAGTTTTCTCGAGCAGTGAGTAGCGAGTCTCACAGTCGGTAAACTTTTTGCTAAGGTAATAAATAGCATGCTCTTTTCGACCAGACTCGTCATGCTGGCCCAAGACACACCCCATTGAGTTGTCCAAGACGGTCAGATACATGATCAATGGTCTTCCTTCGACGGGTGGCATCAGAATAGGAGGTTCTAGCAAATACTCCTTGATTTTATCAAAAGCAGCTTGGCAATCGTTGTTCCATTCGACTACCTGATCTTTCTTCAAGAGTTTGAAAATTGGCTCACAGGTAGAAGTCAGATGAGAGATGAATCTGACAATATAGTTCAAGCGCCCCAAGAACCCTCTAACCTCCTTTTCAGTACGGGGAGCAGGCATCTCTTGTATTGCCTTCACTTTTGCTGGATCGACCTCAATGCCTTTGTTGCTCACAATGAATCCTAGAAGTTTACCAGACCTAACTCCAAAAGTGCACTTACTTGGATTCAGCCTGAGTTTGTATTCTTTCAACCTGGAAAACAGCTTTTCTAGATGTTCAAGGTGCTCCTCCTCTGTTTGTGACCGAGCTATCATATCGTCTACATAAACTTCAATCTCATGATGTATCATATCATGAAACAAAGCTACCATGGCGCGCTGATAAGTTGCCCCTGCGTTCTTCAGCCCGAACGGCATCACCTTGTAATAGAAAGTGCCCCATTGTGTGACAAAAGTTGTTTTCTCCATATCCTCGGGGGCCATTTTGATTTGATTGTAACCCGAGAATCCATCCATGAAGGAAAACACTTTGTGCTGAGCTGTATTGTCGATCAAAATGTCAATGTGTGGTAGCGGAAAATCATCCTTGGGGCTGGCCCTATTCAAATCCCGGTAGTCCACACACATCCTCACTTTTCCATCTTTCTTAGGTACTGGCACGATGTTAGCGACCCATTGAGGATAGGACGTAACAGCCAGAAAGCCAGCGTCGAATTGCTTCATCACTTCTGCTTTGATCTTTTCAGACATGTCAGGCCTCATTCGGCGGACTTTTTGCTTGATCGGTGGACAATCCTCTCTTGTAGGGAGACGGTGAACCACGATGTCTGTGTCTAAACCCGGAATTTCTTCATAAGACCAAGCGAAGATTTCAACATACTCATTCAACAACTGTATCAGGCGTTCCTTGACACTCGGTTCCAGATTGGCACCCACTTGCACCTCCTTCCGGCCTTCCTCGGTCCCTAAGTTGACAGTTTCCAATGACTCTTCGTGCGGCAAGATGGCCCTTTCCTCTTGCTGTAGAAGTCTGGCTAGTTCCCCTGGTACTTCACAACCTTCGTCATCTTCATACTCGGCTTGATTGACCAGATCTTCAGAGTTATTGAAGGATATAGCAGAATGGTCACCCATGGAATCCGGAGTGGATGGGTACCTGCATTTGTGAGTGTGGGTGCGTGTAAGGGATAGCCATCCTTAAACAAAAAATGCAAAAGGAAAGAAAATGAACACAAGCAGTTTATCAAATGAAAAACGTCCAATGAATCATTAAACATGGCATATGGATATGAAAAATAATCAAAACCCTTACAAATGGACCTACATGCCCCGGGCAAGGCATGAGGTGAAAAGATAGTGTACGGATTGTTCAGAAACAAATATTACAGACCAAATAGGAAATGTTTGACAGATAAATTACTGATGAATAAAAGTGATGGGGACAAAGTCTTTTGCCTCCCAATTGCACAATCCTCCTTTGACAGTTGGGTAGATCCACTCTTCGATGTTGCTCTCTTTGTCTTCATCCTCTAAAGCGTTGATTCCGTAGGGAGAAATTTTGACAGGCGCTCTTTCAATCTTCGAACGGCGCATAGCTTTCTGGCCCGCGGTAGTGAATCCTAATCCAAATTTGTCTGTTTTATGCGGAATATCAGGCAACTGCCCCCATGCTGAATTCTTCCCCTCCTTTATTGCGGCCCTTGCATCCTCCAGAGATGCCATCCTGGCCATCTGCCTTGGTGCCTCAGCTGCCAACTTTGCTATTGCTATTTCAGGAAGGACTTCTTCAAAATGCTGAAAAGGCGTCTCAATGAACTCACCTTCTACCTCCACGTACCGGAATGAGTTCAAGTGGCTGATCATGTACTCCTCTTCGCCATGGACAGTAATGATCTTTCCCTTAACAGGATACTTCAACATCTGATGTAAGGAGGAGGTGACTGCCTCAGCATGGTGTATCCAAGGCCTACCCAACAAGCAAGAGTATGACGGACGGATGTCCATCACATAGAAAGTAGATTTAAACACCTCAGTGCCTATCTTGATAGGAAATTCAACCTCCCCATGGACCATTCTCTTCGAACCATCGAAAGCTCTGACAACAATATCACTCGGTTTCAACTCCAACCCTTCACAATTAGTCGGTTCAAGGCCTTCTTAGGCAGTACATTCAGCGACGAACCAGTGTCGACCAAGACATGTGCGAGAGTAGTTCCTCGGCACTCGATTGAAATGTGCAAAGCATCATTGTGGTTTCTACCTTTAGGAGTTAGGTCGGCATCAGAGAAACCTAATCCATTGTCCGCAGTAAGGCTAGCCACGCAATTTTGAAATTGATCTGCAGAAGTTTCCTGGGGCACATAGGCTGCCTTCAGGAATTTTATCAGAGCTTTAGCGTGCGCTTCTGAGCAAAGTAGTAGTGCCAGCATGGAGATCTTTGAGGGGGTTTGCCCCAGCTGTTCTACGACATCGTAATCACTCCTTTTGATTATCTTCAAGATCTCATCCATTTCCTTCTTGGAGGTTTCCGGGATGACCAAGGGTTGAGCCCTCGTCCTGACGAGCTCATCTTGGATTCCCTTGCCTTTATCAGCAGCGGTAGGAGGGACAGTACTAGGAACAACAACATCTTCAATCAAAGGGGTTCTAGCGGAGAGTTTTATTGGTGCATGGATGACCTTGTCAGAAGATGAGGGTCCAAAGATTGCTCTTGGAGGGGCAATCTCTGGAGAAAATATTCTCCCGCTCCGGGTGATTTTGCTCGTGCCTGCAATGTTTCCAATGCTAGCTTCTTCATCATCCGAACTTTCTTCAGTTATTTCGATTTGTTTAATACCATGGTAGTAGACGTCACCGCCATAGTTCCATGGTATTGACTACTCAGAAACATAGGGGACAGGCCCTGGCATTGTTATCTTCAAAGGAACATATTTCGTAGTGGTGTAATCTTAACAGGCTTTCTGACGGCCTTGGAAAGATTGGCGTGAATGGTTATGATTGAGACATCTTCAGTATGGGTTGGAACAGCAGAAACTTTTTCAAACAAAATTTGTCGACTATCCATTAGGCCTTGAATGCCTTTCTTCAGTAACGGACAGTCAAACGGCAGAGAGTAACAACAATAGCAGTCTTCTTTACATCCCGGGAAGATCCCGGCCTTTAACAGATTCAACTTGATGGTTAGCAACGGATTTATCAGATCATTGACATCAGCAACATACGAATCTTCTTCAATGGCATTGACATTTCGGCCGTGCTTCGGCATGGGAGCAGATATCACATTAGGCTTCTCCGGAGCGTCGAACTCCACTTCCTTCGCCTCTATCAGGTCTTGGATTTTATGCTTGAGTGCCCAACAATCATTGGTGTCGTGCCCGACACTGTCAGAATGGTAGGCGCATTTAGCATTAGGATGATAATGCGGAGAGGATGTATTCACATTCTTTGGTGCCTCTTTGATAGTGGCGAGATTCAACTTCAACAGATGGGGAAGCACTTGCGCTGGAGTCATATTAATACGGGTGAACTGCCGTTGTGGCCATTCCGCCCGTTGCTGATTTGGTCTGGAATGGTTATAGCGAGGCTGCTCACTTGAAGAGTTTTGAATCATTACGGCCCCCACAGTTGGCCAGCGCTCAGTCTTCCCTGCTCTTCTTTGGGAGTATACAACAGCCATTTCCTTCTTGAAAGGTTTCTTCTCAACACTTGCAGCAACACCTTTCTGAATCTTTCCTGACTTGATGCCAGCTTCTATTCTTTCGCCTGTTAAGATCAAATCGGTAAACCCTGCAGAAGAGTTACCAATCAGATGATTGAAAAATGGCCCAGATAGGGTCCCTAGAAACATATCAACGAGTTCACGGTCGGTTAAAGGAGGCTGCACCCTGCCAGCCAAATCCCTCCATTTTTGTGCATATTCTTTGAATCCTTCGCCTGTTCCCAATGACATACCCTGAAGTTGGGTACGAGTAGGAGCAAGGTCAGAATTGTACTGATATTGTTTGTAAAAGGCGGTGGCCAAGTCTTCCCAGTTTCTGACGCTGGTTCCCTCTAGCTGATAAAACCACTCCAATTGAGCCCCAGAAAGGCTGTCTTGAAAGAAATGGATCCAAAGGTTTTTATCTGCTGTATAGGGTTGGATCTTTCTCACGTAGGATCTGAGATGCATTTTTGGACAGGACAGCCCATCATACCTCACAAAAACTAGCACTTTGAACTTTGGGGGAATCACAATCCCGGCAACTAAACCCAAGTCTTCAAAATCCAAACCCGGTACTCTCTGTAGCTCCATGGCGGCCAACCTGTCTTCTAAACCTTTGTATTTATCATCAGCTGGAGGGTATTGTTGATCAGAGTAGTCTTCATCCTCTTCGACCTCTTCTTCTTCCACATCGGATTCGGAAGGTACTGCAGCCCCACCTCCTTTACTGGTTCCTTCATCCGAAATAGGAGGAAATTCAAGCACTCTCCTGGCCTCTCCGTCAAATCTTCTCCCTAAAGTAGCCACCCCGAGTCTCTTTTTCTTCTTTTTCACTGGGTCTTTATTCCCCAGCAAGGTCTTGAGATCCTCCTGACCCTTAGCCAAGGTCATCAAGAGTTGCTGGAACTGTGCATTTTGAGTTTGCAGGTCTTTAACTGTTTGCTCGAGATCCATCCTACTGAAATAAACATCTGACAGATAAGGAAACCTGGAGTGAGACCTGCTTATGCACATGATGAATGATATGCTTATGTATGCAATGCATTCAGGGATTTGGAACATTCAAAATTGTTGTAGACAAAAAGGAACGCACGTCATATTAATAAGAAATTTGTTAGTACATAAATGCCCCATGGGCCAAATATTACAAAAACAACTTCTCAAGGCAAAAAGATGTTGCGCATCCTCTTTGGCGCAATTGAGGTGTTGAGGGCCTCTTGCTCATGGAGTCGGCGGGTAAGCTCTAGAACCTTCTTCTCACTGGCGTAGAAGCTAGCTTCAAAAGTGTTCCGTTCCTCCTTGAGCTGAATCCAACTTTTCTGCATTTCCTCCCACGATGTAGGCATGTCAGGATGTAGGATGGTGTAGGGAACCTCTCCTTCCTTGACGGGCTCTTTAGTCACCGGGAGTACATGAGGATAAGGCATCATTAGACTTTGGGCTCGGGCTCGTACCCACTTGAGGTAAGGCTCAAGAGGGATGGAGTTCTTGTGTCCCAGAGTCTTGCTATCAACCTTGTTGGGCCTCCCCCAAGCTCTGATGAATCTTTGGCGAAGTCCTTGCGCATCGTTGTCGAAGTCAAAAACTAGGTCCGGGATCAACATGTCATGAGGGCCATCCCTCCGTGCATATCCAAATTGCCTCAAAGCCAGACAAGGGTTGTAGGTGATACCTCCTCTGATTCCAAGTAAAGGAACATTAGGAAATTCTCCACAACGATCGACGATGATGACATTTTATCTGGACCGAGAACACCAATGTACATCATAGTGAGTAAGAGTCATCAACCGTTGGGACCACCTTGAGCCTTGGTCATTCTTCAAGACAGATTGTGGAAGGTGCGAAATAAACCACCTTGCAAGGAGAGGAGTACAGCACATGAGAACACCCCTATGTCTCATTGTTCGTGTGTAAAATGAGTGAAGGATGTCCCCAAGCAATGTTGGTATTGGATTCCTGGACAAGAAGATTTTGACGGCGTTGACATCTATCAATTGGTCAGAATTTGGGAACAAGACCAACCCATAGATAAGGAGTGCCACAATTTCTTCAAAGGCTTGAAGGTCCAATGAATTCCAACATTCTTGTGCCTTCTCAAACAAGAATTTTGCTAAGAGCCCTTTGACGCCGCTTCTGGTTTCCCAATGCCACTTGATGTCGGATGGTTGTAGATGTAATGCTCGAGCAACATCTTCCGGCTTTGGTTCCTTTTCCGTACCGTTGAAGGGTAGTTGATTAAGGATAGGGATTCTTAGGAGTTGAGAAAACTCCTCCAAAGTGGGCACCAACTGGTAATCAGGGAAAGTGAAACAGTGGTGAAGAGGGTCAAAGAACTGGAATAGCACTTTCATCATGTCTTCTTCAATGTTGGTGTTGACTAAGCTGAGCAATCTACCATGTCTTTCACTGAAGGATGAGCTTTCCGAAATTCTTGAGGTGAGCTCCTTGAGTTGAGGAGAGATTCTCACAAGGTTGACTTGGATGGTTTTTCTGCGAGGAATTTCCATGACCTACAAAACAAGAACAAAGATGAAGATCCAAACCCTTGAAATGGTTAGTGAATGCATATGATGCTTCATGATGTTTATGATGTATGCACAAACATATGTACAAGCAAATCACACCAAACCCTAGTTTCAGGCTTGCATGGGGTTTCATAGGTAAGCTCCCTCTTGAGTGTAGTTGGCTTAAAAACCTGTCCTATAAATAGTAATCGGGTTCTAAGGAGCTCAATATCACTGGATTGTTTTCATTGTTCATTGTTTTGGTTTAGCCACTTAACTAGCGACCAAAATATTCCAAGAAAACAACCCTCAATGAGTGTAGTATCGAGTATCTACCAACTTCGGACTGCACCAAAGCCGGTCATCTCACTACCCCTAATAAAAGGCCAAGATGGTCAAGTAAGGTTCTAGGTCTTTAGTGCTTAGTGACATCACTCAGTGGCCCCGTACTCTCCTTGATTGAACTCAAGGGTTACCGGTACTCACAAATATGTCGCACTAATATAGCTATTGCTTCGACCGTGTCGGTATACCCCGCACAGTTTCCACAACGTATTGCTATCTATCAAATGTTTCCCAAAATCCGGGTGTAGGATTGCAAACCCAAACAAGAGAGCCAAAATATAAAGCAATCAAATCAAACAATTAGTCATGCAAGAGGGTGATCTAAGCCCTAAGGTTACTCCACTTTTAAATTTCTCCCCAGCAGAGTCGCCAGTTCTGTGATATAGTGGGAGAACTGACTGTGGTTTTGCAGTTGTTTTCGCAAATGTTTCGGTTGAGCAAGAGTCACCACCGACTTTTTATTTTATCCTAAGGAAAGGTTTAAAAAAAGCACAGCAAAAACCTTTGAGATTTTTCTTGGGTTCGGGGAGTAGATTATAGAAAGGGAAGGTATTAGCACCCTTTCTATCCATGGTTATCCATGGGCTCTTAGGTACTTGCTTAGATCAACTTGCTTTGGTTTTCAATTGTTTGAAATGGTGCTTTGTGTGTGGCTTTTGAAAATGTTTTGAAAAAGATGCCTTGTCTAGGCTACCCTTGTAACAATTCTTTACTCGAATGTTTTACAAAAGGTGTTTGTCTTTTTGAAAAGATGTTTCAAGGTTTTTGAAAGTTGTTTTGAAAGTGTTTGTGAAGTGTGGTTTGAAAAGTAGGCAAGTGTTTTTGTTTCGCAAGTTGACAAGTACTTAAGAGCTATCTACCCTAAAGTTCTCAAAGATTTTTGCTATGTTTTAACCCTTTTAACAATTTTGTTCCACCATTGCATTTGGTGGACAATCTTGTGTTAGGATGTGAAAGGGACGGGCGCGGGTCATCGTTTAGACCATAATTACAATGGTGCCAAGTATCTTTGGGCAGTTTTCCTTTAAGGGACTTCATCATTTTTAGGCAACTTTCGAAAGCGTCATCGAGGGACTATGATCATTTGATTGTTTTTGTTTTGCCCAAAGAGACCTAACATGCAATATGGCCCATTTATTGAAGGCAACAAGTGGAATACCCTAGGGGTGCAAGTGTGATATGTGTTGTCCATTTTCATGCTTGATTATCTTGAAATTAGGTCAAACTATTTTTGCTCTTTTTATTTGCATACAAACCCTAATTCTAGCATGGTATATTTAGAAAGCATTAAAATGCGAAAAATAAAGTTCTAAACTATTACAACACAATATGGGAAGGGGGTACAAATGTTCAAATGGGAGGTATTTGACAAGGAATTTAAACCTAGCTATTACATCAATTTGGAATTTATTTACAAGATAATTGATAGCACAAATTAAATGGAAATAAAATAAATATGAAGATGCAAAAAGAGTTTTTATATGTATGGAAAAAAGTATTTTTTTTATGTCAAATAAAATAAAATGAAAAGTATTATTTTTTTGAGTTTTTGTGTTTTTGGGGCAAAACCCTAATTTATTGGGTAAATATATTAATTATTCAATATGTACAAATATTTATGAATTATATACAAGATAAAATAAAAATGAAGTATATTTATAAAAAAAGTATTTTTTGAGGTCAAATATTTAATAAAATAAAAATGTATATATTTTTGTATTATTTCCTAAATATTCTAGTAAATATATATGTATATTTGTATTATTTTCTAAATATGTATTATATATACAAAATTAATATTTAATATTTATAAAAAAAAAGTATATTTTATATAAAATATTTTAAGAAGATAAAACAAAATAAAAAATGAAAATAAAATGTGTTTACATTATTTTTTAGTATTTTAAGTAAAAAGTGTTTATCTATTTATTTATGTACAAATATCAATATAAACAAATAAATGCCTAAAAAATTTAAAAATGGTTTAAAAAATTATTTTTATATTTTTAATATCATGAGGAAAAATAAATAAGTCAGGAATAAAAAACAAAAGTCAAAAAATCATAAAAATAAACCAAATGGGCCTAGGGGGTGTCAAAGTAAAAACAGTGTGTAAAAAGAAATAGCAAATCTGGCCCAGCCCATGAAGACCTTCTTCAACCTCCAGACAGTTCTTGTTCAAAAAACGCGCACCTTGTTCATGAATTCAAACACCCTGATTCCTTGAGTTTTAGCAAAAAATTACAACATAAGAAATGTTAATCATCAAGCCACGATTCTAAATATGTAAAGAACTCATCCTAACTCTCAGAAATGAGAGAAAATTTCATCATTCCCAAATCTTAACCTAACTTTTTACCAATGTTCAGACCTTAAATTCTCACAGCTCAGGCAAAATAAATGGAAAGTAAAAGCATGCACAGTTTCAGGGGCATGAGTAGAACACTTCTTATTCACAAACTTAGAGCTAATGATGCCTACATTGGGAGATAGAAGTTCAAGAAGATACTTGTTCAGTTGAAGTTGTATCTGATGATGGAGGTACTTTCAGAGCAAGGTGATGATTGGTACAACTTCCTTGATGTCCAGGGATGCTATTCCAAGTTTTACTTTGCTTTGAAACTAGCTGAATCGAGTTGTAGAACTCCACCTGCAAATCAGAAAATGAAAAATGGTGATGATGCTTGGGAGTGTTACAGGTCGTGTTTGAGGTTTGGATTAGCTTCAAGGGATGTTGTGGGATGTGTTTGACAAGTTTTTAGCAAGAATGCATGGAAGGTTTGAGTTATGGGACTCAAACTGCAGCAGACCCTGTTTTTGTGCAGTTCAATGGTGATTTTGTGAATGAGAGTGTTTGGGACTTGGTTAACTTGTGTTCTAGCTTAGGATGGATGTTTAGAAAGTGCACAAAGTATTTTCTTAAGCTTGCTTGTGTTGAGATGAAAGTTGTGTTGTGTTATGCTAGCTTTCTTCACACTTAAGCAAACAAATGTCCACTTGAGTTTTAGACAGCTAGAGGCCCCCCTAATGTGCTGCTAACCTCCCCTTGATCAGTGTGTTTTATTCATAAACTTGTGCCAAAGAGATTTGATCTGTACTTGCTGATTTGCAACTTTGACATAAAGTTTAACTTTTCAAAAATGGATATTATGCTTTATCTCAAAATGGCTTAATCTTGCAAATAATGTTTGAACACACAAAATAAGGCTTTGGCACAATGAGTATGCATTAAATTATTGAGTGCAAATGGGATTAGAGGCCTGTAATGTAGCATAAACCAAGCTGACTTGAAAATGGCAATGTGTATGAACATGTCTTGGTCAAGAACAAAAGTGACTTTTGCCCAACTTGCCAAATTCGATTCTCCCTAATCATGAGGTTGTTTGATGAGTTCTTGGACATTTTGGAAAGCTTGGAATGTGTACTACAATCCATCTTTGAAATTCAAATTTAAATTCCAAGTGGAAGTATGTGAAAAATGGTCTTGAAGTTAGGTAAAAACCTTGCCTAAAATAGGTCAAATTTTCTCTAAGTTAAGAATGGTTTAGTACCCTTGTTCCAAAAATTGTAAATTGAGATACAAGCTTCTTTTGGGAAAACTTTGTGAATCAAAGTTGTAGATTATGCAATAGGCTACAACTTTCATGTTTTGACTTTTTCTTGAATCCAAATGAATCTTGGTGAGAAAGTGGGGCAAAGTTAGGAATAAATTAGGGTTTTTCATAACTTAGAAAAATTCTAAGTTATGAAAAATCTTCATTTCAAACCCTAATTTGCATTTCTTGATTTCTTGATGAACAAGTTTCATGATTTGGCATGCTTTGATGAAAAATGAATCTTGACTCTTGATTTTGACTAAAAAGTCAAAGTTTGACTTTTCATTATACAGTCAAAATTGATCAATTGACTGGGAAATTCAACTGTCAATATTGTGCATTTGGGATCTTTTGAACTTGTTGAGCATGTCAAGATAATTCCATGGGGTCCTTGAGTCCATTTGTGAGCTTGGTTTGCCATTGGCTAGGTCAAACAGTAAAAAATTGCATTTGTGGAGTCAAAACCCTAAAAATGACCATTTTTCCCTTTTGATGATCTGATCAAATTTCTTATGGAATTGTGATCCAAACTTGATCAAATGGTCCATGTGAGTTCATAATTTTGATGTGGGTCAATTTTCATGAGATTTGACTGTCAATTGGCCACAGTTGACTTTTTCCCCAATACAGCGTATTTCTAGGTCAACTGTCCAATTGACTGGGCAAAATTTGGAATCAGGACTTGAAACTTGGTATGGATAAACTTGGGGGTCCAATATGAAGCATGAAAGTCATCTTAGGCAATTTTGGTCAAAACATCTTTGTGCAAACACAAACCCTAATTTGGGTCAACAGTGCAAGGAGAAGTCTTGAGCAGATGAAACCCTAACTGGATCTTGAGCTCCAAGGGCTTTGTGATGAGAAACCATTGAGAAATGGGAGGGCAAATTTTGGGGTACAACACATGGGGCCATATCTCTGAAGCAAGATCAAATCCACAAATTGCAAGTATCAAGGAGATGAGATGCAGCATACAAGATAGAGTGTACAGGCCTGCATTGAATAGTTACACTTTCTTGCTTCACAAAGAAGAAATTGGTCCAGATCTTGCCAACTTGAAAACCAGTCCATGATAGCTTAAACAAAGATTGCAACACACATTTCACACAACCCTTTGAGCCATAAACACGAGCTCTTCACCACTCAAATCTCCTTGTACACAAAATCCACATTTTTCTGCAAAACAGGGCAAGCCCTGCAGAATCACTCTCATCTCCACTTTCCCTCGTGCGTTTTGCCTCAAACTTGTTCCAATACCTTCCATTCAACTCACCTAAACTATTCCAGACCTCCATTGCCAACTGTAACTCCATTAACACACATTGCCATTTTTGTTTGGAAGCTTTACAGGTTGAGTTCTGTAGCACGATTCGGGCTACTTCAAATCAAACCAAGCATTGGGAAAGCTTCAGTGGACATCAGGCAAGCTCAAAAGAACCTCAAGCACCATTGAAAGTTGCTACATTGTCCAGCTCGAAGTCAACTGAAACAGGTATTTCATGAACTTCTATCTCTCTATTTAGGAATAGTTAGACTTAGGTTTGTGAATGAAAGATGTTGTATTCATAGCCCTGAAACCATACATGTGCTTAGTTTTCATTTATATTAATCATGCTAGGAGAATTTCATCCATGAACTTTCTGAAAAAACTAGGTTAAGAATTAGGGCCAGAGAAATTCTCTCTGGTCTTTGAGAGTTAGCTTAAGTTTTTTATATGGTTAGATTCGTTGTTTGATGCTCTACAGGTTTCATGTTATGAGTTTTGTCAAAAAAAGCACAGAATCAAGAGATAGCATTTTGTACATGGCATGCGCGCGTTTCTGTCTAGAGGAAGAAGATGAAGTTGGTTTTGGGTTGGGCCTGTGCAGGCTTACTTTTGGCACCCCCCTCTTTTCTTTTTACACCCCCCTGGCCCATTTCTTGTATATTTTTTATTTTTGCATTTTTATTTCATTTCTGATTTTGATATTTTATTTTCTAATATAAAAAATACTTAAAAAATATTTTCATAAATTTTGGTATTTATTTGGTATTTATTTTAATTATTTCTATTATTAATACATTAAATACTTTATATTCATTTTGTTTAAATCTAAAAAACAATGTATAAAACACTTTTATTTTTATTTATTATTTTTATATACATTTGAAAATATTTTCTTGAAATATATACATTTTTGTAAATAATTTATTTTATTTTTATACACACTTAATATATTTAATATGTATATACATATATACTATATTTTATTAAATAATTAGAACAAAAATACAAAAATAATACATTTTTATTTTTATTAATATTTTATACTAAAAATACCCATTTTTTAATATACTTTTATTTTTACACAAATTGATGTATTATTGTATAGAAATAATAAATAATACTATTTATTTGAGAAATTAGGATTTTTGCCCTAAAGACAACAATAACTAAATTGACTTTTATTTATTTACATTTCACATTAAAAATACTTTTTACATACATAAAAAAAAAATTTTTTTTGCATAATACATTTTATTTAATATTTATTTATTGTATTTATTTAAATATTGTACATTTAATTGTTATGCCTTATACATTCAATTTGGTTGTAATAATTTAGAATTTAATTTCTTGTCAAAATAATCCCCAAATCAAATTTGTATCCCCCTCCCTATATCATGTTGTAATAGTGTAGAATTTAAATTCTTGCACCTTTAAATGCTTTCAATTATGCCATGGTTAGACTTAGGGTTTGTATGCAAAATCAAATTAACAAATAGTTTGACCTAATCAAAGATAAAAATGTATGAAAAACAAACACAATGCACACTTGCACCCCTAGGGTTATAATCCACTTGTTTCCTTCAAAAATGGGCCATGATATGCATGTCAAGTACTTTGGCGAAACAAAAACAAAACAAAGATCATAGTCCCTCGATGACGCTATCTGAGTTGCCTAAACAAAATGATCAAGTCCCTCAAGAAAATTGCCAAAAATACTTGACACTATTGCTATCATGGTCTATACGATGACCCGCGCCTGTCCCGTTTAACATCTTAATACAAGGTTGTTCACCAAATACAATGGTGAAACAACACTGTTAAAAGGGTTAAAAACATAAGAAAGATCTTTGAGTAAAATAGGGTAGACAACTCTTAGTTACTTGATCAAAACTTGCAAAAACATCCTTGTTATCTTCAAAACACACTTCACAACACAAATTTCAAAACCCTACTTTCAAACAATGAAAACTTTTCAAAAGACAAAAACACCTTTGTATGCATTCAAACAAGAATCATTACAAAGGTTGTTACAATGATGGCCTCTTTTCAAAACATCTTTCGAAACCACACACAAAACACCATTTCAAACAATTGAAGAGCACCATTTCAAACAATTGAAAAGCAAAGCAAGTGATCAAAGGCAGGAAATTAAGAGCCCATGGATAACCATGGATAGAAAGGGTGCTAATACCTTCCCTTTCTATAATCTACTCCCTGAACCCAAGAAAACATCTCAAAGGTCTTTCCTGTGCTTTTTGACCTTTCCTTAGGATAAAATAAAAAGTCGATGGCAACTCTTGCTAAATCGAAACATTTGCGAACACAAACGCAAAATCCCAAGTCAGTTCTCCCACCGTATCACACACCCTTCCATCCAGGTCTCTCCATTTTTTAGTGTATTCTTTGAAGCCCTCGTTGGAACCCATGGTCATTCCTTGTAATTTCACCCTAGTTGGTGCAAGATCAGCATTATATTGATATTGGCGGTAAATGGCAGTGGTCAAATCCTCCCAAGTATGGATGTTAGTCCCTTCCAATTGGTAAAACCACTCCAACTGCATCCCAGATAAACTTTCTTGAAAAAAGTGCACCCACAGTTTCTTATCAGCGGTATGCGACTGAATTTTGAGGACGTAAGATCTTAGGTGAAGCTTCGGAAATGAGACACCATCGTATTTGGAAAAAACAGGGATCTTGAATTTGTGGGGAATGACTACCCCAGGAACCAAACCCAAGTCACCAAAGTCCAAGCCAAGCACAACTTGAAACTCCATAGCTTTTAGTCTATCTTCTAGTTGCTTATATTTGTTCTCGGTTGGTGGGTATTACTCATCCAAATAATCCTCATCTTCATAGATTTGATTGTTTCCACCCCTAGCCTGGGTTGTTATGGCATCTTCATCTTGATTCTCATCCTCCTCTGAGGAGTCTTCTTCAACTTGAACTTGTCGGGCAGGGCCTTTGAATCTCTTCCCCATGTTGATTACAGCTTTTTTCTTGGTCTTCTTCTTCGTGACAAGAAGTGTCATCATTTCTTGCTGCCCCTTTGCTAAGTTGAACAGAGTTTCTTGGAATTTAGAGTGTTGAGTTTGCAAGCCCTTGACGATTTTCTCTAAATCCATCTTATACTGAAATAAACAGTAAAAAGATGAGGAAACCTTAGTCGGAAAACCTGCTTATGATATGATGCATGTTATGTGAATGTAATGTTTTCAAGGATTTTCAAGATTTAAATTTGCTTAACAAAAGAGGAAACAAAACATAAATTGCATTAATAAGTTCAAAGGTTACAAATGCCTCTTAGGCTTACAATGGAAAAAAAACAAAAAGATAAAACTCCTAAAACAAAAGGCTCGGGTTTCCCACTGGCGCATCCTCTTTGGTGCAATGTAAGCATTTAGGCTTCACTCCTCGTGAAGTTGCCTTGTGAGCTCCAACACTTTCTTATTGCTTGTATAGAATTGGGATTCAAAGGTGTCTCACTCTCCCTTGAGTTTAATCCATGACCTTTGCAACTCCTCGAGACTAGTAGGCATGTCAGGATGAAGAATGGTGTAGGGAATGTCTCCTTCGGAAATAGGTTCCACAATTATTGGTAAGATGGCTGGATACGACATCATGAGGTTTTAAGCACGAGCTCTCACCCACTTGAGATAAGGCTCTAAAGGAATAGATTTCTTATGCCTCAATGTCTTGCTATCAACCTTGTTTACCATGCCCCAAGCTCGTACAAATTTTTGATGATAACCTTGGACATTGTTCTCATAGTCAAATACAATACCTTGGACAAGTGCGTCATGAGGACCATCCCTCCGAGCATACCCAAATTGTTGTAGATCCAAGCAAGGATTATAAGTGATACCTCCCCTAATGCCAAGGAGTGGAACATTAGGGAATTCCCCATAGCGATCAATAATGGTAACATCCTCCAAAGATCGAGAACACCAATGAATATCTGAATGTGAGAGTGTCATCAACCTTTGAGACCGCCTCATGCCTTGTTAATTCTTCAAAATTGATCGAGGATGGTGCGAAATAAACCATCTAGACAATAATGGAGTGAAACACATAAGAATTCCCATTCTCTTCATGGTACAGGCGTGAAGAGAATGCAAAATTTCTCCAAGTAAGGTAGGCATCGGGTTAAGAGAAAGGAAGATTTTGACCGCATTCACATCTATAAGTTGGTCTGGGTTAGGGAACAGTACCATCCCATAGATTAGAAGAGACAAAACTTCTTCAAAAGCTTGAAAATCTAGAGCATCCCAAAACAGTTGAGCCTTCTAAAATAGAAACTTGGCTTGAAAACACTTAACTCCACTTCTTATTTCCCAATTAGCTACGATGTCGGACCGTTGCAAATGTAAGGCTAGAGAAATATCCTCAGGTATTGGGTCTTTCTCAATACCAATGAAAGGTATTTGATCAAGAATAGGTACTCCCAATAGTTGGGAGAATTCTTCCATGGTAGGCACCAATTGGTAATCAGGAAATGTGAAACGGTGATGTTTAGGATCAAAGAATTGAAAAAGCACATGCACCATGTCTTCTTCAAAGTTTGAGGTAACCAAGTTGAGGAGTCGACCATACTTCTTGGTGAACAGGGAGTTTTCAGGGACCCTTAATGCTAACTCTTTGAGTTGAGGAGGCACTTTCACAAGGTTGATTCGGATGGTATTTCTGCGAGTGGAAGCCATGTCCTACAAAAAAGAACAAATATAAATCTCTAGGTCCTTGAAATGGTTAGTGCAAATACTATGGTATGATCTCATGATGTTATGTACAAATCATATACAAAAAAATAAAACAAGTCCTTAGGTTTAGGCTTGCATGGAGTCCATAGGTAAGTACCCTCTTGAAGTTTAGTTATTTTTATTATTTTTGATTTAATTCATTAATAATATAAAATAATATAAGATAAAATTATATCTTGTTACACAAGGGTGCAAGCCCATTTGTTTTGCCCTAAAAATTCTCTATATATTCAGGCATCAAGACAAGAACAAAGGAGACAAAATCCTTGCACCACAAAATTGTCAAAAAAACACCAAAATTTTCCAAGAACCCTAAGTTTTGAAAACCCTATTTTCAAGCCTCTTCACCACCAAACTTCCATTCCATTCACTTCCAAGAACATTGAAGGGTAATATTGGATTAGTTACCATGATCCAAAGGACCTGAACTAGCACATATGCACCATCATTTTTGCATTATTTCATGATTCTTGTATTTTTGTTTTCATGATGTTTTAACGCACCCTAATGCCACTAACGTGTTTCTGAGATGCTAATGTGCAGGTTTGAATCATAGCATGAGTCCCATGTTATCTGAATCATGAATGGTCATGATCAAACTTATTCATGTTATTTTGGACATACCTCACAAACCAGGATGAATTAGCCTTCGAAAACACCCCTATTGGATTTGCAGCCTCTGTTTTAGGGGTGTAGGATATGCTTGGATCACTAATGTTGTGTTTTTTGTAGGTTTTAAAATAATAGGTTGTCGGAGAAGGCGGCTGGAGCTAGGGCTCTGACACTTCTCCGACCAATGCATTTGATTATATAATATATATGTTTTGTTTAATTATAGGAACGGATGAAACAACCACCCTAGAGGCAAGAGTGCGCGTGATAAGGCATTAGTCTCAAAGGTCCTGGGTTTGATCCAGCCTTTTGACACTTTTTTTCATATTTCTCATATGTTTTGTAGGTTGATGATAAAACACGTTGAACGCGTATCTTAGCACAAGCCAAGCGCCTGGCTCTGTTGGTATGCATGTTGCCTAGAGATGCAGGGGGCGTGGGTTCAACACCCACCCCCAATATTCTTTTTCTAACTCTATTTTCCATTTTTTCTAACTTAACCCTAATTTTTTTAATAAACCCTAATTGTTTTTTTAATCAATATTAAAACAATTTAGGTTTAGTTTTCTTTCTCATAAATTAACTTTTATTTTTATTTATTAAATTAATTAGGATAATTAGTTTCGATTAATTTAATTACTTAATTTTTTCGATTAATTAAAATCAACCCAAACTTTAGGGTTTGCTTGATTTAATCACTTAATCCGTTTTTTTAATTAAAATCAATTAGGTTTAGGTTAAATCATCAATCATTTTTTCATCAAACAATTTCTCCGTTTCTTTTCCTTTTTACTGTTTCGTGCTTTATTATTTTCGCACTAGTTTTCCTATTATGTAATTGCTAAGGAATGTAATAGTTTAAATTAGGGTTTTATTTTCTTTCTATTTCCCCCAATTTTTTTGTGGTTTTGTACCCTCTTCCCCGAAGCTTTGTGATAGCGTAGGACATTTAATTTCAGTTTTTACCGCTTTCCTTATAATTATCTAGTTTAATAGGATTGTATGACAAGACATACAACAAAATGTTAGATAACCCTAAATCCAAGATTAAATAACTGAATTCAACACACTATTCACACACTCACCTCTAGGGTAACCTCACTTGTTGTCTTCGAATAGAAATTCATGTCCCTCAAACGTGGGGGCGCTTTAGCATTTTCCCTCGATACAAAAGATTGTAGTCCCTCGATGACCCTTTGATGCTGCCTTCGGTAAACGATCTAGTACCTTAAGATAAAATTGATAAAGCGCCCCTACTAGTTGCCTTTATGACTGTATGATGACCCGTGCATGTTCCTCATACATCAAACGATAGGGCTTCCTACTAACTAATGGTATGATAGCATTATCTAAAGGATAAGGAAATTACAAGAAATATTTTAAGTAGGTAGATAGCGCGTAATCGCTTTCTCAAAAAAACAAAACATATTTTTTCACAAACACTTTTACCTGAAATATTTTCAAAAACAAACACTTTGTACGCATTCTTAACGATACGAGAATCATTACAAAGTTTTCCGCACTTAGGCATTTTCAAAATATTTTAAAACACCTTCACAAAGCATTTATAAAACAAAGTGAGCTAGCGATTAAGAGCTCATAGATAACTACGGATGAAAAGAGTGCTAACACCTTCCCTTTTCATAACCTACCCCCCAAACTCGGAAAATTCTCGAAGGTGTTTCCTATTCTTTTCACCCTTTCCTTATTAGATAAAAGAAAAGTCGGTGGTAACTCTTTCTATCCGCAACATTTGTGATAAAATGTAAAATCGAGTCAGTTCTCCCACCGTATTACAAAATTGGCGTCTCTTTCGGGGACTACTAAAAGTGGGGTTACCTTAGAGTTAGATCACTTTTAAATGCTTTCCTTGTTTGATTTGTCTGATTTATTTTTAATGGGTGTTTGGGTTATTTCTTGCAAGGATCCTATACCCGGATCTGGGGAACATTTTAGGTAAGTAGCAATAGATCATGGAAGCTATACAGCGTATACCGATATGGTTGAGATAATAGCTACATTAGTGCGACACATTGGTTTGTACTGGTATCCCTCGAGTCAGTCGAGGAGCATACTAGGTTGTCGCATGGTGTCATAAGCACTAACTGACCTTAGAACCTTAATTAACTCAACTTAGCCATTAGAAGGTAGTGAGATAGCCGGATTTGGTGCAGTCTAAAGTTGGGTATACTCGATACTACACTCATTAAGATTCGACTCCTGAGTTTTGTTTGGGGGCAAGTCAGTTGTCGGGCTAGATGAAACTTGTGGGAAAGATCAGTGATATTGAGATCCCTAGAACCCGGTTACTTCTTTAGGACAGGTTGATCCAACTAAACTTCAAGAGGGTACTTACCTACAAACCCCATGCAAGCCTGAACCTAAGGCCTTGTGTGCTTTTCTTGTGTTTGATTTATCTATTTGAACATGTTATCATGACATCATAATATTATAACATCATCATATCATGACTAACCATTTAAAGGATCTAGGGGATTTATCTTTGTTCTGTGTTGTAGGGTCATGGCTTCCAGTCGTAGGAATACCATATGAATCAACTTCGTGAGTATACCTTTTCAGCTTAAAGAATTAGTCTCAAAAGTTCCCGACAATTCTCAATTCACCGAGAGACATGGTCATCTACTCAGTCTGGTTACTATTGGCTTCCAGGAAAACATGATGAACGTTATTTTCCAGTTCTTTGATCTGAAGCATCACTGTTTTACATTCCCGGATTATCAATTGGTGCCCACAATGGAAGAATTCTCTAAGCTGCTCGAAGTGCCTATTCTTGATCAGATACCTTTTACCGTCTAGAGCAAGCTCTGAAGCCTGAAGACGTAGCAGTAGCCTTACATCTGAAACGGCCGGACATTGTGTCTAATTGGCAAACAAGGAACGGAGTCAATGGTTTCTCTCCTAAATTTCTGATAGAGAAGGCTCAGGGATTTCTAGTTGCCATGAGTCTTCGTGCTTTTGAGGATATTTTGGCCTTGCTGATCTATGGTTTGGTACTATTCAATAATCTGGACCAATTTATAGATATGAATGCCATCAAAATATTTCTCACCCATAATCTGGTACCTACTTTGCTCGGAGATATTATGCATTCCCTCCACACTCGTACTATGAAGAAGCGAGGAACTCTTATGTGTTTCATACCTCTATTGTCCAGGTAGTTTATTTTGCACCTGCCCCGATCATTGATAAATAACAAACAAGGCTAGAGGTGGTCTCAAAGGTTGATGTCACTCACTCATATAGATATCCATTGGTGTTCTCAATCTCAGGCAGATGTCACTATTATTGGTCGCTGCAGGGAATTCCCTAATGTACCCCTCATTAGTATAAGAGGAGGCATCACTTATAACCCTTCTCTAACCCTGCGTCAGTTTGGTTATGCTCGAAGGTTATGTTCGACTATGAGAGCGATCTTCAGAATTACCATCAAAGGTTCATACATGATTGGGGCACGATCAACAAGATTGATAGAAAGACTTTGGGAAACAAGAATTCCATTCCTCTATAGCCTTACCTCAGATGGGTGCGGTCTCGTGCTCAGAATCTTAGAATTCCATATCCTGCTATCTTACCAGTGATCATAGAGCCTGCTGTTGAAGGGGATGTTCCTTATATTATTCTTCATCCCGATATGCCTACCGACTTCGAAGAACTACAAAAGTCTTGGATTCATCTTAAAGAAGAAAGAGATACCTTCGAAGCTCAGTTCTATGCTAGTTAGAAGAAAGTACTTGAGCTAAAAAAACGACTCCACGAAGAACAAAGCCTTAACGCATATGTCAACACAAAGAGGAAGCGTCCATGGGAGACTTGAATTTATATTTTTTTGCTATTTTGTAATTCTTTTTATTGAAAGCAATTGTAATTTGAGTTTATTACTAAAGTTTCTCTTGTTTCCTCTTGTTTAAACAAATTTAAATCCCATGATCCTTGAAAACATTGCATTTGCATATCATGAATCATTACATAACAGGTTTTCCCATACAGGTTTTCTCATCTTCTTGCTATTTATTTCAGTAAAAGATGACTCTTAAACAGACTGTTAAGAAACTCCAAGCTCAGAATTCCCAATTCCAGGAGACCCTCCGGAATCTGGCTCAAGGACAGAAGGATATGATGGCGCTCATCACCAAAAAGAAGTAGACTCGGAAGCGAATTGATATTCTCAATATGGGAAGAAGGTTCAAAGGTCATGCTAAACAGGTTTAAACTGCTGATATCACCTCTGATGAAGGTTATAACCAAGAAGAGGATGGTAGAAGTTTCAGGGATGAAGGTGGAAGCAACCTTGATTCTGGTAAGATGCCTGAGGACGAAGAATATTCTAATGAACAATATCCTCCTGTCGACGACAAATACAAACAGCTGGAAGATTGCCTCAAGGCCATGGAAATCCAGAAAGTGCCTGGATTAGATTTTGGAGAGCTGGGTCTTATTCCGGGGGTAGTTATCCCTCACAAGTTCAAAGTCCCTACTTTTTCTAAATACGATGGTATGTCTTGTCCGAAACTTCATCTGAGATCTTATGTTCGGAAGATCTAACCCCATACCGCTGACAGAAAGTTATGGGTGCACTTCTTTCAGGAAAGTTTGTCTGGTACACAAATCAAGTGGTTCTATCAGGTGGAAAGAACCAACATTCATACTTGGGAAGACTTGGCTGCTGCTTTCTACAAGCAGTATCAATACAATGGTGACCTTGCACCAACTCGCGTGCAATTATAAAACATGACTATGGGTTCAAATGAAGGATTCAAGGAATATGCCCAGAAGTGGAGAGACTTAGTTGGAAGGGTGCAACCTCCCTTGTCTAGGGAGCTAGTTTATATGTTCATGGGTACGCTAAAAGGTCCATTCTTTAATCATATGATTGGGAGTTCTTCGTCTGGTTTTACTGAACTGATCCTAACTGGGGAACAAGTTGAAAGTGGTATTAAGAGCGGAAAAATTCAAGTGGTTGCGTATTCAATTGTGGTAAAGAATATGTTCAATAATAAAAAGGAAACCAATGTTGTTTATGGCCAGAAAGGCCATGGTAAAAATGACGACAATCAGTCTGTGGGAGCGGTACTAATTTCTAATCCTGCACCTGTTCAACAATAACAACAGGGGAATAGGCGTAGGTGTTTTACCCCAAAATTTTCCCTCTCATTTCTCAAGAAATCACTCCTAAAATCTCCATTGATTCAAGACCACACAAGGTTTGATCATCTCAAGACACTTCCTCAACACTGACAACTGAAAATTAGGGTTTGACTTTGTACAAGGATAATTGGACTTTTAATGCCCCATATGACTTTCATGGATCATTAGGAACCCTCAAGATTTCTCATGTCAAGTTTCAAGTCTTGGATCACATTTTTGCTCAATCAATTGATCAATTGACCTAAAATCAGTTGTATTGGGGAAAAAGACAACTGTGGTCATTTTATAGTAAAACTTCATAATTGTTTATCCATATCAACATCATTAACTCATATATGTCAATTGATCAAGTTTGGATCACAATTCCTCAAGAAATTTGATCAGATCATCAAAAGGGCAAAATGGTCAAAATTAGGGTTTTGACTGAGGAGGTTCAATTTTTGACTTTTGACCTAACAATTGACTTATTGGTTTAAGACATGATATCAAGGATTCAAATACATCATTTTTACCTAATGGCATGGCTCAAAACATTCCTCAAGATCAATTGATTGATAGTTTAATTTCAGTCAACTGATGAAAAGTCAACTGTACACCGAAAAGTCAAACTTTGACTTTTTGATCAAAATCAAGTTTCAAAGATTACAATTTATCAATACAAGTCAAAAAGTCAAATTCATCTTTGAAAAGTCAAAATTCCAAGACTTAGAATTTTTCTAAGTGTTGGAAAATTCACATTTTTTTCATAACATTGAGCCAAATTTCCACCATGATGCAAGATGATTCAAGGGAAACTTCCAACATGAAAGTTGTAGATCTCAATGAGATATAAAACATTGTAGGGCATAACTTTTTCTAGAAATGCTTGGATTTAAAGTTATGAATTTGTGAAGACATGCTCATGAAACTTGAACACTTAGTGAAATTTTGCCCTAGTTAGGCAGATTTTTGGTACCAACTTCATGGAAACTTTTCACCTAGTTCCAAGATGAATCTTCAAAAATGTCCAACATTAAGGTGGTGTGGGAAGTTACAAGCTTTTCAAAATGTCCAAGAACTCATTGAGATCATGTTTTGCTAAGATAATCGAAGCTATGAAGTTAGGGTTTCATTCTTGTTTTGCAAGGCAAATTTGTGAAGAACACACTTGATCCAATCTTCAAGCATGTTGTACAAATCCCACTTTGCAGGCTTCTAACTTGCCTTTCACTCCATAATTAAATATTTACACAACTGTTAGAGTTTTGATCCAAGCATTTGAGGCATTGTACAAATGGTTATTCCATTAATGGCACAAATGTAACACTTCCATTTTGGAAAAAGCAAGCTTTATTGAAAAAGTCAATGCATAGAGCTCCCAACTTGTTTCATCTGAGTACAATCAATGTAAAATATAAAAGCAACATGCCTATAGCCTCTAAGAAACTCAGACCATGCTTGTACTATGCCTTGAAACCATGTTTTCCACTTTTCTTCAAAATCAAGTAACATAGCCATAACTCTATATCTCACAGAGCTGTCAACTTAAAACCCTTTAACCTCTTTCATATAGCTATACAAGTTATTTGCAAGAAAACACACGAGCTCAAGCACCCTGAAACTTTCTTAAGCACTCAAAAGCCAGAAATTGCACAAAAAAACTCCTTGATACACAATTCAGACCTTGAACTTGTATCTCTCATTTCCCTCATGTGTTTTCCCTCAAATTAATTTACAAAGCTTCTATACGTCAAATATAGTCCATCCATGTCCTTGTTCCATAACTGTAACACCATTTTCATCAACCTCCATAACAAAAAAAAAAAGAGTCTGCAAGTTGACTTCTCCAGACCATTCCAGCTATCCATTTCTCAAGCTAAGCATTGCATTAGCTTCCTGGGAACTTGAGGAAGCTAACCTGATCATCACAACTCCTTGAAAGTTGCTCAATCTCATTTCACGATTTCCAGTTTTGAGGTATTTTTTCTGAACTTCTATCTCTTCATACAAGCATCATTTGATTCTGATTTGTGAAGATAAAATGTAGATATCATTGCCCTGAAGTTGTACATGTCCATAGTTTTCATTTATATTGCCAGAGCTTAGAGAATTTTAGGTTTTAATCTCTGAAAAAAGGTAGGTCAATATTTGGTACTTTTAGAAATTCTTCCTCATCTTTGAGAATTAGCTTAAGTTATTTACATATTCAGAATCGTGATTGTTAGAACAAGATTGGTTCTGATCATATCTCAGAGTTTTGATGATAACAATAAAATATATTTTATACAATTGATACTCTGATGAGCATATTTATTTGTTTCAGATAATGTTTTGACTGAAGTATTTTCCTAGATGAAAATCATTTTGACGTGCTGAGCTGAAAATAAATGAAGAAGTTCTTTGATGAAAGAACTATTTGTTTTAGCACAAGTTCTGATGCTGACTCTGATAAGAAACTATTTTATGCATCTTCTAAAGCTTAGCAAGTTTCCACATAAAGTACGTTCAGAAGTACTTTGAAAGCAAGCGCTGATAAGAAGTTATTTGCAAGCATATTCTGAAGCAAGATGTGAAGCTAGTTCTGATAGAATAAAGAAGCTAACAAGTCTTGTCAAGTTTCAGGAAACATGCTCTGACAAGTATCGTTTGTTCATTTAATGCAAAGACGGCTACATGCACTCAAGTGTCTACGCTAGTTCATTGGAAAATGCAATACTACAAGCAAACACGCAAACATTAATTTCTCTCCACTTTTGAAGGCAGCAACGGTCGTTTTCTTCATGCTATAAATAGAAGATCATTTATTGCAACCCAACCATGTGAAAATATTCTGCTGCTCACAAATCATTTTAAAAACACTTTGTTCAAAACTAATCTTAGTGAAAAATCACAGTTTGTGATATAGCTTTCTAAGAAGCAATGTGTTTCACTATCTGTAAAGATTAAATTCTTGTATTTTTTCCTTGAGAGACCAAGCATGGTCAGATTTCTCAAGAAGGCTAGGACTAGTTTGAGTCTTAGTGGTTTTAGTCACTTGTAAGTTTACTTGTGCTTTGAATTGTTAGTCACAACAGTTTGGTTGTGTGATTGTAATCTATTTGATTATAGTGAATTAAGTCCTTGTTGAGAAAGGCGAAATCACCTTGGCGGGTGGACTGGAGTAGTTTGAGTTCAAACGAACCAGGATAAAAATAACTATGTCTTTCCATTATTGTTGAGCCTTTAAGAAAAAGAGAAACTTATTCAACCCCCCCTCCCTTATAAGTGTTTTTATCACCCTTCAATTGGTATCAGAGCTTGACTCTGAGCGCAAACACTTAACCGTGTCAGGAAAAGATCCAGAAAGAAAACACAATGGTAACTGAACAAAACAACAATAACTACACCAAACCTCCAGTGTTTGATGGAGAAGATTTTGATTATTGGAAAGATAGACTAGAAAGTTTCTTTCTAGGTCATGATAGTGATTTATGGGATATAGTCTTGGATGGTTACACACATCCTATAGACTCAGAAGGAAACAAGATTGATAGAAAAAATATGGATAGACAACAAAAAACTGATTTCAAAAATCACCACAGAGCTAGAAATATTTTTCTAAATGTTATCTCTAAAATGGAATATGAGAAGATCACAAATAGAGATACAGCACATGATATGTTTGAGTCTCTCAAAATGACTCATGAAGAAAACGCTCAAGTGAAGGAGTCTAAAGCTCTGGCTCTCATCCAGAAGTATGAAGCCTTCAAAGTAGAAGAAAGTGAATCTATAGAAGCTATGTTCTCAAGGTTCCAAACTCTGATCGCTGGCCTGAGAGTTCTGAACAAGAGATACACTAAGGTAGACCACGTTAAGAAGATCATCAGAAGTTTACCCAGAAGATGGGCACCTATGGTCACTGCTTTCAAAGTATCAAAAGATCTGAACAATGTGTCTCTTGAAGAACTCATCAGCGCTCTAAGAAGTCATGAGATAGAACTTGATGAGCATGAGCCTCAGAAGAAAGGTAAGTCTGTTTCCCTTAAATCAATTAAAAAATATGAAACTAACGCTTTTCAGGCTGAAGAAGGAAACTCTGAAGAATCTGTGTCAGAAGAAGATGAACTATCCTTGCTCTCCAGAAGGATCAATCGGATGTGGAAGCACAGACAGAAGAAGTTCATGAACTTCAAGAAGTCAGAAGATAAACCAGAATCTTCTGGACACAAAAAGTCAAACAGAAGAGAGATAATATGTTATGAATGTAAAGAACCTGGACACTACAAGAGTTATTATCCAAAACCATAAAGAGAAAAACCAAAGAAAAAGTTTGGTAGAAAGAAATGCATGATGGCAACCTGGGATGATTCAGAATCCTCTGAAGATGAATCTGATTCTGAAGATGAGAACACCAACCCAGCTCTAATGTCTACCACAGCAGATGACTCAGACTGTGAGTCAGAACAAACAGAGGTATTCTCTGAATTTACTAGAGCTGAACTTGCTGAAAGTTTATCAGAACTTCTGGAAAACTATAGTCAACTCAAAATCAAATACAAGAAACTCAAAAAGAGTCTTGCATCTGATCTTCAGAAACATGAAACAGAAAAATCTGAACTCAAAGAAAATACTTTTAAACTTAAAGAGGAAATTCAAATAGTTCAAAAAATTTCTAGTTCAGATTCTGTGTCAAGTTCAAAAGATATTCTTAAAGAATATGACTGTAGCTTTCAAACTTTTCTTGCTAAAAGCATAGATATAAGCAAAATGGCTTCAATGATCTATGGAGTTAGTGGGAACAACAGAAGAGGAATTGGATATGAAACTCCCAAAGGGAAGGAGACATATATACCAAAACCTGTTGCTATGATGACTTTCACATATCAACCTCTGAATAAACAATTCAAATTTGGACACACACATGATATTAAATATACATCACACTCTGGAAACTCTTATGCTAATCCAAAGTTCAAACAGAACTTTAAATACTCTAACCCAAGAAGACCCAAAAAGATATCGGTACCTAAGGATAAAATAATATTTGTTGCAGATGTCCTTAAGAGCTCAATTGAGACACCAGTCATGGTACCTGGACTCTGGGTGCTCACGACACATGACGGGAAGAAAGTCTATGTTCCAAAACCTGGAACTTAAATCTGGAGGAGACGTCAAGTTTGGAGGTAATCAGAAAGGGAAGATTATTGGTTCTGGAACCATTGGAAACGGTAACCTTCCTTCTATCTCTACTGTTTTATTAGTAGAAGGATTAGCGCATAACCTGCTGTCCATAAGTCAATTAAGTGACAACGGTTATGACATTATCTTTAATCAAAATTCCTGTAGAGCTGTTAGTCAAAAAGATGGAACAATCCTCTTTTCTGGCAAGAGAAAGAACAACATCTACAAAATTGATTTGTTAGATCTTAAAACTCAGAATGTTAAATGCCTTTTGTCTATAAGCGATGAGCAATGGGTATGGCACAGAAGATTGGGACATGTCAGCTTAAGAAAAATCTCTCAATTAAATAAACTAAATTTAGTCAGAAGACTTCCCAATCTGAAGTACAACTCAGAAGCTTTGTTCGAAGCATGTCAAAAAGGAAAATTTTCAAAACCTTCTTTTAAATCAAAAAAATTTGTTTCTTCCTCTAGGCCATTAGAACTACTTCATATTGATCTGTTTGGGCCAGTTAAAACTGAATCCATCAGAGGTAAGAAGTATGGATTGGTCATTGTTGATGACTACAGTAGATGGACATGGGTTAAGTTTTTAAAATACAAGGATGAGTCACATTCTGTGTTCGTTGACTTCTGTAACCAAGTGCAAAACGAAAAAGATTTAAGAATTATAAAAGTCAGAAGTGATCATGGAGGAGAATTTGAAAACCATTATTTTGAAAAATATTTTAAAGAAAATGGTATTGTTCATAATTTATCTTATCCTAGAACTCCCCAACAAAATGGAGTTGTAGAACGAAAGAATAGAACGTTACAAGAAATGGCCAGAACCATGATCAATGAAACAAATATGGCTAAGCACTTTTGGGCAGAAGCTGTGAACACAACATGTTATATTCAGAATAGAATCTCTATAAGACCTATTCTTGAAAAGACTCCCTATGAATTATGGAAAAACAGAAAACCCAACATTTCTTATTTCCATCCTTTTGGATGTACTTGTTTTATTCTGAACACTAAAGAAAATAAGAACAAGTTTGATTCTAAAGCACAAAAGTGTTTTCTGCTTGGATATTCTGAACGCTCAAAAGGCTATAGAGTATACAATACAGAAACTCTGATTGTTGAAGAATCAATTAAAACAGGTTTAAAGACAAGCTTGGCCAGCAACAGCCAAAGCAAATTGATATTTCTATAGGTACAGAAGATCATCTCTCAAACTCTGAAAAGTCAGAAGCAAAGGAAGACTCGGAAGATCCTCCTCTTGATAATGCTCTGGATAATCTCAGAATCTCTGAACAACCCACTCAGGAAAGGATTCCCAGAATCACTTCAGCTCATAAAGAAGATGTGATTATTAGAAGAAAAGAAGATCCCATCAGAACAAGATCCTCTCTCAGAATCAATGAAGAATCATTGTTTGGATTGGTATCTCTGATTGAGCCAACCTCTATTGATGATACTCTGGAAAACAATGATTGGATCTTAGCAATGCAAGATGAACTTAATAAATTTTCCAGAAACAATGTATGGGGTCTAGTTCCAAGACCTAAAGGATTCAACATTATAGGAACTAAATGGGTTTTCAGAAACAAACTAAATGAGCAAGGAGAGGTGGTCAGAAACAAAGCACGACTGGTTGCACAGGGTTATAGTCAACAAGAAGGAATTGATTATAATGAAACCTTTGCCCCAGTCGCCAGGTTAGAGTCTATTAGATTATTAATTTCCTTTGATGTTCAAAATAACATTTCATTATATCAAATGGATGTTAAAAGTGCATTTTTAAATGGCTATATAGAAGAAGAAGTCTATGTCCATCAACCTCCTGGCTTTAATGACTCAAAGTATCCAGAACATGTCTTTAAATTAAAAAAGTCTTTATACGGTTTAAAACAAGCTCCTAGAGCTTGGTATGAATGTTTGAGTAATTTTCTTTTAGAAAAAGATTTTACCAGAGGGAAAGTGGACACAACTTTATTCAGAAAGACATTTAAAAATGACATTTTAATTTGTCAAATTTATGTTGAAGATATTATTTTTGGAACCTCTAATATCTCTCTTGGAAAAGAATTTGCTGAGACCAGGCAGGCAGAACTTGAGATGAGCATGATGGGAGAATTGAAGTTCTTTCTAGGAATACAAATTACCCAGACTCCAGAAGGTACTTACATACATCAGACGAATTATGTTAAAGAACTTCTGAAGAAATTTCAGATGTCAGAAAGCAAAGATGCTAAGACAACAATGCATCCAACATGCATTCTGGGAAAAGATGAGGTAAGTATGAAGGTAGATCAGAAGCTCTACAGAGGTATGATTGGATCCCGTCTCTATCTAACTGCATCTAGACCTGATATATTATTCAGCGTATATTTATGTACTAAATTCTAATCAGATCCTAGAGAATCTCACTTAACTACTGTTAAGAGAATTCTGAGGTATCTGAAAGGTACTACTAATCTGGGTCTATGTTACAGAAGATCAAAAGATTTTAGACTAGTAGGTTATTGTGATGATGACTTTGCTGGAGATAGAATTGAAAGAAAGAGCACCTCTAGAAGCTGCCAGTTTCTGGGTGACAACAATCTTATCCCGTGGTACAGCAAGAAGCAAGCAACAATTGCACTTTCAACAACAGAAGTTGAGTATATATCTGCTGCTAGATGTAGTTCTCAGATGATCTGGATGAAAAGTCAACTAGAAGATTTTAATCTTTATGAAAGTAAGATTCCTATCTTCTGTGACAATACCTCTGCAATTTGTCTTTCTAAAAATCCCATTTTACATTCTAAAGCTAAACACATAGAAATTAAATATCATTATATAAGGGACTACATTCAGAAAGGAATTTTAAATTTAAACTTTGTAAAAACAGACCATCAATGGGCTGATATTTTTACCAAACCCCTTTCAGAAGATAGATTTAAATTCATTTTGAAAAATATTTGTATGGAATTATGTCTTGAATAAAATTATATTTATCTTCTGTGTTTGCCTTCAGAATGTTCTGAAATGAATGTTCTGATTAACAACTCTTCAGAAGTTAGAAGAGAAGTTACATCAGAAGCTATATATAAAGTTCTGAAATGTTCTAACGTTTCATTACAAGTATAGTTCAGCAGTTCATTATATCAAACAGTTGTTCCATGCAACCTTCAGGAGATGAACACATGGTGTTTTTCTGAAAGGTCACGCGTGCTAAGCTATTGACGCCTTTCCTAGGTAACTGTTATGATTTTCTTAAATCTCACATTTTCCCCTTAATTTTCAATATCATTAAATGCTAGTAATGATTAGATTCTTTTTAATTAATTTTTTCTTAAAAAATTTTTTACAGTTTTATTTTTAAAACCTTTTTCTCAAAAGTTTTCATATAAATACTTTTGTAAAACCCCTTTCTCACTTTTTACCTTCTTTTTCAAAATTCAACCGTCTCTGTGTATTTTTCTCTGTAACCTTTTTCTTCTCTCAATCTAAGTGCTCAAATGGCTTCCTCCTCTACTCTTTCTGGAAACACCCAATCTGAACAGTACATCATTCCTGAGAGAACCACTCTCATTCCAGTGGATAGTCTAGAAGTTATAAGTGAATTGATGGTGGATTTTGATAACCTAAAAGCAAATGGGTTTGACCTTCTTTCTACTGTGGAGTTTCAAGGATGGGGAAACTTATGTGGGAAACATTCAGAAGAACCTTAGATGCTGATTCACTGGAGTTGCAAGACTTATGTCATTCTCAGGTGCTTGAGAACTTCTCCAAACATCTGCATGCCTTCCAGTCAGAAGCTGCTGATATTTGGGACAAGAAGTCTACTCTGATGATTGCTAATGCTCCAGCTGATCAAATGGACATTTCAGAAGATGAGTCTGAAGATGCCTCTGAAGATTCAAATCATATGGCAATTGTTCTATTTAATCAACCTTCTGCTAAAGCTGCACCTGAACCTGTGCCAACTCTTATGGTTGATCTGGGCACTCCTCTTTCAACTTTTGTTCGTTCTGACTCAACGGTTTCTACTCCAACGGCTGTATCTGCTGAAGCTTCTTCATCCTATACTCCTACTTCACTGGTTATGGAGACTCTGAATGAGCTTAAGAAGGAAAATGAAGCTATTCATGAGCGCTTGGGCAAGCAAGATGAGATTAACAAAGAAATCAGAAACTGGATGATGAAACAAGAGGAATCTGCATCTGAGATCAAGAATCTTCTTATGGCTCTTGTTTCTAAAAAAACCTTAGTGTCATCTTGTTTCTTGTTTTTGTTTGTTGTTTTGTACCTCTGATTTTTTTTTAAAACCTTTACGCTCTTCAATTATTTTTATAAACTTTTTGATTATGCCAAAAAGGGGGAGAAAATGAGTATTTTGATCTAATCTCTGATTAACAGTTATGGGACTAAGTCTCAAACATTCTAACAAAATAAAAATATTTCTTTCTATGTTTAAAAGAATTTTGTAGGTATCACTAAACTCTGGAAGTTTAATTCAACTGAACATTATCTTCAAAAGACTTACTGAAGAAATCCTAGAAGAAAATTTCAAAGCTCTGATGAAAATTCTCAGGAAGTTTTTCTTATAGAAATATTTATTTCAGGGGGAGATTCTTATCTCTTGTTCAATTTTATTTCTAAATTTGAATATTTTTGTCATCATCAAAAAGGGGGAGATTGTTAGAACAAGATTGGTTCTGATCATATCTCAGAGTTTTGATGATAACAATAAAATATATTTTATATATTTGATACTCTGATGAGCATATTTATTTGTTTCAGATGATATTCTGACTAAAGTATTTTCCTAGATGAAAATCATTTTGACGTTCTGAGCTGAAAATAAATGAAGAAGTTCTTTGATGGAAGAACTATTTGTTTTAGCGCAAGTTCTGATGATGACTCTGATAAGAAACTATTTTATGCATCTTCTAAAGCTTAGCAAATTTCCATGTAAACTACGTTCAGAAGTACCTTAAAAGCAAGCGCTGATAAGAAGTTATTTGCAAGCATATTCTGAAGCAAGATGTGAAGCTAGTTCTGATAGAATAAAGAAGCTAACAAGTCTTGTCAAGTTTCAGGAAACATGCTCTGACAAGTGTCGTTTGTTCATTTAATGCAAAGACGGCTACATGCACTCAAGTATCTACGCTAGTTCATTGGAAAATACAATACTGCAAGCAAACACGCAAACATTAACTGCTCTCCACTTTTGAAGGCAGGAACAGTCGTTTTCTTCATGCTATAAATAGAAGATCATTTATTGCAACCCAACCATGTGAAAATATTCTGCTGCTCACAAATTTTTAAAAATACTTTGTGCAAAACTAATCTTAGTGAAAAATCACAGTTTGTGATATAGCTTTCTAAGAAGCAATTTGTTTCACTATCTGTAAAGATTTAATTCTTGTATTTGTTCCTTGAGAGACCAAGCTTGGTCAGATTTCTCAAGAAGGCTAGGACTAGTTTAAGTCTTAGTGGTGTTAGTCACTTGTAAGTTTACTTGTGCTTTGAATTGTTAGTCACATAAGTTTGGTTGTGTGATTGTAAGCTATTTGATTATAGTGAATTAAGTCCTTGTTGAGAAAGGCGAAATCACCTTGGCGGGTGGACTGGAGTAGTTTGAGTTCAAATGAACCAGGATAAAAATAACTGTGTCTTTCCATTATTGTTGAGCCTTTAAGAAAAAGAAAAAGAGAAACTTATTCACCCCCCCCCCCCTTCTAAGTGTTTTTCTCACCCTTCAGTGATGAAATTTCTAACAAGTTTGATGTTGGAAGTTTTGTGAATGGATGAGAAATGAGTGAGTTACAGGAACCATGGCTGGAGGTTGAAGATGAAGTTCATTTCTGGAACTTGTTTTGTATTATGTATTTATTGTTTCAGTTATATTAACGGATGTACAACCACCCCAGTGGTAAAGGCAGTGCGCGTTTATGGTCAAGGTCATGGGTTCAAGACCCGGCGCTCCCTTTTCTCATTTTTTTCACATTTTCTTTCTTTTTCGTTACAAACAACTAGCGCGCTGGGCCTCCAGCATTGGACCTTATCATTTTTGTTGCACCACACCCCCTGCTTGCTTACTACAACATAGGCCCAACCTTTTTGTTTTAATTTTTTCTAATTACAAAAAAAAAAACAATTTGGGCCAAACTGAAAACTATTTTTTCTAACAAACTACCACATTCCATTTCAAATCCCCCTGATTTTTTTTTTATAATTTTATTATAATTATTATTATTATTTTTATTTTTATTAGTAAGAAATCCAAAAATATCTTTTTTTTTATTATTTACATGCTTATATTTTTATTTTCTTTATAAAACAAAAAGACAAAAAATATTTTCTTAAACAAATTTAATTCTTTTTCTTAATAAATTAATAATTAGATTTAGATCTAGTTATTTTCTTTTTATTTAAAATTAACTTAGAATTTAATTTTCTTTTAATTAACTAATTTCCATATATTTTTATTAAACTTAAAACCTTTTCAAAAAAACCTAAAAAATGCTTTCTAATTTAATTTATTTTCTTAATTAGTTTAGGCTTTATTTTCTTAATTTAATTAATTATTTTCTTTTATATAATTAGGTTAAAACCAAACCCTTAATAAAATCCAAACAAAAAATTATTTCCTTTTCATTTATATCTTTGCACATTATATTCAATTCTTGTACATTATTCAATATGGTTGTAATAAATAATTAGGTTTAATTTCTTGCAATCCCCATTTGTAAATTTGTATACCCCATCCCCTAATTATGTAATAGCGTAGTAATTTTACTTTCCGCAATTTAACGCTTTGATATAAATGCTAGTAATTAGGGTTTGTATGGAAAGATAAAATCAACAAGTAGATAACCCTAATCCAAGACAATGCATGCAAATCAAACACACTATTCACACATGCACCCTTAGGGTAATTCCACTTGTTGTCTTACAAAAATGGTCATGTTATGCATGTGGGATGTCTTAGCAAGAACAATAAAAATACAAGATTATAGTCCCTCGATGACGCTTCAAATTTTTCCTTTTAAATGATCTTAGTCCCTCAAAGAGAAATGCTAAGATATCTCAAGACATTGCTATCATGACTATATGATGATCCACGCCCGTCCCTTTACATCCAAAGATAAGGCTTCTTACCAAATCAATGGTAAGATAGCAATATCAAAGGAAGGAAGAAATGAACAAAGACTTTTGAGTAGGTAGATTCTTCCTAGTTGCTTGCTCACTTTCAAAACAAACACCCTTGCTCACTTTCAAAACAAACACCAAACACTTTCAAAATATGAAATATTTTCAAAAGTCTAACACGTTGTATACGTTCTTACGAACGAGAATCATTACAAAGTTTGCCTAAACGAAGGCGCCTTTTCAAAAATAATTTCAAAACCACTACAAAGCACATTTTCAAACGAAAGCAAGTGATCTAGCAAGCAACTAAGAGCCCGTAGATAACTATGGATGAAAAGGGTGCTAACACCTTCCCTTTTCATAATCTACCCCCCGAACTCAAGAAATAATCTCAAAGGTCTTTCCTGTTCTTTTCAACCTTTCCTTTTGGATAAAAGAAAAGTCGGTGGCGACTCTTGCTAACGGCAATAATTGCGATGAAATGCAAAACATCCCAAGTCAGCTCTCCCACCGTATTACAGAACCGGCGACTCTGCTGGGGACAAACTTAAAAGTGGGGTTACCTTAGGGTTAGATCTACTTTATTTTCCTTCATTATTTGACTTGCTTGCTTTATATTTTGGTTCCTTGTTTGGGCTTTCTTTGATCCTTTACCCGGATTTGGGACACCTTTTTAAGTAAGTAGCAATAGATTGTAGAAATTGTACGGTGTAGACCGATATGGCTGAAACAATGTGTGATAAGGTGGGAGAACTGACTTGAGGGTTTTGCGTTTTATCGCAAATGTTGCGGTTACCAAGAGTTGCCACCGACTTTTCTTTTATCCAAAAGTAAAGGTGAAAAAGCACAGGAAAGACCTTTGAGATTGTTTCTTGAGTTAGGGGGTAGATTATGAAAAGGGAAGATATTAGCACCCTTTTCATCCATGGTTCTCCATGGGCTCTTAGTTACTTGCTAGATCACATGCTTTTGTTGTTTGAAAATGTGTTTGGTGTGGTTTTGAAAGTATTTTGAAAAAAGGCCATTGTTTAAGCAACCTTTGTAATGATTCTCGTTCGTAAGAATGTATACAAAGATGTTTGACTTTTTTGAAAATGTTTTCAATGTTTGTAAAATGTTTGGAAATGTGTGTGTTTGTTTTGGAAAATAGCAAGGATAGTTGTTTGAAAATAGAGCAAGTAACTAGAAGCAATCTACCTACTCAAATGTCTTTCTTATGCATTTTCTATTCCTTTGATATTGTTGTCTTACCATTGATTTGGTAAGCAACCCTATCTTTGGATGTAAACGGGACGGGCGTGGGTCATTGTATAATCATGATTAGCAATGTTGCAAAGTATCTTTAGCATCTTTTGAGGGACTAAGATCATTTTATAAGGCAACTTAGAATAGCGTCATCGAGGGACTATGATCTTATACTTGTTTGTTTTTGCCAAGATACTTCGCATGTGTAATATGGATATTTTTGTATAAGGCAACCAAGTGGAGAAACCCTAAGGATGCTTGTGTGCAAGTGTGTTATTTTCATGCTTTAATTTTGTCTTGGATTTAGGGTTTTCTATTTGCTTTGTTTCGATCTTGCTATACAAACCCTAATTACTAGCATGGTATATAAAAGCGGCAAATTGCGTAATTTAAAGATTACTATACTATTACAATATTTTTATGGGAGGGGGGAATACAAATTATAAATGGGGATTTGCAATAATGTAAGTCTAATTAAGCTATTACAACCAAATCGAATTTGTACGAATATTGGAATAAATAAATACAATATTTAAATATGCAAGAAAAGGATTTTTGTTTTGTTTCTTATGTGAAAAGAAATTTTGAACTAAACCTAATAACTTAAGAAAAAAGAAATTAATTCTTGAAAACAAAAGTTAACCCTAATTTCTAATTTAAAAGAAAATAAAGTTCTTACGTATTATTTTTAGGTATTTTTGTATTAAAATATTGAATAATATTTTATGAAAATATTTAGTTTTTATATGTCAAAATAAATATTTACAAGTATGAATAAAAAGGAATAAAAATAGTTAAACTAAATCTATTATATTTACAAGTTTATTTAAGAAAATAATTAGTATGTAGTTTAATAAAAATATTTTTCATGTGAAAATAAAAATAAAATAAACCAAAATGCAACATTTATCATATTTATATTTTTCATGATTTTTATGTATTTAAGAAAATATTTAATAAAACAAAAAAGAAAATAAAACAAATAAATAAAAGTGAATGAAAATAGTTGGGCCAGGGGGTATCCTGAGTAATCAGGTGGTGTTATGTTAGGAAAAAAACGTCAGGCCCAATGTTGAAGCTCATCCTGCAAAACAGCAAAAAATGGAAATGGAAAAATATGAAAAAACAAAAGGTAGCGCCAAGGTTCGAACCCATGACCTGGGCCTTACCAGCGCGCTACCTTGCCACTGGGGTGGCTGTACATCCGTTGATTTATATGAAACAACAAAAACATAACACAAAACGTTTCCTTGGCCCTGTACTTCATCTTCTTCCTCAAGCTAGCCGGACCTCCTGTAACTCTTTCATCTCTCAACAAAAATGGAAATTGATAACATGAATATTATAGCATTTTGTCTCAAGATTCTAACCATGTGCATAGCTAAAACTATAAGTCAAATATTAAAGAGAATTTTAATGGCCCTAATTCTTAACCTAATTTTTTCAGGAACTTCAACTTCAAAGTTCTCTCAACTCAGGCCAAATAAATGCATGTTATAGATATGTACAACTTCGTAGCAATGATGTCTACATTGTTTATTCACAAATCATGGTCAATGGATGCCTATATGAAGAGATAAAAGTTGGATTTTTTACCTTTTTCAGTTGAGATCGTGAATGGAGTTTGAGTGAGAATTAAGAAGGCCTGAAGATTGCTTGAGCTTGCTTGAACCTCCCTGAGTGTGTTCCAATCCTTGACTTGCTTTGGAAGTGCCCAGAACTCCATATCCAAGTCAACCTGCAAGCTTTGAAAACAAAAATGGCAGATGAAGAAGGAGGAATTACAGTGTAGGGATGATGGTCTGGATCACTTAGATATGAAGTAGGTAAAGTGTTTGGATGATAAAAACTCGAAACGCACGAGCCAATTTGTGGATTGCTATGCTTATGCACAAGCTGCAAGTTTTGACAGTTTTTTTGGTGATATGGAGTGTTTGAGTGTTTCAGGCCTTTAGAAATCGTGTTCTCAACTGTAATATGTTTGTGTATTAGTATGGAAAAGGTTTCAAGTCAGCTTCTCAATAGATTTTTCAGTTGTAGGCTTTTTGCACACTTTCTTGCTTTTGAAGCCAAGTGAAGGGACAAGTCTTTACATGCTTGTACTGGCTTGTTTGGAGTTGGTATGAGCTCTATACAAATTTCTTTAGGTCTTCAGCACTTGTGTGTGCAGAGAGGACATGTCCAATGCTCAAGATTTGTAAAGTTGCAAAAGTCAAGCTTTTCCAAAATGGCAATGGCAACTTTGTGCCATTTATGGAATTAAAGCTTGGATAAAAAATTTTGGGCTTGGATTAAAGCTTTGTCAACTTAGTAAGCATTAAATTATGGAGTAAGAAACAAGTTTGGGACCTTTAAAGCATGTATTAGGCAGCATAGGTTCTGATTTGAACTTTGTTCTTCATGAAATGGCTTGAAAACAAAGTGAGAAATCGCGAACTTCATCTCTTCAATTCTCCTCACTCAAAAATGATCTCAAGAAGTTCTTGGACATTTTAGAAATCTTGAAATGTGCTCTATAACTCATCTTTGAAATGCATTTAAATATTACCCTTGGAACTAGGTGAAACATTTCCATGAAGTTGGGCCTAAAACCTGCCTAAATTAGGGCAAAATTTCACTAAGTTATTTTAGTTCATGGGCATGTATTCATAAAATTATATCTTGAGATCAAAGAATCTTTAGGGAAAAATTTGTGCAGAAAAGTTGTAGATTTCATGGAGATCTACAACTTTCATGTTGGGAATTTCCTTTGAATCAACTTGTATCATGGTGAAACAATGGCTTAAAGTTGAGAAAAAATAAGAAATTTTCTATACTTAGAAAAATTTCTAAGTTAAGAAAATTTCAAATTTTAAAACTAAATCTTCAATATTTGATTCCTTGATGAACAAGTTTCACATTTTGACATGTTTTGATGAATTATGATCCTTGGTACTTGATTTTGACCAAAAAGTCAAAGTTTGACTTTTCAGTATACAGTTGATTTTTGATCAGTTGACTGCAAATTTCATCTGTCAACCCAATGAAATTGCAATGTTTTAAACCATGCTATTAGGTAAAGATGATACAAATGAACCCTTGAAATCATGCTTCAAATCAATTGGTCATTTGCTAGGTTAAAAATCAGAAATTGTCATTCCTTAGTCAAAACCCTAATTTTGACTATTTTGCCCTTTTGATGATTTGATCAAATTTCTTGAGGAATTATGATCCAAACTTGATCAAATGATACATATGAGTCTAAAATGTTGATGTGAATCAAAAATTATGAAGTTTGACTATAAATTGGCCATGGCTGACTTTTTCCCCAATACAGTTGATTTTTAGGTCAACTGTCCAATTGACTGATCAAAAATGTGGTTCAAGGCATGAAACTTGTCATGAGTAATCTTAGGGGTCCATAATTATGTTAAAAAGTCATATGAAGCATTGATAGTCCAAAAATACTTGTGCAATCTCAAACCCTAATTTTGGGTTATCAGTGCAAGATGAAATGTCTTGAGCTAACCAAACCCTAATCCAGTCTTAAGTCAAAGAGATCTTGTGAGAATAATCTTGATAAATGAGAGGGAAAATTTTGGGGTACAACAGCTACCCCTGTTCAATCTTCTTAAACCTGAAGAGTTAGATTGGCGAGTTTCGTCGTTCGTGACTCGAAGGTGAGAGAATGATTGGACACTAGAGTGCCCAGAAATTTGCACTCGATGAAGTGTAGTTGAGGGAATGGGCTTAAAGATGCCATTTAGAGAGGTGATAGGATATTGTTGGGGATGGTCTTGTATATTCCATCCAAGAATGTTTGTTAAATTGTAAGTTGTAAGCCGGAAGAATAAGTATCAGAATGGTGTCCGTGTCTGGAACGTATCTGAGTTGTATCTGAAAGTTGAATCTAAATGAGTATCAGGATGGCATGCGTGTATAGAGCGTATCTGAACTGTATCTGAACTTGAAATCTGAATGAGTATCAGAATGGCATCCGTGTCTGGAGCGTATCTGAACTGTATCTGATCTTGAAAACTGAATGAGTAACAGAATGGCATCCGAGTCTGGAGCGTATCCGTACTGTATCTGAAAGTTGAATCTGAATGAGTAACAGAATGGCATCTGTGTCTGGAGCGTATCTGCACTGTATCATGACTGCGTATTGTTAATGGTAGCTGTTTAATCTTATCCTGAAAAGGGTAAAATGTTAGCTGAAACAAAGTTATATTGCATGAAATGTATGATGCAATGTATTAGCTTTATCAATGTTTATGATATATGGATGCAATGTATGCGTATGTAAGCTGATTTGCTGTATTGCTGTTTGATTGAGGAAAATAAATCCCTGAATGCTGCTAAGAACATGTTGAATTTCCATGTCTTCAGGTTGAAGTACTGACGAACTCTTGTTGAGAGAAGTAAATTCAGTTGTAAGGGTAATGCCATGTACTGCTTGTAAGATTTGTTTGGGGAATCCTGAGAAATTTGACGATTTCTACTGGGGATTAATAATGTGAAACTTGCTCCGCTGGGGATCTAAATGACGTACTGTGAGGACTGCTTATGGAATAGCCTATAGACGTTTTTCTGTCCTTTCAACCTATCAGTAATTGTCTTTCTTATTCTGTTTATTTGTAAATAGTAATTATGTTCAAATGCATATGTTCATCAATGAATCATTGGACGTTTTTTTTTGCAAACAAAATACAAGAGTAAAAAAAGACAAATAGTTTTTGTTCTTTCAAAGAGATAACTTTGTATTGACTTTGAATAAGTATTTGTAGAAAGGGGACAAACATTCTAGTAAGAGAATGGTGTCATAAAACAAGAAAAATTTATACAAAGATAGCTATGTGTAATAATCCCATGGGGTTCCCATTCTGCTATAGCCTTCATATCACCGAATATCTTGTCTATTTATTACTTCGTCCGAAGATGATTGAATTGATCAGAAAATCTGAGTTTGTCAGTGGAAGTCAAAGGTTGTCCGCAAAGTGATCCGACGGGACATAGTCATACGCTTTAATTCCCTAACTTTTGCCTGGACCGCCGTTTCGGGTTTTCAGTCCATCAGGAAATCCTTTTTTGCCCAAGTCTCCCTTTTGGGTTTTCAACTTGCCAGGTGTACAATTTTTTTTTATTTTATCCCTAATTTTTGCTCGAACCTTTTTGGTTCGTCGGGGTTCCCTTTTTTGCCTAGGTGTGTCAACCTAGCGGGTCTCTTATGCGTAGTATCTTTTGACTATGTCTGCATTCGCAGGGTGTGGAAGGTCGTCCCCGTCCATGGTGGTCAAGATCATTGCCCCACCGGAGAATATTTTCTTGATTACAAATGGTCCTTCATAGGTAGGAGTCCATTTGCCCCTGGGATCACTTTGTGGAAAGATGATACGTTTGATCACTAGATCCCTAACTTGATATACTTGGCGCCTGATTTTCTTGTTGAAAACCTTGATCATCCGTTTTTGATACATTTGACCATGGAAAACAATAGTATGTCTCTTTTCATCAATTAAGTTCAGTTGATCAAGTCGAGTCTGGATCATATCGTCTTCATTCAAACCTGCATCCTTCATAATTCTCAGAGAGAAAATCTGAACCTCAATAGCTAAAACAGCTTCCATGCCATATACCAAATAATAGGGTGTTTCCCTAGTTGATGTGCGAGCCGTGGTACGGTACCCGTGGAGAGCGAATGGTAACATCTCATGCCAGTCTTTGTACGTGATTGTCATCTTTTGTATGATCTTTTTAATGTTCTTATTCACAACTTCAACAGCACCATTCATCTTTGGCCGATAGGGGGAAGAATTATGATGCTGAATCTTGAATTTCTCGTACAAGGCGGTGATCATAGTTTTGTTAAGATTTGTACCATTGTCAGTGATGATCCTTTCCGGGATACCGTACCGGCAAATGAGATTTTGCTTGATGAAGCGGGCAACAATATTCTTAGTAACAGAAGCGAAGGAAGCTGCTTCGACCCACTTTGTAAAATAGTCAATGGCCACTAGGATGAAGTGGTGTCCATTAGAGGCTGTAGGCTTGATCTCCCCAATCATATCAATTCCCCAAATAGCAAAGGGCCAAGGAGCCGTCAAGACATTCAGAGGAATTTGAGGTACGTGCACCTTATCAGCATAAATTTGACACTTATGATAGGTCTGAGAGTGTTGATAGAAATCTTCTTCCATGATAGACCAATAATAGCCTGCCCGTAGGATTTTCTTCGCCATCGTATGCCCACTGGAGTGAGTGCCAAAAGTACCTTCATGTAATTCAGCCATGAACTTTTTAGCATCAGTCTTATCCACACACTTAAGCAGACTGGAGTCATGATTACGTTTGTACAGGATGCCATTACTAAGGAAGAGCTTAGCAGAGAATCTCCTTAAGAACTTTTTATCATTGATTGAAGCTCCTTCTGGATATTCCTGATCCTCGAGATACCTCTTGACTTCATGAAACCAATGCCGGTCCACTACTTCTTCAGTATTAATCTCGTGACAATGTGTTGGTTCATCCATTCGTTCGATGGTGATCTGGGGAGCTTCGTTATCCCAATTAAGTTTAAACATACATGACATTGTGGCTAGAGCGTCTGCTAGCTGATTTTCTTCTCGCGGGAAATCTCGAAGGTAATCTTCTCAAAATGTGGTAGCAATGTCAAAACATGTTCTTTGTAAGGGATAAGGTTTGGATGCTTAGTGTCCCATTCCCCTTTGATCTTACTGATGACCAAAGCTGAATCTCCAAACACGTCTAAAGATTTGAATCCCAAGTCTATGGCAGCTCTGAGATCAAAGATGCATGCTTCGTACTCCGCCATGTTGTTTGTACAGTTGAAGAAAAGTCTGGCAGTAAAGGGAGTATGACACCCTTCTGGAGATATGAGTACAACGCTGATACCATTACCAAGTGCATTGGAGGCTCCATCAAAGAACAGGGTCCATCGGGATCCTTGTTCAGGTCCGTCATATGGCTTGATTTCTTCACAGTTGTCCAATGTCATGATGTCTTCATCCGGGAATTCAAATTTCATGGACTGATAATCTTCTACAGCTTGATGAGCAAGATGATCAGCTAGCACACTACCCTTTATAGCTTTCTGGGTAGTATACTGTATGTCATATTCTGTCAGGATCATCTGCCACCTAGCTATTCTCCCAGATAGAGCAAGCTTCTCGAAGATGTATTTTATCGGATCCATTTTAGATATCAACAAGGTAGTATGAGTCAACATATACTGTCTTAGCAGGCGAGCAGCCCATGCCAGAGCGCAACAAGTTTTCTCGAGCAGTGAATATCTGGTTTCACAGTCGGTAAACTTTTTGCTCAAGTAATAAATAGCGTGCTTTTTTCGTCCAGACTCGTCATGCTGCCCCAATACACACCCCATTGAGTTTTCTAAAACAGTCAGATACATGATCAGTGGTCTTCCCTCGACTGGTGGCATCAAAACAGGAGGCTCTTGTAAGTACTATTTGATCTTGTCAAAAGCAAATTGGCATTCATCATTCCATTTGACTACTTGATCTTTCTTCAATAGTTTGAAGATTGGCTCACAAGTAGTTGTTAAGTGAAAAAATGAATCTGGAAATATAGTTCAAGCGTCCCAAGAATCCTCTGACTTCCTTCTCAGTGCGAGGAGCAGGCATCTCTTGTATTGCTTTAACCTTGGCAGGATCAACCTCAATACCTTTGTTGCTGACGACAAAGCCTAGGAGTTTAACGGACCGTACTACGAACATGCACTTGTTTGGATTTAACCTTAGCTTATACTTCTTCAATCTCTCAAACAACTTTTGCAAGTGATCAAGGTGCTCTTCCTCTGTTTGTGATCGGGCTATCATATCATCTACGTAGACCTCTATTTCATGATGTATCATGTCGTGAAATAAAGATACCATGGCGCATTGATAGGTTGCCCCAGCATTCTTCAATCCGAATGGCATCACTTTGTAGAAGAATGTGCCCCACTGTGTGACAAATGTAGTTTTCTCCATGTCCTCAGGTGCCATTTTGATTTGGTTATAACCTGAGAATATGTCCATGAAGGAAAACACTTTGTGTTGGACCGTATTGTCAACCAGGATATCGATGTGGCGAAGTGGAAAATCATATTTATGGATGTCCCTATTCAAATATCTATAGTCCACACACATTCGTACTTTCCCGTCCTTTTTAGGCACGGGAACAATGTTGGCAACCCATTGAGGATAGGAAGTGACAGCCAAGAATCCTGCATTGAATTGCTTCATGACTTCTGCTTTGATCTTCTCTGACATATCAGGTCTCATGCGGCGGACTTTTTGTTTTACTGGTGGACAATCTTCTCTTGTTGGCAGACGATGTACCACGATGTCTGTATCAAGTCCTGGAATGTCTTCATATGACCAAGCAAAGATCTCAACATAATCAAGCAATAGCTGAATCAGACGCTCCTTGACATTGGGCTCCAAATTGGCACCCACCTTGACCTCTTTTTTATCCTCCTCGGTACCCAGATTGATTGTATCCACGAGTTCCTCGTGAGGCTGAATGGCTCTTTCCTTTTGTTGTAGTAGTCTGGCCAGTTCCCCTGGTACTTCACAATCTTCCTCACCTTTGTCTTCGGCTTGGTATATTAGATCTTCAGAGTCATAAAATGCCATAGCAGTATCGTTACCCATGGGATCCTGAATGGAGGGGTATCTGAATTTATGAGTGTGGGTATGTGTAAGGGTATATCCATCCTTAAAGAATAAAATGTAAAAGAAAGACAATGAGCACAAAAGTTTGTACGTGAAAAAACGTCCATGATTCATTGAATGTCATATGAAGATGAAATAAAAACCCTTACAAATGGACCATTGTGCCTCGGGCAAGACACAAGGTTTTAAATGTGCGAATTGTTTGTGAATATTACAAGTCCAACAGAAATGTAAAGATAAATTACTGAGGGATGAAAGTTATTGGGACAAAGTCTCTGGCCTCCCAATTGCGAAGTCCTCCGTTGATAGTAGGAAAGATCCAATCCTCCAAGCTGCAATCCTCTTCACCATCTTCCACCGCATTGACCTCTCGGTTGCTAATCTTCAAGGGTGGCCCTCCAGCACGGGCACGACGCATAGCCTTTTGAGCACTTGAAGTGAACCATAAGCCAAACTTGTCAGATTTATACGGAATATCCGGAAGTTGCCCCCAGATGGTGCATCCACCCTCCTCTACTACTGCTTTGGCGTCCTTCAGAGATGACATCCAGAGCGGAGGTCTTGTAATCTTGGGAATATGGGACACAGTCTTGGTCACTGCTACCTCTTGGGGGACCTCCACGAAATGTTGAAAAGGAGTTTCGATGAACTCGTCATCCAATTCCACATACCAGAAAGAATTGAGGTGGCTAATCATATACTCTTCCTCTCCGTGGACAGTGATAATCATTCCCTAGACCGGATATTTCAGCATTTGGTGCAGTGTAGAGGTGACAGCACCGACATTATGGATCCATTGTCGTCCTAGCAGATAGGAGTAAGAGGGGCGGATGTCCATTACATAGAAGGTTGAGTTGAAAGTTTGAGTCCCAACTTTTATGGGGATATCCACCTCCCCGTGCACCATCGTCTTTGAGCCATCAAATGCTCTCACGACTATGTTACTGGGCTTCAACGTCAGTCATTTGCAGTCTAGTCTGTCGAGAGCTTTCTTCGGTAAAACATTCAAAGATGAACCAGTGTCCACCAAGACATGGGCCAAAGTTTTTCCTCAACATTCCACAGAGACATGCAACGCCTCGTTGTGCTTTATTCCCCTTGGTGTCAGATCAGCATCCGAGAAGCCTAGGCCGTTATCCTCCGTCAAGCTGGCTACGCAATCTTGAAATTGGTCAGCTGATGTCTCTTGAGGCACATGGGTTGTCTTTAGGAACTTCACCAGGGCTTTCGCATGTGCCTCGGAACACAGCAACAATGCCAGCATGGAGATTTTGGAGGGAGTTTTCCCCAACTGTTCAACTACGTTGTAGTCGCTCTTCTTTATTATTCTCAGGATCTCCTTCATTTCCTTCTTGGAGGTTTCGGGGATAGTCAGTGGTTGAGCCTTCGTCCGGACAGGCTCTACTTGAATACTTTTTCCTCGAGTTTCAGCAATAGGAGTGTTGGTAGGGATAACAACAAGGGTTGTGTCGTCTTTGTCAATAGGGGCACTTGCAGATATGATTATTGGTATGGAGGTAACTTTTGGAGTAGCCAAGGGTCCAAAAACTTCCTTTGGAGGGGAAATTTCAGGAGAGAAGATTCTACCGCTACGGGTAATCTTACTGGTACCGGCAATATTTCTAATGCCGAAGTCTTCTTCTTCGGAGTTTATCTCTTCGGCCGCCAGCCCATCTTGTTTGATACCATGGTAGTAGATATCTCCACCGTAATTCCACGGCACCGTTTTATCTGATTCATACGGGACTGGCCCAGGCATTATGATTATAAGAGGAGTAGTTTTTGGAACCGATGTAATTCTAACGGGCCTTTTGGGTACCCTAGAAGAATTGGTGGATATGGTGATGATTGAAACGTATTCAACAAGAACAGGTGAAACAGGAGTACTTTCAAACAGAATCTCTTGGTTGTCTATCAAGCGTTGAATACTTGTTTTCAATAAAAGGCAATCAGTTGGTGAGGATAAGCAAAGATGGCAGTCTTCATTACAACCCTGGAATACACCGACTTTCAACAAGTTTATCTTAATGATTGAGAGTGGAGTCGAGAGTTCATCAACTGTGGTAACAAACAAATCTTCTTCAACAACATTGGTGTGATGACCATGTCTAGGCATAGGAGCGGAAATGACGTTTGGTTTCTTGGGTGCACCAAACTCAATCTCTTTTGCGTCTATAAGGTCTTGAATTTTGTTTTTCAGGGCCCAACAGTTGTTAGTGTCGTGACCCATACTTTCGGAATGATATGCGCATCTGGAATTTGGGTGATAATGAGGGGACGCCGTGTTGGGGTTCTTTGGAGCTTCTTTCAGAGTTGTCAAATTAGATTTCAGAAGATGCAGTAAAACCTTGGCTAGAGTCATATTGATTCTGGTGAATTTCCGGACTGGCCTTTCCACCCTCGGTTGATTACTTCTTGGTTGATCAGATGTAGGCTTTGGGATCATAACGGCCCCTACCATTGGTCGGTGTTCAGCTCTCCCTTGGTTCCTTTGTGTATAAACAGCAGATACCTTCTTCTTCCCAATGAAAGGCTTTCTCAAAGCTGCGGAGGCAGATGAATCCTTCTGAATCTTTCCACTTTTTATGCCAGCTTCTACCCTCTCTCCAGTCAGTATTAACTCAGTAAATCTCGCAGATGAGCGCCCAATCAAATGGTTGAAGAAAGGGCCCGATAGAGTGCCTAAGAACATTTCCACCAACTCCCTTTCAGACAGAGGGGGTTGCACTCTCCCAGCTAGATCTCTCCATTCCTGCGCGTAATCCTTGAAACCCTCATTGGAAGCCATGGCCATACTCTAAAGTTGAGTACGGGTAGGCGCCAAATCTGCATTATATTGGTATTGCTTATAGAAAGTTGTGGAAAGGTCTTCCCAGTTGTAGACGTTGGCCCTTTCCAGTTGGTAAAACCAATCGAGTTGTGTTCCCAATAGGCTATCTTGGAAAAAATGCACCCACAAGTCTTTATCGGCGGAGTGCGGCTGGATCTTATTCACATATGACCGGAGGTGCATCTTAGGACATGACACCCCATCATATTTTGTAAACAGAGGCACTTGGAATTTTGGGGGAATCACAATCCCCGACACTAGTCCCAATTCTTAGAAGTCTAGACCTGACACCTTTTGTATTTCCATAGCGCTCAAACGCTCTTCAAGATGTATGTACTTATCATCTACTAGAGGATACTACTCCTCGGAGTAGTCTTCCTCTTCTTCCTCCTCTTCAGATTCTGACGGAACCGCTGTTTCTTTTCCTTTCCCTTCTCCTTCCACGAAAGTAGTTGCAAAATTCAAGGTTCTTCTAGTCTGTCCCTGAAACCTTCTCCCCATGTTCAAAACACCAGTGGCTTTCTTTGTTTTCTTCTTTCTTTCTTCAGCTAACAGAGTCTTCAATTCTTCCTGCCCCTTGGCTAGGGTCATGAGTAATTGTTGAAACTGCGTGTTTTGAACTTGAAGATATTTGACCGTCTGTTCGAGATCCATCTTATTGAAGTAAACAGTAGAGAGATGAGGAAACTCGTTGCAAAAGACATGTTTATGTCATGATGAATGATATGTGCATATGCAATGTTTTCAAGGATTTTAAAATTCAAGTTCGTTTTAGACAAAAAGAAACACACGTTATATTAATAAGATAGAGTTTGAGTACATCAATTCCCCTTGGGCAAAATAATACAAAACTCTAAGATAAAAAGGTAGTGCGCATCCTCTTTGGTGCGATGTAGGAATTTAGACTCTGCTCCTCATGAAGTAGCTTAGTAAGTTCCAAAACCTTCTTCTCGCTTGCGTAGAATTGGGCTTCAAAAGTATCTCGCTCTCCTTTGAGCTGTATCCAATCCCTTTGTAGATCTTCAAGAGATGTGGGCATGTCAGGATGTAGGATAGTGTATGGAACTTCTCCTTCCTTAACAGGCTCAATGATCACCGGAAGAATGGAAGGATAAGGCATCATAAGACTTTGAGCGCGGGTTCGTACCCACTTGAGGTAAGGCTCAAGGGGGATGGAATTCTTGTGTCCCAAAGTCTTGCTATCCACCTTGTTTAGCATCCTCCATGCTTGGATGAATCTCTGGAGAAGACCTTGATCGTCGTTGTCGTAGTCGAGTACCAAGCCTTGAATCAACATCTCATGCGGGCCATTCCTTCGGGCGTAACCAAATTGTCTTAAATCTAAGCATGGGTTATAGGTGATGCCTCCCCTAATGCCAAGTAGAGGGACATTAGGGAATTCCCCACAACAGTCAACAATGATAACATTCTCTTTGGATCGAGAGCACCAATGAATATCTGAATGTTTGAGTGTCATTAACCTTTATGACCACCTTAATCCTTGTTCATTCTTTAAGACTGACTGGGGAAGATGAGAAATAAACCATCTTGCCAGGAGAGGAGTGCAACACATAAGGATACCTCTTTTCCTCATTGTGCGAGTGTGAAAAGAGTGTAGGATAACCCCTAGCAATGTAGACACTGGATTGCGTGACATGAAGATTTTGATGGAACTCACATCTATGAGTTGTTCAAGATTGGGAAACAAAACCATCCCATAGATGAGGAGAGCCACAATTTCCTCAAAAGCTTGCAAGTCTAAGGAATTCCAACAGCTTTGGGCTTTCTCAAATAGGAACTTTGCTAAGAAGCCTTTGACACCACTCCTAGTTTCCCAATGAGTGGTGACATCAGATGAGTGCAAGTGCAGAGCTTGAGCAATCTCTTCTGGCTTTGGGTCTCTTTCCGTACCGTTGAAAGGTAGTTGATTGAGAATGGTAATCCTCAAGAGTTGAGATAATTCATCCAAAGTCGGCACAAGCTGATAGTCGGGAAATGTGAAGCAATGGTGCAAAGGATCAAAGAACTGGAAGAGCACCTTCATCATATCCTCATATGTGTTGGAGGTGACCAAGTTGAGTAGACGACCATGTCTCTCGGTGAATGGAGAGTTCTCAGGGATCCTTGAAGCTAGCTCCTTAAGTTGTGGAGGAATTCTTACAAGGTTGACTTGGATAGTTTTCCTGCGAAGTGAATCCATATCCTACAAAACAAGAACAAAGATGAATCTCCAAAACCCTTGAAATGGTTAGTGAATTCATATGATGTTCATGATGTCCATGATGTTATGTACAAGTATGCATATACAAGCAAAACAAACAAGTTCTTAGTTTAGGCTTGCATGGGGTTTTGTAGGTAAGTACCCTCTTGAAGTTTAGTTGGCTTAAACCTGTCCTAATAATAGTAACCGGGTTCTAAGGAGCTCAATATCACCGGATTATTTCCTTGGTCATTGTTTCAGCTCAAGCCTCTTTAATGGCGACCGAAATATCCCAAGAAACCAAACCTCAATGAGTGTAGTATCGAGTATCTACCAACTTCGGACTGCACCAAAGCCGGTCATCTCACTACATCCTAAAGGCCAAGTTGGTCAAGTAAAGGGTTCTAGAAGTTCATTAGTGCTTCATGACATCACTCAGTGGCCCCGTATTCTCTTTGATTGACTCAAAGGTTACCGGTACCCACAAATATGTCACACTAACATAGCTATTTCTTAGACCATGTCGGTATACCCCGCACAGTTTCCACAACGTATTGCTATTTACCTATAATGTATCCCAAATCCGGGTAGAGGATTTCAAACCCAAACAAGAACCATAATGTAAAGCAAATAAATCAAACAATGTAAACAAATAAATGTGATCTAGCCCTAAGGTAACCCCACTTTTAGAATAGTCCCCAGCAGAGTCGCCAGTTCTGTGATACGGTGGGAGAACTGACTTGAGGGTTTTGCGTTTTATCGCAAATGTTGCGGTTAGCAAGAGTCGCCACCGACTTTTCTTTTATCCAAAAGGAAAGGTGAAAAAGCACAGGAAAGACCTTTGAGATTGTTTCTTGAGTTCGGGGGTAGATTATGAAAAGGGAAGGTATTAACACCCTTTTTCATCCATGGTTCTCCATGGGCTCTTAGTTACTTTCTAGATCACTTGCTTTTGTTGTTTGAAAATGTGTTTGGTATAGTTTTGAAAGTATTTTGTAAAAGAGACCATTGTAAAGGCAACCTTTGTAATGATTCTCATTCGTAAGAATGTATACAAAGATGTTTGTCTTTTTTGAAAATGTTTTCAATGTTTGTAAAATGTTTGGAAATGTGTGTGTTTGTTTTGGAAAATAGCAAGGATAGTTGTTTGAAAATAGAGAAAGTAACTAGAATCAATCTACCTACTCAAATGTCTTTCTTATGCATTTTCTATTCCTTTGATATTGTTGTCTTACCATTGATTTGGTAAGCAACCCTATCTTTGGATGTAAACGAGACGGGAGTGGGTCATCGTATAACCATGATTAGCAATGTTGCAAAGTATCTTTAGCATATTTTGAGGGACTAAGATAATTTTGTAAGGCAACTTAGAATAGCGTCATCGAGGGACTATGATCTTATACTTGTTTGTTTTTGCCAAGATACTTCGCATGCGTAATATGGCTATTTTTGTATAAGGCAACCAAGTGGAGAAACCCTAAGGATGCTTGTGTGCAAGTGTGTTATTTTCATGCTTTAATTTTGTCTTGGATTTAGGATTTTCTATTTGCTTTGTTTCGATCTTACCATACAAACCCTAATTACTAGCATGGTATATAAAACCGGTAAATTGCGTAATTTAAAGATTACTATGCTATTACGACATTTTTATGGGAGGGGGGAATACAAATTATAAATGGGGATTTGCAATAATGTAAGTCTAATTAAGCTATTACAACCAAATCGAATTTGTACGAATATTGGAATAAATAAATACAATATTTAAATATGCAATATTGTGTTATGCAAGAAAAGGATTTTTGTTTTGTTTCTTATGTGAAAAGAAATTTTGAACTAAACCTAATAACTTAAGAAAAAAGAAATTAATTCTTGAAAACAAAAATTAACCCTAATTTCTAATTTAAAAGAAAATAAAGTTCTTATGTATTATTTTTAGGTATTTTTTGTATTAAAATAATGAATAATATTTTATGAAAATATTTAGTTTTTATTTGTCAAAATAAATATTTACAAGTATGAATAAAAAGGAATAAAAATAGTTAAACTAAATCTATTATATTTACAAATTTATTTAAGAAAATAATTAGTATATAGTTTAATAAAAATAATTTTCAAGTGAAAATAAAAATAAAATAAACCAAAATGCAATATTTATCATATTTATATTTTTCATGATTTTTATGTATTTAAGAAAATATTTAATAAAACAAAAAAGAAAATAAAACAAATAAATAAAAGTGAATGAAAATAGTTGGGCCAGGGGGTATCCTGAGTAATCAGGTGGTGTTATGTTAGAAAAAAAATGTCAGGCCCAATGTTGAAGCCCATCCTGCAAAACAGCAAAAAATGGAAATGGAAAAATATGAAGAAAAAAAAACAAAAGGTAGCGCCAAGGTTCGAACCCATGACCTGGGCCTTACCAGCGCGCTACCTTGCCACTGGGGTGGCTGTACATCCGTTGATTTATATGAAACAACAAAAACATAACACAAAACGTTTCCTTGGCCCAGTACTTCATCTTCTTCCTCAATCTAGCCGGACCTCCTGTAACTCTTTCATCTCTCAACAAAAATGGAAATTGATAACATGAATGTTATAGGATTTTGTCTCACGATTCTAACCATGTGCATAGCTAAAACTATAAGTCCAAGATTATAGAGAATTTTAATGGCCCTAATTCTTAACCTAATTTTTTCAGGAACTTCAAGTTCAAAATTCTCTCAACTCAGGCCAAATAAATGCAAGTTATAGATATGTACAACTTCGTAGCAATGATGTCTACATTGTTTATTCACAAATCGTGGTCAATGGATGCCTGTATGAAGAGATAAAAATTGGAGTTTTTACCTCTTTCAGTTGAGATCGTGAATGGAGTTTAAGTCATATTTATGAAGGCGTGAAGATTGCTTGAGCTTTCTTGAACCTCCTGAGTGTGTTCCAATCCTTGCCTTGCTTTGGAAGTGCCCGGAACTCCCTATCCAAGTCAACCTGCAAGATTTGAAAACAAAAATGGCAGATGAAGAAGGAGGAGTTACAGTGCAGGGATGATGGTCTATATCACTTATATATGAAGTAGGTAAAGTGTTTGGATGTAAAAAACTTGAAACGCACGAGCCAATTTGTGGATTTCTATGCTTATGCACAAGCTGCAAGTTTTGACAGTTTTTTTGGTGATATGGAGTGTTTGAGTGTTTCAGGCCTTTAGCAGTCGTGTTCTCAACTGTAATATGTTTGTGTATTAGTATGGAAAAGGTTTCAAGTCAGCTTCTCAATAGATTTTTCAATTGTAGGCTTTTTGCACACTTTCTTGCTTTTGAAGCCAAGTGAAGGGACAAGTCTTTACATGCTTGTACTGGCTTGCTTGGAGTTTGTATGAGCTCTATACAAATTTCATTAGGTCTTTAGGACTTGTGTGTGCAGAGAGGACAGGTCCAATGCTCAAGATTTGTAAAGTTGCAAAAGTGAAGCTTTTCCAAAATGGCAATGGCAACTTTGTGCCATTTATGGAATTAAAGCTTGGATAAAGAATTTTGGGCTTGGATTAAAGCTTTGTCAACTGAGTAAGCATTAAATTATGGAGTGAGAAACAAGTTTGGGACCTTTAAAGCATGGATTAGGCAACATAGGTTCTGATTTGAACTTTGTTCTTCATGAAATGGCTTGAAAACAAAGTGAGAAATTGCCAACTTCATCTCTTTAATTCTCCTCACTCAAAAATGATCTCAAGAAGTCCTTGGACATTTTGGAAATCTTGAAATGTTCTCTATAACTCATCTTTGAAATGCATTTCAAGATTACCCTTGGAACTAGGTGAAAAATTTCCATGAAGTTGGGTCTAAAACCTGCCTAAATTAGGGCAAAATTTCACTAAGTTATTTTAGTTCATGGGCATGTATTCATAATATTATATCTTGAGATCCAAGCATCTTTAGGGAAAAATGTGTGAAGAAAAGTTGTATATTTCATGGAGATCTACAACTTTCATGTTGGGAATTTCCTTTGAATCAACTTGTATCATGGTGAAACAATGGCTTAAAGTTGAGAAAAAATAAGAAATTTTCTATACTTAGAAAAAATTTCTAAGTTAAGAAAATATCAAATTTTAAAACCAAATCTTCAATATTTGATTCCTTGATGAACAAGTTTCACATTTTGACATGTTTTGATGAATTATGATCCTTGGTACTTGATTTTGACCAAAAAGTCAAAGTTTGACTTTTCAGTATACAGTTGATTTTTGATTAGTTGACTGCAAATTTCATCTGTCAACCTAATGAAATTGAAATGTTTTGAACCATGCTATTAGGTAAATATGATACAAATGAACCCTTGAAATAATTCTTCAAATCAATTGGTCATTTGCTAGGTCAAAAATCAGAAATTACCATTCCTTAGTCAAAACCCTAATTTTGACTATTTTGCCCTTTTGATGATTTGATCAAATTTCTCTAGGAATTGTGATCCAAACTTGATCAAATGATACATATGAGTCTAAAATGTTGATGTGAATCAAAAATTGTGAAGTTTGACTGTAAATTGGCCATGGTTGACTTTTTCCCCAATACAGCTGATTTTTAGGTCAACTGTCCAATTGACTGATCAAAAATGTGGTTCAAGGCATGAAACTTGTCATGAGTAATCTTAGGGGTCCATAATGATGTTAGAAATTTATATGAAGCATTGATAGTCCAAAAATACTTGTGCAATCTCAAACCCTAATTTTGGGTTATCAGTGCAAGATGAGATGTCTTGAGCTAACCAAATCCTAATCCAGTCTTAAGTCAAAGAGATCCTATAAGAATAATCTTGATAAATGAGAGGGAAAATTTTGGGGTACAACATAATGTCTATGTTAGTGTGACGCATTTGTAGGTACCGGTATTCCTTGTGTTGAATCGAGGAGAATACAGGGCCTCTGAGTGGCGTCATGAAGCACTAACTGACTTTAGAACCTTAATTAAACAAATTCGGCCATTATGACGTAGTGAGATGACTGGTTTCGGCGGAAAGCTGAAAATTGGTTGATACTCGATACTACAGTCATTGAGATTGGACTTTTGGGATATCTAGGCCGCAAGAAAAGATTGATTATGCTGAGACAATGCCTAAAAGAAAGGTCAGTGATATTGAGACTCTTTAGAACCCATTTACTATTACTAGGACAGGTTTGAGCCAACTAAAACTTCAAGAGGGTACTTACCTACAAACACCATGCAAGATAAAACTTAAGGACTTGTTTGCCTTGTGAGTATATGCTTACTTGTACATAACATCATAAACATCATAACATCATACACATTCTCACTAACCATTTCAATGATTTAGGAATTTATCTTTGTTTTTGTTTTGTAGGCCATGAACTTCGTCCGAAGAAATACCATTAGAATCAACTTTGTGAAAGCACACCCTCAACTCCAAGAGTAAGTGTCAAGGGTACCTGAAGACTCTTCTTTCACCAAGAAGTATGGTCAACTCCTCAATTTGGATACCTTCAATTTCCAAGAAGAGATGATGTGCGTACTCTTCCAATTATTTGATCCCATTCATCATTTCTTCATCTTCCCCGACTATCAGTTAGTGCCAACACTAGAAGAATTCTCTTTGCTAATAGGAGTGTCTGTGCTCGATCAAGCACCATTCACCGGTTTAGAAGGGATTCAAAAACCTGAAGTCATTACTGAGGCCCTGCATTTGAAGAGGGATGACATTGTAGCAAATTGGGAGACAAGAAGCGGAGTTCAAGGGTTCTTAGCCAAGTTCTTGTTGGAGAAGGCTCGTTCATTTTGGGAAGATTTGGATTTTCATGCCTTTGAGGATGTCCTAGCCCTTCTCATCTATGGTTGGATTCTATTTCCCAACTCGGACCAATTCATAGATGTGAATGCCATCACAGTTTTTCTCTCTCGCAATCCTATACCTACCTTGCTGGGAGACATCTTACATTGGTTCATGCCCGCACCATGAAGAAAAGAGGTACTCTCTTGTGTTTTATTCCCCTACTTTCCAAGTGGTTTATTTTGCACTTACCTCGATCAACATTGAAGAACGAGCAAAGATTGACATGGTCTCAAAGGATGATGTCCCTCATCCACTCTAATATCCATTGGTGTTCGAGATCCTTGGCGGATACTTCTATCATTGACCGTTATGGGGAATTCCATAATGTCCCTCTACTTGGCATTAGGGGAGGTATCACTTACAACCGTTTCTTAGCCTTACGACAGTTTGGATACGCTCGAAGAGATGGTCCTTATGATATGCTCATCCAAGGAGTGGTATTTGATTACGAGAGCGACGATCAAGGTTGCCGTCAAAGGTTTGCACGAGCTTTGATGATGGTAAATGTGATCGGTGGATCTGGAACTGACTGTTTTAACGCTGGTTCGCGAAATGTCGCGGTAAGCAAGAGTCGCCACCGTCTTTTATTTTCTCCAATTGGAAAGGACAAAAGCACAGAAAAATTCCTTTAAAGAGATTGCTCTCGGTTCGGGAGGTAGGTTATAGAAAGGGAAGGTGTTAGCACCCTTTCTATCCATGGTTATCCATGGGCTCTTAGGTACTTGCTCAATGTGTTTTCAAAATGTGTGCTTGCTTTTCAATGTGGGTTTCAAAAATATTCTTTGAAAAGTTTCAATTCAACTCGTACGTCAGAGTGTTAGAAAAGTTTGTTTTGAAAGTTTTTTGAAAGTGTTGGTGTGAAAAGTATTTTGATTTGTTTGAAATTAGAGCAAGTACCTTTGAGAATCTACCTACCCTAAGGAATTCGTCTGTGTAAATGTCCTTTAAGGTAGTGCCATCCCACCATTGAGAGGTAGGTAGCACCACCGTTGGAGGTGTTCGGGTCAATTCGAGTTTTAGGGACGTGGTGGTCACCAGAGCAACAGTAGGACACCTTAGAAGCTACCCTTATGCCATTGATCCTTTATTTTCCGAGGCAACCGTTTCGAGGCAACTGGATCATGTCATGGACATAAGGACTTACTAAAACGTCCTATACTCGACGACCACCTTTCGAAAGGCAACAGTGAGGCGTACCCTAGGGGTGATGTGTGCGAATTGTGTGTCATTTTCAGTTTATTGTTTGTCTTGTCATGCATTGGTGATCTAACGATTCGATTTTATTTTTGGGCATTCATTCTTTCATGCATATTGTTTAACAGTTAAAGGTGCGGGAATTTAAATCTAAACTATTACAACCGGCGCGGGTCCACATCGCCAAAAAACCGAACCCGATTTGACTGAAAATAAATAAAGCGAATAAATAAAAGTGCGAGAATTTTACATGGCTTTGGGGCATATACAGGATTATTTAAACAATATAAAACAAATGCGCGAAATAAAGAGATTAAACAAAATTAGGGCGTTGGACCCTTTTACAAACTATTAAAATTAATCAAGGAATCTAAAATTAAAATTAAATGAAAAAATAGTATTTTTGTGTTTTTTAGGTTTAAAAGAAAAAAAGAAAAAATTATTTAAAATTAAAATGCTAAACCCTAGTTCTAATGTTTTTTAAGTTTTTTAAGAAAGAGATTTAATTTCTAACCTAATTTAATTCTAAATTAAATTATGTACAATTTTTGATTTATGAAAAATAAAAAATAATGTTATTATTCTGAAAAAAAGGGAAAAATAAAAAAAAGAAAATTAAAAGTCATTAATCCTAAATTCTATGTTGTTTTGGATTTTTATTAAAAAGAGATTAAAATTGCAAACCTAATTAAACTAAATAATTTACACATTTTAATTTATTTATAAAAGTAATCAAAATTAATTATATTTTTTTTGTCCTTTCTGTATTTTTAATGTTTTTATATTTTTGATTAAAAATTAAATAAAACAAATAATTAAAATAATATAACAATTAAAATAAATGATTAAAAGATATAAGAAAATAAATTAAATGGGCAAACCAGGAGGGGGTAGACCCCAGAATTGGAGGTGCAATTTTGAAAAGCCTGGCCCATTTGCTTTGAATTTTGTTGACTTTTTCAATCACATGCGCGCCTGTTGACTTGATGTATGGTGCATCTTGAACATTGGCCATGGATCTGAGGCCCTGGGACACGTGGAGGTTGAATTCTGATGGAGTATGGTGAGCATCAATGTGAACGCTGCATGTGAATTGGAAATGAAAAATAATATTGAATTTTGCAAGACCTGGGACTTGAACCCAGGTCTTTGATGTCATGTGCCTAACGCGTTGCCACTGAGCCACTTTGAATTCATTTAACATAATATAGTTAATCAATAATAAAAGGAATAATCAAGGCATTAATGATTCCACGCGCGCGAATTTGAATGAACGTATCAATGATTGACAACGCATCATCATCTTCATCCCTGTAAAAACAAAACACATTGGCCACGGTTTTTCAACCATGGCGTTAGGGTGGCTATGGAAAAATAACGAATAGGGCTATGGTGATCAGAAATTAGGCGCGAGGGTCAAGATGTTTTCGTCTTGAAGCACTGAATTCAACCATGGTGCTTCTGAGTCCCAATTTTTCCCTTATGCCAAAACCCCAATTCGAGGAAACTGTAACCCTAGAATTCGAAAATGGCAAGTTCATATTTATGGCACAAAAATGAAATCAAACGCATTGGTCAGCTTGGAAACATCATTGTGAATATGAATACATAAATAAAAATGCCAAACTATGCTTGAATCGTGCTATATGATTTCCAAATTTTTGAGATGCAGTTTGACTTAGAGGTACCAGCTCAGGGAGTTTTGATTGATATTAAGAATTGGGATACGTTCAGAATTGCCTCAGGATGCTCTTAGGAAAAAAATTAAGGCTTGAAACCGTCCCTAACCTTGATTTCAGATTTGCAATATATGGCCTATTTTCAAAATGTCCAATGGCTTTTTCAGCGAGCTTTTTGCTATGTTCTAGTTAGGGTTAGACTCAGTGATCCTCATGGAATGGAATAGGCTTGCTTATTTGACCTTAATCCATGCTTGGGAAAGAATTGGTCTTAGGGTTTCTTCCATTAACCATTTTCCTACTTTTTAGCCAAAACCTAGACCTAGTGTGCAAATGAACCCTAGCCTGATTTCTTGAGTTGGTTCATGATACATAGAAATTGTCCAAGTTCATTTGACACTATTCCATTGGTTTTTAAATTTTATTTGAATTTTCAAAGAATTAAAATGAATTAAATCATCAAAAATTAAATAAAATAAAAAAAATCAATATTTGGTCTTGAAATTAAACATGGGACACGTGTGTGGCATGACAAGGATGGACCAAATGGAAAAAATGGGGCCCTTTTGTCAAAAATTGGATTTTCAATGATAGTTGACTTTTGCCATTTCACAAAAATTTCCCAACTTCTACAAGGCACAACTTGCTCAATTTTTAAGCTTTTCACATGTTCTTGGACATTTTGGAAAGGTCTTTGAGTCCTTTAACCAATGCCTTTGGTCCTATGTCATTTTGATTTACCAATCTCAAGTTATGGCCTTTGACTTAAAGTCCCTTTTTGTTGACTTTTGAAAATGACCTGTAATGTTGAAATTGATAACTTTTTGTGGGAGCATTTCTTGGACTTGAAGTATGAAGATGAGTTGTAGGAAATGTCTTTCTCTTCAAAATGAGCTTTGGATGGAATTTTTCTGATAATCCATGTGAAAGTTATGCCCTGGTCAATTTCAGTTGACTTTTTCAGCTGTCCAAATATAGCAACTTTTGCATCTTTGATGATTTCTGAGCCAAATTTTGAGAATCATGATCAAGCATTGATCAAATGATGTTTGTGGCTTCAAAATGATATGTTGACCAAAAATTTGAACTTTTGACTGTGCAATTTTGAGCTGAATGCCTTGAAACTTGATATGAGGATGCTTGACCATGTTTGTAAGCATATGAGACTTGATTGAGCCTTTGAACACTTCATTTTCTTGATCAGCCTCAAAACCCTAATTTTGACTGTATGGGAGACTGTTGCACTGCACAACCCTTGGGGAATTTTCTAGCTTGACTTGGCAATTTCTTGAGGAATATGGGAGGGCAAATTTTGGGGTACAACAGTTGCCCCTGTTCAATCTTCTTAGACCTGAGGATGGAGATTGGCTGACGTGCCTTTTGTAATCCGAGGGTAGAAGATGATTGGACACTAGAGTGCCCAGAAATTTGCGCTCACATGGTAGCAGTGTGGTGGGGGAATGGGCTTATAGATGCCATTTAGAGATTGATGGGTAGGATGATGGGCTTATAGATGCCATCTGGATGTTGATCGCGTAAGAGATTCCTTAGCGAGAACCTGCATACCTGCAAAAGAAAATGAGTACCTGACACGTCGCAGGAGCTGGTCTTCAGATGCTTGGTATAGATATGTCCTGACTGGTTACAGGAGCTGGGTCTGGATCTTCAAACGGTGATGAAGTTGTCTCTACTGACAGGTTGTTTCCAAGGACGAGTGGTCTTTAACGATGGGTGTCTATAGCGACTAGTGTCTATGACGAATGTCTATAACGACAAGTGTCTACACTGACGAGTGTCTGTCACGACGAGCGTCTATCACGACAAGTGTCTATCACGACGAGTGTCTATCACGACGAGTGTCTATCACGACGAGTGTCTATCACGACGAGTGTCTATCACGACGAGTGTCTATCACGACGAGTGTCTATCACGACGAGTGTCTATCACGACGAGTGTCTATCACGACGAATGTCTATCACGACGAGTGTCTATCACGACGAGTGTCTATCACGACGAGTGTCCATCACGACGAGTGTCTATCACGACGAGTGTCTATCACGACGAGTGTCTATCACGACGAGTGTCTATCACGACGAGTGTCTATCACGACGAGTGTCTATCACGACGAGTGTCTATCACGACGAGTGTCTATCACGACGAGTGTCTATCACGACGAGTGTCTATCACGACGAGTGTCTATCACGACGAGTGTCTATCACGACGAGTGTCTATCACGACGAGTGTCTATAACGACGAGTTGTATCAGAGGAATCTTTAGGCATTGATTTAAACTGGATTTGTATTCTTTGACCGGATTTGTCTCTTATGACGGGATTTGTCTTTTCTGACGGTGTTTTGTCTATTTTGACATAGCTGATCATTCAACTGTATCCTTCCTGAAAGGTAAAGGTCAGTTATATGCAGTACGTGATATGAATCAAGCAACGGCATAAATGCAATTGTATGACATGATGCGTACATGCATGTGTCATGATGTACGAAAATGTGATGTTTATGAATGTATGCTTTCGTCTAGGAAAATAAATCCTTGACGGGTGCCGGGAAGTCACTCCTGGGCTGATGTTGGAGAATAAGCTTTTGCTTCCGCTGGGGATGATAAGACTTTACTGAGGACGGTCTTTTCCGTGGCTATTGGCTGAGGATAACCCAGTTATATCTTATTAAGGAAATAACTCTTTGAATAAAGCCGGACGACGCGTTCGTGTTCTGCGGGGAGTGAAAATATCTGGGTCGCATTCTTTAGCCGAACCTATGATGGACAGAGCAACCGGATCTTTTAGACAACTCCTTATTGCCCCAGTTTCAGTGGGAGGAGGCACTTGTGGGAGTACTTGACGAGTCTTCTGGTAGGCAGGTGCCGAGATGCTGGGACATACTCGTACGCTTTGATCCCTAACTTTTGCCTGGACCGCCTTTTCGGGTTTTCAGTCCACCGGGATACCCATTTTTGCCCAAGCCGCCTTTTCAGGTTTTCGACTTGCCGGGTGTACAGATTTTTTCATTTCATCCCTTATTTTTGCCCGAACCCTTTTGGTTCGCCGGGAATCCCTTATTTTTGCCTAGGTGTGTCAACCTAGCGGGTCTTTGATTTTGCGTAGTATTCTTTCGACTATGTCCATACTTCTCAGAATGTGGGGAGTTGCCCCTGTTGGAAATACTTTGTCATGCCCCAGATAATGGGCAATGCTCCTACTGTGCCTCTTGATTGGAGGTACTTCTGTTCACAAGATATTCATCGTGCGAATTTCCCTGCTGTTCAGACAAAAATTCATATGCAAACAAAGTTATTTTAAGAATGTAAAAGTCTATGTCTGTCTTGAATATTTTAAAAATGCATTTTGTTGTAATACAATACGGTGTCAACTCAAGATTTTACAGCAAACCTTCAGGAGTCAGGATACCTTCGTAACAGTATGCTTTCGAACTAACCCATGCTTCAGCTAGGACTTTTAAGGGTTATATCGTGGCCTGGTTCACGGTTTAAGAAACAAAGGATAAAGGCCCAAACTATTTGTACCCACCCGCTCTTTCGTGATGTTCTCCAACCCTAAACTCAGTTGATCATACGTTAGACCTTGTTTGAGTCTTTGCTCTGATTTTCCGGTGATGGTCCAAACATTGATGATTTATTCTGACTAGGCAGTCACTTTTTGTTGAGGGTTTGTGAGACCTCTTTCTTGATTTTTGTTATCCCTTTCTTTTTTTTGCCTGAACTGTTTCCTTTTTGGAATTACAGTCAGCGGGATGCCCCAGTTTCGTAAGTCTCTTTTCATAGGTTTTGACTTCTTGGGCTTTTCGTTTATGATTTTTTTTTTGATAATGACTGCCTGTCCTTATGATTGTTCGGAACCATCACTGTCTTTTGTTTTTGAAAAAACTCATTTGGTGCCATTCATTGTGCACTTGGATCAACTGAGAGAACTACCCTGCCCCAGGTTATGATTAAGGGTTTTGATTTTCGAAAATAAAACTCCTACTCCTTTGGCTCTGATGGGTTGGCGAGGGATTATCATCCTTATAACTCCAGTGTTTAGGGGTTGAAACAATGCCTGTACCTCATCAGCGGGGTCTGTTCAAAAGCATACTGTAGATCGTGGTATCGTTTTCGTCATCCTCCCTCAAGAGGCTTAGAATTATTGATTGAGAGAGTTGACATCAGAACAAATATGAAAATAATTTGCGTATAGTGAATACGAATATATTGATTCAAAATAGACATAAGCGATGCATTAATTAATGAAATAACAATGTTTTAACAATGAGTGAATGTTTGAACAAAAGAAAATTACAACTTGAACATTCGAATGAACAAAAATTTTTAGTCTCAGGGCTTGTCACTTCAAATGGTGAGCCTTGGAGGGATGGTAGAAAAATTCAGCCTGACCATCTTGTGTGAATTCCAGTGCTCCTTCATCAATCAGGTCCTGGATCTTGTTTTTCAAAGCCCAACACTCGTTTGCATTATGTCCTGGACAGGCAGAGTGGTAGGCACACCTTTTATTGGGATCGTAAGCAGGATGTGCTGTGTTAAGGTTCTGGGGCTGAGCCCTTAATGTGATCAGGTTCAATCTCAACAGGCGTTGTAAAGCTTGAAACAGCGACATATTGAGCGAGGTGAACTGCCTCCTGGGCTTGTCTGTCTGAAGTTGGTGAAGTTGCTGCTGAATTGGTGATACTGGAGCCATATGAGGAGCTTTCTCCTTGCCTCTTTGTCTCAAAGGTGGTGGAACGATGATTGGCTTTTTATCCTTAGATGTTTGCCCCAGTTGGTTACCCTGAAGCAGTTTGTTGATGAGAACCCCGAGCTCATCTTGTCTTTGAGTTAAACCCTGAATGGCAGTCATCTGCCCCAGCATCTGGGCTTTCATTGCATCTATCTCAGCTTGCAGGCGTTCCAGCCTTTCATCCTCAGCACTGTTCCTGACAAAAGTCTCCATGATAAGTGTCCTTAGCTCTTCCTGCCCCTTGGATAGATTCAGGAGGATTTCCCCGAACCGAGTCTCTTGAGCAAAAAGGTCCTGGTTGTCTTGTTGTGAAACCATTGCTGAAATAAACAGCGGGAAAGGTAAGTGACCTGCAACAAAGATGCCTGTTATGTAAGGATGAGTATGATATGCATGCAATGTTTTCCAGGATCTCGCGGGGTAAACAAGAAAATTTGTTAGCATTGGAATTTAGAGCTTGATTGAAGGACACCCATGTTATTGAGAACTCTTCTTCAAGAGTCAAAGGCTCACCATATCAAGTGGGTCATAGCCCCTGACTTTAGTCATCATGTCTGGTTTTGATTTCCAAACAACCTTGGTTAGGGAACCTTCTTCAGGAGTCAGAGCTCACCATATCAAGTGGGTCATAGCCCCTGACAACATTGGCTAGAGGAAAATAAATCCTCTTTGCCCCTTGCTAGATGTTTGATTTATATGACCTGCATCACCAGCCCTTGAGATCCTTGAAATGGGTTAGGATGTATGCAATGGTATGATGTCATGATATGCATGGGGTGATGTCAGTAACCCTATTATGAGTCCTAATTAAGGACTGAAACAAACCTGCAAGAAACAAGTGTTAGATCACAAGCATGCAGATAGTCAAGTACTAAGGCACACAAGTCACACAAGAGAGAGCCCTTAGGTTTAGGCCAGCATGGGGTCTGGGTAGTACCCTCTTGAAGTTGGTGGGTTCAACCTGTCCTAATCAAAGTAACCGGGTTCTAAGGTTCCCAATATCACGGGATTGCTTTCATTGTTCATCGTTTCGATTTAGCCACTGAACTGGCGACCGAAATATTCCAGGAAAGCAACCCTCAATTGAGTGTAGTATCGAGTATCAACCAACCTCGGACTGCACCAAAGTCAGTTATCTCACTACCCTAAAGAGGCCAAGATGGTTCAATTAAGGTTCCTAAGGTCTGTTGATGCTTCATGACACCACATGGAGGCCCCGTACTCTCCTTGACTGACTCAAGGGTTACCGGTACACACCAAAGTGCCACATCAACGTAGCAGACTGTTTCAACCATGTCGGTATACCCCGCACAGTTCCCTCACAGCCTTGTTGCTACTTTCTAAGAAGGTATCCCCCAGATCCGGGTTAGGATCTATAGAACTCCCAAGCAACCCACAATTTAAAGCACACAAAGCAATACAATTGAAAACATAGTTATTAGCTAGCTCTAAGGTACACCTCACTTTAAGTTAAACTCCCCAGCAGAGTCGCCAGTTCTGTGATCGGTGGATCTGGAACTGACTGTTTTAACGCTGGTTCGCGAAATGTCGCGGTAAGCAAGAGTCGCCACCGTCTTTTATTTTCTCCAATTGGAAAGGACAAAAGCACAGAAAAATTCCTTTAAAGAGATTGCTCTCGGTTCGGGAGGTAGGTTATAGAAAGGGAAGGTGTTAGCACCCTTTCTATCCATGGTTATCCATGGGCTCTTAGGTACTTGCTCAATGTGTTTTCAAAATGTGTGCTTGCTTTTCAATGTGGGTTTCAAAAATATTCTTTGAAAAGTTTCAATTCAACTCGTACGTCAGAGTGTTAGAAAAGTTTGTTTTGAAAGTTTTTTGAAAGTGTTGGTGTGAAAAGTATTTTGATTTGTTTGAAATTAGAGCAAGTACCTTTGAGAATCTACCTACCCTAAGGAATTCGTCTGTGTAAATGTCCTTTAAGGTAGTGCCATCCCACCATTGAGAGGTAGGTAGCACCACCGTTGGAGGTGTTCGGGTCAATTCGAGTTTTAGGGACGTGGTGGTCACCAGAGCAACAGTAGGACACCTTAGAAGCTACCCTTATGCCATTGATCCTTTATTTTCCGAGGCAACCGTTTCGAGGCAACTGGATCATGTCATGGACATAAGGACTTACTAAAACGTCCTATACTCGACGACCACCTTTCGAAAGGCAACAGTGAGGCGTACCCTAGGGGTGATGTGTGCGAATTGTGTGTCATTTTCAGTTTATTGTTTGTCTTGTCATGCATTGGTGATCTAACGATTCGATTTTATTTTTGGGCATTCATTCTTTCATGCATATTGTTTAACAGTTAAAGGTGCGGGAATTTAAATCTAAACTATTACAACCGGCGCGGGTCCACATCGCCAAAAAACCGAACCCGATTTGACTGAAAATAAATAAAGCGAATAAATAAAAGTGCGAGAATTTTACATGGCTTTGGGGCATATACAGGATTATTTAAACAATATAAAACAAATGCGCGAAATAAAGAGATTAAACAAAATTAGGGCGTTGGACCCTTTTACAAACTATTAAAATTAATCAAGGAATCTAAAATTAAAATTAAATGAAAAAATAGTATTTTTGTGTTTTTTAGGTTTAAAAGAAAAAAAGAAAAAATTATTTAAAATTAAAATGCTAAACCCTAGTTCTAATGTTTTTTAAGTTTTTTAAGAAAGAGATTTAATTTCTAACCTAATTTAATTCTAAATTAAATTATGTACAATTTTTGATTTATGAAAAATAAAAAATAATGTTATTATTCTGAAAAAAAGGGAAAAATAAAAAAAAGAAAATTAAAAGTCATTAATCCTAAATTCTATGTTGTTTTGGATTTTTATTAAAAAGAGATTAAAATTGCAAACCTAATTAAACTAAATAATTTACACATTTTAATTTATTTATAAAAGTAATCAAAATTAATTATATTTTTTTTGTCCTTTCTGTATTTTTAATGTTTTTATATTTTTGATTAAAAATTAAATAAAACAAATAATTAAAATAATATAACAATTAAAATAAATGATTAAAAGATATAAGAAAATAAATTAAATGGGCAAACCAGGAGGGGGTAGACCCCAGAATTGGAGGTGCAATTTTGAAAAGCCTGGCCCATTTGCTTTGAATTTTGTTGACTTTTTCAATCACATGCGCGCCTGTTGACTTGATGTATGGTGCATCTTGAACATTGGCCATGGATCTGAGGCCCTGGGACACGTGGAGGTTGAATTCTGATGGAGTATGGTGAGCATCAATGTGAACGCTGCATGTGAATTGGAAATGAAAAATAATATTGAATTTTGCAAGACCTGGGACTTGAACCCAGGTCTTTGATGTCATGTGCCTAACGCGTTGCCACTGAGCCACTTTGAATTCATTTAACATAATATAGTTAATCAATAATAAAAGGAATAATCAAGGCATTAATGATTCCACGCGCGCGAATTTGAATGAACGTATCAATGATTGACAACGCATCATCATCTTCATCCCTGTAAAAACAAAACACATTGGCCACGGTTTTTCAACCATGGCGTTAGGGTGGCTATGGAAAAATAACGAATAGGGCTATGGTGATCAGAAATTAGGCGCGAGGGTCAAGATGTTTTCGTCTTGAAGCACTGAATTCAACCATGGTGCTTCTGAGTCCCAATTTTTCCCTTATGCCAAAACCCCAATTCGAGGAAACTGTAACCCTAGAATTCGAAAATGGCAAGTTCATATTTATGGCACAAAAATGAAATCAAACGCATTGGTCAGCTTGGAAACATCATTGTGAATATGAATACATAAATAAAAATGCCAAACTATGCTTGAATCGTGCTATATGATTTCCAAATTTTTGAGATGCAGTTTGACTTAGAGGTACCAGCTCAGGGAGTTTTGATTGATATTAAGAATTGGGATACGTTCAGAATTGCCTCAGGATGCTCTTAGGAAAAAAATTAAGGCTTGAAACCGTCCCTAACCTTGATTTCAGATTTGCAATATATGGCCTATTTTCAAAATGTCCAATGGCTTTTTCAGCGAGCTTTTTGCTATGTTCTAGTTAGGGTTAGACTCAGTGATCCTCATGGAATGGAATAGGCTTGCTTATTTGACCTTAATCCATGCTTGGGAAAGAATTGGTCTTAGGGTTTCTTCCATTAACCATTTTCCTACTTTTTAGCCAAAACCTAGACCTAGTGTGCAAATGAACCCTAGCCTGATTTCTTGAGTTGGTTCATGATACATAGAAATTGTCCAAGTTCATTTGACACTATTCCATTGGTTTTTAAATTTTATTTGAATTTTCAAAGAATTAAAATGAATTAAATCATCAAAAATTAAATAAAATAAAAAAAATCAATATTTGGTCTTGAAATTAAACATGGGACACGTGTGTGGCATGACAAGGATGGACCAAATGGAAAAAATGGGGCCCTTTTGTCAAAAATTGGATTTTCAATGATAGTTGACTTTTGCCATTTCACAAAAATTTCCCAACTTCTACAAGGCACAACTTGCTCAATTTTTAAGCTTTTCACATGTTCTTGGACATTTTGGAAAGGTCTTTGAGTCCTTTAACCAATGCCTTTGGTCCTATGTCATTTTGATTTACCAATCTCAAGTTATGGCCTTTGACTTAAAGTCCCTTTTTGTTGACTTTTGAAAATGACCTGTAATGTTGAAATTGATAACTTTTTGTGGGAGCATTTCTTGGACTTGAAGTATGAAGATGAGTTGTAGGAAATGTCTTTCTCTTCAAAATGAGCTTTGGATGGAATTTTTCTGATAATCCATGTGAAAGTTATGCCCTGGTCAATTTCAGTTGACTTTTTCAGCTGTCCAAATATAGCAACTTTTGCATCTTTGATGATTTCTGAGCCAAATTTTGAGAATCATGATCAAGCATTGATCAAATGATGTTTGTGGCTTCAAAATGATATGTTGACCAAAAATTTGAACTTTTGACTGTGCAATTTTGAGCTGAATGCCTTGAAACTTGATATGAGGATGCTTGACCATGTTTGTAAGCATATGAGACTTGATTGAGCCTTTGAACACTTCATTTTCTTGATCAGCCTCAAAACCCTAATTTTGACTGTATGGGAGACTGTTGCACTGCACAACCCTTGGGGAATTTTCTAGCTTGACTTGGCAATTTCTTGAGGAATATGGGAGGGCAAATTTTGGGGTACAACAGTAAACAAAGAAGATAGTGGGATACTGGGAAGCAAGAATTCTATTCCCTTTGAACCTTATCTTAGGTGGGTGCGAGCTCGTGCTCAGAAACTCATGATGCCTTACCCCGTCATCCTACCAGTTATCATGGAGCCTGTTGCTGAAGAAGAAGTCATGTATACTGTCCTCCATCCCAACATGCCTACTTCTCTTGAAGACTTGCAAAAGTGTTGGATTCAGCTAAAGGAATGACGAGACACTTTTGAAGCTCAGTGATATGCGAGTGAGAAAAGGGTTTTGGAGCTTACAAAGCAACTACATGAAGAACGGAGCTTGAACGCCAACATTGCACCGAAGAGGATGCGTTCGACCTTTTTATCTTAAAGATTTATTTTGTAAGCCCAAGAGGCATGTTGTAATCATTTTGAACTAATTAATGGAATTTTACGTTTGTTCATTTTTGTCTATACAAATTTAAATTTCATATGAAATCATTTGCATACACATCTTACATGCATCATAACATAACAGGTATTCACACGACAGGTTTCCTTATCTTTATGTTGTTTATTTCAGTAAGATGGATCTCGAGAAAACAGTGAAGGACCTACAAGCACAAAACTCGCAGTTTCAAGAAACTCTGCTGACCCTGGCCAAGGGGCAACAAGATTTGATGGCATTGCTGGAAGCCAAAAAGAAGCCAAAGAGGAAAGCTTTAGTTAACATGGGTAGAAGGTTCAGAGAGTCGGTCCGTCCGATTCTGGTAGTGGAAGACTCGTCTGAGAAAGACGAGAATCGGATTGAGGAAGCTAGGAGTACCCAGGCTGGGTGTACAATGATCAAGCGTCTGATAATAATGATTATTTTGACAAGCAGTATCCTTCTGCCGATGTCAAGTACAAGCAGCTAGAAGACATATTGAAGGCCATTGAGATTCAAGCCATCCCCGGTTTGGATTTTGATGATTTGGGTTTAATATTTGGGGTTATCAATCCCCACAAATTCAAGATACCAGTCTTTGCAAAATACGATGGGGTTTCCTGTCCAAAACATCACCTGAAATCTTATGTGCGCAAGATACAACCGCACACCGCTAACAAGAAACTCTGGGTTCACTTTTTTCAAGAAAGCTTGGCTGGGACACAACTAGAGTGGTTTTACCAATTGGATGGTTCCCGTATCCATACATAGGAATACTTAGCTATCGCTTTCTACCACCAATATCAGTATAATGCCGACTTAGCGCTGACAAGAGTTCAGTTGCAAGATATGACAATGGGGAAGGATGAAGGATTCAAAGAGTACGCCCAAAAATGGAGAGAACTTTCCAGTAGGGTTAAACCACCTTTGACTGATAGGGAGAACATTGACATATTTATGGGCACTTTATCTGGTCCATTCTTTAACTTATTGGTTGGTTGTTCTTCTTTCAGTTTCATCGAGATGATCTTAACCGGTGAAAAAGTTGAAAGCGGTATCAAAAGCGGAAAAATTCCCTTGGCATATGCCTTCACCTTCAATCCTATAAAGAAACCTTTTGTCGGGAAGAAAGAAACGAATGTTATGTATGGGGCAAGGGCCCGTACCAAGAAGGATGATTGTCCGTCTGTTAATGCTGTCCGAATTTCCAATCCAACTCCTGCTCAAAGACCATCTTCAAATCATTAACGATTTCAGGCTCCACCAAGACAATTCACAAGGATAGGCATGTCACTATCCCAAGCCTTACAACACCTACTAAAGGATAATTTGGTGACATTGCGTGATCCTCCGACCAATCCAGATACCTCTTCACCTAAATACAATCCAAACGCTAAGTGTGCATATCACTCAAATAGTCTCGGGCATGAGACTGACCAATGTTGGGAACTGAAGAATAAAATTCAAGACTTGATAGACAACAAGATCATTGAATTTGATCCTCCTCCAACTCCGAATGTAATCACCGCGCCTATGCCAAATCATGGAAAAGGTGTCAATGTTGTTGAAGATACCATTTTTGTTTCCTCCGTCGAAGAGTTGACCACTCCATTAAAGATCATAAAAAAGAATCTGTTGAAAGCCGGGATTTTCCCTGGCTGTTTGAAGGATTGCGATTGTTGTGCAAAATAACTCAATTGATGCAAATGGCTGAAGGAAGGCATTCAACGCCTGATGAATAGCCATAAGATCCTATTTGAGAAGACTTTGTCGGCCAAAAGTTTGACCAATAAGATTGAAGATCTCTCCATCATAATTATCTCAAACAAGCCTCTTAGGATCTCCTCCAAGGGTCCTATCAGGATTTCAAATGAACCGACTATTGCTCCTCTGATAATTACCAATCCCGCGCCAATTCCGTACTCTTCTAACAAAGCAGTGCCATGGAACTATAGTGCTGAGGTGTTTTACCATGGGATAAAACAGGACGCTTGGATTGAAGAAACCAAAGATGATGACATTGGTTACATCACCGACTCCAGTAAGGTGACTAGAACTGGGAGAATCTTTTCATCCAACATCTCACCACTAACTGTTACAAAGGCGCCTATCCGCATCGCCGCTGCTAAGCCAAGTACCGACACAAAGGGAAAAGAGAAATTGGTTGAGCCCGCTGAGATAGAAATACCCGCAAAAGACATTGTTGATGGAGAACCTTCCACTCGTGAAATAGATGAGATCTTGAAAATTATAAAAAGGAGTGTGTGATATGGTGGCAGAACCGACTGTTATTACTGGTTTGCGTTTTTTATTCACAAATGTTGCGGTAAGCAAGAGTCGCCACCGACTTTTCTTTTATCCAACAAAGGAAAGGGTGAAAAGAACAGAAAAAGACCTTTTTTCGAGAGTTTCTGAGTAAGGGGTAGATTATGGAAAGGGAAGGTGTTAGCACCTTTTCCATCTGTAGTTTTCTACGGGCTCTTAGGTACTTGCTCATTTTTGAAAATTACTTTCGTGTTTGCGTGAAAAAGTTTTTGTTTGAAAATGCCTTAGTGTGGTGATTCGCTTTATGATAACCCTTGTATCAGTCCTCAAGAGTGTGATAAAGCGTTTTGAAAACTTTGTTTGAAAAGTGTTTGAAAGTGTGGTTTATAAGAAGAATTGTTTGAGCAAGTACCTAACAGTTATCTACCTACTCGAAAAAAGTTTGTTGTTTACCTCCTATCCTTTAGACATTTCTATCCTACTATTAGTGAGTAGGTAGCCCTAGTCGTTGGATGTTGAGGGACTATCGAAAGGGACGTAATGGTCATTGAAAGCAACAGGTAGAGATACCTTAGCAGTTCGAAGGGACTGTCATCATATATTCGGAGGCAACATCGAGGGATAAGATCATTTCTCGTAGGCCACTCGAGGGACAGTAAGGAACTATGATCTTTTATGATGACTTTAAACTGAGGGGTCTTTGTTAAGATATCCCTACGTTCGAGGGACATGACCATTTCCGATGGCAACCAAAGTGGGAGATACCCTAAGGGTGCAAGTGTGCAATAGTGTGCTTTTTCAGATATTTTTATCTTGACGTTAGTGATCTAAGATTAGTTTATTAGTTCTTGCCATACACGGCTAATTTACAAGCAGTTTATATACAGGCATATAATATAGTGCGAAAAGTAAAACCTACGGCTATTACAAAGCTTTGGGGCAATTACAATTATATTTGACTGAAAATGTAAAATGCAGAAATTAAGACCCTAATTAAGCTATTACAAATCGGGCACAATTACATAATTAACAAAAAATGCTAAAGTAAATAAATGCGCGCATGAATTGAAAATACGTCTAAAATCATAAGTGAAAGGAATTTTTTTGTTTGTTTTTGTTATGAAAATAAATTGAATTAAAAATATTAAGTCTATTAAATTTTAGTTTTTTTAAGAAAATATTAAAATAATTAATTAATTAATTGACAAAATTAATTTAATATAAAAAGTTAAGCCTAATGTTTTTGTGTTTTTTTAATGTTAATTAAAGCTTAGAACAAGTAAGGACAAACAACCAAAAGAAAGGATGAAATCGAAAGACAAAAATAGTAAATGAAAAGAGTGCATTCTTGGAAGTAAGGCCTAGATCAAAGAGGCTTGGGTTGCCTTTCAATCCAGAGGGTTGATCGAAGGTGCCTGAGAGACTGCACGTCTGGGGGCGTTCGATCTGGATGTGTCATCCTTCAATCTGGGATACTGGATCTGCAAGGAAGTTTATTAGAAAAAACATAAAATGTATGACCTGGGTGTCGAACCCAAGTCATTTTCGTTACAACACATCTTCCTCACCAACCTGGTCAAAAGATTTCCATTCATTGCTACAAACGAAAAATCAATATTACATTAGAAACAAAAAACCCATTATTAATTTAAATATCAAATATGCGCGCTCAGTGGACTCCTATGGTGTTTACCCATAGAAGATAAACTAAAGCTATAAGAATCAAAGGTAAGCTCAGACCATGCCCCAACAATGGCACGGTCTCAATCCGGCATCTTTGCTCACATGTAACACACTCAAACAAACATGAACATTAGCAGCAATATGTATATATGTTCGACATGAATTTAAATCATATTTAACAAGTTTGAGATCAAAGACAAAATTACCAACAGTGGAATTGTATGAGGGATGCTTCTGCGTGAATCCCGGGAACATGATTCAGGTGTTAGTCTGGACGGAGCCTGCTTGCAAAATCAGCTTTCAGTTTGACAGTTTTTGGAAATTTTATGCAACTTTCTGGAACCTCGTGGGGCAGGCTGTGTTTTCTTCTGAGGCAGTCTCTGTGTGTCTTTTCTCTGAGATTATGAGGTTTACATAGAGAAGAGAATTTAGGTCAACATTTGTGTATCCAATCTTGGTCCATTATGATGAAGAGATTTGATTTGATTTCTTCATAAAAACTTGCTATATTTGATTCAATTAAGTTCCAATCTATTTTCATGCGTTACTGCCAGCCTGTTATGAGTTATTTGAGCCTCCAATATGATGAAAATTGAAAGCTGACATGCCCCTGCAAATCCATTTCCCTTCGAGTTTTCTCTCTTCGATGGCTCTAATCTCCAATTTGAATTACTCAGAGCTTTCCTCATCAGAGCATTGTTTCCTTCGAAAGCTCTGAACTCTAATTCGAATTGCACCAGCTTCAATGTCATGGCTCCTTCGATTGAGCCACCCTCTACTTCGATTGCTTGATTTGAAGAGAATCACCCTGGTCGAATTAGCTCTTGTAGAGTTAGGAATAAACAAGGCAAGAATCTGGCTTTTAACTCAGGAATTGAATCCACGATCAATATTGAATTCTTTCCATATTTGCAAGGAAAACATGCCATTGTGAACTTTGGGTGAACCTGGACAGGTTAGGATAGGTGTTTTGTTCGAATTTGGCTTAAGGCTTTCATCATGGTTCCTTCGATTAAGTCTCAAGTTTTGCTCGCTTCGATGGCTTTGAACTTGGTCCAATCGAAACATTATCTTATTGACTAATCCAAATGTTGTTCTACACTCCTTGATGGCTCTAAGTCCAGATTCGAATTGCCCAGAACTTCCCTCATCAGAACATTTGTTTTCCTTCGAAGGCTCTGAATTCGATTTGCACCAACTTCTTTATCACGGCTCATTCGATTAAATCTTAAGCCTTTCTCCCTTCAATGGCTCTGCATCTTGATTCGAATTGCTCATATTCTCAACATCAGAGCTTCTACGTTTGAACCATAGTCTGCAGAAAGGCTCAGAGTTATCCTCTCCAATCTGCATGAATTCGAATTCCCATCATCAAAGCTTCTGGAACCCTCTTAGTTCTTGCTCTTTTTGATCTCATTTTCTCTAACTTGGAAAATCAGAATATCACCTTGTTGATATGCCAATCGAAACATCCCTTATTTAACATGCCTGTCGAAAGGAATTTTGTGTGCTCTAACGAAGAACAACCTTACTTAAGATGCCCGTCGAAGCTGCCTTGTTGGAAATACCCATCGAAAAGCCTTATACCAATCGAAGGACCATTTGCAGATGCCAATTGAAGGACCTTTTGCATGTTCCAATCGAAGGACCTTTTACATATGTCAATCAAAGGGCCTTTTACATATGCCAATCGAAGGATCTTTTGCAGATGCCAATCGAAGGACCTTTTGTATATGCCACTCGAAGGACCTTTTGCAGATGCCAATCGAAGGATACTTAACCATCATTTGAAAAATTCCCTTTTATTTAGGAAAAAGTTTGTAACCACCTATGCAAGAGGAAATCTTGGAAAAACATGAGAGGGAAAATTTTGGGGTGCAATAGAGTGATTTCAAGATTGTGGAGCAGTTGGGGCAAACCCCTTCCAAGATTTCCATGTTATCTTTGCTACTTTGTTCTGATGCTCATGCTCGGGATTTAATCAAATTCTTGAAGAAGGCGCATGTCCCTCATGAGACCACAACAATTCAGTTTGAAAATTGTGTGGCAAGCTTGACGGTCGGCAATGGTTTGGGGTTCTCATATGTTGATTTGACACCACTTGGAAAGAACCATAACAAAGCTCTGCATGTTTCTGTTGAATGTAAGGGGACTACCCTAACACATGTTCTGGTGGACATTGGCTCTTCTTTAAACGTTATACCCAAGGGAGCTTTTGACCGTTTAGACTATGAGGGACTAGTTTTGAAACCAAGTGATATTATTGTGAGGGCTTTCGATGGGTCTAAAAGTACAGTTCATGGAGAGGTGGATATCCCGATCAAAGTGGCCTCACAGATTTTCAACTCTACTTTCTACATCATGGATATCCGTCCTGCCTACTCCTGTTTGTTGGGTCACCCTTGGATCCATGAAGCAGGGGCAGTAACGTCAACTCTTCATCAAAAGCTCAAGTATCCGGTTAAAGGAAGGATTGCCACTGTCTGTGGTGAGGAGGAGTTCATAGTAAGCCACCTCAACTCTTTCAAATATATGGAGATGGATGGCGAATTTATAGAAACCCCATGTCAAGCTTTTGAAGTTGTGCCACCAATGGTTGTTACTGCTAAATGTTCCTCTGATGTGCCTAAAGCTGGTAAGGTCGTGCCAAAGATAGTTTCATTCAAAGATGCTCATGCTGCAGTCGAAGAAGGAAGTTGTGATACTTAGGGGCAACTCCTAGAGATCCCATTCAAAGAAGACAAATGTTGTTTGGGTTTCACTATCAAGGCTCAGAAAGAAGTGAGTCACGCTCGTGCAGGGAAGCTCCCTCTCCGTATTGGAAGTCATGAATTTAATGTTGTGGGTGATTCTGATGATGAATGTGCATTTGAAGAATGGGTATATCCTACTACAACAGAGCTCAACAATTGGCAAGCAAAGGACTTTATTCCCATCTCCTTCATTGAGGAGTAATCACTTGTTTATTGCTTTATTTTAATTCAAGAACATTTTGTCTCTAATATTAAACAATGACTTTTAAGCCATGTGTCTGGCCCGGGGCACTTTGGTCCATTTGTCAAGGGTTTTATTCATGTTTATTTTATCATATGATCATTCAATACAAATAATTGGACTTTTGCATTCCAAATATTTATGCTCATTGTCTTTCTTTTCTTCAAATATATTTTTCAAAATAGCCATGTGTCTTACATGCACACACACACACACTCTTGCAGGTCCTCATCCACTCTGGATCTCATTGCCAATGACTCTACTATTTCCGACTATGATTTCGAATGTCCAATTAACCAAGCCGAAGACAAAAGCGAGGAAGATTGTGAAATACCGGGAGAACTAGCCAGACTTCTATTACAAGAGGAAAAAGCTATTCATCCTCACGAAGAGTCAGTTGAAGTTATCAATTTGGGTACCGAGACAGAAAAGAAAGAGGTTAAGATCGGCGCTAACCGGGAAAGAAATGTCAAAAGCAGATTGGTTCAGATGTTGCAGGACTATGTGGAAGTGTTTACTTGGTCGTATGAAGATATGCCAGGGTTGGATACCGACATTGTAGTTCATCGTTTTCCGACAAAGGAAGATTGCCCTCCTGTCAAACAAAAAGTTCGTCGCATGAGGCCTGACATGTCTGAAAAGATAAAAGCTGAAGTGATGAAACAATTTGATTCTGGATTCCTAGTTGTGACATCTTACCCCCAATGGGTTGCCAATGTGGTGGCAGTACCAAAGAAAGATGGAAAAGTTCATATGTGCGGAGATTATAGGGACCTGAATAGGGCAAGCCCCAAGGATGATTTCCCTCTACCTCATATTGATGTCTTGGTCGATAAAACTGCTCAGCATAAGATCTTCTCTTTCATGGACGGTTTCTCTGGCTATAATAAAATTAGGATGGCTCCTGAAGACATGGGGAAGACCACTTTCGTTATGCGATGGGGCACCTTTTGCTACAAGGTCATGTCTTTCAGATTGAAGAATGCAGGGGCAACATATCAAAGGTCTATGGTAGCTTTGTTTCATGATATGATCCATCATGAAATAGATGTATATGTGGATGATATGATTTTCAGGTCACAAACTGAAGAGGAACATCTCATTCACCTATACAAGCTATTCGAGAGGCTGAAAAAGTACAAGTTGAGATTGAACCCCAATAAGTGCATATTCAGAGTACGATCTGGGAAGCTTCTAGGTTTTGTTGTCAGTGGTGAAGGCATCGAAGTAGATACTGCCAAGGTAAAGGCCATCCATGAAATGCCAATCCCCCACTCTGAAAAGGAAGTTAAAGGATTCCTGGGTCGTCTTAATTACATCGCCCGCTTCATATCTCACTTGACTGCTACTTGTGAGCCCGTCTTCAAACTCTTGAAGAAAGATCAAGTAGTTAGATGGAATGATGAATGACAAGCTTCCTTCGACAAAATAAAAGAATATCCGCAAGAACATCCTATTCTAATGCCTCCAGTTGAAGGAAGACCCTTAATCATGTATTTGACGGTATTAGAGAACTCTATGGGGTGTGTTTTGGGCCAACTGTGAAACCAGATATTCACTACTCGAGAAAACTTATTGCACTCTGGCATGGGCTTCTCGCCAGCTAAGACAGTATATGTTGACTCATACCACTTTTCTTATTTTCAAGATAGACCCTATCAAGTACATCTTCGAGAAACCTGCTCTTTTCGGAAGGATAGCCAAATGGAAAATGATCTTGACTGAGTACGATATTCAATACACAATGCAAAAGGCCATCAAAGGAAGTGTACTAGAAAATCATTTGGCCCATCAAGATGTTGATGATTATCAGTCTATGAACTTTGACTTCCCATATGAGAATATCATGCTGGTGACCGACTGCGCGAAACCTGGACCATATGACGGACTTGAACAAGGATCCCGATGGACTATGGTCTTTGATGGGGCTTCCAACGCTTTAGGTAACAAAATTGGTGTTATGATCATATCCCCTTAAGGTTTCCACACTCCTTTCACTTCCAGACTATGCTTCGATTGCACGAATAACATGGCTAAGTACGAGGCATGCATTTTGGGTCTGAAGGCTACCATTGATTTAAGGATCAAGCATTTGAATGTGTTTGGGGATTCTACTCTAGTGATTAGCCAAGTAAAAGGAGATTGAGACACTAAGCACCTTAATCTCATCCCTTACAAGGAACTTGTGATATCTCTGATTCCTTACTTCGAAGAGATCACCTTTGAACACTTCCCTAGGGAAGAAAATTAGTTGGCTGATGCCTTGGAAACAATGTCTTCGATGTTCAAGGTCAGATGGGACAACACAGCTCCTATGATTACAATTGAGAGATTCGACGAACTTGCACACTGCTGTGAGCTTGGCACTAACATAGAAAATCCTTGGTACCATGAGGTGAAGAGATACCTTGAAACACAAGAGTATCCCGAAGGAGCTTCCATCAATGACAGGAAGTTCTTACGAAGCTTTTCATCCAAATTCTTCCTAAGTAATGGAATCTTGTACAAACGCAACCATGACTCTACTCTACTTCGATGTGTGGACAAGAAGGAGGCAGAGGAAATTATGGAATACATGCATGATGGTCTCTTTGGGACTCACTCTAGGGGACATACCATGGCCAAGAAAATCCTGAGAGTTGGTTACTATTGGTCAACAATAGAGACTGATTGCCATCACCGTTCAAGGAATTGCCACAAATACCAAGTATATGCTGACAAGGTGCATGTGCCTCTTATCCCTCTGAATGTCATGACCTCTCCATGGCCATTTGCAATGTGGGGAATTGATATGATTGGAGAGATCAAACCCACCGCTTCTAATGGACATCGCTTCATTCTTGTCGCTATCGATTATTTCACCAAATGGGTCGAAGCCGCCTCATTTTCCTCAGTCACAAACAGCGTGGTAGCCAGATTCATCAAACATAACCTCATCTACTGCTATGGTATCCCGAAAGGATCATCACCAACAATGGGACTAACCTCAACAACGCTATGATTATGGAACTGTGCACTCAATTCAAGATCAAGCATCATAATTCTTCTCCTTATAGGCCTAAAATGAATGGCACAGTGGAAGCGGCCAACAAAAACATTAAGAAGATTGTGCAGAAGATGGTAGTAACCTACAAGGACTGGCATGAGATGTTACCGTTTTCTCTTCATGACTATCGTACTTCAGCTAGAACATCAATTGGGGAAACTCCCTTTTCTTTGGTCTATAGCATGGAAGTTGTTCTGCCAATAGAAGTTCAGATTCCCTCACTAAGGATTATGAATGAAGTAGGCTTAGGCGAAGACGAGTGGATTCAGACAAGATTGGATCAGTTGAACTTGATCGATGAAAAACGACTGGCTGCTGTTTGTCATGGTCAGATGTACCAAAAACGCATGATCAAGGCTTTCAACAAAAAGATCAAGCCTCGAGTATATCAAACTGGTGTCTTGGTGATAAAGCGCATCATTCTGCCACAAGGCGACCCCAAGTGAAAATGGACTCCCACTTACGAAGGGCCATTTGTTGTCAAGAGAGTGTTCTCTGGTTGTGCAATGATGTTGACTACCATGGATGGTGAAGACTTCCCACATCCTGTGAATGCGAACATAGTTAAAAAATACTACGCATAAGAGACCCGCTAGGTTGACACACCTAGGCAAAAATAAGGGCATCCTGGTAAACCAAAAGGTTTGGGCAAAAATTAGGGGTATATGCAAAAGATTGTACACCCGGCAAGTTGAAAACCTGAAAGGGCGACTTGGGCAAAAATTAGTATCCTGGTGGGCTAAAAACCCGAAAGGACGGTCCAGGCAAAAATTAAGGATTGAAAGCGTATGACTATGTCCCATGGAATCACCACAGTCGACTTTATTACCAAGGTCCAAGTTCAAACGGTCCAAGATCAATCCAATCAACTTCTGTCAACGGCAAGGGGAATTCGAAGACATTGGGGAAATAGTAGAGTTAAAATGCAATGAGATCATTTCCACGTGGCTATTTGTTTTGGTTTTCAAATTTTTATTTTCCTTTCGGCGATTTCCTCTTACTAGGATCTTCGTCTCTTTGTACAAAAATGCCTATTCATGGGCAAAATATCAATACAAATATACTTTGAAGTGCAAACTTTCTGTTTTGTTTTGAATACAAAAATGTCCAATGACTAAAATTGAACAAACATATGCATGTGAACATAATTAAAACTATTTGGCACATGTGTCCTGCTAAGTAACAGCAAGTATCTCTTTAATGTATATGGAATATCCCCACAGAGTTATCTCATTAGCATTATCTCCACAAGAACGGTTACAATAAACTAGTTCCCAACAGAGTTACCCGTAAAATCTCTTTGCATAGGTTGATTCCCAGCCAGAGTCTCAATCTTTTGACAGATCTCTCCCCAGCTAGGTTGATCCTAAAAGAAGAAGCCTTATGGATCTCTTCCTAAAGAACTCACCTCGTCAGCAGTTCAGCAAATATTCATCAACAGAGTTTATTTCCCCAACAAACAACATACAACATACAACAATAACGAACAACAAAATTCCCTGGCATAGTCTATCCTCTCCAGCTTGAGCATGCCTTTCAGACTATTACAAATTCGAGCACTACCTTTTGTCAGATTGAGGAAGATGAGAATCAGATTGAGGAAGCTAGGAGTACCCAGGCTGGGTGTATCAATGATCAAGCGTCTGATAATGATGATTATTTTGACAAGCAGTATCCTCCTGCCGATGTCAAGTACAAGAAGCTAGAAGACATATTGAAGGCCATTGAGATTCAAGCCGTCCCCGATTTGGATTTTGATGATTTGGGTTTAATATTTGGGGTTGTTAATCCCCACAAATTCAAGATACCAGTCTTTGCAAAATTCGATGGGGTTTCCTGTCCAAAACTTCACCTGAAATCTTATGTGCACAAGATACAACCGCACACCGCTGACAAGAAACTCTGGGTTCACTTTTTTCAAGAAAGCTTGGCTGGGACGCAACTAGAGTGGTTTTACCAATTGGATGGTTCCGTATCCATACATAGGAATACTTAGCTATCGCTTTCTACCACCAATACCAGTATAATGCCGACTTAGCGCTGACAAGAGTTCAGTTGCAATATATGACAATGGGGAAGGATGAAGGATTCAAAGAGTACGCCCAAAAGTGGAGAGACCTTGCCAGTAGGGTTAAACCACCTTTGACTGATAGGGAGAACATTGACATATTTATGGGCACTTTATCTGGTCCATTCTTTAACTTATTGGTTGGTTGTTCTTCTTTCGGTTTAATCGAGATGATCTTAACCGGTGAAAGAGTTGAAAGCGGTATCAAAAGCGGAAAAATTCCCTTGGCATCTGCCTTCACCTCTAATCCTATAAAGAAACCTTTTGTCAGGAAGAAAGAAATGAATGTTGTGTATGGGGCAAGGACCCGTACCAAGAAGGATGATCGTCCGTCTGTTAATGTTGTCCGAATTTCCAATCCAACTCCTGCCTGGGTACTCCTAGCTTCCTCAATCTAATTCTCGTCTTCCAACAAAGTAGTGCCATGGAACTATGGTGCTGAGGTGTTTTACCATGGGATAAAGAAAGATGCTTGGATTGAAGAAGACAAAACTGATGACATTGGTAACATTACTGGCTCTAGTAAGGTAACCAGAACTAGGAGAATCTTTTCACCCAACATCTCACCACCAGTTGTTACAAAGGCGCATGTCCGCATCACCGCTGCTAAACCTAGTGCTAACCCAAGGGGAAAGGAGAAGGTAGTTGAACCCGTGGAGACAGAAATACCCACAAAAAACATTATTGATGGAGAACCTTCTGCCCGAGAGATGGACGAGATCTTGAAATTTTAAAAAGGAGCGATTTCAAGATTATGGAGCAGTTGGGGCAAACCCCTTCCAAGATTTCCATGTTATCTTTGCTACTCTGTTCCGATGCCCATGCTCTGGCATTAATCAAATTCTTGAAGAAAGCTCATGTCCCTCATGAGACCACAAACGACCTGTTTGAAAATTATGTGGCAAGCTTGACGGACGATAATGGTTTGGGGTTCTCGAATGCTTATCTGACACCACTTGGAAAGAACCATAACAAAACTCCACATGTTTCTGTCGAATGCAAGGGGACTACCCTAGCACATGTTCTGGTTGACACTGGCTCTTCTTTAAACGTGCTACCCAAGGGAGCTTTGGACCATTTAGACTGTGAAGGATTAGTTTTGAAACCAAGTGATATTATTGTGAGGGATTTCGATGGGTCCAAAAGGACAGTTCATGGAGAGGTGGACCTTCCGATCAAGGTGGGCTCACAGATTTTCAACTCTACTTTCTACATCATGGATATCCGTCCTGCCTACTCCTGTTTGATAGGTCACCCTTGGATTCATGGAGTTGGGGAAGTAACGTCAACTCTTCACCAAAAGCTCAAGTATCCGGTCAAAGGAAGGATTGTCACTATCTGTGGTGAGGAGGAGTTCATGGTAAGCCACCTCAACTCTTTCAAATATGTGGAAATGGATGGCGAATTTATAGAAACCGCGTGTCAAGCTTTTGAAGTTGTGCCACCAATGGTTGCTACTGCCAAATGTTCCTATGATGTGTCCAAAGTTGTTAGGATCGTGCCAAAGATAGTTTCACTTAAAGATGCTCGTGCTGCAGTCGAAGAAGGAAGTTGTGATACTTGGGGGCAACTCCTCGAGATCCCATTCAAAGTAGAAAAATGTGGTATGGGTTTCACCTTCAAGGCTCAGAAGTAAGTGAGGCGCGCTCGTGCAGGGAAGCCCCCTCTCCGTATTGGGAGTCATGAAGTCAACGCTGTAGGTGATTCTGATGATGAAGTTGCATTTGAAGATTGGGTATATCCTACTACAACAAGGCTCAACAATTGGCACGCAAAGGACTTCGTTCCCATCTCCTTCATTGAGGAGTAGTCACTTGTTTATTGCTTTCTTTTAATTCAAGAACATTTTGTCTCTAATATTAAACAATGACTTTTAAGCCATGTGCTTGGCCTGGGGTACTTTGGTCCATTTGTCAAGGGTTTTATTTATGTTCATCTTATCATATGATTATTCAATATAAACCATTGGACCCTTTTGCATTCAAATATTTGTGCTCATTGTCTTTCTTTTCTTCAAATACATTTTTCAAAAAAATAGCCATGTATCTTACATGCACACACCATACACTCTTGCAGGTCCTCATCCACTCTGGATCTCATTGCCAATGACTCTACTATTTCTGACTATGATTTCGAATGTCCAATTAACCAAGACGAAGGCGGGGAAGTTTGTGAAATATCGGGAGAACTTGCCAGACTTCTATTACAAGAGGAAAAAGTTATTCATTCACACGAAGAGTCAGCTGAAGTCATCAATCTAGGTACTGAGACAAACAAGAAAGAAGTCAAGATCGGTGCTAACCTGGAAAGGAGTGTCAAAAGCAGATTGGTTCAGATGTTGCATGAATATGTGGAAGTGTTTGCTTGGTCATATGAAGATATTCCAGGGTTGGATACCGACATTGTAGTTCATCGTATGTCAACAAAGGAAGATTGTCCTCATGTCAAATAAAAGGTTCGTCGCATGAGGCCTGACATGTATGAAAAGATAAAAGCTGAAGTGATGAAACAATTTGATGCAGGATTCTTAGTTGTGACCTCTTATCCCCAATGGGTTGCGAATGTGGTGCCAGTACTGAAGAAAGACAGAAAAGTTCGTATGTGCAAAGATTATAGGGATCTGAATAGGGCAAGCCCCAAGGATGACTTCCCTCTACCTCATATTGATGCCTTGGTCGATAACACTGCTCAGCATAAAGTTTTCTCTTTCATGGATGGTTTCTTAGTCTATAATCAAATTAGGATGGCTCCCGAAGACATGGAGAAGACCATTTTTGTTACGCAATGGGGCAACTTTTACTACAAGGTCATGTCGTTCGGATTGAAGAATGCAGGGGCAATATATCAAAGGGCTATGGTAGCTTTGTTTCATGATATGATCCATCATGAAGTAGAGGTATATGTGGATGATATGATTGCAAGATCACAAACTGAAGAGGAATATCTCAGTCACCTATACAAGCTATTCGAGAGGCTGAAAAAGTACAAGTTGAGATTGAACCCCAATAAGTGCACATTCAGAGTACGATCTGGGAAGCTTCTAGGTTTTGTTGTCAGTGATGAAGGCATCGAAGTAGATACTGCCAAAGTAAAGGCCATCCATGAAATGCCAATCCCCCACTCTGAAAAGGAAGTTAGAGGATTCTTGGGTCGTCTTAATTACATCACCTGCTTCATATCTCACTTGACTGCTACTTGTGATCCAATCTTCAAACTCTTGAAGAAAGATCAAGTAGTCGGATGGAATGATGAATGCCAAGCTGCCTTCGACAAAATCAAAGAATATCTGCAAGAACCTATGATTCGCATTCCTCCAATTGAAGGAAGACCCTTGATCATGTACTTGACAGTACTAGAGAATTCTATGGGGTGTGTTTTGGGCCAACATAAAGAGTCTTGCCAAAAAGAGCATGCTATTTACTACCTGAGCAAAAATTTTACCGACTGTGAAACCAGATACTCACTGCTCGAGAAAACTTGTTGCGCTCTAGCATGGTCTACTCGCCGGCTAAGACAGTATATGTTGACTCATACCACTCTGTTGATTTCTAAGATGGACCCAATCAAGTACATCTTCGAGAAGCCTGCTCTTTCCGAACGGATAGCTAGATGGAAAATGATATTGACTGAGTACAACATTCAATACACAATGCAAAAGGTCATCAAATGAAGTGTATTAGCATATCATTTGGCCTATCAAGCTATTGATGATTATCAGCCTATGAACTTTGACCTCCCGGATGAGAACATCATGCTAGTGACCGACTGCACGAAACCTGGACCGTATGACGAACCTGAACAAGGATCCCGATGGACTATGGTCTTCGATGGGGCTTCCAACGCCTTGGATAACGGAATAGGTGTTGTGATTATCTCCCTTGAAGGTTATCACACTCCTTTCACTTCCAGACTATGCTTTGATTGTACAAACAACATGGCTGAGTATGAAGCATGCATTTTGGGTCTGAAGGTTGCCATTGATTTAAGGATCAAGCACTTGAATGTGTTTGGGTATTCCGCTCTAGTGATTAGCCAAGTAAAAGTAGATTGGGATACTAAGCACCCTAATCTCATCCCTTACAAGGAGCTCGTGTCATCTCTGATTCCTTATTTTTAAGAGATCACCTTTGAACACTTCCCTAGGGAAGAAAATCAGTTAGCCGATGCTTTGGTCACCATGTCTTTTATGTTCAAAGTCAAATGGGACAACGAAGCTCTTTTGATTAGAATTGAGAGATTCGACGAACCTGCACACTGTTGTGAGCTCGAAGCTGACACAGAAAAGCCTTGGTACCATGAGATGAAGATATACCTTAAAGCACAAGAGTATCCCGAAGGAGCATCTATCAATGACAGAAAGTTCTTACGAAGATTCTCAGCTAAATTCTCCCTAAGTAACAGAATCTTGTACAAACGCAACCATGATTCTAGTCTACTCCGACGTATGGACAAGAAGGAGGCAGAGGAAATTATGGAAGACATGCATGATTGTCTCTTTGGGACTCACTCTAGCGTACATACTATGGCCAAGAAAATCCTGAGAGCTAGCTACTATTGGTCAACGGTAGAGACTGATTGCCATCAACACTCAAGAACTTGCCACAAGTGCCAAACCTATGCTGCCAAGGTCCATGTGCCTCATATCCCTCTGAACTTCATGACCGTTCCATGTCCAATTGCAATGTGGGGCATTGACATGATTGGAGAGATCAAACCCACTACTTCCTATGGACATCGCTTCATTCTGGTCGCTATTGATTATTTTACCAAATGGATCAAAGTCGCTTCATTTGCCTCAGTCACAAAGAACATGGTAGCCAGATTCATCAAACATAACGTCATCTGTCGCTATGGTATCCCCGAGAGGATCATCACCGACAATGGGACTAACCTCAACAATGCTATGATTGTGGAACTTTGCACTCAGTTCAAGATCAAGCATCACAATTCTTCTCCTTATAGACCTAAAATGAATGGCACTGTCAAAACGGCCAACAAAAACATTAAGAAGATTATGCATAAGATGGTAGTAACCTACAAGGACTGGCATGAGATGTTACCATTTGCTCTTCACGGCTACCGCACTTCATCTAGAACATCAACTAGGGCAACTCCCTTTTCTTTGGTCTATGGCATGGAAGCTGTTTTGCCAGTAGAAGTTCAGATTCCCTCACTAAAGATTATGAATGAAGCAGGCCCAGGAGAAGACGAGTGGGTTCAGACAAGGTTGGATCAGTTGAACTTGATCGATGAAAAACGACTGGTTGATGTTTGCCATGGTCAGACGTACCAAAAACACATGATCAAGGCTTTCAACAAAAAGATCAAGCCTCGAGTATATCAAGCTGGTGACTTAGTGATAAAGCGCATCATTTGGCCACAAGGCGACCCCGGGGGAAAATGGACTCCCACTTACGAAGGGCGGTTTGTTGTCAAGAGAGTGTTCTCTGGTGGTGCCATGATGCTGACTACCATGGATGGTGAGGACTTCCCACACCCTTTGAACGCGGACATAGTTAAAAAATACTGCGCATAAGAGACCCGCTAGGTTGACACATCTAGATAAAATAAGGGCATCCCGGCAAACCAAAAGGTTTAGGCAAAAATTATGGATATATGCAAAAGATTGTACACCCGGCAAGTTAAAAACCTGAAAGGGCGACTTGGGAAAAAATGGGTATCCTGGTGGGCTGAAAACCCGAAAGGGCGATCTAGGAAAAAATTAAGGATTGAAAGTGTATGACTATGTCCCGTGAAATCACCACAGTCGACTTTATTACCAAGGTCCAAGTTCAAACAGTCAAAGATCAATCCAATCAACTTCTGTCAATGGCAAGGGGAATTCGAAGACATTGGGATAATAGTAGAGTTGGAATGAAATGAGGTCATTTCCACATGTCTATTTGTTTTTGTTTTCAATTTTTGCTTTCCTTTCGACGATTTCCTCTTACTGGGATCTTCATCTCTTTGTACAAAAAACACCTATTCACGGGCAAAATATCAATACAAATATATTTTTAAGTGCAAAATTTATGTTTTTGTTTTGAATGCAAAAATGTCCAATGACTAAAATTGAACGAACATATGCATGTGAACATAATTAAAACTATTTGGCACATGTGTCCTGCTAAGCAGCAACAATCATCTCTTTAATGTATATGGATTATCCCCAGAGTTATTTCATTAACATTATCCCCACAAGACCGGCTACAATAAACCAATCCTCAATAGAGTTACCCACAAAGTCTCTTTGCATAGGTTGATACCCAGCCAGAGTCTCAATCCCTTGACATCTTTCTTTCCAGCTAAGTTGGTCCTAAAAGAAGAAGCCTTGTGGATCTCTTCCTAAAAGAACTCACCTCGTCAGCAGTTCATCAAGTATTCGTCAACAGGGTTTATTACCCCAACATGGTTTATTTCTCCAACAAACAACGAACAGCAAAATTCCCCGGCATAGTCTGTCCTCTCCAGTTGAGTTTTCCTTTTAGACTATTACAAATCAGAGGGCCATAACCCCTAATCCATAGTAAAGTCGTCAACTAAACCTTTACTATCTCCAAAAGATACTATGAAAACTGAACCCGACCAGATAATAGTACTACTTTCAATACTATGAAGCCTGGACCCGACCAGACAATAGTGTAACCTTTCAAATACTATGAAGATTGGACCCGACCAGATAATAACATAACTTTCAAATACTATGAAACCTGGATCCGACCAGATAATAGTTTAACTCTTCGAGATATTGAAGAACCTAGACTCAACCAGACCAGGGTTTAACTTCTTTTCCCCAGTAGAGTTTGCCTCTACCCCAGCATGTTACTATAAAGCATGGATCCGACCTGATATCAGTTTTCAACTTCATCTTTTCAAGTAAGTTATTGTGAAGCCTGGATCCGATCAGATAGCAATTCCCCTCAAAAGTTCATTGTGAAACCTGGAATCCAACCAGATAACAACTAAGTTTCAAGCAAGTTATTGTAAAGCTTGGATTCAACCAGATATCAGTTTAACTTTATCTCTTCAGACAAGTTTATTGTGAAGCCTAGACCCGACCAGGTAGCAATTAACTTCATCCACCTCAAAGTCTGTAAAGCCTGGATTCTGACCAAATATCAGTTCAACTTCGTATATTCAAGCAAGTTATTATGAAGCCTGGAGTCTGACCAGATAACGACTGGCTACAATCCCCAGCGAGACACTACGAAGCATGGACCCAACCAGATAATAGTATAAATTTTCAAAAACTATGAAGCTTGGACCCGACCAGATAGTAGTTTACCACTTCAAGAAATCTGCAAAGCCTGGATCCAACCAAATAATAGTTCAATTTCAAGAAATTTTCTGCGAAGCCTGGAATTCGACCAGATAACATTTAAGTTATTCTTCCTCAGTAAGTTACCGTGAAGCCTGGATCCGACCAGATAGCAGTTGATTTCCTCATCCTCATTAAATTGTTGTGAATCCTGGATCCGACCAGATAACAGCTAACATGCAAGAGATAATCCCCGACGGAAGCATCCTTTCGACAAAGTTTGAAGATATGTATATTCTTCATCCCCAACATCAATCCAGGATTCAGCTTCCCAAAACTCCTTAGCAGTAGTCAGGGATTTATTTTCCCGAACTAATATGCATCCCACATTCATACATCGTAGCATATACATACGAAATGCATTTAGCACAATCTCATTCATCTTGTGAACATCATGCATACATCTGCATTTAGCTAACCCTTTTTTCCACCGGTAAAACATCAAGTTTTAGTATAAATCGACCAAAGAATTGTGTTGATACTTCTTCCAGTATTTACCATCATTCCTCCAAATGGCATCTATAAGCCCATTCCCATCACATCTTCGAGTGCAAATTTATGGGCACTCTAGTGTTCAATCATCTTCCACCTTCAAGTCACGAATGGCGGATCCGCCAATCTAACTCTTTAGGTTTAAGAAGATTGAACAGGGGAAGTTTTTGTACCCCAAAATTTGCCCTCTTGTTTCTCAAGAAATCTCTCATAAGATCTACATGGATTCAAGACTACACAAGGTTTGATCAGCTCAAGACACCTCCTCAAACACTGATGACTCAAATTAGGGTTTGAGTTTGCACGAGAAAAAATGGAATTTTAATGTCACATATGACTTTCATGGATCATTTTGGACCCTCAAGTTTTCTAATGTCAAGTTTCAAGTCTTGGATCACATTTTTGCTTAGTTAATTGATCAGTTGACCTAAAATCAGCTATATTGGGGGGAAATTCAATTGTGGTCAATTTACAGTCAAAATTTATAATTTTTTGTCCATATCAACATTATAAACTCATATATGTCATTTTATCAAGTTTGGATCACAATTCCTCAAGAAATTTGATCAGATCATCAAAAGGGCAAAATGGTCAAAATTAGGGTTTTGACTGAGAAGGTGCAATTTTTGACTTTTGACCCAACAAATCACTCATTGGTTTAAGACATGGTCTCAAGGATTCAAATAATTCATTTTGAACTAATGGCATGGCTCAAAACATTCCTCAAGATCAATTGATTGATAGTTGAATTTCAGTCAATTGATGAAAAGTCAACTGTGCACTGAAAAGTCAAACTTTGACTTTTTGATCAAAATCAACGTTCAAAGATTACAATTCATCAAGACATGTCAAAATATGAAACTTGTTCATCAAGAAATAGAAAAGTCAAAGTTACATTTGAAAAGTCAAAATTCTAAAACTTAGAATTTTTTCTAAGTGTTGAAAAGTTCACTTTTATTCATAACTTTGAGCCTAATTTACACCATGATGCAAGATGATTCAAAGGAAACTTACAACATGAAAGTTTTAGATCTCAATGAGATCTAAAACATTGTAGGGCATAAATTTTTCTAGAAATGCTTGGATTTCAAGTTATGATTTTATGAAGACATATTCATAAAACTTAAAAGACTTAGTGAAATTTTGCCCTAGTTAGGCAAGATTTTGACCTAACTTCATGGCAATTTTTCACCTAGTTCCAAATTGAATTTTAAAAAATTTCTAACATGAAGGTTGTATAGGATGTTACAAGATTTCCAAAATGTCCAAGAACTCATTGAGATCATACGTGAGCTAAGAGAATCTAAGGCAAGAAGTTATGGTTTCAAACTTGAATTACAAATCAATTTTGTGATGAACACTTGATCAAATCTTCAAGCATGCTGTAAAAATCCTACTTTGCAGGCTTCTAAATTGCATTTAACTCCATAATTAAATGACTACACAGTTGTTAGAGCTTTAATCCAATCATTCAATGCATTGTCCATGCTTAATACCGTTTTCAGAAGAAAGGCAACATTGCCATTTGGGAAAAGTGGCTTTAATCACAAAGTACACTCTTCTTGAGCTCCTAACTTGTTGTATCTTCACACACACTTTGCAAAGACTAGAAGAAACATGTTTAAAGTTATTCAACCACTCTACATTGCTGGTACAAAACATTGAAACTTGATTTTCTCACTTGTCTTCAAAATCAAGCAACCTAGCCATAACCCTATAACTCAAAAATCTTTTGTGCAAGAGTCCTCTAACCTCTTTCTTATAACTATACAAGTTGTTTGCAAGCATAGACACGAGTAAAATCACCCTTAAAACCTCCCAAACACCTTGCTGCATAGAACTACCCAAACTTGACAGTTTTGAGCCAAAACTCACCATCTCCATTTTCACTCGTCCATTTTGATTTCTAATCATCCAAACATCTTGGATACATCATATACAAGTGATCCATGTCCCTATTTCTTGACTGTAACCCCTTCATCACCATCCACCATTTTCAAAACTGAAGCTTACAACTTGACCTGAGTTGGGAGTTTCAGCCATCCTCTAAGCAAAGTAGGAGTTGGAATACACTCAAGGAGGTCCAGGCCAGCTACACAAATTATTGGGAAACCTCAAAGCTTTCTCGAACTGAAAACACGACCTCCATTTGCAAGGTAAGTTTTCTGAACTTCTATCTCTTCATACAAGCATCATTTGATTCTGATTTGTGAAGATAAAATATAGATATCATTGCCCTGAAATTGTACATATTCATAGTTTTCATTTATATTGATTGAGCTTAGAGAATTTTAGGTTTGAATATCTGAAAAAAGTTAGGTCAGAATTTGGTACCATTAGAAATTCTCATTCATCTTTGATTTATAGCTTATGATATTTATATGGTTGGATTCATATGGAAAAATGGAGCAACTTTCATGTTTACATTTTTCATTTTTGTTGAGAAATGAGTGAGTTACAGGAACCATGGTTGGAGGTTCAAGATGAAGTCATTTCTGGAACTTGTTTTATGTTATGTATTTATTGTTTCAGTTATGTTAACAGATGTACAGCCACCCCAGTGGCAAAGGCAGCGCGCATTTATGGTCAAGATCATGGGTTCAAGTCCCAGCGCTGCCTTTTGTTTTAATTTTCAACATTTTTCTTCTTTTTTTCCAGCAACCATGTGCGCCTGGGCTTAATCATTGGGCCCTTCCATTTTTTGTTGCACCACACCCCCTGCCTACTTATCACAACACAGACCCACTCCCTTTTTTTACTTTGTTATTTTTTCTGATTACAAAAATCTCATTTGTGCCAAGCTTTAAAAACTATTTTTTTTCTAATAAACTCCCAAAATCCAATTTCAAACCCCCTGACTTTTATTTTTACATTTTATTTTATTTTATTTTTCTTTATTATTTTTATTATTATTATTATTATTATTATTATTATTATTATTATTATTATTATTTTTATTAATAAAAATCCAAAAATATTTTTATTTATTATTTACATACCTATATTTTTATTTTCTTTATAAACTAAAAAGACAAAGAATAGTTTCTTAAACAAAATTAATTTCTTTTTCTTAAATAAATTAATTAGATTAGGTTTAGTTCTTTTATTTTTTTTATTTAAAATTAACTTAGAACTTAGGTTTCTTTTAATTAATTAATTTCTATATTATTTTTATTAAACTAAAAAAAACCTTTTCTTAAAAACCCTAAAAATGCTTTCTAACTTAATTTTCTTTTCTTATTTAGTTTAGGTTTAATTTTGTTTAGTCTTAATTAAAAATTCTCTTTTAGATAATTAGTTCAAAACTAAACCCTTTTCTCAAAAACCAAACAAAAATCATTTCTTTTTCTTGTACATCTTTGTACATTATATTTTTATTTCTTGTACATTATTCAATATGGTTGTAATAGATAATTAGGTTTAATTTCTTGCAATCCCCATTTGTAAATTTGTATACCCCATCCCCCTAATGATGTAATAGCATAGTAATTTTACTTTCCGCAATTTATCACTTTCATATAAATGCTAGTAATTAGGGTTTGTATGGAAAGATAAAATCAGCAAGTAGATAACCCCAATCAAAGATAAACAATCCATTCAAATCAAACATACTATTCACACATGCACCCTTAGGGTAAACGCACTTGTTGCCTTATAAAAATGGTCATGTTATGCATGTGGGATATCTTGGCAAAAACAATCAAAAAAATATAAGATCATAGTCCCTCGATGACGCTACAAACATTGCCTTTCAAATGATCTTAGTCCCTCAAAGAGAAATGCTAAGATATCTTACAACATTGCTATCATTACTATACGATGACCCACGCCCGTCCCTTTTACATCCAAATATAAATCTTCTTACCAATCAATGGTAAGATAGCAATATCAAAAGAAAGGAAGAAATGAACAAAAGACTTTTGAGTAGGTAGATTGTTCCTAGTTGCTTGCTCACTTTCAAAATAAACATCCTTGCTCATTTTCAAAACAAACATCCTTGCACACTTCCAAAACAAACAAACACTTTCAAAACTTAAAATATTTTCAAAAGTCTAACACTTTGTATACGTTCTTACGAACGAGAACCATTACAAAGTTTGCCTAAACGAAGGCGCCTTTTCAAAATACTTTCAAAAACCACCACCAAGCACATTTTCAAACAAAGCAAGTGATCTAGCAAGCAACTAAGAGCCCATAGGTAACTATGGATGAAAAGGGTGATAACACCTTCCCTTTTCATAATCTACCCCCCGAACTCAAGAAATAATCTCAAAGGTTTTTCCTGTTCTTTTCCATCTATCCTTTTGGATAAAAGAAAAGTCGGTGGCGACTTTTGCTAACCGCAACATTTGCGATCAAACGAAAAACATCCCAAGTCAGTTCTCCCACTGTATCACAAGAGCAAGTTGAAGTGGTAAACTTGGATTCTGAGACAGATAGAAAAGAAGTTAAGATAGGCACCAATTTAGAGGACAGTGTCAAGAATAGGTTAATACAGATGTTGCACGAATATGTTGAGATATTTTCTAGGTCATGCGAAGACATACCAAGGCTTGATACTGATATTTTGGTTCACCATATGCCGATGAAAGAGGGTTGTGCTCCAATAAAACAGAAGGTTCGTTGTATGCGTCCCGAGATATCAGAGAAGATCAAGGCTGAGGTCATGAAACAATTCAGCGCAGGGTTCTTAGCAGTTACATCATATCCTCAATGGGTTGCAAATGTTGTTCTGGTACCAAAGAAAGATGGCAAGGTACGTATGTGTGTAGACTACAGAGATCTGAATTGGGCAAGCCCCACAGATAACTTCCCACTTCCATATATTGATGTTTTGGTCGACAACACTGCTCAGCGCAAGGTATTCTCCTTCATGGATTGTTTTTTGGGATATAATCAGATCAAGATGGCACCTGAAGACATGGAAAAGACTACTTTTGTTACACAGTGGAGCACTTTTGCTACAAGGTTATGCCTTTTGGGTTGAAAAATGTCGACGCAACATATCAGCGTGCTATGGTAGCTTTGTTCCATGACATGATTCATCATGAGATTGAGTTATATGTCGATGATATGATAGCCAGATCACATATTGAAGAATTACATCTAGACCACCTATATAAGTTGTTAGAGAGACTGAGGAAGTGCAAGCTGAGATTGAATCCGAACAAGTGCACCTTTGGGGTGAGACCCGGTAAACTCCTAGGCTTTGTTGTCAACTGTAAAGGAATCGAGTTTGATCCCATTAAAGTCAAAGTTATTCAAGAAGTGCCTCTTCCTCGTACTGAGAAGGAAGTTAGAGGTTTCTTGGGACGACTGAATTACATTGCCCGATTTATTTCCCATTTGACCGCTACCTGTGATTCGATCTTTAAGTTTCTAAAGAAAGATCAGGTAATGAAATGGAATGACGACTGCCAAATAGCTTTTGACAAAATCAAGGAGTACCTACAAGAACCTCTGATTCTAATGCCACCGGTTGAAGGAAGACATCTAATTATGTACCTAATAGTGTTAGAGAACTCAATGGGGTGTGTACTAGGCTAACATGACGAGTCTGGTTGAAAAGAGCATGCAATATACTACCTTAGCAAAAAGTTTAGCGACTGTGAAACAAGATACTCACTGCTCGAGAAAACTTATTACGCTCTGGCATGGGCTGCTCGCCGACTAAGATAGTATATGTTGACCCATACTACCATGTTGATCTCTAAAATGAACCCCATAAAATACATATTCGAGAAGCCATCACTCTCTGAAAGAATAGCCAGATGGAAAATGGTCTTGACGGAATACGACATTCAGTACACCACTCAGAAAGCAATTAAAGTATATTGGCGTATCTTTTTGCGCATCAAGCTATAGACGATTACCAATCTATGAGCTTTGAATTCCCAGATGAGAACATTATGCTAGTTATAGATTATGAATAACCTGAACCAAATGAAGGACCTGAGCCAGGATCCTGATGGACTATGGTTTTCAACGGAGCTTCTAACGCACTTGGCAACGGAATTAGTGATGTAATTATCTCTCAGCGGGGGTTGCCATACACCTTTCACCGCCAAATTATGTTTTGAATGTACCAATAATATGGCTGAATATGAGGCGTGCACCATGGGCATCAAAGCTCCTATTGACCTAAGAATCAAGTTCTTAAGTGTATACGGAGACGCAGCCCTGGTAATCAGTCAGATTAAGGGAGAATGGGATACTAAGCACCAAAATCTCATTCCATACCGAGAGCATGTATTCACCTTAATTCCATATTTTGAAAAGATCACTTTTGAGCACATACCTAGAGAAGAGAATTAGTTGGCAGACGCATTAGCTACCATGTTGTCCATGTTTAAAGTCAGATAGGACAATGAGGCTCCCAGAATTACCATTGAAAGGCTAGACGAACCCGCACACCGTTACGAAGTTGACACTGATGGAGTAGAAGAGAAGCCTTGGTTTCATGAAGTGAAAATATATCTTGAGGCTCAAGAGTATCCTGAAGGAGCATCTATCGATGACAAGAAATTATTACGGATGTCCTCAGCTAAGTTCTTCTTGAGCAATAGAATTTTGAATAGGCGCAATCATGATTCGACTCTGCTATGTTGTGTGCATAAGAAAGAGGTGGAGAAGATTATGGAAGATATGCACGAAGGTACCTTTCATACTCATTCCAGTGGATATACTATGGCCAAGAAGATCCTGAGAGCAGGTTACTATTAGTCGACTATGGAAACAGACTGTCATCACCACTCGAGAACTTGTCACAAGTGTCAGATCTATGTTGACAAAGTACATGTGCCTCTAGTACCTCTGAATGTCTTGACTGCTCCTTGGCCATTTGAAATGTGGGGCATTCATATGATTGGAGAGATCAAGCCTACTTCTTCTAACGAACATTGCTTCATCCTCGTTGCCATTGATTACTTCACAAAGTGGGTTGAAGCAACCTCGTTTGCCTCTGTTACTAAAAATGTGGTCGCCAGGTTCATTAAGCATAAGATTAATTGTCGGTATGGTATCCCCTAAAGGATTATCACACACAATGGTACTAATCTCAATAACACTATAATCACGGAACTCTGCATGCATTTCAAGATCAAGCACCACAATTCTTCTCCATATAGACCAAAGATGAATGTCATAGTGGAAGCCGCCAATAAAAACATTAAGAAGATTGTGCAGAAAGTGGTTGTGACCTACAAAGACTGGAATGAGATGTTACCCTTTTGTCTTCACGGTTATCGCACTTCAGCTTGGACATCAACTAGGGAAACCTCATTCTCTCTAGTCTATGGTATGGAGGTTGTGTTACCTGTTGAAGTTCAAATTCCTTCCATAAGAATTATGAAAGATACAGACTTGGACAAAGACGAGGGGATTCAGATTAGGCTGGATCAGTTGAATTTGATTAACGAGAAGAGGCTTGCGGCTGTTTGTCACATTCAGATGTATCATAAGTGTATGATCAAAGCCTTCAATAAGAAAATCAAGTATCGAGTATATCACGATGGTGACTTGGTAATAAAGCGCATCATTCTACCGTAAGATGATCCCAGGGGAAAATGGACTCACACCTACGAAGGGCCATTTGTAATCAAGAAGATATTTTCGGGCGGTGCCATGATACTTACCATCATGGATGGTGAAGATCTTCCTCACCCTGTGAACACGGACATAGTTAAAAGATATTACGCATGAAAACGGCCCGCTAGGTTGACTGGCCTAGGCAAAAATAAGGGCATCACGGTGAACCAAAAGGGTTCGGGAAAAAATTAGGGATATATATATATATATATATAATATTGTACATCCGGCAAGTCGAAAACCTGAAAAAGGTGGCTTGGGCAGAAAAGGGTATCTCGGTGGACTAAAAACCCGAAAGGGAGGTCCAGGAAAAAGTAAAGGATTAAAGCGTACGACTATGTCCCGTTGGATCATCTACTTACATCTAGCTTTATTACCAACATCAAGTTCTAATTGTACAGGTCGACTCAGTCAACTTCTTCAGACAGTAAGGGATGAGATGCTCGAAGACATAGGGGTAATAGCAGAGTTGGAACCCGACGAGATCATTTACACATAGCTATACATTTAGTTTTTATTATGTACTCTCTTCATTATTCACGACGATTTCCTCTTACTAATATTTATGTCTCCTTGTACAACAATCTCATGTTTATAGGAAAACTATTAATATAAGCACAATTTCAAAATTCAAATTTTGTTTTACTTTTTCTGTTTTGTTTGCAAAAACATCCAATGATTAAATTAAATTAACATATGCATAGGAACATGATTACTGTTAATAAAATATGCATAAAAAATAGGAATAAGTATTTACTCAATACTTTAGGAGGCGGGATAATGTTCAAGTAATCCATAAATCCCCATAGAGCAATCCCCGATAAAGTTGCCCCACAGAGCAATTTCAATGAGATAATCCCCTGCAGAATCAACATCACAAGCTCATCTTCAACAAGGACATATTCCCAGCAGGTCATACTCACCAGCAGATTCCCCTAGCGGATAAAGGAGTATAATCTTTTCCCTGGAAATGTCGCTAACTTACAAAGAAAAATTTAGCTTTAGATTACTATAGCATCACAGTTCACAAGAATTCTCTTCCCGGGATGAGTTTATTTCTCCAGCCGAACTCAATCCTCTACAGATTTCTCTTCTCTACCAAGGCTCATGTCCCCAGCAGAACATATTACTCCAGTAGGTTTATTTCCTCAACAAAGTATTTCTCCAGCAGGGTTTATTTCCCCAACAGGGTTTATTTTTCCAACTGGGTTTATTTCCCCAGCGTAATTTGGTCTCCCCAACTTAAGTCAATCCCTCTACTGTAAAACACTGGTAAAACTTTTCTCTACAACAAAGGGTAGTATGAACCACTATCCCCATAGAGTTGCTACAAAATCGGGAACTGGACCAAATATAAATTAATATTATCCTCCCCAGACGAGTTAGCATCCATGTAGAAAACTCGGTCGGACAACACTTTAGAAGGTTACCTATCACTGTTATCCCTAGTCAGGGTATGTAAGAATTAAATTCCCCAGTAGAGCGATGAATGATCAATGTTCTTGAACTCTTATCCCCAAGTAGAAATCAATGTTCCCCAGCGGAGTTTCGTCAAATAGCAAGCATGAATCCCCAACAGATTGAGAATTCATATTCTTCATCCCCAACAATAACCAGGGATTTATTTTCCCTATCAAAATGTTATTTGAAGCTACCGATACACTTCAATGACATGTCAAATTCATACATCATTTATCATAGCATATGCATACGAAACGCATTAGCACATTTATCATCTATTTCAAGAGCATAACTATGCAATGCATTACATACATAATGGCATTGCATAAAACTAACTTTGACTTTTCAAGTTAACTTCGCAAACATACAAGTATTTCCCTCAGAGACTAAACCTGACAAGTAGCTACTTAAATATTTTCCCTAGAAGGTCATTCTGAAAGATATCTCTTCTAGATGAAGTCGGACGTAGACATCTTCTAGTACACCATTCAGAGGAAGTCAAGCATAGACTCCTTTCTGATACTCTTTTTGGAAAAGTTCAGGCGTAGACTCTTTCCGATACCTCTTCTAGTTGAAGTCGGGCGTAGACATCTTCTATTTTGGATAAAATCAAGCATAACTTTCTTTCTAATACTTTTTTTGGAAAAGGTTAGGTGTAGGCTCTTTCCAGTACCTCTTCTAGTTGAAGTCGGACCTAGACATCTTCTAGTTCAAATGAAATCAAGCATAGATTTTCTTATGATACTCTTTTTGGGAAAAGTCAAGCGAAGACATTTTCTGATACCTCTTCTAGTTGAAGTCAGACGTAGACATCTTCTAGTTCGGATGAAATCAAGCGTAGATTCCTTATGAAATTCTTTTTGGACAAGGTCGAGCGTAGACTTGTTCAAAATGTATCTTCTAGACAAAGTAGAGCGTAGACTCATTCTAGTATATCATTCAGATGAAAATCAAGCGTAGATTCACTCTGATATTCTTTTGGACAAAGTCGGACGTAGACTCATTCTAAATACATCTCCTAAAGGCAAAGTCAGACATAGACATATCCTGATATTCCTATCAATAGCTACTCTGGATGGCATCTATAAGCCCATATCCAAAGACATCCTGTCACTCTGCAAATGGAATCTTTAAGCCCATTTTTGGTATAATCAACCAACAGTGTTACTTTATGCACAGGCGAGTGCAAATTTCTGGGCACTTAAGTGTTTAACCACCTTCTACCTTCACGTCAAGAATGGCAGACGTGCAAATCTAACTCTTCAGGTTTAAGAAGATTGAACCGGGGAAGATCTTGTACCCCAAAAGTTTCCCTTCCATTTCCCTTCAAGACCTTCTCATGAGATCCTCGTTTGCTCAAGGTGGCTCAAGAATTGATCAGACAAATTCTTCTCCTAAGCAATGGGTCCAAAACTAGGGTTTTGTGTTTCTCAATAAATATTGGTTTCAAGGGTCTCAAGTGGTTTTCATATTTCTCCATAGGTCTCCAAGAATTCTAATGTCAAGTTTCAAGTCTTGCATCACAAGTTTGCTCAATTAATGGCTCAAATGATAGAAAATCAACTACATTGGGTAAAAAGTCAACTATGGTCAACATACAGTCAAACTTCAATATTTTTGGTCAACATTAACATTTTGAAGTCACATTCACTATTTTATCAAGGGTTGATCATGATTCCTCAAGAAAAGCCATCAAATCATCAACAGTCAAAAGTTGTCAAATTAGGGTTTTCTTAAGGAGAAGTCAACTGAACTTTGACCAAGCATAACTTTCACATGCTTCATCAAATTTTCCCCAACCAAAGCCAATTTTGAAGGAAATTCAATTCTCTACAACTTTGTATCTATTCTCAAATCCAAAAAATGCATCATTTGAAAGATATAAGCCGATACATTATAGGTCATTTCAAAAGTCAACAAAAAGACACTTTTTGTTAAGGCAACTTACATGAAGATAATATCTTCAAAATCAAAAACGATCAACATAGAGGTTGTATAGGACATCTTGAGCTTTCCAAAAAGTCAAAGATCATCTTCAAAAGATACAAATTGAGTGAGTTATGACCATTGAAATTTGGGAAATTTTGAGCAAATACATGAAGTTCAAATTGAGCAAGCTTGATGTTTTGGACTATTGGGCCATGGTTTTGAGGTCTAAACATGTTTATGCCTTTCATACACCTCAGAATTCATTCACACACCTTTTGGCACTATTTTATTTTTATTATTTTTATTATTTTTTATTTAATTATTTAATAATATAAAATAATATAAGATAAAATTATATCTTGTTAAACAAGGGTCCAAGCCCATTTGTTTTGCCCTAAAAACAAATGAGACAATATCCTTGCACCACAAAATTGTCAAAAAAACACCAAAACTTTCCAAGAACCCTAAGTTTTGAAAGCCCTATTTTTAAGCCTCCTCACCACCAAGCTTCCATTCCATTCACTTCTAGGAACATTGAAGGTACGATTGGATCAGTTACCATGATCCAAAGGACCTGAACCAACACATATGCACCGTCATTTTTGCATTATTTCATGATCCTTGTATTTTTGTTTTCATGATGTTTTAACGCACCCTAATGCCACTAACTTGTTTCTGAGATGCTAATGTACAAGTTTGAATCATAACATGAGTCCCAATGCTATCTGAATCGTGAATGGCCATGATCAAACCGATTCATATTATTTTGGCCATACCTCACAAACCATGACGAATTAGCCTTCGAAAACATTCCTATTGGATTCACAACCTCTGTTTTAGGGGGTATGATATGTTTGGATCACTAACGTTGCATTTTTTACAGGTTTTAAAATAATAGGTCACCGGAGAAGACGACCGGAGCTAGGGTTTTGGCGCTTCTCCGGCCAATGCATTTGATTATATAATATATATATATATATATATATATATATATATATATATATATATATATATATATATATATATATATATATATATATATATATATATATATATATATATATATATATATGTTTTGTTTAATTATAGGAACAGATGAAATAACCACCCCAGTGGCAAGAGCGCGCGTGATAAGGCATTAGTCTCAAAGGTCCTGAGTTCGATCCAGCCTTTTGACACTTTTATCATATTTCTCATATGTTTTGTAGGTTGATGATAAAATGACACTTTTATCATATTTCTCATATGTTTTGTAGGTTGATGATAAAATACGTTAAACGCGTATCTTAGCACAAGCCAACATTCTTTTTCTCTATTTTCTTTTCTAACTCTATTTTCCTTTTTTTCTAACTTAACTCTAATTTTTTTAATAAAACATAATTTTTTTTAATAAACATTAAAACAAATTAGGTTTAGTTTTCTTTCTCATAAATTAACTTTGATTTTTATTTATTAAATTAATTAGGATAATTAGTTTCAATTAATTTAATTACTTAATTTTTTCGATTAATTAAAATCAACCTAGACTTTAGGGTTTGTTTGATTTAATCACTTAATTTGTTTTTTAATTAAAATCAATTAGGTTTAGGTTAAATCATCAATCATTTTTTCATCAAACAATTTCTCTGTTTCGTTTCCTTTTTATTATTTCACACATTATTATTTTTGCACTAGTTTTCCTATTATGTAATTTCTAAGGAATGTAATAGTTTAAATTAGGGTTTTATTTGCTTTATATTTCCCCCAATTTTTTGTGGTTTTGTACTCCCTTCCCCGAAGCTTTGTAATAGCACAGGGAATTTAATTTGTCTTTACCGCTTTCCTTATAATTGTCTAGTTTAATAGGATTGTATGACAAGACATAAAACGAAACATTAGATAACCCTAAATCCAAGATTAAATAACTAAATTCAACACATTATTCATACACTCACCTATAGGGTAACCATACTTGTTGCCTTTGAATAAATAGTCATGTCCCTCAAACGTGGGGATGCTTTAGTACTATCCCTCGATACAAAAGATCGTAGTCCCTCGATGACACTTCGATACTGCCTTCGGTAAACGATCTAGCCCTTATGATAAAATTTCTAAAGCACCCCTACCAGTTGCCTTTATGACTCTACGATGATTCGCACCTGTCCCCCACACATCCAACGATAGGGCTTCCTACTAACTAATGGTAGGATATAACTATCTAAAGGAGGAGGAAATTACAAGGAAGACATTGAGTAGGTAGATAACTCGTAATCGCTTGCTCACAAAAATAAAACATTTTTTCTCACAAACACTCTTCCCTGAAATATTTTCAAAAACAAACACTTTGTACGCATTCTTAATGATAAGAGAATCATTACAAAGTTTGCCGCACTTAGGCATTTTCAAAATATTTTGAAACACCTTCACAAAGCATTTTCAAAATAAAGTGAGCTAGCGATTATGAGGCCGTAGATAACTACGGATAAAAAGGGTGCTAACACCTTCCCTTTTCATAACCTACCCCCTGAACTCAGAAAAATTCTCGAAGGTCTTTCTTGTTCTTTTCACCCTTTCCTTATTGGATAAAAATAAAAGTCGGAGGTGACTCTTTCTATCTACAACATTTGTGATAAAAAATAAAACCAAGTCAGTTCTCCCACCGTATTACACACTGAAAATCAGCTTGCTGATATTTTTACTAAAGCTCTAGATGCAATTCAGTTTAAAAAATTGAGAAGGAGACTAGGGATCTGTGTCTATGAGGACTTATATAAATTACTGCTATTGGTGTGGGTCAATATATATTTCCACTTACTTTTGGTTATTTTATTGGCTATGGATAGTGTTAAGAAAAGGAAATTTTCTTTGCATTATGGATTGTTTGGTGGAACACATGTTCCAGATATTGTTGTGACAACTTCCAAGTGAAGACTCTGCCATCAAGAGTAATGATGTTCCTACTAATGATAAAATTGTTGCATCTGCTGATGCTGATGCTGATTAAGAAGGAGAAGAGTTTGTTGCTAAGGCTGATACATGATTATTGCCTTTGTAAACCTTTTTGGTTTTGCTTTGTGTACTTGTTTCAATTGCTTTATGATTTTGTAAGGGTTAAGTACCCAGGATCTGCTTAGATTTGTGTTAATGGTTTGTTGGTTAGCTACTCGCCTTTGTCATATTATAGATAAAAAGGGGGAGTAAATATGTGGGTTCTAACCATTATTCGTTGTTGCTTTTGAGGGGGAGAATTTGTTAGTACTTGGTAAGTTTTTAGGGGGAGTCCCTGTTCTAGACTAGACAGTTATGAAGATTTATTAGACATAATGTCCTGACATATTGAGAATTTGGTATTCTTGTTTGTTGTGTCGAGTAACTTCCACTAGCAGCTGCTCTGATATTTCCTATATTGACTTCTGCTGATGTGCCTCTGATTGCTTGTGTGTTTGAGTTTCTTTTCAAACTTGAGTTGTATTATTGTTTATGTGTGGAAGAAGTACTCAGTTGTTTTAGCCAAAATAAGCCAAAGGGGAGGATTGTTAATTATTTGATTTGTTGTGATTGGCATTATGTTTGGTAAAACAAACTTAGCATAGACATGTTGAAATAAAATGTTCTATCAACTGGAGCAACATGTCGAATGCGATGTCCTATGAAATTTCTTTCGACATCGTGATTTTTTACAACTGGACTATTGGATGTTTTAGTTTGTTACAGGTGCAGAATATTTTGGAAGTATTATACTATCCTATGTGGCACACAGTTTGAAGATTAAAAAGATTCAAGATAAATTCAAGGAGTATTCTTAGTTTCTAATAATGGAGATAATTTAGGAAACTAATGATTGATGTTCCATCTTTGAGGAGATAATTCTGCATCGCCTCTTTTATATCCAGCTGCATTTGTGAAGCCCAAATCCAGACCATTAAAGGTTATAAAAAGAAGGCTTTAACCCTAGTATAAGTGTGGAACTTACAGTGTATTTTTATTAAGGTTTGTGTTTTATTTGTGAGCCTCTCAATTATCATCTTGATAAAAGAGTAGGACTGTATTTTTGAGTTGTAAGTTCTGTCAGTTATTCTAAAGCTTTTAAGCAGTGAATGATTGTGTGTCTTTGAAGTGTGACTTCTGTTATTTTCTAAGTGTTTAAAATTGTTCAATAATTGTTATATGATTGGAAGGGATCTGAGAAGGGTTTCATACCGAGGTGAGTCTTAGGTATAAGTTAATCAAGGGTATTGATTAAGTGAGAAGTTGTAAACGGGGGAATTTAGCTTCAAGTTGATACTATCTAGTTGATTTCGTCCCAAGCTTGGTAGCCCCCAGAGTAGATGTTGTTGTACATCGAACTGGGTTAACAATCTTGTGTGTTCTTTACTCTTCTGCACTATTTTATTGTTTTATCTGTTCATTGTGGTGTTATTCGGAGATCAATGTCTCGATATCTCTTAGGACATCTATGATCTGAATACCAGAATTTCAAATGTCGTATAAACTTCAACTGATTACATTAAACTTAGGGAAATATGACAATCATTTCCAATCATCCGATGCACCACTCCCTTTAAAAATACTTTCATTAAACCAATCTATGAAAGTTTTGTTATGCTCTATCAACAATCATTTTTCATTCATCCGGGAGAATTTTTCCTTTAAAAGAATTTTGTGAGCGGTTAAGTAAGTCTCAACTTCACTAATGTTATTACATATACAAATTTGCTTGAAGGACTACTTCTCGACTAAATGTATTAACATCTAAACCTTGAATAACTCTACCATCATCAAATCCATCATGGCGAGACTCAGGAATTCCTATAAAGTTCGCATCTGACAAATAGTTTGTATAAAACTCAATAGCTTCTTCTGTGATGTACCTCTCTATGATCGAAGCTTCTGGACAGTGATGATTCTTTGTATACCATTAAAAAATCTTCATGTAATGCTCTATAAAATTCGTCCACCATAAATAAACTACACCATAAATTTTAATCTCCTTTACTAGATGAACAATTAAGTGAATCATAATGTCAAAGAATGATGGAGGGAAAAAATATCTAATAGACACAAGATAATTGCAGCTTCGTGTTCCAATTTATCTAAATTTCAAGGATCTATAAATTTACTACATATATCATTGAAGAATAAACACAACCTAGTTACAATTACCCTTAAATTTCTTGGTAAGATGCCACTCACAACCAATGGTAGAAGTTTTTGTATCAAGACATGACAATCAATAGATTTTAAGAAAACTAATTTATGATTGTTCAATGACACAAGTTTCTTCACATTTGATAAGTACCATTAGGGAACTTTGATACCCCGCAAACAATCACAAAAACGTTTTTTCTTTTTTAGACAGATTGTAACATGCTGAGGGCAAATAAGTTCTATTTCCTACTTCTTTTGAGCCTAATTCTTAGCGTATACCCATCACAACCACATCTTAGTTGGATTTCTTAGTATCTTTTGTATTTCCTTTAATGTTGAGAAGTGTTCCAATCAAACTATCACATACATTTTTCTCCACATACATCACATCAATATAATGTGTTACATCAAGACTAGACCAGTATGAAAGATCAAATAATATCGACCTCTTTTTCCAAGAACTTTTATCCACGGGATTATTTTGTTTCTTTCTAAATACAACATTAATCTGTTGTTGTCTTCTATACACTTCCTTCCCGGTTAAGGGCTTTGGAGCGATACCAAACTCCTGCTCTCCATTAAAAGCCTTCCACAATCTACAATATGGATGATTAGGTCTTATAAATTTTTGATGACTAAGATAAACTGTCTTTTTCCCATTGTGTAGTTGGTGGTGACATGTATCACTATCACATATAGGACACGCTTTATGACCCTTGACGTTGTACCCAGATAAATTACCGTATGTAGGAAAGTCATTGATTGTGCAAAACAACATGGCATGCAGCTTAAAGTTATCACATGTATATGCATCATCAACATCAACACCTTTATTTTATAAAAACGTTAAATCTTCAATCAATGTCGTTAAATAAACATCTATGTTGTTCTGTGGTTTTTTCGGACCCGAAATCATCATCGATAACATCATTTACTTGCGCTTCATGAACAACCATGGAGATAGGTTGTAAATTAAGAGAAGAATATGCCATGACATATGGTTAGTAATAAAATTAGAAAAAGGGTTCATTCCTTCGTTGGAAAGTCCAAGCCTAAGGTTCCTCGGTTCTAGGGAAAAATCTAGAAACAAGGAATCTATTTTCTTCCATTGCAATGAATCAGCTACATGACGAATTTTTCCATCACACACCCTTTCATCTGCAATCCATCTAGTATTCTTTGTGTTAATAACATTAGCAAACAATATCTTAAACCTTGGAATTATCGGTAGGTACCACATCACCTTGGCAGGAATACCCTTGCTAGTTACACCATCATTATCATCAACACCATTATCCTTCTTCCTGTAGCACGACACCCCACACCTCGGGCACTCCTTTAAGTTTTAAAATTCTTTCCTATATAAGATGCAATCATTACAACAAACATGTATTTTGACATAGTCCAAACCCATTGGGCACAAATCTTCTTGGTCTCATAAGTACGGTTCAACAACATGTTACCTACGGAAACATTTCTTTCAACAGTTCAAGCAATTAAATGAAACTTGTATCCATCCATCCACCACTTTTGTTAATATTAAATAGTCTTAACACATCTGACAATATTGTAAAACTGTTACATCCCATATACAATGAATCTTCCATATCTCTTTGCAAAGTATCTACCATATTATCTTTCTTGAAAACATCTACTCCAATATCACAAATGATGTCTCCACTACAATAAATAATAAATTTCATGACGAAGCTTTCATTTCCAACAAGATAAAACCGAGAGGATATGACCTGGGAGCAGTTTATTAATAAGATAAACAACATGTTACGTCGGTGTTATAAAAAACTGAGGAAACTCAACTATAAGTAAGTGCCTTTTATAATCTTTAAAATAATAACAAACCTGTTATCTCGGTTTTATTTTAGAACCAAGGAAATATAGCTATAAGGAACCTCACTTCGAATCCTCATTGCCGTATTTAATACATGTTTCAACTATTTATCACAAGAATAGGAAATAATAGTAAAAGGAAATATTTCATTGATAATAAAAAAAAAAAAAAAAAAAAAAAACTACTCAACAAATTCAAACTTCTCAGTCCACTCAACTTCAACATCACCCCTAACTATCCCTAACTTATTGAAAAGTATATAAAGAACTCTTCCATAAGGTATGAGGAGATTCTTATCCTCCCGAGAAGCCTTTATCATTTCCTTTAAGAATATTAACTCTCAGGTTGTAGGTGAGGAATAACAAGAGATGTTTGTCATATAAAGTAAGCCTTTCCAAGTCTTTCTCTCTTGGGTGGAGATTTGATACTAGAAGTTGAAACCAAAATTTTGCAATAAGGCGTAGAGAAGAAGGACTAGAGAGATTAGTATCTTTGGAATAAATTCAATAAAGGTTGTTTGTGTAGACATGGTTGAATTTATAATGTTCAATATAACTATCAAACTCTTCATAGTTGATTGTTAAAACAATCAGTGATGGAGTAATGTATAAAGGAGTGCCATTGACATAGAACTGAATGATTTCTTCATGGCCAGCTGGCACAACAGACACATTCTTCAAGAACTCTTTAACGAGGTTAGTGTATATGAAGCCATGTAGAATGTCAAAGTAACCACTCAACTTTTATTTGTTAACAACTTCCATCAACTTTTTTTGTAAACTTTCGAAATCATTGAAATTAACATACTTTTCATTGATAACGAACAACAGATTTGCATCCATTTTTTATATAAAAAAAAGACTTTGAAACAAGGAAACAGAGAGTTGGTAATGAGACTTTGAAAATAGGAAAAAACTTTGAATCAATGAGTTGGTAATTATACGTTTAAATAGCTCAAACGCCTCCTTGATAATCTAAAAGAGACGTGTTACGACTTAAATATAGATGATCATTATTATTCTAGTGATATAATTCCAATACGTGCATGCTACATCTGTGTTCTAACTTCTCTCTTAATAGTATTTAAATATTCTAACCTGTCAGTCTTTCTAAAGACCAAGGGAAAATTTAGCGTTAAAATAAATTTGGAACCTCTACTTTAATTATATTTTTAATTTTAAAAATAAATGTTCTAACCCGTCGGTTTTCCTACAAAATCGAGAGGACCTTTACGTTAAAATTAAGGACATTTATCAAATTCTCAATCACATCCTTGCCGTCTATTTCATGACTATCAACGCTCAAGACATTACCATTATTGATCTGCGTGAAACATAAAAAGCCTACATTGTGCTTCTCATTATAAAAGTATTACGAAGCATGAAGAGTTTAAGGTTTAAAGGAGTGTTTGCCATGAAGAGTTCTCTATGATGGATTGCAAGAGCAGAAAATTATTTGGGTTTAAGGTTTTTGTTTTTAAATGTTTACCATGAAGAGTTCTTAAATATTTTTTTATCAAAAAATTATTTATTTATCTAACCCTTTTTTTACTAGCACTTTTTTTGTCTAACTCTTTTTTGACTAACCCTTTTTTTGTTCATATCAGAAACAAATGCATGCAAAAGCGATTAAAAACATCCTTGCACACAACATTTGATCTACCCTAAAATTATATGGTTTGAAGATCTAAAATCTAGATCTTCTGAAAATTAATTTACCTAATTCTTTTTCTTTTGTTGGGAGAATGGAGTTTCCCAGTATTTAATCTTGGCAGAATATCAAAGAATTGAAGATCCAACATATGATCTTCATAGACAATTAATTTTATTTTTTTGTATAAAAAATGTAATATTGTGGGAAAACAATGTAACAAGTTTTATTTATAAAAAAAAAAGAATAACCCCTCGACTTTCTTGATAAACCGAGATAAAAGAGGCCCTAGTTTTTTAAATAATAAAATTGGACAAACTGGGGATCGAAATCGTGTGCTAAAAAATATTACTTTGGTCTTATAAACACCGAGGTGTTAAGTCCATACTTTTCATGACGACCTTATTTACATCGCTTAAGATGCCGAGGTAAAACGTATTTCGCGTCGGACGTTAGATGCGTTATTTGTAGTAGTGTTTCTAGATTATAATTCATAAACTCATCATCTTCATCTTCAACTGTACGTGGCAGAGGTCTCTTCTTTGTCCCTTCACCATATCATACTCATTTTGTGTAATTTTGAATAATTTTATCATAATAACAATGATTGAATATAGCATCCCTTGGATGTTAGTTCGTATTATAGCATTTCATACAAGAACACAAAAAAAGCATGTTATTGTCAGGAAGGTTTCTTTTCTGCAAAATCAAGAAATTGTAACAATCCATTCTTATACTCTTTACTTAATCTATTGGATTTCATCCAACTATGATCCATAATCACATAAAGCGTATGAAAATAAAATAATAATAATACACATTATTACACCAAACTATGCGTAAGAAGGGATATCAAAAAAGTGAAAAAGAAATTGGAAAATGAGGTAGGCAACATATAGAATTAAAGAACCAATAATGAGCAAACTTGACATGCGTGAAATGCTTCCAACTTCCAAGAGAAGAAAACATATAGAATTAAAGAACCAATAATGAGTAAACTTGACATGCGTGAAATCTTTTGACTTTTAGACTTTCAAGGATCAGAGAAGGGGAAGAATCAAAAGAAACAATATAAATGTGAAATTCCTCTTTGAACCAAAACACCAAAAGAACGTCATCCAAAGAAATCAGAAAAGCAGAAGAATCAAAATGAGTACTTCTACTGAAGTTTTTAACAATGTTGTTGTGGTTGTAGATGTTGTTGTGGTTGTAGAGGTTGCTCTTGTGCATAACCCTACTCAGAATCAATAAGTGAAAAGAAGCCGCTCTTGTGCAATCGAACTATTGAGACTCAGGAGAGCTCCCATGAAGAGGAGATCAAGAAGAAGAAGAAAGGTGAAAAAGCCAGTCATCATACATTCAGATGACGAGGATGAAGCATATTATACTTGGTCAAATTATCTCTCAGTCAAAGGATTTAGATATGATTATTAGTATGATGGAGCATTTTTGTAAGGATTATCTAATGAAAGTTTAATTCAGCTTAACTCTTAGTATGATGTACACTATATGGTTATATGCTACAAAATCTGAAGAAAAAAAACCAAAATGAAATAATCCACAATAATGATTCGCAACAACAACAATGAAGAACAACAATAAGAAGAACAACAGTAATGGAGAACACCAATAATAATATACCAGAAAACAATGGTGAGAGAGTTTTTTCGTTTGATATGACTCCTTAGAGAAGAAGTGTTCTTTCGTTGGCTGGAGAAGAAGTGTTCTTTCGCTAGGGCTTAAAAAAATGAAAGAGACACTACAGAGATAAATTATAAAGAGTAGTTATCTCGGTTTTACTTAAAACTGAGGTAACATATCCGACATAAAATCTATATAAAATATTGGCGTCTTTTTGGTTGCAAAAAGAATTAAAAAATTAGAGAGTTTTTATCTTAGATTTACTGAAAACTGAGGTAACATATCTAACGTAAAATCTATAAAAAAAAATAAATGCGTCTTTTTGGTTCCATAAAAAACTTTAAATTGTAGGAGGTGGGAATCAAACCTCAAAGTTGATGTAAGAAATTTATCATTATTTAAAAAAAAATAAAACACTCCGCTCACTTGTATCTATAATTTTTTATGGTTTGAGATGAAAATTTTGTCATGAAAAACAATATTTATTATAATGAGAATTCCTATTGAGCTAAACCATCTTATGGCAGAATTTCATTAACTTAAAGAAAAAATTGTCAAAAAAGTTAAAAAAAAGGTAAAGAATGTATCATTTGGTGGGCTGCTACTTGTAGTATATGGTCAAGAAGGAATAAAATCATCTTTCAAGGTGATGCTTGTAATGTTAATGAGATTATTTTAGCTATTAAAATGACTTCTTAGAAATAGAGTGTTATTGGTAGATCCCCCATATCTCAATATAATTTTCAAGATTTTTTTGTTGCTCCTCTTGATTACCTTAGGTAAGTTTGTCCTCTTATATCTGTTTGGGTCTCTTTTGTTGTTGTTAGAAACAATAAGACTTCATATTCTTGCTTATAAAAAATACTCCAAGTTTAATAACTTTTGCTTACAAAAAATCTATGGAAGAAAGTTTAATAACAATAAAAATATTTTAAAGAGTCCTTGAATGTTTATTTTTAAGTTGATATAAAATTTAGTTTAAAAAAAATGAAAAAATCGAGTTTAAAAATAAAAAAACGGGATGACAAAACCCGTATGTAGCGGTAGGTACGTTGGAAAAACCAAAGAAAAGTACTATATGAAGTGAAATACGTATTAAAAATTATAAGAAGGTTCCACGAATCAAGGGTCGATATCATGTGACTAGACCCATAAGACAAGGAAATAACCCAAACTTTGAGGTTTTTTCCTTTTCTTTTTTTTTTCTTTTCTTTCTCTTTCTTTCTATTTTTCCACCTCTCTTTCTTTCAGAATTATCCAGATCACACTTTGTGTTCAAGTCAAAATCAGGAGCGAGAGAGAGAGAGACATATATTTCTGTGCACAATTTCATGGTGGATTTCTGAAGCTTCTACTTTGTTTATAAAATCCACAAGAACAGAAAGTGCAATGATAGGTTTCAGAGAAAGAGAAAGGTCAACAAGAGAAAAGAGGGTTTCTTTAACAAGAGCTTCAATTTTGTTGTTGTGGGTCATGTTAGTTTTTGCTCTTATATTAATCTTGTTTTTCTCCATCAACAATGAAACTAACCACAACAACAACAAGAACCATTCAATTCGGTTACTCCGACAACAACCGCAGCAACAGAAACAACAACAACGTAGTTTCAACAAAGCACTATTGTTTCATGCAACTCCAACAAAAAGAACAAGAACAAGAACAAGAACTAGAACTACTCGTATTGATGATCAAGCTGGCGTTCCAGAAAAAGCATTTTATGATGAAGAGAAAAGAGTAATTCACACTGGTCCAAATCCTCTTCACAACTAGAGTTATAGCTATAGCTATATCTATATATGCATGGTAGGGGTTTTTTCAATTTTGTATTTTAGCTAGTTTTAATTAAGTGCATATGATGTAATATCCATTCTCTATGTTTTGTTTTTATGTTACTATTTGTTTGGATCTGAGAAGAATGAGAGCATAGCTTTAGCCTTTTTAGTAGGAGAAAAATATGAAGAGGCTAGAGTTAATGCTCTCTTTTCTTTTGCAGTAATGAATTTCTTTCTTTCTTTTCTCTCTCAAATCAAATCAAAGACTGTATTAATTAATTAATTAATTAATTAATTAATTAATTAATCATCTTCTTCTTCATCATCTTCTGGTACTGAAATGAAATTAGATAAAAAAAAAGTACAAAGTACGCTAATGTTACAGTCACTGCAAAAAACTGCAACGCCATTGATTCAGTCACTGAGTATGTAATTTTGTGCGGAATTTCTATCATTCAAACCGAAAAATGAGTCAAGATCAAATTACTAGTTGATTAAGAATATTATATAGTTGTAGATCACAGTTTAATTAACTTGGAAAATGAATTTTAAATCAGTATATGCAGTTGAGTTCGTTGACGTTAATTTTTATTTATTTTTTAATTAAGGAAATGATTTTATATATGTATGATGCACATGCATACAGTTGTAAATTAATGAAATATTATGATTAAGAAATACTACGGCAGAATACTGACATTGCATTTACTGCCCTCACCGTCAACTAATGCACTTCTCCATATGCTTAATTAATTCCTTTACTATTTTTGTTTGTTTAGAATTTTAAAATATCAATGTAGTATTTTTTATTAATATTTTTTTATATTTATTTAACTGAACTATTTATTATTATTATTAATAAAAATATTTAATATATAAGTTTTATTTTATTAATAAAGTAGCAAAATTAATTATCATACTATTAAACTGTGAAAATTTAAAAAGAAAAAAAATAACATTAATTAGTGGTATATATTTTCAATGTCAACCACTCTGAGATATATATTCAGCCAAATGATATTTTTAAATATCAAATATCACATATTACTTACATATTATTTAAGATTGATGGAGTAACATGGTTTCGAAAGAAAAAAAAATATTAATCTCGTAAGATTCCTTTTCCCCTTATATTATTAAGTGAGGATTAATTTTATATTTGAGATTAATTTTCTTGCAAATGTAAAATTAATTGAGTATCAAATTAAATTGCGCTAAAATATTTATTGAAATATTTTAAGAATTATCATTATGTGATTTGTTGAATGCATACAAATTAAATTATTTTGATACACACTCTTCTTAAAGATATTTACTAAAATCTAAATTGTACCAGATTTTATTATCTTTAAAAATCTTAACTATTATACTATTGGACAAAAAAATTGACTTTTGTATAAAGACAATAAAAAAATTGTTTGAATTCATTCATTTTAAGTCATTTAAAAATTTTATTCTCTTATTTTTAAATGGCTGGTTTCTAGTTGATAGGGTTGTTGATTTGAATGATTGGGTGGACCTAGTTAAAAAGAAGAATTTATTTTTAAAGTGGATTTTGAGAAAATATATGTCTTAATTAGCTAGTCTTTTTTGGATTATATGTTCTCTCGTATTGATTTTAATGATAAGTGGAAATTGTGCTTGTGTTTTCTCTGATAATCTCGTGGTCTTGAATAATAGTTGTTCGACCTAAAAAATTAGCATCCAAAAGAGGTTGAAATAAGGGGATCCCTGGCTCCTTTCCTCTTTCCTCTGGTAGCTGAAGGTCTTTGTGGGTTGTTTTCCAGGGTTATGGACCAACAACTTTTCATTAGTCTCCGAGTGGTTTTCTCAATGTTGGTGGTCTCTCATCTTCAGTATGCAGATGACACTATTATTTTGGCAGGTGCTTCAATTGAGAACCTCTAGTCCATCAAGGTTATCTTATGTATGTTTGAGCTAGTTTATTTCCTTAGGGTGAATTTCGCCACGAGTAGCCTCATTGGGATGAATTCTGATCCTGATTTCCTTGACCTAGCCTATAACATCCTTCATTTTCACCAAGGGTTCTTGCATTTAAGTATCTATGTCTCCTAGTAGAGGAAAATCCCTGTTTCTCATCTACTTGAGAACCCTTAGTTAAACTCACCTATATGTGACTTGGAGAGACATGGGTATGTCTCTCCAGGAGGGCGAGTGATTCTTCTTAATTTTATTCTTAATGCAATTCTTATATTCTTTTTGTATTTTCTTAAAATGCTTATTAAGGTTTAGAAGAAGATTTTTGTGGGGCAATGTTATAGGGGGATTTAAGATTGCTTGGTTTATGTGGTATGATATTTGTAAGACCAAGAAACTTGGAGGCCTCGGTGTCTGTGATCTTTAGTTGGTTAACTTGGCTTTGTTGGGTTAGTGGATGTGGCGGTTACTCTCAAAAGACTCTGGAATCTAGAGAGATATTTTATCTACTAGATATGGAGTTTTTTTTTAACATCTTATGTGCCTGGAGGTAGAGTTGTATTCCTTTTCTCTCTGTCTCCTTGGTGGAGAGGGGTTTCTCTTCTTAGTACCAAAAAGGGGGGCCCTCAGATTGATTTTAGGATAATATGATTAAGAAAGTTGGTTTTGGTCTTCTCACAAAGTTCTAGATAGACCCTCAAGTTAGGGATACTCTTCTTAAGTCTAGGTTCCCTAGGCTTCTTTTATATCTAATCAGAAGGATCGCTCTATTATAAAGGTTTGTAACTGTGAGGGGCAAACTTGGATTTAGGATCTTAAGTGGAGAAGATCTCACATTTTTTAGCGTAATCAGGCTTTATGATCTTATTTCCTTAGTTAGGGATTTGTATCCCTTCCCCCCAACCTGATAAGTGGTGGTGGAGCTATTCTAAAGATGGTTCCTATTTTATAGCGTTTGCATATACTCTTTTCTTCTCTCCCATGACTTTTCTAGATATCGCGAGGTCTTGGTGATGGAGTCAAATATCTCTAATATATGGAGTTGTTTTCCCCCTATAAAGTGTTAGTTTTCTCTTGGTAATTATTGTAGGATATGATTCCTACTAGAGAGAATTTACTTAAGAGAGGAATTGACATGGACTCATAGGATATCTCCCGCCCTTTGTGTTTGAGGTTTCTAGAGTCGTATTCTAGAGTCCTTTTGGCATGATGTGGTATGGATGATTTCAAAATTATCTCGGAATGATATTGTGTTCTCAGGTAAATTGGTGACAGCAATGCACATGGAAGACATAACCATTCTTTTGGCTTGGAAATAGTATCTTGGTAGGTCTACAAGAAAATCACATGTTTTCTCAATCGACCTGGCTCGAGAACCCTATCCAACAAATTGAGCCAATAGTAGTTTGAGTGTCTTCAGCCTCCTATGGGAGTGTTCTTGTTGCTCAGTAAAAATTGGTGTCATTTTGTGAATATTTAGTTGGGGAGATCGAGCCAGTGATCCTTTATGATGCTCTTGGTTTTTATCTTTATCTAGCTTTTGTCTCTTATTTTGGTATGTTTTGTTGTTGTTTTCTTTGGTTGGCTTCTTTTGATGCAGTTTTGAGTTGGTTGTTGTTTTATTTTATCTACTTTACTATATTTCCAGCACTTCTTGTACCGCTTCACGGATTCTTGCACACACACACACACACACGCACACGCACACGCGCGCACACACACACACACACACACACACACACACACACACACATATATATATATATATATATATATATATATATATATATATATATATATATATATATATATATATATATATATATATATATATATATATATATATATATATATATATATATATATATATATATATATATATATATATATATATATATATATATATATATATATATATATATATTCTTTTTAAAAAATGAGGTAATTATAATACAACAGCAAATATTCATCAACTGAGTTGCCCTAACGAGACAACTCAATAATTTAATTACTATTATCTGATTATAACTTTTTTCTTCAATTTTATGCATATTAAAAAAAATGTAATTATTATTTATATAAAAAAATTATGAAAAATATTACTACGATGTTATCATTTGTTAATAGTATGTAAAAAATATATTAAAATAATTTTAGAAAAAGTAAAATAATAAATATTTAAGTTAAAGATATAACTAAAAAATAAAATTAAAATAATTTAGAAATATAGTAAAACATTTTGTAATTTGATATACAATTTTTTTAAAGAGGATTATAATATATAACATTAAATGGCAAGTGGTTTAGGGATCAAAGATCTTAGGTTATTGAACCTTGCGTTCATCGGCGAATTTATATGTGGGCGGTAAAATCTATCTTATTTTGTCATGAGGTCATGAGTTTGACTCTTAATTCCACCAGTTTTGTATTTATTTAAAAAAAATATTGTTCCTAACCACCCCATCATCTAACAATACATATTAATTTTTTTAAATAACTCTCTCAATATATAATTTATTTTTTGGCACTCCTCAAATTTCAAAAAAAAAATGTTGTTACTAACCACCCCATCATCTAATAATACATATTAATTTTTTTAAATAACTTCTCAATATATAATTTATTTTTTGGCACCTCTCAAAATTTTCTTCAAGATCCGCCACTGTTTGCATTGTTAAGTAAGTGGATGTGGAGGATTCTTTTGAACGACCCTCATTATAGAGAGACATTTGTGTTGTGAGGTATGATTTCCAAGAGTTTGGCTTCTCGTTGGAGGGTAGGAAGGATAATCTTAGGAGGGTGTCTCAGTGGTAGTTTCCCTTCTTTGACCTTCTTCGGATCGAAGTCCGATTGGTTTTCCTATTCTTGTCTTAAGAGGATTATGGATGATCAGAAGACTAGGTTCTGGCACAATGCATGGGTAGGTTCAACATTGTTGTGTATCTCTTTTGAGCAGTTGTTTCTTGTTTCAGAGTAAAACTCTTAGGTGGTAAGCTCGACGGTAATTGGGAGGGGAAATTTGGGAGTAGAGCTTTAGGTAGAGGCGATTTCTCCTAGTTTTGGAGGAGGAGGAGCACCTCAATTCCTTACGTGTTAGGGGTAGTGAGTTTTAATCTTTGTACTTGGAGACTATCCTTAATATGTGGATTCTCGATGAGATTGACTTATAATACTCTTGTTTCTATGGTCGGGTGACCAGAGAATAGGTCGGAGACTCTCCTTAGGGGACTTACAAAGGTTTGGAAGAATTAGGCGCCTTTAAAAGTTATTATCCTCTTGTGGCAATTTCTTTAGAATAAGCTATCTCATAATGTGAAATTATATTGTATATTCGACTTAATTCACATGCACTTTTATATTGTTTTTTATCTATTTATGTCTTGTTATGCCGATATTTATTTCATTTCACGTATTTTCTAACAACAAGCTTCCATGCGTAAAAGAACAAGAAACTGACAAGAAATGACAAGAATAAAGTAAAAAAAGAAGAAAAATCTATTTTTGGCTTATGGCCCTCGCCACACATTACCAACTAGGTAGGTCCTCGCCACATCATGTGTGGCCCTTACCACAACATGTGTGGCCCTCTCCACATCTCATTTATGTGAGCCACATATTCAATCCTCGTGACCTTCTCCAACGTCAGTAACTCACGACCCGGTCCCCCGAACATTTCTCCATGAAGCCATTTTCTGGATTTTTCTCCACGCACGTCATTGGAACTGAGGTCACGAACAAAAGATAAAAGCAGGGCAGTTCGACATGAAAGGGGTTCCACCATTTTTCGTTCATAGAAGATTATTATTCTTAGTTCTTAGGCAGAAAAGTTTACCATGTAATAGTGGTAGTTTCTCACACCGAGGAACTACCACACCATTATATTTAGGTGTTATTTCTTTTATTTCAATTCTGTACCTGATTTATCAAGCGTGTCAGCATATTATGAATTCAGTTTCAAGTTATTATACACAAAGATAATTTCAGCAGTAATTCTAGTTTAGTTTATTTCTTCTTTTATAGGTTTCATGATTTTTGGCTTAATATCTGTTTGAAATTTCAGTTTCAGTCTTTGTTTTTAAACTTAATTTAAATAGCTTTGAAAGAGAGTGAAAGGTTACTTAATACGATTTTACCATGAGAGTGGGGAATTAACTAAGGTTCGAGTCAGCACTGCGAGAGCGTGGGGGTCGAACCAGATAAGAGAAACTAGGCATTAATTCTAAACACAACGAGAGCGCTTTAGGATTAATTAGAAATTGTTCAGTTTTTAAAACGCGTTCCTTGATTCAAGTGGGCGAGCAAGAGAAAAATCCTACGGTTAAGGAGCGTGACTTTATTCAAAACCACGAGAGTGTGAAATATTGTCTTTAAATTGATATTTTCTACTAAACAATTTTCTAACGTCAGTGTAAGCTAACAAGTTATAGAGTCTCTGAGATACACGAAATCCACATTTCGGCCTCTCTCTTTTATTTTATATTTCTTTAGTATTATTTTAGTTTCCCTTTAATCAATCATTCATTAGCCTTAGCTTTACAAAGCAAAAATAAATTATAGTAGGTTGACATTGGTCTCTGTGGGTTCAACAATATTTTATATTACTTTGGTATTTTCATGCACTTACGGACGCATCAAGTTTTTAGCATCGTTGCCGGAAACCAACAATCGATATTGTTATTTTCGTTGTTGCACCGTATAGATTAAGGCACTCTAAACATAATTACTATGTATCACCCAAACTTTTAATACAACTCTCATTCTCAGTATTTCGAGGAATCAAAAGAATCCCATAAATCTGACCTCTAAATACTAATGGAGGATTTCAATGTGTCACTAACTCACTCTCAACCAAATTTCCTCTACAATCACCACGCCTAATATTTTCAGGAGTCGCAAGAATCCTAAAAATTCCACTCTCGACACATTAATGGAGGATCTCACTGCGACACTAACTCGCTCTAGGCTAGAATCTATGATGATGGAGTTCTATGTGGAGACACAAAATGCAACATTAATTCACTTTGAGGAACCACAAGTATCCCATAATTTAAACCTCGAAACATCAATGGAGGATTTCAATGCGATGCTGACTCACTCTAGGCTAGAATCTATGATAGAGCACTTTGTAGAGACCTAAATTGTCCAAAATAAAGAGTTAAGAAAATAAAGTCTTCATAATAATGAAACCCTTGGGCCACTGAACAATGCGGTTAAGTCCCTTGTGACTCACAACATGGCCTTGGAGACTCAAATCTTCTTGCTTGAACAAAAACCTCTAGGACCCTTCCCTGAGGAGCATGTGGATATTGTAACAACCAGTAGTAAAAACAAATTTAAAATCCTAAGAAGACTGATAATGAGGCTGAAGAAAGTAAAAATGAGGTTGAGAAGAGTTCTGATAAGAAAAGAGTGGAGTTTGAGAAAAATAGATGATGTGTAATTTATTCACAAGTGCACGAATCGCGTCAGAGTAATATAAAAGATTATCGATCCACAGAGACTAAACGTCAATCTATCGTTTCCTATTGTTACGGCGTTTAGATAAGTCAATATTAAACAGGGAATTGAGCATGAAAAAAAGTATAGTATGGTGAAATAAACTTCAGATATAAAAGCAGAGTCGAATGTAATTCACATAGTCAAACGATATTCGCAATGCTTCGGAATAGAACTACTTATAGGGAAATATTTTCTACTAAAGAAAAGAACTAATTTAACAGGAACTGTCGCTTTCGTGTAATCAGAACCGAGTTTACTCTCTAATCAGACCTTCTTATCGTCACTTATAAAAAGGCACGCATTGCGTTAAAGTAATAAACTTATTTTTAAGAAATAAAGTACTTGACCAAGTTGAAAAGTATTTTGATCTGGAATTTCCAATAAAAAGGGAACCTAACTTTAACTCTATAAACGCGTCCGAAAATAGTTTAAAAATTGATTTCTTTGATAATAAAAATCCCTAACTAACTGGACAAAGCACTTTCGCTTCCTTTGACCAGTTAGAACTGACCGAGTTTAACAAAAGGTTGGACGGATTTCGATCTTACCCAACAATAATAAAGTACAGAAAACTCGTATTAAAAACCAAAATAGCCCATAAGTATTTCTATTGACACGTTATTTGGAATATCGATCTAACTAGATTCCTTACATTCTAGCCCAGTAAGGTTCAGCCTGACATGGGAATGTAAACAGACATGTTAAAATAAATCATGCGAGAAAGTAAATAATTTAAAGTGCGGTGCGGGAAATAAACAAAGTAAAAGCAGGTGCAATAAATAAACAAAGTAAAAGCAGGTGCAGGAAATAAATAAAATAAAAGTAGGTGCAGGAAATAAACAAAGTAAAAGCATGTGTAGGAAATAAACAAAGTAAAAGTAGGTGCAGGAAATAAACAAAGTAAAAGCAGGTGCAAGAAATAAATAGAAACCTGCTCCAAACAGGGAGGTTTTAAATCTGGTGCAACTGGAAGTAAAATGCGACTGGAAATAAATAGTAGTTGAAAATAAATGTGGCAAGATAAACTTCTGCCGAAGTGCTCCAAACTCGATTACAGACTCGATCTACGAACTCAATCACAAACTCAATCAATAGTGCAATAATTCCCCGATGTGGAGAATTATTGCTTTACAATGGTGAAATTATATGGCTTAAGTTTGCAACTATGGTTGGATCAAGTTTGCAACTAAGCTTGGGTGGTTTGAAATGAAATAAAGAACTTATATTTATAGAAGATGAAGAATGCAGGAAATCACAGGAATGCCCCCTAACTCCTTTTTTTTGGGGGGGGGGGGGGGGGGAACCATCATCCAAAGGTGGCGCCCGTCATGGAGGCCATGGCGCCCTCCATGTGTGTAGATGAAAGGGAAGTGGGGAACATGGCAGTTGAGGCCAAAAGGAGGTGGTCCACGTCATGGCCTACCCTATGGCTGGCGCCATGGTGGACGCCATGAGTGGAAATTTGACCTAAACTCCCGTTTTTTAGCCTGTTTTCCTTCATTTCTTCAAGGGGGCTCTGGATAATTGAAATACCTGAAAAGGAAACAAAAGATAGGCATAGTACGAGAAAAAAATAATAAAAAACCTAAATAACATGTGAAATCAGAGTAAAAAACAAGTGTAAATCAAGTGTTATCAAATTCTCCCACACTTAAACCTTTGCTTGTCCTAAAGCAAAAACTCTAAATAGATTAAGAATGGTGTTAGTGAACAAGTTGGGCTGCAAGGGGCCTCTGGATTTAAAACAGGGATGTATTGATAGGTACTGACTGATTTAAACCAAGGATATCGTAGTGACACTCTTCCGTAAAAAGGACATAAGCTTTGTTCCTTTACGAACCAATCCATATCATGCCACTATGCTTAGGCCTATATTTTTCCTATTTTCAAATCCTTTTTCATTCAGGCGCAATCACATTAAGCCCGTTATCCATACATGCTCATAGTAAAGTGACCGGGTAGTGATTATGATCATAAAACGCAGGGCCCTGGTACAAAAAGTTGGTGTAACCCCTTTTATTGACCCATTTATAGTTGCGGGGGATCGGATCGTAATCTGCCCTACCAAGTTCAGCACCAAATACCTCTGAACCAACTAAAGATGGGTAAAAAAATTTTCTTTTTCTTTTTCTTCTTCTTTTGCTTTTTGCTTTTGCTTTATTTTTCAACATAAAACTTTTGTTGAGTTAAATGACTTTGTGAGGGTCACCTATCCCGAGGTTGTAGTTTATGATAAGAGCATAGCATATATATCATTCACTTCTCTTCGGTCCCCTACGTAGAGCATGGTTAGACCGGAGCTGACTGCAAGGATAAACTACTCAAGGATTTAAGAATGAAAATTTTAAGGCCACGACATAAGGGGTATCGGGATCGAATTCCTAAATTTATGAAGCTTAAGGTGTAAAAACGATGCCGATGCTTCAAAAGGGCTTTCCCAAGTCATACTACATCCTATCTCAACCAGGTCTTATAGCCCAATTAAGTTCAAAACACAATGTTTTTCTTAGAAATTTTTATCGGTTAGGCTCATGAAATGGGGGAGTGGACATACACTAGACCATACAGATATAGATGAATCGTCAAACACATGTATTATTTTGAAAAGAAAGCAAACAAGAAAACTAAAGCAAATAAAGAAGTAAAATAACGAGAAGTAAAATGCAGGAAAGGAAAAATAAAGCAAGAAAGCGAGTAAATCTCCTCCCACACTTAAATCAAACATTGTCCCCAATATTGCGAAATAAGATAAGGGAAGAGTCACCTGGTAAAGTACTAAGGCTGGATGGGTCCCTCGCCATCCTGCGGTGAATGTCTAGGATGACGGGATCGGCTGCGACGACAACTACTCTGAGAAGCCTCGGACTGGTCGAATCTGGCGGACAAGGTAATCTGTGAACTCTGAATCTCGTGAAGGTTGCCTAAAAGGGAACCTTGAGTGGCCTCCATGAGGGAGGAGTGCCTCTAAAACTGAGCTTGTTGCCTATGTTGCTCGTTGGATATCGCCTGAGATTCCATAAGACTTTGAAAGAGCGGTCTGACTGCTGTCGTGACGCCTCCATAAAACTCATGTTATCTGCCACCTGCTGTTGGATGGCAGAAAGTAAACCATCTCTTCTCTCCTCCCGGGCTAGCTGGTCACGCCATATCTCTTCAGTGATGTAGAAGCCAGGAGTCGTACCCGCAAAAGTGTTAGAAGTAGAAGGTGCAGTGTGTGCGGGTGAAGCGTGGTGGGGGGACACAGGTGGGGCATGAGGTTCATCCCTCTGCTCGTATTCTTCATCAGTATCGTGTCCGTCCCCAAGTGGAACATTAGGAGGTAATGGACCCATAAAAGGTGGAGCATCTAGATCATAGGTCCAGTTCCTCGCAATTCATACATCAATACGTCTAGTGCAAGGCATAACGACTGATGGGATAGCGACACCCCGAACCATAAGTTCAAAGCCACCCGCTCTCCTCACCTTGCACAATTTCATATCTTTTAGAAATTTCAAATTAATTATGCGGGGAGGCAAGGGTGCTAGTGTAGCTATCTCAGCGTCAAGGTGCAGAGCTCTAGCAATAGATGTAACTAGTCCCCCAAAAGCTATGGTCCCTGTGTGTCTCAGGACAACAATCATGTGAGCAATCATAAACGGGACTGAATTAATTCTTCTATTAGTGAGACTACCCTGCAAAAATAGAAGTTCTCTAGCATTTACCTTGTTTGGATTCTCCCGGCCAAAAATAGTACAGGCGAGCATATATCCAAAAATTCGAATAGTCGGGTTATAGATCAATGATGCTAAAATTCCTTCAAAAGAATTTATAGAAGAGTTTAACAATTGACGCCAGAAGGAAAATGCATCAATGGACCATTCAGAATCCAAAGGGGTCTCACAAATAGCGCAATCACCATGAGGAATACCCAACATAGCTACTAGTTCGTTGGTGCTATATTCATATTCAACATTAAACAAACGGAATTTAATCGTACCGACAGTACTAGCAGTGTCGGGGTGAACCAAATAAATAAGGGAACTTAAGAATTCCTGAGTTAGCCTCTCAAAGGTGGGCTCTTTTTTAGTAAAGATATCATGCAATCCTAGGATGTCAGCTAAATGAAAAAAAACTATGATAAAGTCCTAAAGCATTCTCATCCTTGCAATTTTTCAAGGATTTTCCGTTGTTGGTCTCCGGGTTTTCCTTCATGAAGAACGTATTCGTTGAACTCCATTTTTTCTCCTTTGGAAGAAATTTAAAAAAATGGGTTTTAAAAAATGGGTGTTGGAGATTGGGAGGAGAAAGGTTGAATTTTTATGAAGGTTATAAAAATGGATGTTGGAGTGGTTAATGGGGTAGTAGGTGGTTGATAAAATGAGAGGTGTTTGGTGGTTAATGGGGTAGTAGATGATTGAGAAAATGAGAGGTTTTGGGGTTGAAAATGGAGAAAGTGGGAGGTTTTTGAAAATCTGCCCGTTATAATCCCAGACCCCATGGCGGGCGCCATGGTCTTGGTGGCGGGCGCCATGTTTGAAAAATGGGTTGGGCTCAAATTTCTTCATTTTGTTGGTTTGGGCTTCTTTATTCCAATTTCTTCTCGTAGATGCAAACAACAATTCTTCATATGGTGCTTCCAAGGATTGGTGTATTGAATTTTTTTTCTTTTATGTTTATAACTTGAAAATAATAAACTCATAAAAATAAAATAAACAATTAATTAAAGATAAATAATAAAAATAAAAATAAAAATAAATATACTTAATCATGGTAAGTCACAAAAAATAAAAATAAAGTAGAATGCAAGAGTTAGGCATAAAAATAAATAAGTCTGGAAAAGGAAACAACATGATAAACAAAACAGAAAAATAGTGCAAATATGAATCAAGATCATCAAGGAGTAGTAGGACCCTTGGTCAACTCAGAACCATGAGCTGCAGCTAACTTACTGCGAAGATCATCCATTTCCTGTTGTAGGAGGTATGCCTCTGTAGAGTGAGTAACATCGGAAACCATAACCTAGAGAGAGAGGTCTTTAACTATCTGACGAAGTTGGGCTACCTCTCTACGCAACTCAGCAACTTGTGCATAGATGTCGAGTTGCTGCAAAGAGAAATTATTAAAGAATACAGTGGTCCTTTCTAGCGATGGACATGGATGATACTTAGGTACCAGAGGTGATTTTCGCTCGTCCACGGTCTCTCCAAGACCTTCTAAGGCATATGTACAATTGGAAGGGTTATGGACATTGGTCATCATGGGACCAGGCAAGGTAAAATAGTGAAGGGTTTCATTATCAATCAGGAGTCTATACTGGTTTGGATTAAAGTAGACTCTTCTCATCAACCCACAATCCAAACAAAAAGTAATGTCCATTGTAGTATATCCACAGTAGAAGGTAAGGTGAGATAACTTACTTGTATGACCCAAAGCAGAAGCAATCTGAGTCACTGTCCCTCCCACATGGAGGATACCTTCAGCAGACTTAGAAGTCATCATGAGATTCCACAACAGAAATATTCCACAGGCTATAGGGCGAGACTGGGTCCACAGTAGAGGAAGAAAATATCCTCCTCGCTAACATGGGTATTAGTGTCGGCTTTCCCTAGGAAAGTGTGAGCAATAACCATCTGAAAATACCTGAGAGCGGGGTTGTGAATAACAGGGGATAGCTGAGTGGAAGGATCAAGGCTCCCTCCAGCAGTAATATCTCTCCAGAATTTCTCTATGTCCCTAGTCATAAAATAGCCAACTGGTAGCTCAGGTATAGCATCGGGTGTGGCCTGGAAGCCTAGAAAGTCGCCAAACTCCCTCTGGGTAAAACAATATTCTATCCCTAATAGTCTGAAAGTGAGATATCCATCCTGGCCATTATAGGGCTCAAACTCGAATGAATTGAGGAATTCTAAGGTGATATTCCTGTAGGTCACATTTAGGTCATCTGCATACTCGTCCCACTTTAGATGGTTGCATAGATACTTGATACTGGCTTCAAAGCCAAGAGCTTCCATGAAAATCTGGTCTGGATATCTGGTCGGTGCCATGGGTCTCTGTGACAGGACCGCATATCGTTGTCTCTGAGTGTCATCTCGGAAGGAAACATGCATGTCATTAAAATGCTCCATCATGAAAAATGTAGTTAGCAAAGACGGCTAACAGGTGATTCCTGAAATCATAAATTTTGCAACTGTTAGTATAAAGATAAAAATAAAATTTGATAAAGTAAAAAGTAAATAAATGCAAGAAATAAAAATAAAAATAAACCCATGGGTTGCCTCCGATGCAGCGCTTGTTTAACATCGTTAGCTTGACGAGTAAATTTCATATAACGAAAACTGGTACTGGTGGATCAATCAGAGTGTGGCTGGAGTAGTTGTTGGGAATGTCACCTCCTTCATAGTGCTTCAACCTATGCCCATTGACGATGAATGGGCTACAAGAATTTTTCTTGATCTCGACTTCTCCAGATCTTAGGATTCTAGAGACCTCAAAAGGACCAGTCCATCTTGAACGTAGCTTGCCAGGAAAAAGTTGCAACCTGGAATTGAAAAGGAGAACAAGGTCGCCTATATTGAAATATTTCTTTACAATTCTTCTTTCATGCTAAGTTTTGGTTCTTTCTTTATATATTATAGCATTCTCATAGGCATACTGACGAAATTCCTCCAATTTATGAATGTCAAGGATGCGCTTTTCACCAGCAGTTAAATATTCCAAATTCAGGGTCTTAATGGCCCAATAGGCTTTATGCTCTAACTCGAAGGATAAATAACAAGATTTTCCATAGACTAATTGGTAAGGGGTTGTTCCAATAGGGGTTTTAAAAGCTGTTCTGTAGGCCCATAGTGCTTCATGTAACTTCTGAGACCAATCTTTTCTGGAAATTGAAACGATTTTTTCTAAGATTTGTTTAATCTCCCTATTAGACACTTCTACTTGGCCGTTAGTCTGTGGATGATAAGGTGTTGCTACTCTGTGCTTTACTCCATACTTACTCAAGAGCTTATCAAAGATTCTGGATATGAAATGTGATCCTCTATCACTTATAACGAGACAGGGTGTTCCAAACCTCAAAAATGATATTCTTAAATAACTTGACTACCACCCTTGTGTCGTTTGTGGGTGATGCAATAGCCTCAATACATTTAGACATGTAGTCCACAGCTACCAAAATGTACCTATTTCCCATTGAAGGTGGAAATGGTCCCATAAAGTCTATACCCGAAACATCAAAAAGTTCGACTTCCTAGATATTCCTCATTGGCATCTCATCACATCTTGATATGTTCCCGGTGCATTGGCATCGGTCGCACTTGACAATGTAGGCATGAACATCGCGCCATAAAGTTGGCCAATAGAGGCCTGCTTAAAGAATCTTGGCGTGCGTTTTAGATATACATGCATGTCCACCATAAGGTGCAGAATGACAGTGTCTGATGATGTCTTATATTTCCTCTTCTGGGACACAACACCTGAAAATATTATCTATTCCTCTCTTGAATAGGAGTGGTTCATCCCAGTAGAAATGTTTAACATCTTTGAAGAACTTATTTTTCTGTTGGTAATTTAGTTCAGGGGGTATGATATCTGCAACTAGGTAGTTTACAAAACCAGCGTACCAAGGTACGCTCTTCATTACTGAAATTTTTTCAAAATATTTATCTCTGTAAGGCTCAAAATCATCAGTCTTAGCTATAAGTCTGTCATAGGTGAAATCATCATTTATAGGCAATAAATCAGGTTTTAAGTGTTCTAATCTAGAGAGGTGGTCAGCGATAACATTCTCTGTGCCTTTCTTATCCTTAATTTCTAGATTAAACTCTTGGAGTAACAGGATCCATCTAAGTAATCTAGGTTTAGCATCCTTTTTATTTAATAGATAACGTATGGCAGCATGATCAGTGTAAACAATGATCTTTGCTCCAACTAGGTAGGACCTAAACTTATCTATCGCAAAAATTACTGCCAGTAATTCTTTCTCTGTTGTTGCATTTGAGTTGGGCGGTATCTAGGGTTCTTCTAGCATAATATATAACATGTAATTTCTAGTCTTTTCGTTGCCCTAGAACAGCACCAACTGCATAATCGCTGGCATCACACATGATTTCAAAAGGTTGTGTCGAATCTGGGGGTTGCATGATCGGAGCTGAAATCAGTGCTTGTTTCAAAATTTTAAAAGCTTCGAGACATTTCTCGTCAAAAACAAATTCAACGTCCTTCATTAGAAGATTAGTCAAAGGTTTTATTATTTTAGAGAAGTCTTTTATAAAACGCCGATAAAAACCAGCATGTCCAAGAAAACTTCTAATCTCCCTAATGGTTTTAGGTGGGCTGAGGTTTTCTATAACTTCAATTTTGGCTTTATCGGCCTCAATGTCTCTTTCGGAGAGACAATGTGTCATAATACTAAACCTTCATTAACCATAAAATGGCATTTTTCCCAATTTAGCACTAGGTTCACCTCTACGCATCTTTCAAGGATTTTTTCGAGGTTGGAGAGACAATCTTTAAAATTGAATCCATACACCGAGAAATCATCCATGAAAACTTCCATTATTCCATCTAGGTAATATGCAAATATAGACATCATACAACATTGAAAAGTGGCAGGGGCATTACAGAGTCCGAAGGGCATTCGTCTATAGGTGAACGTTCCATAAGGACAGATAAAGGTTGTTTTCTCTTGATCCTCGGGGTGAATAGGTATTTGGAAAAATACTGAGTATCCATCTAGACAACAAAAGTGCGAGTGTTTGGCTAGACGTTCGAGCATTTGATCTATAAATGGAAAAGGGAAATGATCCTTCCTGGTTGCTTTGTTTAATTTTCTATAATCTATACACATACGCCAACCTCCTTATGTTTGTTTAGCAATATGCTCACCTTTCTCATTTTCTATGACTGTGATGCCTCCTTTCATTGGCACCACATGTACATGGCTTACCCAATTACTATCTGATAATTGGTAAATTATACCAGCCTCTAGTAACTTAAGAACTTCTCTTTTAACAACATCGCTCATTATAGGGTTTATTTTTCTTTGATGTTCTCTTGAGGGTTTTGAGTTTTCCTCCAACAAGATCCGGTGCATGCACACTGATGGACTTATTCCTTTTAAATCGGAGATGTTATACCCCAAAGCTGAGGGATATTTTCGTAAGGTCTCTAAGAGTTGAGTTGTCTCGTCTTGACTTAAAATAACGTTAACTATAACAGGACGATTCATCTCTTTATCTAAGAATTCGTATCTGAGGTTCTTGGGAAGTTCCTTCAATTCTAAAGATGGTTTCAAAGGGCAAGGCATGGGATCGGGAGTAAGTGATAAACATTCATAAAGGTCGTCATCGAAGGTAACTTGATATTTTTGTTAGATTCCTCTCGCTTAAATTCCGATATACACTCGTCAATGACGTCGATGGCATAACAGGCATCTCCTATGACTGGTGCCATTAAGAACTTTGAAAGAATAAATTCTATCTTTTCATCACCCACCTCAAATGTTAATTTTCCTTTCTTAACGTCAATTATGGCTCCGACTGTTGATAGGAATGGTCTACCTAAGAGGATTAGGATTTCTTCGTCTTCTTTAATATCCATAACTATGAAATCAGTTGGGATATATACTGACCGATCTTAACTGGTATATCTTCAAGTATGCCTATAGGATACTTAACTGATCTATCAGCCAGTTGGAGAGACATTTTAGTCAGTTGTAATTCTCCTAAGTTTAAGCTTCTACAAACTGCTAAAGGCATAAGGCTAACACTAGCTCCTAGATCTAAGAAGGCTTTGTCAATAGTATGATTTCCTAAGATACAAGGAATGGAAAAACTTATTGGATCCTTTTCTTTCTTGGCAAGTTTATTTTCTGAAATAAAATTGCATTCGATAGGTTTGGGATCATCAAGTCTACGCTTGTTGGTCAGGATGTCTTTTAGGAATTTAGCATAAGATGGTATCTGAGTGATGGCTTCGGTGAAAGGAATCTATACATGGAGTTTTTCTATAACTTTAACGAATCTCTGGTATTGATTGTCAAGTTTGGTTTGTTTAAGTCTTTGCGGAAATGGGACTGGGGGTTTGTACGGGGGTGGTGATTTATTAGTTTTATCTTTTAATTCTGGTTCTTTTTGCTTTTCGGGTTCCTCTGGTTCCTCCACTTGGTCTATAGGCAAAACATTTGTCTTAGGTTGTGAGGGTGTACTCATGGCTGGATCCTTGGGTCCATCGTAAGTAGTCCCACTTCGTAAGGAAATGGCATTAGTTTGCCCTTTAGGATTTGGTTGAGGTTGTCCAGGGAATTGTCCTCCTGGTGTAGTTTGTGGGGCTTGTGTTTAGGCTATCTGTGAGATCTGGGTTTCATGCATCTTGTTGTGCGTAACTATCTGATCAACCTTAGTTCCCAATTGGGTGATTAGTTCGTTTACGTGAATATTCTGATTTAGGAACTCTTTGTTTTGCTAGGTTTGAGCTGAAATAAAATTTTCCATAATTTTCTCAAGGTTTGGTTTGGGTGCCACAACTTGCATAGGTTGATTTGGTCTTTGGGCTTGGAAACCTGTAGGTCTCGGAGGTGCAGAGTTTTGTATTGTTCTATTGTTTTTATAAGAAAAGTTTGGGTGATTCCTCTATCCGGGGTTGTAAGTGTTTGAAAATGGGTTTCCTTGGGTGTAGTTTACTTGGTCTGAGAAAGGCTTATTCAACAAGTTACATTCTGCAGGTTGATGTCCTTGGGTCCCACTGAGTTCGCATTCTAAAGCTACTGCGGCTACAATATTAGGGTTTTGAGACATGTTTTGAACTTTTAAGGCAAGAGCTTCCATTTTAACTTGCATCATGTCTAGAGAACTTATCTCATGTTTTCCTCATTGGGTCTCCTTTTCTCTACCATAGCTCGTTCTGTTCCCCATTGGTAATGGTTTTGGGCCATGTCCTCAATGAGAGTGCAGGCTTCTAGGTAAGGTTTATTCATCAATGCGCCACCAACGGCAGCATCGATAGACATCTTTGTATTGTAATGAAGTCCATTATAGAAGGTGTGGATGATTAGCCATTGTTCTAGGCCATGGTGTGGACAGGCTCTTAACAAGTCCTTATATCTCTCCCATGCTTCAAAAAGTGATTCTCCCAGGTTTTGGTTAAATCTAGTGATTTGGTTTCTAAGGACAACAGTTTTGCTGGGCGGAAAATATCTTGCAAGAAATACTCTCCTAAGGTCTTCCCAACTTATTGTTGAATTGGGTGGAAGACAATCTAACCAATCTCGTGCTTTATCTCTGAGGGGAAAAGGGGAATAATCTTAGTCGTATTGCCTCAGGCGAAGCACCATTGCATTTTAAAGTGTCTGCTAATTGTATAAAAGTTTTTAAGTGTTGATTCGGGTTCTCAGTAGCGAGACCACCAAATTGGTTTTATTGCACCAATTGTAGCAATGAGGGTTTTAGCTCAAAATTATTTGTGGTTATAGTTGTGTTTACGATACTTGAACTAGGTTCCTCATCTGACGGTTGGGAAAATTCCTTGAGGGGTCTTTGGTTACGATTCTCGGCCATAGTTTTTCTAATTCTACGGAGAAAATGGGTGTAACGTCCAGGTTCCGCTAAAGGATTGAATAAGGTTCAGGTGCTGCGAGATATTCGCATTAACCGGACTATGAAACTTAGTCTAGACAGTGCGACTATAGGGTGCGAAATTTGACGAAATTGTTCCCCGACAACAGCGCCAAAAACTTGATGCATAATTTATTCGTAAGTGTACGAATCGCGTCAGAGTAATATAAAAGATTATCGATCCACAAAGACCAATCGTCAATCTATTGTTTCCTATTATTACGGTGTTTAGCTAAGTCAATATTAAACAGGGAATTGAGCATGCAAAAAAGTAAAGTGCGGTGACATAAACTTCAGATATAAAAGCAAGGTCGAATGTAATTCACATAGTCATACGATATTCACAATGCTTCGGAATAGAACTACTTATAGGGAAATATTTTCTACTAAAGAAAAGAACTAATTTAATAGGAACTGTCACTTTCGCGTAATCAGAACCGAGTTTACTCTCTAATCAGACCTTCTTATCGTCACTTATAAAAAGGCGCGCATTGCGTTAAAGTAATAAACCTATTTTTAAGAAATAAAGTACTTGACCAAGTTGAAAAGTATTTTGATCTGGAATTTCCAATAAAAAGGGAACCTAACTTTAACTCTATAAACGCGTCCGAAAATAGTTTCAAAATTGATTTCTTTGATAACAAAAATCCCTAACTAACTGGACAAAGTGCTTTCGCTTCCTTTGACCAGTTAGAACTAACCGAGTTTAACAAAAGGTTGGACGGATTTCGATCTTACCCAACAACAATAAAGTACAGAAAACTCGTATTAAAAACCAAAATATCCCATAAGCATTTCTATTGACACGTTATTTGGAATATCTATCTAACTAGATTCCTTACATTCTAGCCCAGTAAGGTTCAGCCTGACATGGGAATGTAAACAGACATGTTAAAATAAATCATGCGAGAAAGTAAATAATTTAAAGTGCGGTACGGGAAATAAACAAAGTAAAAGCAGGTGCAAGAAATAAACAAAGTAAAAGTAGGTGCAAGAAATAAACAAAGTAAAAGCAGGTATAGGAAATAAACAAAGTAAAAGTAGGTGCAGGAAATAAACAAAGTAAAAGCAGATGGAGGAAATAAACAAAGTAAAAGCAGGTGCAGGAAATAAATAGAAACCTGCTCCAAACGGGGATGTTTTAAATCTGGTACAACTGGAAGTAAAATGCGACTGGAAATAAATAGTAGTTGAAAACAAACGTGGCAAGATAAACTTCTGCCGAAGTGCTCCAAACTCGATTATAGACTCAATCTAGGAACTCGATCATAGACTCAATCAACAGTGCAATAATTATGCGATGTGAAGAATTTTTGCTTTACAATGGTGAAATTATATGGCTTAAGTTCACAACTATGGTTAGATCAAGTTTTCAACTAAGCTTGGGTGGTTTGAAATGAAATCAGGAACTTATATTTATAGAGGATGAAGAATGCAAGAAATCATAGGAATACCCCCCAACTCCTTTTTTTTGGGGGGGGGGGGGGGGGGACCATCATCCAAAGGTGGCGCCCGCCATGTGTGTAGATGAAAGGGAAGTGGGGAACATGGCAGTTGAGGTCAGCAGGAGGTAGTCCACGTCATGGCCTACCCTATGGCTGGCGCCATGGTGGACGTCATGAGTGTAAATTTGACCTAAACTCCCATTTTTCAGCCTGTTTTCCTTTATTTCTTCAGGGGAGCTATGAATAATTGAAATACCTGAAAAGGAAACAAAAGATAGGCATAATACGAGAAAACAATAATAAAAAACCTAAATAACATGTGAAATCAGAGTAAAAAACAAGTGTAAAGCAAGTGTTATCAATAGACCGACACCATCCAAAAGGGAGGTTGTCGAAGAGGTCGAGAAGGAAAAACCTATTATTATTCCTCCTCCCTATACCCCAACCAATTCATTTCCTGCAAAGGTTTATGGACACTAAGTTAAACTCCAAATCCAAAATGTATGTAGAGGTATCGGAAAATATCCACACCAATGCGCCCTTGTTTGAAGTCTTGCATAAAAAGAGAAAGTTAGAGGACCATGCAACTAGGGAAATCAACAGTCTCAAGAGGGGATGGTTAGCCTTTGAGGCAGTGGATGAAATAACTAATCCCAAACTTGAAAAGCTAATACTCAAGATAGATCCTAAACGACCACCACAAGTTCAAAAGGATGAACTACCCCACAGAAGAAAGAAAAGAAAATGAGAGGGATATGTGAGATGGATTGATAAGTGTCCATGTAAACTAAAGATGATTAAAAATTCAATCGAGGAGTCATTCTCGAGAGAATCACCATGAGTGTTGACACTCTTGAGTCGTCGAGCTACCGACGTTAAAAGAAGCTCTACGTGGGAGGTAACCCACGAGTTTAAATTTGATGTCTTTGCTTTTGTTTGAGTTTGCAGAAAATAAAGATCGCTTGGCACCTATCAGTTGCATGTAGGAAACTATCGAGGCTAGCATTGATCAGGTTCTTATTCCTCTTCCCACTTTTTACTGAAAACATTGAGGATAATGTTTGATTTAAGTGTAGGGGAGGAATTTTACCGCTTTCCATTTACCGCTTCTTATTTTGATTTATTGTTTTCTAGTTTATTGCATGTTTTTAGGATTTTATTTGTTTTCAGTATTTGGTCGATTCTTTGCATGTGATGTCAAGTGTGTATGCCTGTTTTTCAGTTGTTATTGAATTTCCCCGAAAGTTTAAAATTTTAACTCGCAACAAAAAATTTATTGGATACATGACACACACACTCTGAAAGTATATAGATTGTCACACTTTAGGTTGTGTTAGAGAGACTTGAGAAAGTTTCAATAAAATCGATACCGTTATAACACCCAAAATCCCCTCATTATATGATATCGATTTTGGTACCTATTATGCTGAAACCTTAGGCTCTAGTTTTAAAAGTAGCTCTTAAGTAGTTTATATTAGCAGTCACCACCATCTTAAGCATAAACTACGTAGTGAGTCGATGAATATAAGTGAATGATCCCAAATATTCTAAAAACTTATTTGTCATAATAAATTTAAAATAGGGAATGCATCTATTAAGTTAGGTGACCCTCACCCGGTCACTTAATCCAACAGGTGTGGAACCTACAAAAATATAATAAAACAACTCATCGTCATTTGGTTCAGAGGTGTCTGATGCTGAACTTGGTAAGGCAGACTACGGTCCGATCCTCCACAACTGTGATTGGTTAAATAAAAGGGTTAGCAAACTTATGTACCAGAACCCCGAGAAAAGGATCATAGTCACTAACCGATTTCCCTACTATATGTGTGTATGGATAACGAGCTTAATGTGATTGTGCTTGAATGGATAGAGTGAAATAAAAACGAGATATATAGATTGAGTTATAATGATATGATTCAAATTGGTTTGCATAATGAGGGAGTCTTTGAACGTCGTGTCATTACGGTGTCCTTGGCATTGAACATTTAGTACCTATCGATCTAACATTAGCCTAGCAGTCGCGTATGATTAGAAGTTGTGTTGTGCCTTTGTTTCAAATCGCACTTAAGCATTTCCTTTACTATGTTGGTTGATTGCTTGAGGACAGGCAATGGTTTAAGTGTGGAGGAATTTGATAACGTGAAATTATATCGTATATTCGACGTGTTTCACATGCACATTTATATATTTTTTATCTGTTTATGTTTTTTATGCCGATATTTATTTCATTTCAGTTATTTTCTAACAGCAAACTTTCATGCACAAAAGAACAAGAAACTGACAAGAAATGAGAATAATAAAGTAAAAAAAGAAGAAAAATCTATTTTTGGCTTGTGGCCCTCGCCACATATGACCAACTAGCGTGGCCCTCGCCACAGCATGTGTGGCCCTTGCCACAACTCATTTATGTGAGTCACGTATTCAATCCTCACGGCCTTCTCCAACATCAATAACTCACGACCCAGTCCCCCAGAAATTTCTCCACGAAGTTATTTTCTGGATTTTAATCCACCCATGACATGGGCACTGAGGTCACGAGCAGATGATAAAAGTAGGGCAGTTCGATATAAAGGGGGTTCCACCATTTTCTGTTCAGAGCAGGTTATTATTCTTAGTTCTTAGGCAGAAAAGTTTACCATGTAAAAGTGGTAGTTTCTCACATCGAGGAACTACCACACCATTAGATTTAGGTTTTATTTCTTTTATTTCAATTTCATACCCGATTTATCAAGCGTGACAACATATTATGAATTCAGGTTCAAGTTATTGTACGCAAAAATAATTTTAGCAATAATTCTAGTTTCGTTTATTTCTACTTTTACAGATGTCATGATTTATTGCATTTCTCATTTCCATTGTTTCGTTTGTTTAATTTAATTTCCATGTTGTTCTTAATTGCGATCTTTATGTTTATTTTGTTTACGCTTAATTTCATGTTTAGCTAATTGTTTTGAGTCTGGTATGTGAGGATTGTCGTTCCCGATGAGATTCGGTAATAAGTTAGCCTAATATCTGTTTGAAAATTCAGGTTCAGTGTTTGTTTTTAAACTTAATTTAAATAGCTTTGTCACGACAGTGAAATGTTACTTAACAAGATTTTATCACGAGAGTGGGAAATTAACTAAGATTCGAGCCGACACTACGAGAGTTTGGGGGTCGAACCAGATAGTAGAAACTAGGCATTAATTCTAAACACGGTGAGAGCGCTTTAAGATTAATTAGAAATTGTTCAGTTTTTAAAACGCGTTCCTTGATTCAAGTGGGCGAGCAAGAAAAAAACCCTACGGTTAATGAGCATGACTTTATTCAAAACTACGAGAGTGTGAGATATTGTCTTTAAATTGATATTTTCTACTAAACACTTTGCTAACGTTAGTGTAAGCCAACAAGTTACAGAGTCCCTAAGATACACAAAATCCACATTTCGGTCTCTTTCTTTTATTTTATATTTCTTTAATATTATTTTAGTCTTTATTTTAGTCTTAGTTTCCCCTTAATCAATCATTCATTAGCTTTAGCTTTATAAAGCAACAATAGATTACAGTAGGTTGAAATGGTCTTTATGGGTTCAACAATCTTTTATATTACTTCGATATTTTCGTGCACTTGCGGGCACATCACTATCATCTAGGCAAAATCTCTAGAGGCATCAGATAATGATGTGTAGTAATGAGGCAATTGGAGTCAACTGACCACCTCTTTGTGTTGTGCGAGATTGCTTCAACTATCTTGTATAGGGTGTTTAGATGGTTGGGACGGCCAGGACCTTTGTCGTAGTCAATTTTAAGGGTGTTTGTTATGTTATATGGAATAGGGGAGAGAAAGGTGGTGTGTTTAGGCCTATTTTCGATATTGCATTCCATGATATGCTTTATTTGGACTTTTCACAAAAGATTATTTTTAGTTAAAAACGCTTGTTGGATAATCACTAGATGTCTTCGATTATTACTCTGGTGTGTTAGTGAGTTCACAGTCATGCTTTGGTTTTTTATGTTTCTTTGTTAGACTGAGAGTGAGACCCACTCATTTGGGGTGTAATGGTGGCCAATGACCCTCTCGTTATTTTGTCAGGTGTTTGAGACTCTTTCCTCCATGTAGCTCTCTCTAAAGGTCTGTTGTGTTGTGGCTTTAGTGTGGATCAAATTAGGAGTCGATAAGCGTGTTTCTTTTTGGTGCTAGGTTGTATGGTTGTGTCTATCTCGTTATTTTTGTCATGTTGCTATTTGGGTTGCCCTTTTTAGATAATTTTTTCTTTCAAATTAATTTATTCTCTTTTGTTCGTTTTGATTTTGATTGTTTTAGCGCACTATTTGGTAATACTTTTTTCTGCATGCGAAATTTGGTTTCTTTCACTTTTATTTTTAAGAAAATGCTAATGAATACTCCAAAGACACTTCTTAAAGATTTAGAAAAATACGTGTTCTTTAAAATGTATATATTCAATACATTAGAAATTAAAATAAATAACTTTTTTTTAGAAAATATTTTCTTTAAATGAAATCCTTAAAATTCAATTCATTAAAGATACCAGCATGCAATTAAAACTCATGAATATCAATAAAATTTACTTTAAAAAATTAACAAATCGTTGTTAAATAGAACTTTGTAACAAATTTATCAAATTGTAATAAAATAGAGTCCAAAGATTCTAAAATTTTACTGTAAACAACTCTCTCAACGGAAACACGTCAAATCGATGTTAGTTAAAGAATCCTGATCAGCACTTGATGAGCATACAACATGCACCATAAATTTCTTCACTGTGAATATTTTAAGGTAAAAAACATGTTCTAACGTGGTGTGTATGTATTGGGTAAAAGTGTGACATTGCATTAATAATTGGGTGAGAAATATGGCTTCTTTGATTGATTATTCCTAGAAGTCCCCGACTGTTTTTGACTTAAATTGGATGCCTGTCTAGATGCTTCAACACACTTTCTCAAGGTTTAACTTATGACACTACAAATCATGTTAACATTGCCACATTAATTATTAATTTTTGTATGAACTAGTTTGTGGCCCTGAGCCACTCTTTCTAAGGAAAAATACTACTATAACTGCTCCTCATTTTCACTTGATCAATGAGACTACAAACATCCTTGTGTGTTTGGAAAATCACTTTCTTCCATGCGTCATTTATTGTATAGCTACACTGCTACACATAAAATCAATACGGACGGACGTTAAGTTAGTTCAAATAATATCATTTTTAAAATTACGAGGGTTGTTCACTGCCGTTACCAATTGATTAAATGGTATGGAATAGGTGATCTCTCAATCTATTTGGAATAAACAATTCATTTAGATGTATCGATCAAAATTTAATTATATCAAACAATTATCCATACAATGCGCATCGCTTCACTTCATACAACTCTTATTATACAGAGAAAAAAAACATGTCATTTCAGATATTCAAATTCATTCTCACTCTTACATTACTCCTTGTTCTCTTACTGATTTATACGTCGGGGTGTTAGCTTTGAAGGTCATCTCCCTCTCTGCCACGCCAAAAGCACAAATCCACCACAACAAAGTAGTATCTCATCATGTCCCCAATCATTTCTAGTTCTTAACCGAACAGTGGTGCTGTTTGTGAAAATCGACGTCTTATTTCCGTGAATACCACGTAGAACAATTGTTTCTCCCTCGTAGATCTAGACCTCTGATTCTTCTTCATAAACACCAATTTCTACTCGAACGACCTGATACCAAAATCCTAAAGCTATGATGAATTCGAAAGTAACTCATTTGACCAAAGTCGTCGATGTAGCTGCTGAAGCTAGTTAGACTCATCCTCCTCCACCAGAGATGGATGATCCAATGTTAGTAACTTCTCTTCCCGTTCCAACGCTGCATATCTGACTCAAAAGGAGTCTAATTTTTGAACTTCTCAGCCTTTGCCCTACTTTATCAAGGTGAACCTATGACCCGACCTCTTATACAACCTCTAGTACTTGGACAAGAGATGATCCCTATACTATTACAAAAAGCATCTATCGCCACGATTAGAAGAAGCATTCTACCACAGATGGTGGTCCATGGTAATTAAGGATGCAATACGCCAAAACTGCTTTTAGAAAGCGCTTCTAAATCAAAGAGCTGCTATATATCGTGATAAAATTTTAAATTTTAAAACCATATACATTAGACAACGCTTTATAAAAAGCGCTGCCTAAAGTTAAGAAGACGCGCTGCCTAAGCCACACTTTAAGCAGCGCTTTATGAAAGCCCTGCCTAAGGTCAATTAAAATTGAAATAAAAAATAAATTTTAGAAAGCGCTGCCTAAATTCAAAGCGCTGCTATAAGTCCAACAGTAGAAAGTGATGTCATAGGCCCAAAGCGCTGCTAAAGGCTTACGTTAGAAAGCGTTGTTATAACTTTAAAAGAAATTTGAGAAAAAACGCAACTAAAGGCCTACTTTAGAAAACGCTTTTAAGAAGCGTTGCTTAAGGCCATACATACCCACAAAACACTACTAAAGGATGTGTTTAGAAAGCGCATCATATAAGCGTTGTTATAGGGCATACATCAGAAAGCGCTTTTTAATGAAAAAGTGCTGCTAAAGGTAATACATCAGAAAGCGCTTTCTACGAAGCGCTACCTAAGATCATTAATTTCTTATTTCTAAATTAAAAAAACGAAAACCCTAAAACTCAAAACAGGTTTATCTGTAACACAAATCTCTATTTCGAACATTCTCTCAAATTTCTCTGCAACCTTCATTCATTAACTTGCAAGAACGATTCATAACTTCAACGCGAATCTCTATTGTTTCGTCATCAGCATCGGAGAATTGTCGGACCTAGCATCAGCATCGGAGAATCGTCAAACGATTCATAACTTGTAAGTTCTCTTTTCTTTTCCTCAAATATATGACATTTACAAGTCCATCGGTACTTGTTCCTGATAATCACATAAAAACCAATTTGTAAGTCTTGCAGATTCACCGTCCAATAGATACCCTTGGGGACAGAGAGTCACTATTCTCTTTTTATTTTCACATTTATTCTTTCAATAAAAAAATTCTTTCCATTTCTCTGTTTTCCATTAATTGTGCTATTCTTTGACTTACCTTCATAATAACAAGCTGGATAGATTTTGGGTCGGCATCTCCTGCTTTGGATTATAGTCAAATTGTACTTTAGAGTTTAGATTGTACATTTTGGTAGAAGTTATGCTTCGACTAGTATCTATAACCTTTTAATGTGTTGAGTGATTGATTTTGCAAGTGTTCAAATCTAAGTCAGAGTTTATATCATGGAAAGTTAAGGAATTGTACAGGGAAGGAGCTGGGAAGGGACTATTTGTTTTGGGCTTGGTTGTTGTTGATAGAAACTTTGTGATTTGCGTTTAAATTATATGCTCCATTTTAACATAATTTAGTATACTCTTTATATGTTTGTTTCTGTTACACTATTGTTAAAAGTAATTGATAGGCGTAAGAAGACATAAGTTTAATTCACCATATATCTAACTTTCCATGGTCTCCCAAATTTGGTTTCTCTTGCAATGATTTGACTTGTCTCTTGATTTTTCAGTTGTGAAGGATTAACTTTTAAACCATTGAGTAAATGTGCTATGTATGTAACTTCCCAGAAGTCGCGCATTTGGCTAAAAATGAAGAAAGACTATCAGGATAAGTATGGATTCTTATACTGCTAATTCATAGTGTGTTAGTATATCCTCAAAGAGAAACTAAGAATGGGTAACCTTTAAAGAGAAACTAATAACCTCATATTTTCAGGATGTGAGTGTCGTGAATCACCAACGAGCATCAAGTCCCCCATATTCATACAGAAAACGGCGTATGGGATATGCATGCTTACAACAAAGATTGGTGAGTATATATAAATGCTATGATATACTTGTTCATCATGTGTTACAATTGATTTTATTATTTCTCTTAATGTGTAGTTAGAAGAGGAGAAAAGTCAAGAAATATCTCATCCGGAACATGTTTTGTGAAAGGCTGCCCTGGTGGGTAAGGATGTAGTGGTTAAGGAAGACGTGCTTCAAATTTATGAGCAATGTGTAAGTATATCAATATTCCTTTAATTAAATCAAAATTTTATTAACATAAAGAATTTATGCGTTTTAATCACCACTAATTTATTTCGATATGCATATGAATTTCAGGAGAATCTATCTCAATCTTTAACTCAAGCTGAAGACCATGATTGCAGGAGCATACTTAGTCGAGTATTAAATATTCTTGAGTATACCGATCATGTGAGGGGTAAGGGATCCGGGGTGACTCAAACATCTTTGGGTAACCATCAAAAGAGGAAAGGTCATAACAATAAATAAGTGATAGAAGAGTTAGACAAATTAAAAGCTAAAGTTCGTGAGTTGGAAAAGGATAAAGAAAGATACATGTCAGAAAGGCAAGGTTCATGGTTCAAGGATACTAGTGACAAATATAGTATCAATTGTGATTTCCAACAGAAAATTCCAGAGGTAATATATATTATTATGAATTAGCACAATTTTTTTTAATTGACATATATACACATTAACATTTTCATATTTATTATTGGTTTAGAGAATTTCACCTTGTCAGCTCTATTTATTGTCACCGACTTATTGCATGGTTGGAAAGGGAAAAATGCATAACAATTTGGGAGAAGTACTTCACCATAAACCACTCCCTGCTGGATTTTTGAAAGTATCAATTGATATTGCTTTAGAGAGGGATGTGCCATTACCTTTGCCTGACGATATTTCAGAGGCAACATTGGTGGGAGAGGCAATAGGATCGTATGTTGCATGGCCGTCAAACCTCATTTGCATAGATGATGAGGTATGTTGAAAACCATTATAAACCTTTGAGTATTCAAATTTTTTACGACCATTTAACGTACATTTTTATTCATAGTAATGTTAGACTCCTACAAAATCCAAATCAAAAGATAAGGGAATTACGCGGCAAATGGAGTCAGTTGCATCCAAAAAAGAGATAAATTGATATATATTATACATATAAAAAGTTAATTCAAGATATTATACTTCACCTAACTTATATGCATTTGATATTTAGATTCATGCTAAAGAGATGCAACAAGTCAATATGGGTAAGAAGCCTGAAATTGGCAACATGTCCACACAAAAAAAAAGGATGTTGCAAAGTCCACGGCTAGAAAAAAGACTACTTCTCGGTATAGGTCGTTCCTTCAAATATTAATGGGAATATCAGATTTGACTGAAGGATGTGCTCGTAATATACCTATGGAGGAAGATATTTTAGGTTTTTCCTATTACGAAACAATAAGTAAAGAGGACGTGGATCAAGTTCTTAGACATTGGGAATTAGGCCTCGGTGTTATCAATACATACATCAGGTATACTCCGATCAACTTTATTTAATTAATTGAACAAATTATCTACTCATTTCAATTATTGGTCTTAATGTTAATGATATTTTTATTTAAGTTTCATGTATGCCAACTTGATGCGCCCGCATCAATTGGACCAAAGATTATGTTTCTTATCTCCAAACAATATTAACTCACTATTAATCAAACAAAGACAAGATGAAGTCAAAGGGTACTTTGTCCATACATTTATGGCCAACAAAGATACAAAAAAAATATTTTTTTTCATTTAATACTGGCAATGGGTAAGATTTTCATTCAAAATTCATGTATTATAATTTTTAGTGTTTTGACGTTTTGTAGAAAGCTTCCATCTAACCTTTGTTAATCTTACAGTGGACACTGGTTGTTGGTTGCGATTAATCCAATAAGATAAATTGTATTTTATTTGGATTCATTAAAAGATGATTGGACAAAATACCCAAATATGAAGGAGATGGTTGATACGTAAGTTAGATTGTTCTAAATCTTCGTTTGTATACTTATTTACTTATTTGTGTGAGATTGTTCTAAATATTTGTTTATATTTTGTTAGAGTTATAAAAACAATTTGATCACAAAAAGATACTCAAGTATCAAAGAGTAAAGCAAACAATATTACAGTGATCAGAGTGCAGGTATATTTTCACAATTTCGATTATATTAGTGATGCTACTTGATAAAACAAGTTAAACTATATATCCTGATATATATTCATATTTTTTTTAACCTGTAGTGTCCTCGTCAGCGTAATGGTATAGATTGCGGTTATTTCATGTTGAGGTTTATGAAAGAAATTATTCTTTTGAATCAAATAGAGATTCCAACCATGATATGAGTTTCTAACTTATGATTTATTTTAATATATTTAATACATTTCATCTAATTGATTAGTTTTAACTAAATCATATTATGTTATATTATGTAGTACTTTGATGAATACAAGTCTTCTACTTACTCGAAAGATCAATTAGACAAAATTAAGGAGGATTGGTATCAACACATTATTGAGATGAGAATTTTATAAGGTATTGTGACACTTTCATTGATGAGAATTTTGAGTATATATAAGTTTGAGTTTTGATGAGATACTATGTCGTCATTAGTATGGTAAATTGTGTTGCAAAGTTGTTGTTATGTGGAAGGTTACTTAGGATGGTATTGGATTTAAATTCAAATAAAGTTTGTTTGTATCATGGTATGAATCGGGGAATTTTTAATGGTGGATTATAACAGATTCTTGATTTGTTTTTGTTACATTGATTTATGTTAAATTATAATAGTTATAAGATTTAATTGTTATATATATTGGTTTTAATATATATGTATTTGTTGGTTTTGTTTCAGGTAGGTGCATGTGTAGAAGATATAGAGATAACAAGTTCATTTAGGATTCTTCATTGTTGTTGTTTGTAGAGAAGATAGTAGAGAAGAAAGCAGCTATAGAAGATAGTAATATGTACATTTTGTGCATACTTATCGGATTATACACCTGTATATATAAATATGTAAATTTATGTATATATAAATTATTGAATTCTTCAAGTTGTATCCCATTTATGTATATATAAATTATTGGATTAAAGTTGTATATATAAATATGTAAATTTGGTGCACACTTATTGGATTGAAGTTGTATATATAAATATGTAAATTTGGTGCATACTTATTGGATTGAAGCTGCAAATTTATGAAATTTGGTGAAAATTTGAAAGACAACGCTTAAATTTTAAGTGATTATTTGTACACTGCGCTTAAAATATAAGTTGAATATATTAAAAAATCCGTGAATATTAGACAACGCTTTAAACAAAAAAGCGCTGCCTATATTGGGGAATAAAAAGCGCTTGTGAAATACAAGGCGCTTCCTAAAAGAGACTTTATAAATTGCTTTTAAAGAAAGCGCTGCCTAAAACATAAAAAAATTAAGAAAAAAATACATTACACAACGCTGTCTAAAGTGAAAGCGTTGCTATAGGCACACTTTAGAAATCGCTTCTAACGTAAAAAGTGCTGCCTATAGGGGCCTTTAGAAAGAGCTTATTGAATAAAGTGTTGTCTAAAGGCTACATTAAGCAGCGTTTTCACATAGACAAAAAATAATATCTTTACTTACAGCAGCGCAGGAATAGACAACACTTTTAAGCGCTGTCTATGGCAAAAAAAAGTGAAGTTTATTACCTTATATGGCATAGTGATGTGATAGTAAGTGTGTTACTTTTCACCACGGGTTAAAGTCCATAGTGAAAATTTGAATAACACGATACATTCCATCATGATTGAAAATTCCAACGATGGTGAAATGTAGTCAGCCCACTTTTTACCCAGTTGGAACTTCCAACCATCGTGAAAGTCAGTCAACCCACTTTACACCATGATTGAAAGTTCGAATCGGGGTGAAAAGCCAATCAATCTAATTTTTCATTTTTGCTACATGCTTTGGCTGACTATATTAAGAACTTTTATCACAATATAGAATATTAATTTTTTTTAACACAATAGCAACAGGAACACAAACAAGAACAAGAATAAGAACAATAAGAGCAAGAACAAGAACAACAAAACAACAATAGCAAGAACAACAAAATAAAATCAATTAATCGTTAAATATTAAATCTTAATAACAATAATAACAACATCAACAAAAAAATCAATAGAATCGTTAAACATTAAATCTTAACAGCAACAACAACAACAACAATAAAAATTAAATCAATAGAATCTTTAAACATTGAATATGAACAACAACAACAAAAACAAGAAAAATAAAATCGTTAAACATTAAATCTAAACAACAACAAAAAATAACATCATTAAACATTTTACTAGATATAACAACAACAAATAACATTTCTAACTTGAATCCATATTTTCCTTGCCTATTTCAAGTTGGATAAGAGATGATGGAGTTATGGAACTCATTAATAACTATGGTAAAATGGGCTTATAAATGAAAATGAAAGAAAAACGCCTAAATGAATAGATTTTACCATGATGAACTCTATGACCGAGGTAAAAGTGTGTTACAAAATGTGAATTATGTAGTAGTGCTAGCCTCCAAAAGCTACAAGCCAATTTAGGCATGTAAGGAGAAAATGACTTGCTGAATAACATGTACAACTTGGTGCATCACCATTACTCCCAATTCATAACAAACAAGATCCTAAGAATTTAAGAAAACTTAAAATACACCTGTGTCCACCAGAGCGACCACACCACATGAAGTTACTACACGACCTCCAAGCCTCCACTAAAGTATGGGACATCGGACCCCTCCTTTAGATTCTAAACACCGGGGGTGGCATACTCTACCCGAGGCTTGTAGATGTCTTAGGTCATTGACATATCATTCCTGGAAGATATAAAGGTACAGCGTATATGCTCCTGTCACATAACAAAAAAGGATCTCATTGTAAACATGCATCCTTGATAAAAGAATCCTTAGATCCTCATAGAAACCTTTGAAGTTAACTGACTACGAAGGGACCGAAGATCCTAATGAGCATGTGGAGCATGTATATAACAAGTTGGATTATTACCACATCCACAAGGCTATAAAGTTTAAGCTCTTTGTGCTAACTCTCAATAGAGAGACCATGATATGGTACAAAACCCTTCCGGACAGAAGCATTGAATAAGGTAGGGATCCATGTGACTCCTTAACTTTCTTGTTTATCACCAAAAACCAATAACTAACAACTATGTAGTTCCTCAAAGGAATCACACAGGGGAAGAAAGAAATCCTACGCGAGTACATTAACAGTTTACTAAAGTGACTGTGGTAGTGGGAAGAACAAACAACATGTTATACATATGACTCCACACACAAGTGGGGGTGAATTCTGTGTTTTTTTTTAATTTGAATTTGAAAAACTTTTAGGATCAGTTTCAGAGTTTAAAAACATTTTAGAAAAGTTTTAGAAGTAAGCAGTAAAAAATAAAATGAAAAAAATACAAAGTTAAGAGATAAAGATATTACACCATAAGTTATAGAGGTTCGATCAAAAGAAAAATACCTAATCCTATCCCAAAGATTTGTTATTGAGATTCTCCAATAACCTAAAGAGCTTTTAGTAGATTGAACTCTCGAACCCCCTTATACAAGAAAAATGAAGTTTGTGGCTAACTTCCAACCCAACAATAAATAAGGAGATAAGCATTAAGTCTTTCTTTAAAACGATGGATCGAAGTAGTTAGTTTTATTTCCATCAAGAAACTTAGAGCAATTAGTATTTAAGCTTCAAACCAAGATTTTACACGGGCTGATCTTGAACCTCGATAAGCTCTTGATCGGGCTTAATTCACGAACCTGAGAGATTTTATACTGGACTTATATCCAACCTTATTAAGCTTTTAATCGGGCTTAGCATACGAATTAAACAGAGGTTTTACATAAGATAACCACCGACCAACTTGAGATTTTAATATCGGGCCACTCTCGAACTTATGATGACTTTTGAATGGGACAAGACTTCAAACTGAACCGGTGACTTAGTAACTAAATCCATAAACCGAAGCTTTTACAGGGTTTAACTTTGAACCCAAATGAGAAATCAATAAATGGATGAATTATACCTCCAAGGTAAAACCAAAAGTTCTTTGGTGAAATTACAATATTACCCTTCTAGAATTACAAATGTCTCACTTGCAAAAGAACTTTCTCGAAAGTACTACGGCTAAATTTAAGTGAGATAAAGTGAAGAAAAATATTTTAGCGAGAGACGTTTAGGAGTAAGGTATGATAACTCACGTTATTGGATGCAATATTATGAGGGAAGGACCCTCTATTTATAGGCTAGAGGTTGACACAAAAAATGAAACTTTTTGTTGCCAGAATTGACGAACCAATTGATTTACATATGCGCCAAATGATTGGTTTGCCTAAAAATAATCAATTAGAAAGTGTCCAAAGGCAAGAAAAGATATATAGCCATTACCATTGATTAATATGTTGTCCTAAATATTTAGGGCACATTTTTGCACTAACCCAATTGATTGGGCATAAGTGCGAATCGAGTGACCCTTATGAAAAATTGCTCAGAACTTTCCTGAATGCTCCCAATTCATCTGGCACGACTTTAAGACATTTTTAGAAATATTTCCCTAAGAAAAATAAGTTATAAAACTCGTTTTAGTGCATGTATTATTATTTGTATAACTTTTCGAGAAAACCCTTATGCTTTTATAACTCTTGTTCACTTAGGTGTGTTAGGTCGAGCTTTCACACAATTCAAGACTTGTTAGATGCTTCAATCTTGTAGGCACTTTATTAAACTTTACTTTGATATGATTCTTGAGTCATATTCCGTTTAGGTGCCAATCATCAGATGACTTTATAGTAATCTTTAAACCCTAGATTTGTTTGCTTGGTCTGGTTGCATCTTTGAGCACTTGGTAAGCTAACACTTAAATTATTAGTTGCTATCATTAAAAGAATATCCAATACTTCCTTGATCACAAAAACTGCAAAACATGATTCCATATTCTCCCACCTTTTAATGATGACAATTCATCTCTTAGGGAGGTAGTAAAAAATAACAGATATATGTTTAGAGTGATTAAAATTAAGTAGAGAGTATACTCTACTCCCCGAAGATTATACTTTTCCACTTTGTTAAAATAAAAAATATGGATAAATATGCATTGTGATAGTTTAAATATGCAAACTTATTGTCACATATTAATTTAAGAAAGGAAAAACATCATTCTTTAATTAAAGATTGCTAAGAATTAAAATTACAAAAGGAAATTTGCAAAATTGAAATAGTACAAAAATCAGGAAATTACGGAATGAGAAATAACAAAAAAAGCGAACATCCTAAGACACATAAGTGAGTCTATTCATTACCATAAGCATCACCATCCCCTGTGACGATTTTCTTGATCTTTGTGTCTTCAACTTCTTCCTCCTTGATTATTGGGTCATATTTTATTTCTTTGTGTTTGACGAGATTTTTTATTTCTCTGATAGCAGTATAAGTGATAATATGGTTGGTTGAGTCTATAACTTCATCCATGGTATCAATGTTGAAGGTTTCTAATAGCTTGGTGATCATTGCGCCATAAGGGAGTCTTATTGACTTGTTCTCTTTGGAGCGAATCATGTGGTGAAAAAATCATTCTACCTAATTTGTTGGAGTTTCTTGGGTTAAAATTGAGAGGGGGGTATAATATCTTCTCTAATGAAATATCTATTTTTCAAATTTATTGGAAAGAGGATTTTAGTTTAAAAGCAATGGATGGTGTGAACTTTTGGTTTTAAGTGGCTTGATTTGAAAATGGATTTTATTTTCTCCATGGGATTGATAACAAGGTGGTTTAAGGCCATGAAGTGTTTGAAGTTTCTAAATCCTATGGGTATTTCATGGGTGTAGGATTTTACCTCCAAAGGTAACTTTAAAACTCTCCAAAAATTCTCCTCATGGATATATATTTCCACTCCTCTTACCAATGATCTTAGTGAGGTTCATACAATTATTAAGTTTAAGTAGAAGACTTTTACAAGGTCATGGATGATTCTATCGGGTACCTATGTAAAGAAATATTTTAGAGAGGCTTGACATATTTGATGGTATGGTTTGTGACTTCTTAAGAGTATTGACTCCATGTACCATGGTTGACTCACCTTCTTTCCTAGGATCATCATATTCTCTTGCTTTTTATTTTTTTAGCCCAGCAGTGAAAATATCCATTTTTGGGATATCTTCATATTTTTTACTCTTTGAAGAGGACATGGTGATAATTATGACGCGAGATCATAGAGGTTCAGTCAAAAGGAAAAACCTAATCCTTTCCCCAAGATTTTTTCTTGAGAGTATCCAATAATCTTAAGAGCTTTTAGTAGGTTGAGCTCTCAAATCCCCTTATGCAAGGAAAATGAAATTTATGGCTAACTTCCAACCAAAAAGTAAATAATGAGAGAAGCAGTGAGTCTTCCTTCCAATAATGAATCGAAGCGGTTATTCTTGTTTTTAACAAGAAACTTGAAGCAGTTAGTCTTAAAGCTTGAAATCAAAATTTTACAAAAACTGGTCTTAAACCTTGGTGAGCTTTTAATTCGAGATGAACTCACAAACCTATGATATTTTATACCAAGCTTATCTCCAACCTTATTAAGCTTCTAACCGGGCTTAGCCTATGAACCGAATAAAGGTTTTACACATGATAACCACAAACCAACTTGAGATTTTAATACTGCGCTGGTCTTTGATGAAGACTTTTAAACAGAATGAGCCTTCAAACCAAACCTATGACTTATTAACTAAATCCTTAAAACAAAGTTTTTATAGAGTTTAGCTTCGAACCCAAATATACAATTCCTAAATGGATGAATTATTCAACCAAAGTAAAAACAAAAGTTCCTCGGTAAATTTATAATACTACCTGTTGTACCCCAAAATTTGCCCTCGCTTTTTTTTTTCCACAAGAAATCACAGCTTCAGGCGTTTCCTGATTTTTCAAACTGGCTCAAGAATCGGTCAAACAAACTTTTCTCGTCGGTTAGACACAATTAGGGTTTTATTGATTTTCAGGGCTCTAGAATGTTTCAAACAGTTGGCTTGGGGTTTTGGTTGATTTTGGCTCAACTTCGATCAGGCGAACGCTTCTTTGGCATTTAATCAGGAATTAGGGTTGTTCATGCGCGGTTCTTCAGAAAGATTTAATTATGTGGTGCTTTGCAAGTTATTCCGAGATTTGGTTTGAATTCGCATTGTTTGACTTAATCAGTAAAAGAATGCATTTGGATTGAATTCACGTTTGTTTGACTGAATCAGTAAAATGGATACATTCAGTTTGAATTTGCAGAGTTTGGTAAAAATCAGTAAAAGGGGAATGCGTCTGATCAGTTGTTGTGATTAACTGTTTGTTTTGCTTTGGATGTTGGAAATGCCAGGTTTAACTGATCAAATGCTAAAGCATTGTTTATTTAAATTATTTATTATTCTAAGATTAAATGATTGGAATTTATTTTCAATTATTATAATTAAAGAATTATAAATAATAAATAAACAATTGGAGAAGAAAAGAATTAATTAAATAAAAGGACTTTTTATTTATCTTTAAATTATTTGTATAATTGTTTTTGTTTACAAAATGTTTACAATAATAATATTACATTTATTTAAATTTAAATAAAAACTATCCTAAATATTTTTCTAATCTTCAATTCTTCATCTGCTATCCCTTGCTCCAGTACTCCATGGAATTTTATCTGCAAAACAAAGAACAAAAGAAAAGTTAGAAGCAGATAAATAAATAAAAGAAAGACAGATAAAAAGTTCATCATTAAGGGCAACTGACTGGGATCAGTTAACCCTCTCTGCAAATCACGGGATTTCTCCCGGTTCACAAAGAGGGATGAATATTTATTTGCTAATCATGAATGCACAAAGTTGAAAAAATGCAAAGTTTGTCAACATACTGCATATTTCAAAAACAAACTGAACTAGTCCTAACCACAAAGTCCAAACTGAAATTCCAAACTGTCCAACAAACTGTCAAAGATGTACAAGGCTACCCAAGTTGTCCACAAGATATCAAGATATCAAAGATATCAAAGTATCAAAAGGTACAAAGTGCAGCACAAAATCTGGAGGAAAAGGGACAAATATGCAGAGAAAGATTAATATGCAAGCAACATAACTCATTTTCATCATTTCCCAAGTGTGTCCCTTTCAGAAAAAGTACAATGCAAACATATTTTAATATTTTGACTGTACTGGAGAGAGAAGAAGAGAGCAAAGAAAGCAGGCTTACAAGGCTTTAGGCATGGAGAGAAATATGAAAAGAAACAAACTGAACACAGTAGAGAGGGCAGAGTATCAAAGAAAAATATAGTAAAAATATACATAACCTGTAACATAAACCTCAAAGCCAACAAACTGTTATAACAACAACAAAACCCTTCAAAAGAGTAGGGAGTTGATAACCTGTTTTCAAGCCTCAAAAAAATTCAAAAAAACTGTCAAACAAAATACAAAGCCAATTCTCAAGGTCAAAACGAAAACCTCAAGAACCTGCTATCTCAAAACCAATAACCATGGTTTAAACAACCAGAAAAACACTAAACTGTCCAACACAACCAGTATGGCCTAAACCATAAAACCTGTGAATCTTGTCAAAGCCTAAAACCAAAACTGAGTTCCAATAACTCAAACTGCAACATAAACCAAAAACATACATACAACCTGCATTCAACACAACCAATATGGCCTAAACCATAAAACCTGTTCAACCTGTTTTCAAGTTCAAGACAATAAACCAGTAAAGCCATCACCAAAAACTTTACACCCGTCAAGCCAAATATCGTGTAACCATGGCCTGAAAAAACTAGTAAACTCATCAAAGGTCAAAACTGTTGAAACAAAACCAGGCCAAACCTGAAGCAAACCCAGCCAAAAACACCATCAAACCTTAAACCACTGTCAATCCAACCAAAGCCAAAAACCAGAATACCAAATAACACGACTCATCAAACCAATGTCCAAACCCATCAAGCCTCAGAGTTGTTCCATCATAGGCCAATAAAAAAAGGCAACTGAAGCACAACAAAGAAGAAGAGAGGAAAAGTATTCGAAGGCAACAGTCAAGCATACAAACGAAGGCAACTCATTCAAGCATCAAAAGCCCTCAGACAGTATCATCACTGGGCAAAGGCAACTGAAGCACAGCAAAGAAGAAGAAAGGAAAAGTATTCAAGCATCAAGCCCACAGAAAGAAGAAGGAAAAGAAGCGTGCATAGGAAAAAGCAGGGTCGACAGAAAGAAGAAGAAAATATCACATAGAGGTTTTCAACATCATCATCAAACCATAAATCAAAGGGAAAAAGACAGAGTACCAGGACTCCAAGCCACCGCGCTTCACTCCTCCGCCAGCAAGCCTCCAGAACGCCTCTTCCTCCTCCTTCATAAAGGTAGCTTTGTTTTTCTTTTTTCCTTTCCACCATTTCAGCAGAAACCACATGTAAAATAAAGTCAGAATCAAAATGGACACAAATCATAAACATGCAAATTCATGAAAAATCTAATGCGTTAAAGGACGAATCATCACCTCTACACCGTATCTCTGAGCGACACATGGGGAAGAAGAGGCGTTGGTGGTTCGGGAAAGGGAAGGTCAGAGGCGAGAGCATGAGAGCCACGAAGAAGACGAATCAAGAACGGAGAAGAGCACCGCGCTGTACCCTTTGCTAACCCTAGCATTTCCCAACTGAAAACAAATAATCAAACCCTAAAAAAAACTTGTCTCAAGCAGATGGGCCATAACCATTTCTCATTACGCCTAAGCCCAACGAGTTTCCAGTTCATACCCCCTGTTCTATTCAGTTCCTCTAAATTGCATATGGGCCTTAAATATCTTTAGACCCATTTAACTCTTAAACTCTTTTTTACTTATCTCTTTTTCTACAATTTTAAACTAACTTAAATTTTGTAAATTAAAATTAAAATTACTTTAATTCCTTTTTATACAAATTTGCTTTACATGAATTTTAGGGTTAATTAGATTAATAGATTCTTATTTTAATTTTCCTTTGTGTATAAAAAATACTAACATAATTAAATAAAATACAAAACATGACAATAATACATTAATACCTTAATACATAAAAGTACATTATTTAAAACACTTTTCTTTTATTATTAAACTTATTTTAATTTATACATAAATTTTCACTAAGTTAATACATTTTATTTTCTTAGAAATATTTGTACATAATCAATAAAATACATTTTTAATATACATAATTTAACTAGAATTTAAAACATTTAATTAAAACATTCTTTTTGTACATATTAAAGAAAATACAAGACTACAAAGATTAAATAAATAAACATTTAATTCTTTCCATTAGGTTAACAATACTTAATAATACACATTTAAATTCACATTTCGCACCTGTAAATAAATTACATACAAATATACGTACACGTACACTTACATAATACATTTCACATTATACACTTGATACGCATACATTTACTATTCCTATACGTTGCCATACATTGTTTACATTTTTGTCGCAATTCAATTTGGTTGTAAATTATTGGACACTACATTCCTAAAGTCTCATCCCCATTTGTAAATTTGTACCCCCACTCCCGGATACTTATTTTGTAATAGCGTAGACTTTACATTTCCGCAATTTACCGCTTTCAAATTATACCATGGTTAGACCTAGGGTTTGCATGTACATAAAATCAAACGCTAGATAACCTAATGCAAGACAAATACACGAAATCAATACACAATCACACTTGCACCCTCTAGGGTAATTCCACATGTTGCCTTCCAAAATGGGCCATGCTTGCACGTCGAGTTTCTTTGGCAAAACAATTCAAATGATCATAAGTCCCTCGATGACGCTTTCGAAAGTTGCCTAAATGGAATGATCATAGTCCCTTCAAAGCAAATTGCCAAAGACACTTGGCACCATTGCATTCATGGTCCATACGATGACCCGCGCCTGTCCTGAACAAACATCCTAAACGCAAGATTGTCCATCAAATTCAATGGTGGAACAAAATTGTTAAAAAGGGTTGAAAACATAGAGAAAACCTTTGAGTACAATAGGGGTAGACAAAACTTTTAGTTACTTGAGATCAACTTGCAAAAACACTTGCCTTCTTTTCAAAAATCACACTTCATACACATTTTCAAAACAAACTCTCAAAAACATTTGAAACATCTTTTCGAAAAGATACACACCTTTGTAAAACATCCGAGTAAAGAATTGTTACAAGGGTAGCCTAAGACAAGGCATCTTCTTCAAAAACATTTTCAAAACACACACACACACCACAATTTCAAGCAATCGAAAATCAAGGCAAGTGATCTAAAAAACCAAGTAACTAAGAGCCCATGGATAACCATGGATGAAAAGGGTGCTAATACCTTCCCTTTTCATAATCTACCCCCCGAACCCACGAAATATCTCAAAAAGGTTTTTGTTGTGCTTTTTTAACCTTTCCTTTAGGATAAAATAAAAAGTCGGTGGCGACTCTTGCTCAACCGAACAAGTGCGAATACAAACGCAAAACCCTAGTCAGTTCTCCCACCGTATCACAGAACTGGAGACTCTGCCGGGGACAACTTAAAAGTAGGGTTACCTTAGGGTTTAGATCACCTTTAAATTCTTGCTTTGATTGACTTGATTGCTTTATCTTTTGGGTTCTTGTTTGGGTTTGTTGTAAATCCTACACCCGGATTTGGGGCACCTTTTTAGGTAAATAGCAAAAAACTACGAGGGAACTGTGCGGGGTTGTTGTACCCCAAAATTTGCCCTCCCATTTTTATCAAGAAATTGCCAAGTCAAGGTCACAAAATTCCCCAAGGGCTATGCAGTTCAACTGTCTCCTATACAGTCAAAACTAGGGTTTGAGTTCTGGTCAAGTAAATGAACTTTTCAAAGGCCCAATCAAGTCTCATATGCTTACAAAGATGGTCAAGTGTCTTCATGTCAAGTTTCAAGGCATTCAGCTCAAAATTGCACAGTCAAAACCCTAGATTGCACTACAGTCAACTGTAGGGGCAAAATGGTCATTTGACAGTCAAAAGTTCAAATTTTTGGTCAATATATCATTTTGAAGCCACAAACATCATTTGATCAATGCTTGATCATGATTCTCAAAATTTGGCTCAGAAATCATCAAAGATGCAAAAAGTTGCTATATTTGGACAGTTGAAAAAGTCAACTGAAATTGACCAGGGCATAACTTTCACATGGATTATCAGAAAAATTCCATTCAAAGCTCATTTTGAAGAGAAAGACATTTCCTACAATTCATCTTCATGTTCCAAGTCCAAGAAATGCTCTCACAAAAAGTTATCAATTTCAACATTATAGGTCATTTTCAAAAGTCAACAAAAAGTGACTTTAAGTCAAAGGCCATAACTTGAGATTGGTAAATCAAAATGACATGGGACCAAAGGCATTGGTTAAAGGACTCAAAGACCTTTCCAAAATGTCCAAGAACATGTGAAAAGCTTAAAAATTGACCAAGTTATGCCTTGTGGAAGTTGGGAAATTTTTGGAAATTTTGAAAAGTCGACATTGATGCAAAAGGCCTAAAAATGCAAATGGGCCCATTTTTCTTCCAAATTTCTTCATGCCAAGCCTATGCACGACCACTAGGCCCAAAGGGAAGTATTCTCATATTTTTTAATTATTTATTTGAATTAATATTAATTTATATTCATTTAAATGATTTTAATATATGAAAAATATCAAACTTAACCTAAAAAAATCTTTTCATGCATGTTTATTCTTAATATTTCGTGCATATCCCAATTAGGCAAATTTGGATGAGATTTGAGCATGATTGAACCAAAAACCATGAAAAAAAGATTCAAAAAAGATCTTGTGAAATCAAATCTTCAAAATCATTATGGCCATGGATTTTGTTCAATGTTTTTGACCTAAATCATTCCTTACATATACAAGAACAAGACCTAATGCCAATGAGACTGCAAGCTGCGCCCAAAACAAGCATTGCATATTGAAATTTCTCACGAAAAACTCAAGACTGAAAACTAGCTTTTAGATCGATTCAAGCTTTGATTTTTGTTCCATAAGCATCCTGAGGCATCCTGGAACGTCTCTCAATCCTTAACATCAACAAAAACCCCTTGAATTGGTATCCCATAGTCAAACTGCACCAAGAAATTTCTGAATTCGCATAGCATAAATTAAGCATCTTTTTGCATTTTTTTCTATGGATTCTTACTTATAATGGTGTTTTAAAGCTAATCATCATATTTAATTTGACTTTCATGCTGTCTACAAGGATTTGCCATGCGCGATTTTTAGGTTTTGCAGGTTTCAAATTTGGGGGTTTTTGCCCAAGGAAAAATTGATGCTTCAAACCAGGACCATTGAGTTCAGTACATGGAGACGAAGAAGAACGTGTCCTCGCGCCTAATTTATATTGAGAAACGAGCTATTCGCTATTTTTTGATAGCTAGCCTAAAACAACGCCATAAAAACCGTGGCCATACGTTTGTGTTTCAGAATGAACGAAGAAGACAACCTCGTTGTCACTACGTGATTGGCTAGTTTGAAAATTCGCGCCAGATCGTCCACTAACTTTATTTTTCCTTTATATTATTTATGTTATGTTATATATTAAATGAAATTGCATAGTTCAGCTGGCAAGGAGACGCGCTTATAACCTTCAAGACCTGGGTTCAAGTCCCGGGTCTGGCAAAATCTCAATGCTATTTTTCAATATAAGATCCAATGCTTTGCTAATGCCTCAGTACACCATGCATCCTCAAAGATCAGCTAGCCACGCGTCCTGGAGAGCAAATCAAGGGTGTAGATCAAGGGTGTACCACATACGCCAGTCAATGCATCATACCCAATCCAAAAAGTCAGTATATGGCAAATTCAATTGGGCCAGGCCTCTCAAATTTATACCTCCATAATGGGACAGCAAACCCCCCCTGGTTCTATCTTTTTTCTAAATTTTCTTTTATCTTTTATTATTTTTAATTGTTTATTTGTTTATTTATTTTCTGATTTAAATTAAATATCCTTTTTACAAAAAATACAGAAAAACATCATAAAAATAAAGAATGTCCAAATAAAAATATAATTTTTAATTTTAATTATTTTCATCAATAAATTAATATATGTAAATATTTAGTATAATTAGGTTATAGTTTTAATCTTTTTAATAAAAAAACACCAAAAATAGAATTTAGGTTTAATATCTTTTCATTTTCTTTTAATTTTCCCTTTTTTTCAGAATAACAATATTATTTATTTATTATTTTATTTTCATAAATTAAAAATTGTACAAATTAATTTAGAGTTTAATTTAGGTTATAATTTAATTCTTTCATAATAAATAAAAAATATTAGAATTAGGGTTTGCCGTTTAATTTAATCTCAATTAATTTCTTTTTTTCATTAAATCTAAAAAACACAAAAATATCATTCTCATTTAATTTTAATTTTTAAGTCCTTATTAATTTTAATTATTTGCAAAAAGGGTCCAACGCCCTAGTTTCGTTTTAATTATTTAATTTGCGCATTTATCTTATGTCGTTTAATTATAATTATGTAATTGTCCCTAAGCCATGTAATTTACTTTTCGCACTTTATTTCTTCGCATTATTTATTTTTTCGCTAAATCGGGTCCGGTTTAATTTTGGCGATGTGGACCCGCGCCTTTGTAATAGCCTTAGATTTATTTCCCGCAACTTTATAACTGTTAAATATGCATGTAAGAATGAATGGCCTCAATTAAAATCAAGCGTAGAACACTTCAAACATGACAAGACAAATAACTGAAACATGACACACAATTCGCACACACCACCCCTAGGGTACGCCTCACTGTTGCCTTTCGAAAGGTGGTTGTCGAGTAGAAAACGTCTTAGTAAGTCCTCATGATCCGGGAACCTGGCATGAGGGTAGCTTCTAAGGTGTCTTCCTATTGCTCCGGTGATCACCATGTCCCTACACCTTCGAATTGACCCGAACACCTCCAACGGTGGTGCTACCTACCTCTCAATGGTGGGATGGCACTACTTTTAAGGACATCTACACAGACGAATTCCTTAGGGTAGGTAGGTTCTCAAGGATACTTGCTCTCTTCAAAACAAACAAAACAAAATCTTTTCACACTGACACTTTTCAAAAGCTTTCGAAACAAACTTTTCAAACACTCTGACGTATGAGTCGAACTGAAATTTTTCAAAAGAAACTTTTAAACCCACATTGAAAAGCAAGCAAACATTTTGAAAACACAAATGAGCAAGTATCTAAGAGCCCATGGATAACCATGGATAGAAAGGGTGCTAACACCTTCCCTTTCTATAACCTACCTCCCGAACCGAGAGCAATCTCTATAAGGAATTTTTCTGTGCTTTTGTCCTTTCCATTTGGAGAAAATAAAAGACGGTGGCGACTCTTGCTTCCGCGACATTTCGCGAACCAGCGTTAAACAGTCAGTTCCAGATCCACCGATCACAGAACTGGCGACTCTGCTGGGGATACTTATAAAGTGAGGTGTACCTTAGGGCTAGCTAATAACTGTGTTTTCAATTGTTTTCCTTGTGTGCTTTATTATTGTGGGTTGCTTGGGAGTTCTATAGATCCTAACCCGGATCTGGGGGATACCTTCTTAGAAAGTAGCAACAAGGCTGTGAGGGAACTGTGCGGGGTATACCGACATGGTTGAAACAGTCTGCTACGTTGATGTGGCACTTTGGTGTGTACCGGTAACCCTTGAGTTCAGTCAAGGAGAGTACGGGGCCTCCGCGTGGTGTCGTGAAGCATCAACAGACCTTAGGAACCTTAATTGAACTATCTTGGCCTCTTTAGGGTAGTGAGATAACTGACTTTGGTGCAGTCCGAGGTTGGTTGATACTCGATACTACACTCAATTGAGGGTTGCTTTCCTGGAATATTTCGGTCGCCAGTTCAGTGGCTAAATCGGAACGATGAACAATGAAAGCAATCCCGTGATATTGGGATCCTTAGAACCCGGTTACTTCTAATAGGACAGGTTGAGCCCACCAACTTCAAGAGGGTACTACCCAGACCCCATGCTGGCTTAAACCCTAAGGGTTTCTCTTGTGTGACTTGTGTGCCTTTGTACTTGCCTACTTGCATGCTTGTTAGCTGACACATGAACTACTTGCAGGTTTTGTTTATAGTCCTTAACTAGGACTCATGACAAGGTTTACCAAATTTCTTGCAGGTTTTGGTTATAGTCCTTAACTAGGACTCATGACAGGGTTTACCAAATTTCTTGCAGGTTTTGTTTATAGTCCTTAACTGGGACTCATAACAGGGTTTACTAGATCTCTTGCAGGTTTTGTTTATAGCCCTTAATTGGGACTCATAACAAAGTATACTGAATTTCTTGCAGGGTTTGTTTATAGCCCTTAATTGGGACTCATAACAAAGTATACTGAATTTCTTGCAGGGTTTGTTTATAGTCCTTAATTGGGACTCATAACATGGTTTACCTACATCACCCCATGCATAGCATGACATCATACCATTGCATACATCCTAACCCATTTCAAGGATCTCAAGGGCTTGTGATGCAGGTCATGATAAACCAATAACCCAGCAAGAGGCAAAGGGGATTTATTTTCCTCTAGCCAAGGGTGTCAGGGGCTATGACCCACTGGATATGGTGAGCCTTTGACCCTTGAAGAAGGACTCTCAACAACAGGAAGTTCTTTCAATCAAGTTACTGGTCCTCAACTCTAACAAGTTTCTCTGTTTACCCTGCGAGGTCCTTGAAAACATTGCATGCATATTATACACATCATCGCATTACAGGTATCCCTTTTGCAGGTCACTTACCTTTCTCGCTGTTTATTTCAGCAATGGCCTTCCAACCAGACAACCAAGATCTTCGTACTCAGAACGCCCAACTGCGAGAAATGTTCTTGAACCTATCCCAGGGGCAAGAAGAAATGAAGACTCTTCTCACCAGGAACTTGACCTTAGGGAATGCAGGGGGCATCAGGAACGATCAGCTGGAAGGGCTACAAATTGAGTTGGCAACCATGAAGATCCAAATGATGGGGCAGTTGGTGGGCCAAATGACTCTCATTCAGGACTTAGCTCAAAAACAAGAAGAGCTCCGGGTTCTCGTCACCAAACTGCTTCAAAATAAACCAGTAGGGCAAGCAGCCAAGGTGGAAGCTCCAGCCATCATTCAACCACATGCGGGGCAAGAAGACAAAGGAAAATCTCCTCAGCTTGCTTCAGGGTCACGAGCCCAGCCTCAACGGGGTAGTCAACGTAAACGAAATGCGCCCGGAAGACATTTCTCGGAGACTGACATACCCTCATCCTTTATACTGAAGCGCTTGCTGGAGGTCAATCTGATCACTCTAAAGGACCCTCCCAAAAATCCCAACAGGACAGCTTCGAGGTATAACCCCGACACCCACTGCGCTTATCATTCAGACAGCCCGGGGCATGCTACAGACGACTGTTGGACCTTGAAGAATAAAATCCAGGATTTGATTGACGAAGGGGTGATAGAGTTCATGCCGGATGGCGAGATGAAAATCCTCCGCTGAGAATTCTCCATCTGAGATAGCTAGTTCAAACTAAGAAACTTTTGTTCATTCGAATGTTCAAGTTGTGTTTTTCTTTTGACCGTTCAAACATTTATTCATGTTAAAACATTGTTATTCCATTAATGCATCGCTTATGTCTATTTTTGAATCAATATATTCGCATCCACTATATGCAAACTATTTTCATATTTTTTCTGATGTCAACACTTGATTCTAAGCCTCTTGAGGGAGGATGACGAAAACGATACCACAATCTACAGTATGCTTTTGAACAGACCCCGCTGATGAGGTACAGGCATTGTTTCAAATCCTAAACACTGGAGTTATAAGGAAGATAATCCCTCGTCAACCCATCTGAGCCAAAGAAGTAGGAGTTTTTATTTTCGAAAATCAAAACCCTTAATCATAACCTGGGGCAGGGTAGTTCTCTCAGTTGATCCAAGCGCATCTTTACAAAACGAACAAAGACAGTGATGGTTCAGAACAATCAAAAGGACAGGCAGTCATCATCAAAATTCATAAATGAAAAGCCCAAAAAGTCTAAACCTACAAAGGGGACTTATGAAACTGGGGCATCCCGCTGACTGTAATTCCAAAAAGGAAACAGTTCAGGCAAAAAAGAAAGGGATAATAGAAATCAAGAAAGAGGTCTCACAAACCCTCAACCAAAGCAAAAAATGACTGCCTATTCAAAAGAAATCATCAACATCTGAACCATTATTGGAACATCAAAGCAAAGACTCAAACAAGGTCTAACGCACGATCAACTGAGTTTAGGTTTGGAGAACATCACGAAGAGCGGGTGGGTACAAATAATTTGAGCCTTTATCCTTTGTTTCTTAAACCGTGAACCAGGCCACGTTATAACCCTTAAAAAGTCCTAGCTGAAGCATGGGTTAGTTCGAAAGCATACTGTTACGAAGGTATCCTGACTCCTTAAGGCTACGGTAAATACAGAGTTGACATCATGTTTTACAAACATTCACATGTTTTATGAAAAAAAGGCATTTCCAAAATCTTCGAGACAGACATAAGCTTTGCATTTTTGACATAACTTTGTTTGCATATGACTTTTTGTTTGAACAGCAGGGAAATTCGCACGAGAAAATACCTAGTGAACAAGAGCATCTCCAATCAAGGGGCACGACCTAATCATGGTCCGTCATCTGGGGCAATCCAGTCAAGATTCGGAGAATCTCTCAAAAGGCTAACCAGCCTGGGGCAAATCTCCACCTGAGTCACTTGGGGCATTCCAGCAACAAATTTTGCACGATCAGACATCTTCTGGTAATATGGCAACACAAGCAGCCAGGGGCATCTCCCTGCATTCTAAAAGCGTGGACATAGTCGAAAAGATACTACGCAAAATCAAAGACCCGCTAGGTTGACATACCTAGGCAAAAATAAGGGCTTCCCGGCGAACCAAAAGGGTTCGGGCAAAATGAAGGGATGAAATGAAAAATCTGTACACCCGGCAAGTCGAAAACCTGAAAAGGCGGCTTGGGCAAAAATGGGTATCTCGGCGGACTGAAAACCCGAAAGGGCGGTCCAGGCAAAAGTTAGGGATTAAAGCGTACGACTATGTCCCGCCTTCTTGTCATCTGTCTGCCAGAAGAAGGTTTGTCCACCAACAACTATCAGCACCCCATAAGAAACAGGGGCAATAAAGAATTGTCTGAGCAGTCTAATTGTTCTATCCTCCAAGGTACTAAGGTAGGTTCAGCTAAAGAGCATGACCGAGGATCTTAATTCCCCAGAGAGTAGTTCAGCAAAACAGTACATCCCTCTCCAAGCAAAATTATCAAATATCAAGGGAATTAAGTATCCTCCAGTAGATCTCAATACATTCCTCAGCAGCATATACATTCTTAACAAGCATCCCCGGCAGTCTTGGCATAAAGATTGTTCCCCGGCGGTATCCCAACATTCAAAGGAATCACTTCCCCGCAGTTCAAAACTTCCCCAGAAGAGTCCAATCCAGTTTCCCCAGGAAAGTTGGAATCCATATTCCCCCAAGCAGCAAGCTTATCCCCAGTAGATTCTGGAAGCTTATCCCCTCGCAGAGCACGAACGCGTCGTCCCGGCTTGATTTAAAGAGTTATTTCCGTAACAGGATATAACTGGGTTATCCTCAGCCAAAAGCCACGGAAAGAGCGCCCTCGGCAGAGTATCTTCCTACCCCCAGCGAAGTCTATCAACACTTCCAGCACAACAAGGATATCCCCAGCATAACTCATCAACGGTATCGCCAGCGGAGTTATCTTCATCAACTCAGCAAAGCATCGCTATCCCCACAGAGTAGCATTCCCCAGCATGATCGCTAGAGTATCTTTTCTCCCGCAGAATTATTTCATTTGCCAAGTTTATTCCTCAACGGAGTTATCTTCTCCTACCGGTATTCTTGCAACAATCATCCACAGCGGAAGCAGAATCTCTTCCTCAACCTCAGCCCAGGATATGACTTCCCGGCACCCGTCAAGGATTTATTCTCCTAGACGAAAACATACATGAATCATCACATACATCATTATAGCATGCATGTACACATCATATCATATAAATCGTATCCATGTTTGTTTGATCCACATCATACATCGCATATAACTGACCTCTACCTTTCAGGAAGGGTGCAGTTGAAATTCTCAAACATATTTCAAAGACTTCTCCAGTCCAGTTAAATCGACTCCAAACAGATTTTTCTGATAAAGACTCAGTAGATATTCTCTTATGGCCCCCTCTCCAACAGCGTGTGAGGTGGTAATTCCTTCTTCAGATGTTCCCCTCTCCGGCATGAGCGTGAGGTGATATTCTCTTATGGTCCCCTCTCCAACGGCGTGTGAGGTGGTAATTCCTTCTTCAGATGTTTCCCTCTCCGGCATGAGCGTGAGGTGATATTCTCTTATGGTCCCCTCTCCAACGGCGTGTGAGGTGGTAATTTCTTCTTCAGATGTTTCCCTCTCCGGCATGAGCGTGAGGTGATATTCTCTTATGGTCCCCTCTCCAACGGCGTGTGAGGTGGTAATTCCTTCTTCAGATGTTCCCCTCTCCGGCATGAGCGTGAGGTGATATTCTCTTATGGTCCCCTCTCCAACGGCGTGTGAGGCGGTAATTCCTTCTTCAGATGTTTCCCTCTCCGGCATGAGCGTGAGGTGATATTCTCTTATGGTCCCCTCTCCAACGGCGTGTGAGGTGGTAATTCCTTCTTCAGATGTTCTCCTCTCCGGCATGAGCGTGAGGTGATATTCTCTTATGGTCCCCTCTCCAACGGCGTGTGAGGCGGTAATTCCTTCTTCAGATGTTTCCCTCTCCGGCATGAGCGTGAGGTGATATTCTCTTATGGTCCCCTCTCCAACGGCGTGTGAGGTGGTAATTCCTTCTTCAGATGTTCTCCTCTCCGGCATGAGCGTGAGGTGATATTCTCTTATGGTCCCCTCTCCAACGGCGTGTGAGGTGGTAATTCCTTCTTCAGATGTTCCCCTCTCCGGCATGAGCGTGAGGTGATATTCTCTTATGGTCCCCTCTCCAACGGCGTGTGAGGTGGTAATTCCTTCTTCAGATGTTTCCCTCTCCGGCATGAGCGTGAGGTGATATTCTCTTATGGTCCCCTCTCCAGCGGCGTGTGAGGTGGTAATTCCTTCTTCAGATGTTCCCCTCTCCGGCATGAGCGTGAGGTGATATTCTCTTATGGTCCCCTCTCCAACGGCGTGTGAGGTGGTAATTCCTTCTTCAGATGTTTCCCTCTCCGGCATGAGCGTGAGGTGATATTCTCTTATGGTCCCCTCTCCAACGGCGTGTGAGGTGGTAATTCCTTCTTCAGATGTTTCCCTCTCCGGCATGAGCGTGAGGTGATATTCTCTTATGGTCCCCTCTCCAACGGCGTGTGAGGCGGTAATTCCTTCTTCAGATGTTCCCCTCTCCGGCATGAGCGTGAGGTGATATTTTCTTCCAGATTATAATTTCCTATAGTTCCTTCTCCAACGGTGAGTGAGGTGACTCCCTTTGAGATTATAATGTCCTTCGGTTCTCTTCCTGACACTACGAAGATGGTAATTCTCACCAAGATTTTCTCGACGAGCGTTGTTGAGGTTAAAATCGTCCAAGGTTCACTTATCATTCATGTTAAGGCAGTAACCATCCCTGGTTCATTCATCAGCGTTTGAAGCTCCAGACCCAGCTCCTGTAACCAGTCAGGACATATCTATACCAAGCATCTAAAATTAGCTCCTGCAGCGTGTCAGGTACTCATTTTCTGTTTTGCAGGTATGCAGGTCCTCGCGAAGGAATCTCTGACGCGATCAACATCCAGATGGCATCTATAAGCCCATCATCCTATCCAGCAATATCTAAATGGCATCTATAAGCCCATTCCCACCACATTGCTATTATGTGAGCGCAAATTTCTGGGCACTCTAGTGTCCAATCATCTTCTACCCTCGGATTACGAAAGGCACGTCAGCCAATCTGCATCCTCAGGTCTAAGAAGATTGAACAGGGGCAACTGTTGTACCCCAAAATTTGCCCTCCCATTTTTATCAAGAAATTGCCAAGTCAAGGTCACAAAATTCCCCAAGGGCTATGCAGTTCAACTGTCTCCTATACAGTCAAAACTAGGGTTTGAGTTCTGGTCAAGTAAATGAACTTTTCAAAGGCCCAATCAAGTCTCATATGCTTACAAAGATGGTCAAGTGTCTTCATGTCAAGTTTCAAGGCATTCAGCTCAAAATTGCACAGTCAAAACCCTAGATTGCACTACAGTCAACTGTAGGGGCAAAATGGTCATTTGACAGTCAAAAGTTCAAATTTTTGGTCAATATATCATTTTGAAGCCACAAACATCATTTGATCAATGCTTGATCATGATTCTCAAAATTTGGCTCAGAAATCATCAAAGATGCAAAAAGTTGCTATATTTGGACAGTTGAAAAAGTCAACTGAAATTGACCAGGGCATAACTTTCACATGGATTATCAGAAAAATTCCATTCAAAGCTCATTTTGAAGAGAAAGACATTTCCTACAATTCATCTTCATGTTCCAAGTCCAAGAAATGCTCTCACAAAAAGTTATCAATTTCAACATTATAGGTCATTTTCAAAAGTCAACAAAAAGTGACTTTAAGTCAAAGGCCATAACTTGAGATTGGTAAATCAAAATGACATGGGACCAAAGGCATTGGTTAAAGGACTCAAAGACCTTTCCAAAATGTCCAAGAACATGTGAAAAGCTTAAAAATTGACCAAGTTATGCCTTGTGGAAGTTGGGAAATTTTTGGAAATTTTGAAAAGTCGACATTGATGCAAAAGGCCTAAAAATGCAAATGGGCCCATTTTTCTTCCAAATTTCTTCATGCCAAGCCTATGCACGACCACTAGGCCCAAAGGGAAGTATTCTCATATTTTTTAATTATTTATTTGAATTAATATTAATTTATATTCATTTAAATGATTTTAATATATGAAAAATATCAAACTTAACCTAAAAAAATCTTTTCATGCATGTTTATTCTTAATATTTCGTGCATATCCCAATTAGGCAAATTTGGATGAGATTTGAGCATGATTGAACCAAAAACCATGAAAAAAAGATTCAAAAAAGATCTTGTGAAATCAAATCTTCAAAATCATTATGGCCATGGATTTTGTTCAATGTTTTTGACCTAAATCATTCCTTACATATACAAGAACAAGACCTAATGCCAATGAGACTGCAAGCTGCGCCCAAAACAAGCATTGCATATTGAAATTTCTCACGAAAAACTCAAGACTGAAAACTAGCTTTTAGATCGATTCAAGCTTTGATTTTTGTTCCATAAGCATCCTGAGGCATCCTGGAACGTCTCTCAATCCTTAACATCAACAAAAACCCCTTGAATTGGTATCCCATAGTCAAACTGCACCAAGAAATTTCTGAATTCGCATAGCATAAATTAAGCATCTTTTTGCATTTTTTTCTATGGATTCTTACTTATAATGGTGTTTTAAAGCTAATCATCATATTTAATTTGACTTTCATGCTGTCTACAAGGATTTGCCATGCGCGATTTTTAGGTTTTGCAGGTTTCAAATTTGGGGGTTTTTGCCCAAGGAAAAATTGATGCTTCAAACCAGGACCATTGAGTTCAGTACATGGAGACGAAGAAGAACGTGTCCTCGCGCCTAATTTATATTGAGAAACGAGCTATTCGCTATTTTTTGATAGCTAGCCTAAAACAACGCCATAAAAACCGTGGCCATACGTTTGTGTTTCAGAATGAACGAAGAAGACAACCTCGTTGTCACTACGTGATTGGCTAGTTTGAAAATTCGCGCCAGATCGTCCACTAACTTTATTTTTCCTTTATATTATTTATGTTATGTTATATATTAAATGAAATTGCATAGTTCAGCTGGCAAGGAGACGCGCTTATAACCTTCAAGACCTGGGTTCAAGTCCCAGGTCTGGCAAAATCTCAATGCTATTTTTCAATATAAGATCCAATGCTTTGCTAATGCCTCAGTACACCATGCATCCTCAAAGATCAGCTAGCCACGCGTCCTGGAGAGCAAATCAAGGGTGTAGATCAAGGGTGTACCACATACGCCAGTCAATGCATCATACCCAATCCAAAAAGTCAGCATATGGCAAATTCAATTGGGCCAGGCCTCTCAAATTTATACCTCCATAATGGGACAGCAAACCCCCCCTGGTTCTATCTTTTTTCTAAATTTTCTTTTATCTTTTATTATTTTTAATTGTTTATTTGTTTATTTATTTTCTGATTTAAATTAAATATCCTTTTTACAAAAAATACAGAAAAACATCATAAAAATAAAGAATGTCCAAATAAAAATATAATTTTTAATTTTAATTATTTTCATCAATAAATTAATATATGTAAATATTTAGTATAATTAGGTTATAGTTTTAATCTTTTTAATAAAAAAACACCAAAAATAGAATTTAGGTTTAATATCTTTTCATTTTCTTTTAATTTTCCCTTTTTTTCAGAATAACAATATTATTTATTTATTATTTTATTTTCATAAATTAAAAATTGTACAAATTAATTTAGAGTTTAATTTAGGTTATAATTTAATTCTTTCATAATAAATAAAAAATATTAGAATTAGGGTTTGCCGTTTAATTTAATCTCAATTAATTTCTTTTTTTCATTAAATCTAAAAAACACAAAAATATCATTCTCATTTAATTTTAATTTTTAAGTCCTTATTAATTTTAATTATTTGCAAAAAGGGTCCAACGCCCTAGTTTCGTTTTAATTATTTAATTTGCGCATTTATCTTATGTCGTTTAATTATAATTATGTAATTGTCCCTAAGCCATGTAATTTACTTTTCGCACTTTATTTCTTCGCATTATTTATTTTTTCGCTAAATCGGGTCCGGTTTAATTTTGGCGATGTGGACCCGCGCCTTTGTAATAGCCTTAGATTTATTTCCCGCAACTTTATAACTGTTAAATATGCATGTAAGAATGAATGGCCTCAATTAAAATCAAGCGTAGAACACTTCAAACATGACAAGACAAATAACTGAAACATGACACACAATTCACACACACCACCCCTAGGGTACGCCTCACTGTTGCCTTTCGAAAGGTGGTTGTCGAGTAGAAAACGTCTTAGTAAGTCCTCATGATCCGGGAACCTGGCATGAGGGTAGCTTCTAAGGTGTCTTCCTATTGCTCCGGTGATCACCATGTCCCTACACCTTCGAATTGACCCGAACACCTCCAACGGTGGTGCTACCTACCTCTCAATGGTGGGATGGCACTACTTTTAAGGACATCTACACAGACGAATTCCTTAGGGTAGGTAGGTTCTCAAGGATACTTGCTCTCTTCAAAACAAACAAAACAAAATCTTTTCACACTGACACTTTTCAAAAGCTTTCGAAACAAACTTTTCAAACACTCTGACGTATGAGTCGAACTGAAATTTTTCAAAAGAAACTTTTAAACCCACATTGAAAAGCAAGCAAACATTTTGAAAACACAAATGAGCAAGTATCTAAGAGCCCATGGATAACCATGGATAGAAAGGGTGCTAACACCTTCCCTTTCTATAACCTACCTCCCGAACCGAGAGCAATCTCTATAAGGAATTTTTCTGTGCTTTTGTCCTTTCCATTTGGAGAAAATAAAAGACGGTGGCGACTCTTGCTTCCGCGACATTTCGCGAACCAGCGTTAAACAGTCAGTTCCAGATCCACCAATCACAGGGGTATACCGACATGGTTGAAGCAGTAAGCTATGTTAGTGTGACATATTTGTGAGTACCGGTAACCCTTGAGTTCAATCAAGGAGAGTACGGGGCCGCTGAGTGATGTCGTGAAGCACTAACGAACTCTTAGAACCTTAATTGACCATCTTAGCCTTTTTTAGGGGTAGTGAGATGACCGACTTTGGTGCAATCCGAAGTTGGTAGATACTCGATGCTACACTCATTTGAGGGTTGTTTTCTTGGAATATTTTGGTCGCCAGTAAGTGGCTAAACCGAAACGATGAACACAGAAAACAATCCAATGATATTGAGCTCCTTAGAACCTGGTTTCTATTTTAGGACAGGATGAGCCAACTAACTTCAAAAGGGTACTTACCTAAACCCCATGCAAGCCTAAACCTAAGGACTTGTTTGCTTTGTGTGAATATGTTTTCCTGTATATACACTCACTTGCTTTTTGCATACATGTACATAACATCATGACATCATACCATAGCATTTTCAATAACCTTTTTCGGGGATCTCGAAGGTTCTTTTGATGCAGGGTTACGTTGAACTGGACGTCTACCAAAGGGCAAGAGGTTTCTCCTCTAAACAAATGCCAATCAAAGTTCAAGTACAACAACTTGAATCAGTGGCTATGACCCACTCGACATGGTGAGCTTGATTCTCGTGGAAAGACATCCACCGATACAAAGGTCTCCAGTCAAAGATCAAGTGCAACAACTTGAATCAGTGGCTATGACCCACTCGACATGGTGAGCTTGATTCTCGTGGAAAGACATCCACCAATACAAAGGTCTCCAGTCAAAGATCAAGTGCAACAACTTGAATCAGGGGCTATGACCCACTCGACATGGTGAGCTTGATTCTCGTGGAAAGACATCCACCGATACAAAGGTCTCCAGTCAAAGATCAAGTGAAACAACTTGAATCAGTGGCTATGACCCACTCGACATGGTGAGCTTGATTCTCGTGGAAAGACATCCACCGATACAAAGTTCTCCAATCAAAGATCAAGTGCAACAACTTGAATCAGGGGCTATGACCCACTTGACATGGTGAGCTTGATTCTCGTGGAAAGACATCCGCCAGTGCAAAGTTCTCCAATCAAAGATCGAAGTTCAACCTCTAACATCCTCTTGTGTTTACCCCAAGAGATCCTTGAAAGCATGCATCCACATATCATGCATTGCATCTTGACGATTTTTCCTTTTTCAGGTTTCCTTACTCTCCTACTGTCTATTTCAGTAAGAGATGGCTCTAGAAAGGACTGTCAAGGATATCCAGGACCAGACTGCTCAACTGCAGGAAATGTTCTTGAACCAGTCTCTGGGGCAAGAAGAAATGAAATCTCTCCTCACAAAGGGCTTGGTCCAGGAGATTTCAAACAATGCCAGGAGCGATCAGTTGGAAGCACTACAGTTTGATTTGGAAACATTGAGGATCCAAGTGATGGGGCAGTTAGTGGGCCAGATGGCTCTCATCCAAGACCTATCTCAAAGACAAGAGGAACTCAGAGTTCTTGTCAGCCAACTGCTTCGGAACAACCAACTGGGGCAAACATCTGAGGTTGAAGAGCAAGTCACCGCTCAGCCTCCATCCACTCCAGAAGACAAGGGGAAGGCTCCTTTGCTTGCTTCAGGATCACAAGCCCATCAACAACCTCGCCAGCGTCAACGGGGTAATCGGCGTAAGCAAGAAACATCGGGAAGACAGTTCACGGAGACTGAGATACCATCATTCTTCATACTGAAGCGCCTGTTGGAGGTCAACTTGCTCACCCTAAGGGATCCTCCTCAGAAGCTCAATACCTCCTCTCCTAACTATCGTCCCGACGCATTTTGTGTTTACCACTCCTACAGCCCGGGACACGACACCAACGACTGTTGGGCCTTGAAGAACAAGACTCAAGATCTGATCGACATTGGAGTGCTAGAATTCATGCCAGACGGCGAGATGAAAATCTTCCGTTAAAGGGTTCTCCACCTGAAGTGACGAAGCTCAAGCTGAAAGACTTTTGCTTATTTTTGAATTTTCAAAGTTGTAATTTCTTTTGCTGTCAAACAATTATCTGTTGATGTTAAACTCTGTTTTCATTAATGCATTGCATATGTTTGTCTTGAATTCATCCATTCGTTTCACTACTCTTATGCTTTTCTTTATGATATTTGACTCTTGATAAAAAGCTGTAAGCCTTTAGAGGGAGGATGACGAAACAATACCATGATCTTATACAGTATGTGTTGTACCCCAAAATTTGCCCTCCCATATTCTTCAAGAAATTGCCAAGTCAAGCTTCAAAATTCCCCAAGGGTTACACAGTGTAAGGGCCTCCTAAGCAGTCAAGATTAGGGTTTGTGTTCTGATCAAGAAAATGAAGTTTCCAAAGGTCCAATCAAGTCCCACATGCCTACAAACATGTTCAAGTATCCTCATATCAAGTTTCAAGACTTTCAGCTCAAAATTGCACAGTCAAAACCCTAATTGCACTACAGTTAACTGTAGGGGCAAAATGGTCATTTGACAGTCAAAAGTTCAAATTTTTGGTCAACATATCATTTTGAAGCCACAAACATCATATGATCAATGCTTGATCATGATTCTCAAAATTTGGCTCAAAAATCATCAAGATGCAAAAGTTTCCTTATTTGGACAGTTGAAAAAGTCAACTGTAAATTGACCAGGACATAACTTTCACATGGATTAGCAGAAAAATTCCATCCAAAGCTCATTTTGAAGAGAAAGACATTTCCTACAACTCATCTTCATACTTCAAGTCCAAGAAATGCTCTCACAAAAAGTTATCAATTTCAACATTATAGGTCATTTTCAAAAGTCAACAAAAAGGGACTTTAAGTCAAAGGCCATAACTTGAGATTGGTAATGACATGGGATCAAAGGCATTGGTTAGAGGACTCAAAGACCTTTCCAAAATGTCCAAGAACATGAGAAAAGCTTAAAAATTGAGCAAGTTATGCCTTGTGGAAGTTGGGAAATTTTTGGATATTTTGAAAAGTCAACATTGATTCAAATGACCTAAAATTGCTAATGGGCCCATTTTTCTTCCACAATTCATCATCCCAAGCATGTGCACGACCACTTGGCCCAAAGGGAAGTTTTATTCATTTTTTATTTATTTATTTGAATTTTTATTAATAATAATTCATTTAAATCAATTAAATATATGAAAAATACTTAACCTAACTTATCAAATCTTTTTGTACATGTAATAGGCTCAATGATTCGTGCATGATCAGATTTGGAAGGAATTGGATTGATTGGATCATGATTGGTACAAAATTGCATGAAAAAGATTGAAAAAAATATGATTGAAAATCAAATCTCATAAACCATCAATTCAAAGATTTGGATCAAATTTCTTAACCTAATTCATTCCTACATAAGCATAGAACAGAAACCTAATGAAATTGACCAAGAAGCTGCGCAGAAAACCCTTGCACAAACTTGCAAATTTTGCCAAAAAACTCAATTCTGAAAACTCACTTGCAGGCTGATTCAAGCCTCCAAACTTGTTCCATTAGCTTCTTGGAGGATTATAGGACATATTCCAATCATTCCCCAAGCCCCATACTCAAGAAAACGCAAGATCACCATTGAAGTTGGTAAAGAAAATTTCTGGATCGGTTTCTATCATGCATTGTTAACATATTTTGTTGTTATTTTTGTGTTTATAATGATGTTTGCAAGCTAATCATGTGCTTTGATTGAAGTTTTACGCACTGTATGCCAAGATGCCATTATTATTTTCTAGGGTTTACAGGACTTGGAATTAGGGGTTTTTGAATGAGGAAAAATTAGAACCCCTGAGTACCACCATTGACACGAGCGCGTTTGGACGAAGAAGACGACACCCTCGCGCTCAATTTATGAGCATCCATGGCTTAATCGTTATTTTCTGATATGTTGTCTTAGGCAACGCGTGAAAACCGTTGCCAATATTTTGATGTTTTCAGGAAAACAAATAAGCGAGGAAGAAGATGATGCAGTGTCAAGGCACGCGCAACATGGTTCAGTGGTGTACGCATGTGCTGATAACAATCATGACCTGGGTTCGAGCCCCAGGTCTTCACAATCTCCATATTATTTTTCAATCAAAGTTCACGTGCAGTTTCACATGCTGGAGACCATCATGCGCCTCTCCATCAAGCCATCCACTTGGTCAATATCAGTTATCCAAGGGTTCAGAGCTAAAGGACATGGTAGGTCCTAGTCAAAGATGCCACACGGTGTCTGGAAAAGTCAACGGACCTGAAGATCATTGGGCTCAAATTCATGGGCTATACCTCCTATTTGGGGTCTGAACCCCCAGGTTTGCAAACTCTTTATTATTCTTTATTTTTTTTCTTTATTTTTTTTTACTTTCAATTATTGTTTTTAATTAATTCTGTTAATTTAATTATATTTTCATAAAATCACAAAAATACCATAAAAATCAGAAAAGACCAAAAATTAAATATATTTAATTAGTTAATATTTTGTAAATGAGTTCATAAATTAATTAGTTAAATTAGGTTTAATTTTAACTCTTTTAGTAAAAATCTAAAAAAAACATTGAATTAGGGTTTAATCAATTTTCATCTTTTTTTATTTTTATTCCATAATAATTAAATAATTAAATATTTATTTTTATAATTAAATTTGCATGTAAATTAATTAGGGTTAATATTAGGTTTTAATCTTCTTTTTTTGAATAAATTAAAAGCAATTAGAATTAGGTTTAATTTTAGTTAATTCTTTTTTTCATTAAATCCTAAAATACTAAAAATACCAAAAACATCTCCTTTTCTTTTTAATTAATTAATTCCATGTAATTTTAAATTTTGCAAAAAAGGTCCAACGCCCTCGTTTCGATTTAATTCTTATTCGCATATTTATTTTATTTCATTATAATATTTATGTATCTCTCCCAAGGCCATGTAACCTTTTAATTTTCTCGCACTTTTCTTTATTTTCTTTATTTTTCTGTCAAATCGGGTCCTGGTTTAACTTTGGCGATGTGGACCCGCGCCATTTGTAATAGCTTAGAATTTTTACTTTCCCGCAATATTTTTAACTGGCATGAAAGAATGTATGGACAAAAATAAAAACAAACGCTAGATCACCAATAACATGACAAAAGACAAAAATAAATGAAAACGACACACGAATCGCACACACCACCCCTAGGGTACGCCTCACTGTTGCCTTGCCTCGAAAGGTGATCGTCGAGTAGAGGACGTCTTAGTAAGTCCTCATGATCCAGGAACCTGGCATGAGGGTAGCTTCTAAGGTGTCTTCCTATTGCTCTGGTGATCACCATGTCCCGAACCTCGAATTGACCCGAACACCTCCAACGGTGGTGCTACCTACCTCTCAATGGTGGGATGGCACTACTTTAAAGGACATTTACACAGACGAATTCCTTAGGGTAGGTAGGTTCTCGTAGATACTTGCTCTAATTTCAAAACAAATTCAAAAAGACTTTTCACACTGACACCTTTTCAAAAAGCTTTCGAAAGCAATTTTTCAAACACTCTTGAGGACTGATACAAGAGTCGAACTGAAATTTTCAAAGAAACTTTTTTAAAACCCACAGTTGAAAAGCAAACAAACCATTTTTGAAAACACAAATGAGCAAGTATCTAAGAGCCCATGGATAACCATGGATAGAAAGGATGCTAACACCTTCCCTTTCTATAATCTACCTCCCGAACCGAGAGCAATCTCTTTAAGGAATTTTTCTGTGCTTTTGTCCTTTCCATTTGGAGAAAATAAAAGACGGTGGCGACTCTTGCTTCCGCGACATTTCGCGAACCAGCGTTAAACAGTCAGTTCCAGATCCACCGATCACAGAACTGGCGACTCTGCTGGGGACTAATACTTAAAGTGAGGTGTACCTTAGGGTTAATTCATAACTGTGTTTTCAATTGTATTGACTTGTCTGCTTTAAATTTGTGGGTTGCATGGGAGTTACATAGATCCTAACCCGGATCTGGGGATACCCTGTTTAGGTAGCATAATCTGTGAGGGACCTGTCCGGCGTATACCGACATGGGTGAAGCAGTGGCTACGTTGGTGTGGCGCCTTGGTCTGTACCGATATCCCTCGTGTTGAAACAGGGAGAATATGGGTCTTCCAAGGAGTCATTAAGCACCAACCGACCTTAGAACCCTAAATTGACCCAACTTGGCCATTAGAACAGTAGCAGTATGCTACGCCCATTGAGGCTAAACTCTCGTGATGGTTCTGGCCGCAAGAAAAGATTGCGATGCTGGAGTTATGACCGATTAAGGGTAGTCAGTGATATTGGGATCCTCTAAGAACCCGGTTACTTTGATAGGATAGGTATGAACCAACAAACTGAAAGAGGGTAATACCTAGACCTCATACTGGCCTAAACTCTAAGGGTTTCTCTTGTGTGACTTGTGTGCTTTTGTACTTGCCTACTTGCATGCTTGTTAACTGACACACGAACTACTTGCAGGTTTTGTTTATAGTCCTTAATTAGGACTCATAACAAGGTTTACCGAATTTCTTGCAGGTTTTGTTTTAGTCCTTAATTGGGACTCATAACAGGGTTTACCAAATTTCTTGCAGGTTTTGCTTATAGTCCTTAATTGGGACTCATAGCAGGGTTTGCTAAGTTTTTTGTGCAGGTTTTGTCCATAGTCCTTAATTAGGACTCATGGCAGGTTTACTGAGTTTGCTTGCAGGTTTTGTTTATAGTCCTTAATAAGGGCTCATAACAGGGTTTATCCCTACTACCCCATGCATCATGACATCATACCATTGCATACATCCTAACCCATTTCAAGGATCTCAAAGGCTTGTGATGCAGGTCATGATAAATCAAACATCTAGCAAGGGGCAAAGAGGATTTATTTTCCTCTAGCCAAAGTTGTCAGGGGCTATGACCCACTTGATATGGTGAGCTTTGACACTTGAAGAAAGTTCCCCGAGCCAAGATTGTCAGGGGCTATGACCCACTCGATATGGTGAGCCTTGACCCTTGAAGAAGGATTCTCAGCAACATGGAGTTCCTTCAATCAAGCTACCGGACCCAAGTTCTAACAAAATCTCTTGTTTATCCCGCGAGGTCCTTGAAAACATTGCATGCATGTCATACACATCATTACATAACAGGTATCTTTGTTGCAGGTCACTTACCCTTCTCGCTGTTTATTTCAGCAATGGCCTTCCAACCAGATAACCAGGACCTTCTCGCTCAAGAAACTCGGTTCGGGGAAATCCTCCTGAATCTATCCAAGGGGCAGGAGGAGCTAAGGACACTTCTCATGGGGACTTTTGTCAAGAACAATGCTGAGGATGAAAGACTGAAACACCTGCAAGCTGAGATGGATGCATTGAAAGTCCAGATGCTGGGGCAGGCGACTGCCATTCAAAGGTTAGCTCAAAGACAAGACGAGTTCGGGGTTCTCATCAACCAACTGCTTCGGGGTAACCAGCCGGGGCAAACATCTAGGGTTGAAGAGCCAGTCGTCATTCAACCACCCTTGAGACAAGCAGACAAGGGAAAAGCTCCTCAGATGGCTTCAGTATCACCAATTCAGTATCAACCTCACCAGCTTCAGCCAGACAAGCCTAAAAGGCAATTCACCAAGCTCAACGTGTCGCTGCCTCAAGCCTTACAACAACTGCTGAGGTTGAATTTGGTAACTCTAAAGGATCCTCCTAAGAATCCCAACAGGACACCTTCAAGGTATAACCCCAACGCTCGCTGCGCTTATCATTCTGACAGCCCGGGGCATGCTACAGAGGATTGTTGGACTTTGAAGAATAAGATCCAGGACCTGATTGAGGAAGGAGCTGTGGAATTCACCCAAGATGGCCAGGCTGAGTGCTTCTACCATCCCTACAGGAGGCACCATTTGAAGTAACAAGCCCTGAGATGAGAAGACTTTTGTTCTTTAGGATTTTCAAGTTGTAATTTCTTTCTGTTCAAACATTTACTCATGATTAAACATTGTTATTTCATTAATGCATCGCATATGTCTGTTTTGAAGCAATATATTCGTATTCACTATACGCAAATTATTTTCATATTTTTTCTGATGATCAACTCTTAAATAATAATTCTAAGCCTCTTGAGGGAGGATGACGAAAACGATACCACGATCTTTATAGTATGCTTTTGAACAGACCCCGCTGATGAGGTACAGGCATTGTTTCAATTCCTAAACACTGGAGTTATAAGGAAGATAATCCCTCGTCAACCCCTTCGAGCCAAAGAAGTAGGAGTTTTTCTTTTCGAAAATTAAAACCCTTATCATAACCTGGGGCAGGGTAGTTCTCTCAGTTGATCCAAGTGCATAACGAATGGCACCAAAGAGATCCTTACGAAAAAAAGAAAGACAGTGATGGTTCCGAATAATCATAAAGAAAGGCATTCATTACTTCTCAAAATAAAAACCCATTAAGTCAAAACCCATGAAGAAGACTTACAAAACTGGGGCATCCCGCTGACTGTAATTCCAAAAAAGGAAACAGTTCAGGCAAAAAGAAAGGGATAACAAAAAAAAAATCAAAAAAAGAAAGAGGTCATACAAACCCTCAACAAAAACAAAAATGACTGCCTATTCAAAATAAGTTATCAACATCCGAATCATCACCGGAAAATCAAAGCAAAGACTCAAACAAGGTCTAACGTATGATCAACTGAGTTTAGGTTTGGAGAACATCACGAAGAGTGGGTGGGTACAAGTGAAATTTGAGCCTTTATCCTTTGTTTCTTAAACCGTGAACCAAGCCACGTTATAACCCTTAAAATTCCTAGCTGAAGCATGGGTTAGTTCGAAAGCATACTGTTACGAAAGGTATCCTGACTCCTTAAGGCCTACGGTAAATACGGAGTTGACATCATGTTTTACAAACATTCACTGGTTTTATGAAAAATAATGCATTTTCAAAATCTTCAAGACAGACATAAGCTTTGCGTTTTTAACATAACTTTGTTTGCATATGACCTTTTGTTTGAACAGCAGGAAAATTCGCACGACGAATGCCTAATGAACAGAAGCACTTCCAATCAAGGGGCATGACAGAATTATGGTCCATCATATGGGGCAATCCAATCAAGATCCGGGGAATCTCTCAAAGGCCAAATCGCCTGGGGCAAATCTCCACCTGAGTCACTTGGGGCATTCCAACAATGAATCTTGCCTGATTAAACATCTTCTGGTGGCATAGCAAAACATTTCTAACAGGGGCACCTCCCTACATTCTGAAAGCGCGGACATAGTCGGAAAAATACTATGCAAAATCAAAGACCCGCTAGGTTGACATACCTAGGCAAAAATTAGGGCTTCCCGGCGAACCAAAAGAGTTCGGGCAAAATGAAGGGATGAAATGAAAAAAATCTGTACACCCGGCAAGTCGAAAACCTGAAAAGGCGGCTTGGGCAAAAAAGGGTATCCCGGTGGACTGAAAACCCGAAAGGGCGGTCCAGGCAAAGGTTAGGGATCAAGACGTACGACTATGTCCTGTCATCTTGTCACTTGCCTACCAGAAGAAGGTTTGTCCATCAACAATTATCAGCACCTCACAGGTCTTCCTCTCCTACTTCAGAAACAGGGGCAATGATGAGTTGTCCAAACAATCTAGTCGCTCTGTCCACCAAGGTATCAAGGAAGAACATAACCAGACACCTTAATTCCCCAGAGAGTAAGGCAGCAAGTCAGTGTATTCTTCTCCAAGCAGAGTTATCAAATCTCAAGGAAGTTGGGTATCCTCCAGCAGATCTCAACATTCCCCAGCAGCATATTCTTAACAAGCATCCCCGGCAGTCTCGACCTAAAGATTGTTCCCCGGCGGCATATCAACATTCAAAGGAATCACTTCCCCTGCAGTTCAAAACTTCCCCAGAAGAGTCCAATCCAGTTCCCCAGGAAGGTTGGAATTCATATCCCCAAGCAGTAAGCTTATCCCCAGTAGATTCTGGAAGCTTATCCCTCGCAGAACACGAACGCGTCGTCCGGCTTTATTCAAAGAGTTATTTCCTTAACAGGATATAACTGGGTTATCCTCAGCCAAAAGCCACGGAAAGAGCGTCCTCGACGGAGTCTTCTTATCCCCAGCGAAGTCTATTAGCACTTCCAATACAACAAGGATATCCCCAGCAAGTTATTATCAACATTTCAACAGGGTACCTCTCTCCCCACAGAGTATCACTCCCCAGCATGGTCGCTAGAGTATTTTTCTCCCTGCAGAATCTTCCATTTGCCAAGTTTATTCCTCAACGGAGTCATCTTCTCCTACCGGTATTCTTGCAATTATCATCCCCAGCAGGAGTAAAAGCTTATTCTTCAACATCAGCCCAGGAGTGACTTCCCGGCACCCGTCAAGGATTTACATCCCTAGACAAAAGCATACATAAACATCACATACCTCATTATAGCATGCATAGACGCATCATATCATAACAAATCTCATTTATGTTGAGAACATCATTGCTTGATCCATATCATGCACTGCATATGACTGACCTTTACCTTCCAGGAAAGATGCAGTTGAATTCTCAATCATATTTCAAGACCTAGACCGGTTCAGTTAATCAACTCCAAAGATTTCTTATCCAGTCCAAGGCCTTCTCTAGTCCAACTAAATTGACCCCCAACAGATTTTTCTAATGAAGACTCAGTAGAAGTTATTAGGTTTTTCTCAAACGTCCGCTTTTGAGATTATAATTTCCTATTGGTTCTCTCCCCGACGGTGCGTGAGATGATAATTCCATTTTAGGTTTTTCTTTGAGATTATAATTTCCTATTGGTTCTCTCCCCGACGATGCGTGAGATGATAATTCCATTTTAGGTTTTTCTTTGAGATTATAATTTCCTATTGGTTCTCTCCCCGACGGTGCGTGAGATGATAATTCCATTTTAGGTTTTTCTTTGAGATTATAATTTCCTATTGGTTCTCTCCCCGACGGTGCGTGAGATGATAATTCCATTTTAGGTTTTTCTTTGAGATTATAATTTCCTATTGGTTCTCTCCCCGACGGTGCGTGAGATGATAATTCCATTTTAGGTTTTTCTTTAAGATTATAATTTCCTATTGGTTCTCTCCCCGACGGTGCGTGAGATGATAATTCCATTTTAGGTTTTTCTTTGAGATTATAATTTCCTATTGGTTCTCTCCCCGACGGTGCGTGAGATGATAATTCCATTTTAGGTTTTTCTTTGAGATTATAATTTCCTATTGGTTCTCTCCCCGACGGTGCGTGAGATGATAATTCCATTTTAGGTTTTTCTTTGAGATTATAATTTCCTATTGGTTCTCTCCCCGACGGTGCGTGAGATGATAATTCCGTTTTAGGTTTTTCTTTGAGATTATAATTTCCTATTAGTTCTCTCCCCGACGGTGCGTGAGATGATAATTCCATTTTAGGTTTTTCTTTGAGATTATAATTTCCTATTAGTTCTCTCCCCGACGGTGCGTGAGATGATAATTCCATTTTAGGTTTTTCTTTGAGATTATAATTTCCTATTGGTTCTCTCCCCGACGGTGCGTGAGATGATAATTCCATTTTAGGTTTTTCTTTGAGATTATAATTTCCTATTGGTTCTCTCCCCGACGGTGCGTGAGATGATAATTCCATTTTAGGTTTTTCTTTGAGATTATAATTTCCTATTGGTTCTCTCCTCGACGGTGCGTGAGATGATAATTCCATTTTAGGTTTTTCTTTGAGATTATAATTTCCTATTGGTTCTCTCCCCGACGGTGCGTGAGATGATAATTCCATTTTAGGTTTTTCTTTGAGATTATAATTTCCTATTGGTTCTCTCCCCGACGGTGCGTGAGATGATAATTCCATTTTAGGTTTTTCTTTGAGATTATAATTTCCTATTGGTTCTCTCCCCGACGGTGCGTGAGATGATAATTCCATTTTAGGTTTTTCTTTGAGATTATAATTTCCTATTGGTTCTCTCCCCGACGGTGCGTGAGATGATAATTCCATTTTAGGTTTTTCTTTGAGATTATAATTTCCTATTGGTTCTCTCCCCGACGGTGCGTGAGATGATAATTCCATTTTAGGTTTTTTTTTGAGATTATAATTTCCTATTGGTTCTCTCCCCGACGGTGCGTGAGATGATAATTCCATTTTAGGTTTTTCTTTGAGATTATAATTTCCTATTGGTTCTCTCCCCGACGGTGCGTGAGATGATAATTCCATTTTAGGTTTTTCTTTGAGATTATAATTTCCTATTGGTTCTCTCCCCGACGGTGCGTGAGATGATAATTCCATTTTAGGTTTTTCTTTGAGATTATAATTTCCTATTGGTTCTCTCCCCGACGGTGCGTGAGATGATAATTCCATTTTAGGTTTTTCTTTGAGATTATAATTTCCTATTGGTTCTCTCCCCAAAGGTGCGTGAGATGATAATTCCATTTTAGGTTTTTCTCAAACGTCCGCTTTTGAGATTATAATTTCCTATGGTTCTCTCCCCGACGGTGCGTGAGATGATAATTCCATCCCAGGTTCTTTTCAAACGTCTGCTTTTGAGATTATATTTGCCTATTGGTTCTCTCCCCGATGGTGCGTGAGATGATAATTCCATTTTAGGTTTTTCTTTGAGATTATAATTTCCTATTGGTTCTCTCCCCGATGGTGCGTGAGATGATAATTCCATTTTAGGTTTTTCTTTGAGATTATAATTTCCTATTGGTTCTCTCCCCGACGGTGCGTGAGATGATAATTCCATTTTAGGTTTTTCTTTGAGATTATAATTTCCTATTGGTTCTCTCCCCGACGGTGTGTGAGATGATAATTCCATTTTAGGTTTTTTCTTTGAGATTATAATTTCCTATTGGTTCTCTCCCCGACGGTGCGTGAGATGATAATTCCATTTTAGGTTTTTCTCAAACGTCCGCTTTTGAGATTATAATTTCCTATGGTTCTCTCCCCGACGGTGCGTGAGATGATAATTCCATCCCAGGTTCTTCTCAAACGTCTACTTTTGAGATTATATTTGCCTATTGGTTCTCTTCCCGATACTGCGAAGATGGTAATTCCCACCAAGATTTTCTCAACGAGCGTTGGTGAAGTTAAAGTCACCCAAGGTTCTCTCACCATTCCTGCTGAGGTAGTTACCATCCCTGATTTATTCATCACCTTTTAAGATCCAGATTCAGCTCCTGTAACCAGTCAGGACACATCTATACCAAGCATCTGAAAACCAGCTCCTGTAACATGTCAGGTACTCATTTTTTCTTTTGCAGGTACGCAAGTTCTCGCTAAGGAATCTCTTATGCGATCAACATCCAGATGGCATCTATAAGCCCATCATCCTATTCATCAATCTCTAAATGGCATCTATAAGCCCATTTCCACTATGTGAGCGCAAATTTCTGGGCACTCTAGTGTTCAATCATCTTCTACCCTCGGATTACGAAAGGCACGTCAGCCAATCTGCATCCTCAGGTCTAAGAAGATTGAACAGGGGCAACTGTTGTACCCCAAAATTTGCCCTCCCATATTCTTCAAGAAATTGCCAAGTCAAGCTTCAAAATTCCCCAAGGGTTGCACAGTGTAAGGGCCTCCTAAGCAGTCAAGATTAGGGTTTGTGTTCTGATCAAGAAAATGAAGTTTCCAAAGGTCCAATCAAGTCCCACATGCCTACAAACATGTTCAAGTATCCTCATATCAAGTTTCAAGACTTTCAGCTCAAAATTGCACAGTCAAAACCCTAATTGCACTACAGTCAACTGTAGGGGCAAAATGGTCATTTGACAGTCAAAAGTTCAAATTTTTGGTCAACATATCATTTTGAAGCCACAAACATCATATGATCAATGCTTGATCATGATTCTCAAAATTTGGCTCAAAAATCATCAAGATGCAAAAGTTTCCTTATTTGGACAATTGAAAAAGTCAACTGTAAATTGACCAGGACATAACTTTCACATGGATTAGCAGAAAAATTCCATCCAAAGCTCATTTTGAAGAGAAAGACATTTCCTACAACTCATCTTCATACTTCAAGTCCAAGAAATGCTCTCACAAAAAGTTATCAATTTCAACATTATAGGTCATTTTCAAAAGTCAACAAAAAGGGACTTTAAGTCAAAGGCCATAACTTGAGATTGGTAATGACATGGGATCAAAGGCATTGGTTAGAGGACTCAAAGACCTTTCCAAAATGTCCAAGAACATGAGAAAAGCTTAAAAATTGAGCAAGTTATGCCTTGTGGAAGTTGGGAAATTTTTGGATATTTTGAAAAGTCAACATTGATTCAAATGACCTAAAATTGCTAATGGGCCCATTTTTCTTCCACAATTCATCATCCCAAGCATGTGCACGACCACTTGGCCCAAAGGGAAGTTTTATTCATTTTTTATTTATTTATTTGAATTTTTATTAATAATAATTCATTTAAATCAATTAAATATATGAAAAACACTTAACCTAACTTATCAAATCTTTTTGTACATGTAATAGGCTCAATGATTCGTGCATGATCAGATTTGGAAGGAATTGGATTGATTGGATCATGATTGGTACAAAATTGCATGAAAAAGATTGAAAAAAATATGATTGAAAATCAAATCTCATAAACCATCAATTCAAAGATTTGGATCAAATTTCTTAACCTAATTCATTCCTACATAAGCATAGAACAGAAACCTAATGAAATTAACCAAGAAGCTGCGCAGAAAACCCTTGCACAAACTTGCAAATTTTGCCAAAAAACTCAATTCTGAAAACTCACTTGCAGGCTGATTCAAGCCTCCAAACTTGTTCCATTAGCTTCTTGGAGGATTATAGGACATATTCCAATCATTCCCCAAGCCCCATACTCAAGAAAACGCAAGATCACCATTGAAGTTGGTAAAGAAAATTTCTGGATCGGTTTCTATCATGCATTGTTAACATATTTTGTTGTTATTTTTGTGTTTATAATGATGTTTGCAAGCTAATCATGTGCTTTGATTGAAGTTTTACGCACTGTATGCCAAGATGCCATTATTATTTTCTAGGGTTTACAGGACTTGGAATTAGGGGTTTTTGAATGAGGAAAAATTAGAACCCCTGAGTACCACCATTGACACGAGCGCGTTTGGACGAAGAAGACGGCACCCTCGCGCTCAATTTATGAGCATCCATGGCTTAATCGTTATTTTCTGATATGTTGTCTTAGGCAACGCGTGAAAACCGTTGCCAATATTTTGATGTTTCCAGGAAAACAAATAAGCGAGGAAGAAGATGATGCAGTGTCAAGGCACGCGCAACATGGTTCAGTGGTGTACGCATGTGCTGATAACAATCATGACCTGGGTTCGAGCCCCAGGTCTTCACAATCTCCATATTATTTTTCAATCAAAGTTCACGTGCAGTTTCACATGCTGGAGACCATCATGCGCCTCTCCATCAAGCCATCCACTTGGTCAATATCAGTTATCCAAGGGTTCAGAGCTAAAGGACATGGTAGGTCCTAGTCAAAGATGCCACACGGTGTCTGGAAAAGTCAACGGACCTGAAGATCATTGGGCTCAAATTCATGGGCTATACCTCCTATTTGGGGTCTGAACCCCCAGGTTTGCAAACTCTTTATTATTCTTTATTTTTTTTTCTTTATTTTTTTTTACTTTCAATTATTGTTTTTAATTAATTCTGTTAATTTAATTATATTTTCATAAAATCACAAAAATACCATAAAAATCAGAAAAGACCAAAAATTAAATATATTTAATTAGTTAATATTTTGTAAATGAGTTCATAAATTAATTAGTTAAATTAGGTTTAATTTTAACTCTTTTAGTAAAAATCTAAAAAAAACATTGAATTAGGGTTTAATCAATTTTCATCTTTTTTTATTTTTATTCCATAATAATTAAATAATTAAATATTTATTTTTATAATTAAATTTGCATGTAAATTAATTAGGGTTAATATTAGGTTTTAATCTTCTTTTTTTGAATAAATTAAAAGCAATTAGAATTAGGTTTAATTTTAGTTAATTCTTTTTTTCATTAAATCCTAAAATACTAAAAATACCAAAAACATCTCCTTTTCTTTTTAATTAATTAATTCCATGTAATTTTAAATTTTGCAAAAAAGGTCCAACGCCCTCGTTTCGATTTAATTCTTATTCGCATATTTATTTTATTTCATTATAATATTTATGTATCTCTCCCAAGGCCATGTAACCTTTTAATTTTCTCGCACTTTTCTTTATTTTCTTTATTTTTCTGTCAAATCGGGTCCTGGTTTAACTTTGGCGATGTGGACCCGCGCCATTTGTAATAGCTTAGAATTTTTACTTTCCCGCAATATTTTTAACTGGCATGAAAGAATGTATGGACAAAAATAAAAACAAACGCTAGATCACCAATAACATGACAAAAGACAAAAATAAATGAAAACGACACACGAATCGCACACACCACCCCTAGGGTACGCCTCACTGTTGCCTTGCCTCGAAAGGTGATCGTCGAGTAGAGGACGTCTTAGTAAGTCCTCATGATCCGGGAACCTGGCATGAGGGTAGCTTCTAAGGTGTCTTCCTATTGCTCTGGTGATCACCATGTCCCGAACCTCGAATTGACCCGAACACCTCCAACGGTGGTGCTACCTACCTCTCAATGGTGGGATGGCACTACTTTAAAGGACATTTACACAGACGAATTCCTTAGGGTAGGTAGGTTCTCGTAGATACTTGCTCTAATTTCAAAACAAATTCAAAAAGACTTTTCACACTGACACCTTTTCAAAAAGCTTTCGAAAGCAATTTTTCAAACACTCTTGAGGACTGATACAAGAGTCGAACTGAAATTTTCAAAGAAACTTTTTTAAAACCCACAGTTGAAAAGCAAACAAACCATTTTTGAAAACACAAATGAGCAAGTATCTAAGAGCCCATGGATAACCATGGATAGAAAGGATGCTAACACCTTCCCTTTCTATAATCTACCTCCCGAACCGAGAGCAATCTCTTTAAGGAATTTTTCTGTGCTTTTGTCCTTTCCATTTGGAGAAAATAAAAGACGGTGGCGACTCTTGCTTCCGCGACATTTCGCGAACCAGCGTTAAACAGTCAGTTCCAGATCCACCGATCACAGTATGCTTTTGAACAGACCTTGCTGATGATGTACAGGCATTTCTTTCAATTCCCAAACACTGGAGTTATAAGGAAGATAATCCCTAGTCAACCCCTTCGAGCCAAAGAAGTAGGAGTTTTCTGTTCTAAACGATCAAAACCTTTGATATAAACCCGGGGCAGGGTAGTATCTCAATTAATTCAAGAGAAAACGCGCATTGAAGTCGCAAACTCCCAGTTCGTAATACAACGAACGACGTCAAAAAAAAAGGAAAAGCATTCCTTTGGGATCAAAAGACAAGGGTGGTTCCCTATCGCATAGACAGTCAATCTCTCAAAAGAGAAAAAGCCCACTGAGCCAAAACCTGTAAAGGAAGCTCGAGAAAGCTGGGGCATCCCGCTGACTGTAATCTCGAAAATGGGAACAGTCAGGCAAAAGTTAGAGATAACAAATCAAAATCAAAATAGTGAGGTCATTACAAAATCCTCAACAACATGAAAAATGTTGAAAAAGAAAAAAGAGATGATGACTGTCTCCCCAAATTCAACTGGTGAACCATCGCCCAAAAGTCGTTCCAAACTCAAAACAGAGTATGACGCACAATTAACTGAGCTTAGGTATGAAGAATATCACGAAGAGCGGGTGGGTACAAATATACTTTGAACCTTTATCCTTTGTTTCTTAAACCGTGAACCAAGCCACGTTACAACCCTTCAAAAGTCCTAATTGAAGCATGGGTTAGTTCGAAAGCATACTGTTAAAAAAGGTATCCTGACTCCTGTGAGGCTTTGCTCTAAATCTTGTGTTGACTTGTCTTACGAAAAGTTTTCTGCTAAAAAACGCATTTTTGCAAAACTTCGAGACAAACATAAACTTTACATTGCTTGAATATCACTGTCTGCATTTGGCTTTTTGTTTGACAGCGAAGAAATTCATACAGCGAATGTTCGGAGGAACGAAAACTCTCTCAGTGAGCAAAATCACTTCAAAAGGACGACACTTCCATTACAAAAATCTCCTATCAACAAGGGGCATGACATGTCACCATCCAATTAACCTGGGGCAGTCCAGTCAAGGTCTAACAGATCTTTTAAAATCCAATTAACCTGGGGCAGTCCAGTCAAGTTTCAATAGATCTTTCAAAATCCAGTTAATCTGGGGCAGTCCAGTCAAGATTTCAAGAAATCTCTCAATATGCAGAGTAATCTGATTCAAGACTCCTTCATCACCACTTGGGGCATTCGAATGTCAAAAGTGTTCAACAAATCAACTATCACATTTCCAGACTCGATTCCTGTATCTAGCCAGGGCACGTCTGAAGAGTTTGAAGATTCGATTCCTGTATCCAGCCAGGGCATATCTGTTGACGACTATTTCCAGACTCGATTCCTGTATCTAGCCAGGGCACGTCTGAAGAGTTTGAAGATTCGATTCCTGTATCCAGCCAGGGCATATCTGTTGACGACTATTTCCAGACTCGATTCCTGTATCTAGCCAGGGCACGTCTGAAGAGTTTGAAGATTCGATTCCTGTATCTAGCCAGGGCATATCTGTTGACGACTATTTCCAGACTCGATTCCTGTATCTAGCCAGGGCACGTCTGAAGAGTTTGAAGATTCGATTCCTGTATCCAGCCAGGGCATATCTGTTGACGACTATTTCCAGACTCGATTCCTGTATCTAGCCAGGGCACGTCTGAAGAGTTTGAAGATTCGATTCCTGTATCCAGCCAGGGCATATCTGTTGACGACTATTTCCAGATTCGATTCCTGTATCTAGCCAGGGCATATCTGAAGAGATTGTGGATCAACACCTGTAACAAGTCAGGAAATTATCTACAACACCACTTGGGGCATTCGAATGTCAAAAGTGTTCAGCAATTCCTTCATCACCTGTTGGAAAATACGGTCCAGATGTGCTCCAAACACGGTTGCCATTCTGTCACCTTTTCTTGAGTTCCAGATTCAACACCTGTAACAAGCCAGGAAGATATCTGTGGACGACTGATTGTGGATCAACACCTGTAACAAGCCAGGAAATTATCTACATCACCACTTGGGGCATTCGAATGTCAAAAGTGTTCAAAAACCCGATGCAGTTTTACACGGACTCATCGTCAGGAAACCCTACACCGGTTCCCTTTCAACCCCCGATGCAGTTTTACACGGACTCATCATCAGGAAATCCTACACAGATCTCCTCAAAACAGGGAGTCCCCAGTAGTTTGGCATACAACCCAAGCTTCTGAGTTTCCCAACAGTGGTCCCAAGACTTCTCATTTTTCAACAATCAAGAGATTCTTGCCCTCCACAGCAGCAGCCAAGGAATTATTTTCCCCGGCAGCAGTCAAGATTCTTTTATCTTCAGCCATCCAGGGTTCATTTATCCTCAGTAATATAGCTCATCAGCTTACATGCGCATTCATCACATTCATGTTATAAACATTGATGTCACATACATTGCATCATGCATCATAACATTGCATACAACTAACCCTTTACCTTTTCAGGTAAGATCAGTCGACAGACAAAGATCATCTTCCGAGATTCATCCGGAAATAGGTCAGATGTGACCTGGACACGGCGACATTCTGATACTTATTCCAGATTCACTCAGATGCAGTTTTACACGGACGCATCATCAGGAAACCCTACACCGGTTCCTATTCAACTACAAGACTTCTGAAAACAGTTTAAGGATTCTTCCCAACAACGGATGTTAATCTATCGCTTGTTCAGATGCAACTTTTGAAAACAGTTTACGGACGCTTCCCAACAACGGATGCTGCTCTATTGCTTATTCAACTTCAAGACTTCTGAAAACAGTTTACAGATTCTTCCCAACAACGGATGTTAATCTATCGCTTGTTCAGATGCAACTTTTGAAAACAGTTTACGGACGCTTCCCAACAACGGATGCTGCTCTATTGCTTATTCAACTTCAAGACTTCTGAAAACAGTTTACGGATTCTTCCCAACAATGGATGTTAATCTATCGCTTGTTCAGATGCAACTTTTGAAAACAGTTTACGGACGCTTCCCAATAACGGATGCTGCTCTATTGCTTATTCAACTTCAAGACTTCTGAAAAAAGTTCACGGGTTCTCCAGTAACGGATGTTAACCTATCGCTTGTTTAGATTCTTCTCAAGACTTCTGAAAACAGTTTACGGATTCTTCCCTACAACGGATGTTAATCTATTGCTTATTCAATCTCAACTCCTGAAAATAGTTCACAGATTCTCCAGACACGGATGTCAATCTATTGCTGGCTCAGACCCCCAATTCAGAGATGTTCCAAAACATGGGTGCCTTTCTGATACTCGTCCACTCACCATTGACATACATTTCAGCAGTCACCAAATGGCATCTTTAAGCCCATTCTCAGATGGCATCTATAAGCCCATCCTCCTACCAGCAGTCACCAAATGGCATCTTTAAGCCCATTTCCAGATGGCATCTCTAAGCCCATCCCCCGTCAAGATTCTATCGCATCAGATGGCATCTTTAAGCCCATCACCAAATGGCATCTTTAAGCCCATTCCCTCTACCATCACATCATCGAGTGCAAATTTTAGGGCACTCTAGTGTCCAATCTTCTTTTACCTTCGAGTCGCGAAAGGCAAACTTGCCAATCTAACTCTTCAGGTTCAAGAAGATTAAACAAGGGCAACTGTTGTACCCCAAAATTTGCCCTCGCTTTTTTTTTCCACAAGAAATCACAGCTTTAGGCGTTTCCTGATTTTTCAAACTGGCTCAAGAATCGGTCAAACAAACTTTTCTCGTCGGTCAGACACAATTAGGGTTTTATTGATTTTCAGGGCTCTAGAATGTTTCAGACAGTTGGCTTGGGGTTTTGGTTGATTTTGGCTCAACTTCGATCAGGTGAACGCTTCTTTGGCATTTAATCAGGAATTAGGGTTGTTCATGCGCGGTTCTTCAGAAAGATTTAATTCTGCGGTGCTTTGCAAGTTATTCTGAGATTTGGTTTGAATTCGCATTGTTTGACTTAATCAGTAAAAGAATGCATTTGGATTGAATTCACGTTTGTTTGACTGAATCAGTAAAAAGGATACATTCAGTTTGAATTTGCAGAGTTTGGTAAAAATCAGTAAAAGGGGAATGCGTCTGATCAGTTGTTGTGATTAACTGTTTGTTTTGCTTTGGATGTTGGAAATGCCAGGTTTAACTGATCAAATGCTAAAGCATTGTTTATTTAAATTATTTATTATTCTAAGATTAAATGATTGGAATTTATTTTCAATTATTATAATTAAATAATTATAAATAATAAATAAACAATTGGAGAAGAAAAGAATTAATTAAATAAAAGGACTTTTTATTTATCTTTAAATTATTTGTATAATTGTTTTTGTTTACAAAATGTTTACAATAATAATATTACATTTATTTAAATTTAAATAAAAACTATCCTAAATATTTTTCTAATCTTCAATTCTTCATCTGCTATCCCTTGCTCCAGTACTCCATGGAATTTTATCTGCAAAACAAAGAACAAAAGAAAAGTTAGAAGCAGATAAATAAATAAAAGAAAGACAGATAAAAAGTTCATCATTAAGGGCAACTGACTGGGATCAGTTAACCCTCTCTGCAAATCACGGGATTTCTCCCGGTTCACAAAGAGGGATGAATATTTATTTGCTAATCATGAATGCACAAAGTTGAAAAAATGCAAAGTTTGTCAACATACTGCATATTTCAAAAACAAACTGAACTAGTCCTAACCACAAAGTCCAAACTGAAATTCCAAACTGTCCAACAAACTGTCAAAGATGTACAAGGCTACCCAAGTTGTCCACAAGATATCAAGATATCAAAGATATCAAAGTATCAAAAGGTACAAAGTGCAGCACAAAATCTGGAGGAAAAGGGACAAATATGCAGAGAAAGATTAATATGCAAGCAACATAACTCATTTTCATCATTTCCCAAGTGTGTCCCTTTCAGAAAAAGTACAATGCAAACATATTTTAATATTTTGACTGTACTGGAGAGAGAAGAAGAGAGCAAAGAAAGCAGGCTTACAAGGCTTTAGGCATGGAGAGAAATATGAAAAGAAACAAACTGAACACAGTAGAGAGGGCAGAGTATCAAAGAAAAATATAGTAAAAATATACATAACCTGTAACATAAACCTCAAAGCCAACAAACTGTTATAACAACAACAAAACCCTTCAAAAGAGTAGGGAGTTGATAACCTGTTTTCAAGCCTCAAAAAAATTCAAAAAAACTGTCAAACAAAATACAAAGCCAATTCTCAAGGTCAAAACGAAAACCTCAAGAACCTGCTATCTCAAAACCAATAACCATGGTTTAAACAACCAGAAAAACACTAAACTGTCCAACACAACCAGTATGGCCTAAACCATAAAACCTGTGAATCTTGTCAAAGCCTAAAACCAAAACTGAGTTCCAATAACTCAAACTGCAACATAAACCAAAAACATACATACAACCTGCATTCAACACAACCAATATGGCCTAAACCATAAAACCTGTTCAACCTGTTTTCAAGTTCAAGACAATAAACCAGTAAAGCCATCACCAAAAACTTTAAACCCGTCAAGCCAAATATCGTGTAACCATGGCCTGAAAAAACTAGTAAACTCATCAAAGGCCAAACCTGTTGAAACAAAACCAGGCCAAACCTGAAGAAAACCCAGCCAAAAACACCATCAAACCTTAAACCACTATCAATCCAACCAAAGCCAAAAACCAGAATACCAAATAACACGACTCATCAAACCAATGTCCAAACCCATCAAGCCTCAGAGTTGTTCCATCATAGGCCAATAAAAAAAAGGCAACTGAAGCACAGCAAAGAAGAAGAGAGGAAAAGTATTCGAAGGCAACAATCAAGCATACAAACGAAGTCAACTCATTCAAGCATCAAAAGCCCTCAGACAGTATCATCACTGGGCAAAGGCAACTGAAGCACAGCAAAGAAGAAGAAAGGAAAAGTATTCAAGCATCAAGCCCACAGAAAGAAGAAGGAAAAGAAGCGTGCATAGGCAAAAGCAGGGTCGACAGAAAGAAGAAGAAAATATCACATAGAGGTTTTCAACATCATCATCAAACCACAAATCAAAGGGAAAAAGACAGAGTACCAGGACTCCAAGCCACCGCGCTTCACTCCTCCGCCAGTAAGCCTCCAGAACGCCTCTTCCTCCTCCTTCATAAAGGTAGCTTTGTTTTTCTTTTTTCCTTTCCACCATTTCAGCAGAAACCACATGTAAAATAAAGTCAGAATCAAAATGGACACAAATCATAAACATGCAAATTCATGAAAAATCTAATGCGTTAAAGGACGAATCATCACCTCTACACCGTATCTATGAGCGACACATGGGGAAGAAGAGGCGTTGGTGGTTTGGGCAAGGGAAGGTCAGAGGCGAGAGCATGAGAGCCACGAAGAAGACGAATCAAGAACGAAGAAGAGTACCGCGCTGTACCCTTTGCTAACCCTAGCATTTCCCAACTGAAAACAAATAATCAAACCCTAAAAAAAACTTGTCTCAAGCATATGGGCCATAACCATTTCTCATTACGCCTAAGCCCAACGAGTTTCTAGTTCATACCCCCTGTTCTATTCAGTTCCTCTAAATTGCATATGGGCCTTAAATATCTTTAGACCCATTTAACTCTTAAACTCTTTTTTACTTATCTCTTTTCCTACAATTTTAAACTAACTTAAATTTTGTAAATTAAAATTAAAATTACTTTAATTCCTTTTTATACAAATTTGCTTTACATGAATTTTAGGGTTAATTAGATTAATAGATTCTTATTTTAATTTTCCTTTGTGTATAAAAAATACTAACATAATTAAACAAAATACAAAACATGACAATAATACATTAATACCTTAATACATAAAAGTACATTATTTAAAACACTTTTCTTTTATTATTAAACTTATTTTAATTTATACATAAATTTTCACTAAGTTAATACATTTTATTTTCTTAGAAATATTTGTACATAATCAATAAAATACATTTTTAATATACATAATTTAACTAGAATTTAAAACATTTAATTAAAACATTCTTTTTGTACATATTAAAGAAAATACAAGACTACAAAGATTAAATAAATAAACATTTAATTCTTTCCATTAGGTTAACAATACTTAATAATACACATTTAAATTCACATTTCGCACCTGTAAATAAATTACATACAAATATACGTACACGTACACTTACATAATACATTTCACATTATACACTTGATACGCATACATTTACTATTCCTATACGTTGCCATACATTGTTTACATTTTTGTCGCAATTCAATTTGGTTGTAAATTATTGGACACTACATTCCTAAAGTCTCATCCCCATTTGTAAATTTGTACCCCCACTCCCGGATACTTATTTTGTAATAGCATAGACTTTACATTTCCGCAATTTACTGCTTTCAAATTATACCATGGTTAGACCTAGGGTTTGCATGTACATAAAATCAAACGCTAGATAACCTAATGCAAGACAAATACACGAAATCAATACACAATCACACTTGCACCCTCTAGGGTAATTCCACATGTTGCCTTCCAAAATGGGCCATGCTTGCACGTCGAGTTTCTTTGGCAAAATAATTCAAATGATCATAAGTCCCTCGATGACGCTTTCGAAAGTTTCCTAAATGGAATGATCATAGTCCCTTCAAAGCAAATTGCCAAAGACACTTGGCACCATTGCATTCATGGTCCATACGATGACCCGCGCCTGTCCCGAACAAACATCCTAAACGCAAGATTGTCCATCAAATTCAATGGTGGAACAAAATTGTTAAAAAGGGTTGAAAACATAGAGAAAACCTTTGAGTACAATAGGGGTAGACAAAACTTTTAGTTACTTGAGATCAACTTGCAAAAACACTTGCCTTCTTTTCAAAAATCACACTTCATACACATTTTCAAAACAAACTCTCAAAAACATTTGAAACATCTTTTCGAAAAGATACACACCTTTGTAAAACATTCGAGTAAAGAATTGTTACAAGGGTAGCCTAAGACAAGGCCTCTTCTTCAAAAACATTTTCAAAACACACACACACACACACCACAATTTCAAGCAATCGAAAATCAAGGCAAGTGATCTAAAAAACCAAGTAACTAAGAGCCCATGGATAACCATGGATGAAAAGGGTGCTAATACCTTCCCTTTTCATAATCTACCCCCCGAACCCACGAAATATCTCAAAAGGTTTTTGCTGTGCTTTTTTAACCTTTCCTTTAGGATAAAATAAAAAGTCGGTGGCGACTCTTGCTCAACCGAACAAGTGCGAATACAAACGCAAAACCCTAGTCAGTTCTCCCACCGTATCACACTACCCTTCCAGAATTAAACATGCCTAAATTGCCAAAGAACTTTCTCAAATGCATTACGACTAAATTTAAGTGAGAGAGAGTAAAGAAAAATATTTTAGAGAGAGACACTACAATAAATAACGCTTTTCACGATGGAACATTTCACCTCACCCAACAAAAATCCAAAGTGTAAACTATAGATGCGCCACATTTAATTTTTTTAAATAAAAAATATCATATATTCCCTCCGTTTTGCTGGAAACCAAGGGGAAAAATATTTAGAGGTCACGTCTTCGAATCCCAACAACTACATTTTATCATCTTTTAATTTTTTAATGACCTATTACTTTGATTTTGCTTAAAACCGATGGGTAAAGTATTTAGAGGACATGTCTTCAACTCCCAACAACTTCACTTTATCACTTTTTAATTTTTTTAATTTTTTAAACACGACTTTACCCCTCGGTTTTTGTTAATAATCGAGGTAAAAAGTAGTGTAGTTTTGAAAATAAAAAAATACAGTTGCTGGGAATCGAATCCATCACCAATATTACCTTTTAATTTTTTTTATGACCTATTACCACTGTTTTGCTAAAAATCGAGGGGACATAGCGTATTTTTTTTAATTTATGACCAATTTGATGAAAAAAATTAAGTAATGAATCTTTGTCGTCCATTTATAAAGTAAAAATGGTCAAGACATTACCAACTCATCAATCCACATGAAACATTAGTGATCCGCGTGAAACTCTCAATAGCCAATCAAAAAGTGAATGCCACAACTTTACATCTTTGATACAAAGTGTTGAAATTTAAACTTAACATATTAAAAACAATGATAATGGAAGCAAGAGTAAAAAATATTTCAAGGTGAGTTTCTTAATATTATCTTTTATCTAGTAATTCATTGTTAAAATTGTTTAATGTTAGTTGTAGTTGTATCAGGTAAAATGTTTATTATTGTTGTTGTTGTTGTAGAAATTTAGTATTTTAAAATTTTATTGATTTTTTTTATTAGTCGTTATTGTTGATGTTATTGAGATTTAATGTTTAAAGATTCCATGTATTTCATTGTTGTTGTTGTTTTTTTTGTTAATTCTGTTGTTGAGATTTAATGTTTAAGTATTCCATTGATTTTGTTTATTTGTTGTTGTTGTTGTTGTTGTTGTTGTTGAGATTTACCATTTAAAGGTTCCATGGCTTTTGTTGTTGTTGTTGTTATTGTTGTTGTTGTTTTTGTTGTTTTTCTTATTCTTGTTGTTCTTGTTGTTGTGAGATTTAATGTTTAAGGGTTCTATTGATTTTGTTTTTGGTGTTGTTTAAGGATTTAATGGTGAGAAAGATTTAGAAATTGTCAAAAAATTAGTGTTTTTCATATTAAAATGTAAATAAACAGGTTAAAATTAAAATTTTGTAAACAGAACTTTATCCCTCGGTTATTGTAAAAAAACTGAGGTAAAATGTAGCGTAATTTTGAAAATCCAAAAAATGCAGTTGCGAGGGATCAAACCCATGACCAGTTCCACTTTTCTCTTTGATTTTTAAATCATTGAGGTGTTAAGTGGATACTTTTCATGACAACATTATTTACCTCGTATGGGTAGCCGAGATAAAACATATTTTGTGTCCGACGTTACAAGCGTTATTTGTAGTAGTGAGAGTGAGGAGTGAGGTATGCGAGGTCACATTTCTGGATGTGAAAAATATGAGGGAATAGACCTCTATTTATAGGCTATATGTTGGCACAAAAAAAGGAAATTTTTTGGGGCCAAAGTTGATGAGTCAATCGATTATCATATGCACTAACCATTTGGTTAGCCTAAAAACAATCGATTAGAAAGTTTCAAAGAGAAAGAAAATATATATAGCCACTACCATTTATTATACTTTGTCCTAAAAATTTAGGGGACCTTTTTGTACTATCCCAATTAGGTATAAGTGTTAATCGATTGGCCAATATGAAAAAATGTCTAGAACTTTCCTGACAGCTCCAAATTCATCTGAAAGTACTTCAAGACATTTTTAGAAATATTTTGTTATGAAAAATAAGTTATAAAACTTGTTTTAGTGTGTGTGTGTGTGTGTGTGATTATCCGTATAACTTTAAGAGAAATTCCTTATGCTTTTACAATCTTATTCGTTCAGATGCGTCAAAATGATATTTCACACACTTCAAGACCTGTCAGACACTTCAATCTTTTAGACACTTGCTTGAGCTTTACTTTGAGATGAGGCTTTATTTATATTCCAATTATGTTCCAATCATCAGAAGACTCTATAGTGATCTTTAAACCCTAGCTTTGTCTGCTTGGTCTGATTGTATCTTTGACTGCCTTGTATGCTTGCACTTTAATTGTTAGTTATTATCATAAAAAGTATATCCAAGGGTTGAGATCTTCCTTGATCACTAAATCTGAAAAACAAGATTCTACATAACATACTAAAGTGTTAAATATTTAAGGAAGGTTTGAGGTCGTACTGCATGTTCTAGGATAAACTAGGCCTCGAGGGAGCCTGTAGCTTAAGTGACTTGTTGAACAGGGGATAACCCTATATGAAATCGGAAGAGGAACTCTTTTAAGAAGAAAGGGGAAAGATTTGTGTTACTATAAACTTCGGATACCACTAGACCTCAGAAAAAGACAACGACCATTAAAGAGACAATAAAAAGCAAGGATTTCAGACTATATTCTCCTATTACACTCCTTTGAATACTTTCAGAGATACTATTTGGTGAGAATTCCAATAATAAGTTCAAAGATTTCGAAATAAAGTATTGTACCCGATTAAGGAATCCTCAAGGACAAATAAGTTCAAGTATTTTTGTTTCCACAAGAGTCATGACCATAATACTAACAAGGCTTTATGAATTCGTTAGTCCCTAAACTTAATTTAAGGTTTCACTTTAGTCCCTTAATAAACATTAGTTTTAAATCCCTTAAATATCATTTTGTTAATCACTTTGGTCATATCTGTTAAATTTTATCAAATTTTGTTAACGTATGTATGTGTGGCATGTCAGCTAGTTATACGTTAGATGACATGGAATTGTTTTATTTCATATTAATTTAAAACTAAATTTTAAAAACAAAAAAGCTGAAATGTTTCTCTCTTCTCTTCCCTAACCCTAGCCTTCACATTTTCTTCCCCTAGCCATCATCATTTTCATCACTCCTCATCATCAACGAAATATCTGGGGAAAAGGAAACTGAGCCGTCATCTCTCTTTCTTTATTCTTACTCTCTCTTTCTTCTCCACCACATTAGTGCATTTTTCACGATTTATGCTGTTTTGTTTTTGTTGATGTGGTTGTAATTTTCACTCTTTAAAATTAGGGTTTTTTTATATTGATTTGATTGCGTTTTTTGCGTGTGTTTTATTGTTTTGAACAAATGGATTCAATTTGGTTTGGGTAAAAAACAGTTTGGAAATTTGGTTTTGAGATCTGGGTAAAAAATGGTTTTCAGATTTGGAGAAGAGGTTTGGACAATCTCCAGTGTTTGTAGACTTTACAATTTTGGATAATGGTTTTGTTACAGAGGATACTTTTGCTGAACAAGACAATTCTATGAGGTCTGATAAAGGACCATGGAAAGGTCCAAACGTTATGAAGGTTTGATTATGTAAATTTTAGAATTTGTTTTTACCAAAATATGTATGCTAGTTATCTTGTTTTTTCTTCAGCTATCGCATCTCTACTAAAACAGTTGTATGAATGCAGATGGTTTTAAATAGGGAAATATAATGTAAGTTAAAATATTCCTTGTATGCTTTAATTTTAGATTTACATTTTACTAGTTATTGGCATCCAAGAAAAGTATTTCTGTTTGTAATGTATGTGTTATTTGTTTCAGAAAGATATCTATTTAGGCCATTATCTAGACTATTATCCCTAAGCATCATGCATTCAAGGGGTCATCACTTATCAATCTTTCAGATCGTTTACATCAAGTTCTTCGTTGGGCTCTTGGTTCTGTTGAGATCTTTTTCAAAAAACATAAATTCAGTCGTATATTCCTGGACTTCCCTCCCATTGATCGTCTATTGTACTTTACCAGCCATATGTCTATTGTACTTTACACTCTACCAAGTTTATACATATGCAGTTATATTTTTTTTACACATTTTTAACAATTCGCGGGGGTTTTTAACCTCCAAAAATAAAACCCCCATAATTTAAATAAAATGCTTGTTTTTAAATACATATGCTAACTCAGCTTACTATCAAATGCCTTGCTATCGTGCCACGTAGGCGCAGTTAACATTTTTTCAAAAAATTTAACGACAGGGATCAATTTGACTAACAGAACAATTTTTAAAGGACTAATATGTAACATTTATTAGGTAAGAGACTAAAGTGAAATCTCAAATTAATTCAAAGGACATTAGCACTAATTAAGCCTACTAACAAATGCTTTCATCTAAAAGGGGCACCTCAAGAAGTACCCCAGAGAAAGAAAGAAGGAGTTTAGAGCCCGAGAAGATTCTCCGAGAAAGAAAAATTCTACTCGCAAAGAGAAGTCCTCCTCCAAGAAGGTTATCAAAGAGGTAGTCGAAACAAGGGAAATAATGATAGCAACATTGAAGAAGAACAAGAGGACCGAAAGGGGAAACACTATTCCATCAATTCTATCTCAGGCAGCCTCCATAAGATGAATAACCATTCTAAAGGAACCATCAAAAGAAGGATTGCCAAGATGATGATTGTTAGCAGGGAATAATGAGTTACATCGACCTAGAAACCAGAAAGGCCTATCCTCGAATTCTTGGATAGTGAGAAAGTGAGAGGAGTCCCAAATGAGATCTTTCCTCTAGTGATAACAATTGCCAAGATCAACTGTGACGTGTCCAAGATCCTCATCAACGGTGGAAGTTCTTGCAACATTATGTACGCATAAATTTTTGAATAATTTGGACTAAGGAAAAAGAAGTTGTGCTCGTATGAATGGTCCAATTTATAGGATTTCAATGGCAAGCTTAATCATCCCTAGAGGTACATTGAACTTATGCTCACCTTAGGAAGAGAGAGAGAGAGACACCAGGACTGTTAATATACAATTCCTAGTGGTTCCTTGCAGAACGTCTACAACTACATCTTGGTTAGGCCTTTCACTTCAATATTAGACGCGAAAGCCTCCCCGATACACCTCAAGATGAAGTACCATAATAATCATGACGAATCGATGATGATGTGTGTTGACCTATCCTGACCATAGAGGACACACAAGAACTCGCAACATGATAATAATAGGAAAGACGAGGAAAAAATTATAGAGATCAACGTGGTCTCCCTTATTAGATAGTTAGGGAAAATGGAAATTCTCCTTGGAAAGAGATAAGAGTTCCCGGCCCGACATGTACGTTACGAATAATTCTAATTTGATGTTGCAGGAAGCAATCTTAGATAAAGAGTGAAGTCAAACACACTAATTCACATGAGCAAGTTGGGGGACAATAAGCAATGGTCAACCTACTTGGTTAAAATTTCTCTTGTATCATATGTAAAATTCAAAATTATTACTATGATGTGATGATATCTCTTCAAGCAAGAATATTGATCCTTGGTCGGGCTCGACCTCAGAGACGCTCACAAGGTCTAAGCAGCAGGCCTAAGAGCACCATCAAATAGTAAGGCGCTTGAGAAAATGATTTCTTATTAACCTGGGACGAAACAATTCCACCTTTTAAACGTGTTGATCACTATCAGTTTAAATATAACAACCACTCTCACAACGTGCTTCACTTCACGTAGACAATTTTAACCACTCTTCCTATATAACGAGAAGAGTGTACTCTTTTAAGTATTAAAATTTATTTTCACTCTCATATTACTTCTTATTTCTCTCAGTGACTAGGGTGTTGAAGTGATAACCTTATAGGTCAACCCCCTCACTGCACCAGAAAAAACAAATCCACTGCAACAAAACAACATCTCATCACTTCGTCCATCATTTTTAATTCTCAACCTAACAAGTGCACTTGATGAATTCTAAATTGAATTGAATCTTGTGATCATATATATATATATATATATATATATATATATATATATATATATATATATATATATATATATATATATATATATATATATATATATATATATATATATATATATATATATATATATATATATATATATATATATATATATATATATATATATATATATATATTTTTTTTTTTTTCATAATGTTTTTAGTTTTAAAGTTATTGAAATTTGGGTTGAGATTTGATATACCACTATTAAAAGATAGTGACATACAATATTTTGTATAACTTTTTTTAACAACTTATTTTTGAATCAGACTTGATAGTTCTTTTTAGGCATAAATCTAACTTAAAAATAAAGTCTATCCGAATAATCAAGAATAAAAAATTTAAGATTTATTACTATGCATTGTATAATCTTTTTTATATCGTAGGTGCATCATATTCATAGATATTATTTTAAAATTGATTATAATAAAAAATTAAATATTAATAAAAGTTTAATGATTATGATCAATCAACAATATAAAATTTATTTATTTATATTGTTAATGCATATAAATTAAATTAATAAATTTAACAAATATTTTATATTATTTAAAATTAATCTATCTTAAATCATATCAAAACAGATAATAAAAATCAGTTTAATTGATAAGACGTTAATATTATATTCTATAAAATAAATGAGTTCAACTTTTTTACAATGAGGAAATCTCTTTAATAGATTATTTATTTAATATTTTTTTAGTTATAAGATATGTTTTGACGTTAATAAACTACTTTATAATGTGTTATATTAAAAAAAAATTTAAAGAGGTATTTACATGTTAGTGTATGAGTCATCTCCTTAACAATTGACTTAATCTTAATTTACAACACTTTTAAAAATATTTAAAAATATGAGTTATTTTATTTTTTCAATGCAATATTAATAATTATTTTTCAATTCTTTTCATAAATTAATATTAATTTATTTAAGTCATTATATTTTATCAAATGTTTATGTATGTAAATAATTACCTAGTAACAAAGATAACTTTATAAAATTATTTTACTTATTTTTAATATTTGAAAAAATATATAAAGACATGTCTTGGAATAAGTTTTCTGTGATCATTTAATTTAAACATTCTGTTCAAGAATAAGATGCTTTCAATTAAGTTTCCCCCTTCTCATAACAAGGGGAATAGAGCTAGAGTTTCCCCATGAAATGAATGTCTGGTTGAACATTCAAGTCATTATACAAAACCTACATAAATGTGCAACTACCCTTTCTCTCTCTCTCTTTTTCTCTAACTTTGTTTATTGCTTCCAACACCCTATTCTTTGCTGCATGTTTTGCTACTTGTTGTATATCTTATTAACACCATTTTAAATCCTTAATGTAGAAAGCCCCATGACTAAAACCAAGGTCCCACAATAGATACCGTGTTAGTTGGAAAGATGATTTCATAAATAATATCAACTGCCCAAAATAAATGTGATTCAATAAGGGTCACATTCATACAACTTTGCAATCATAGCTTTTCTTGAAGATTAGTATACTTTCAAATAAATGCATGCCTTGTAAATTATTTTGACAGATCACAATATCATATTTCCACGGAATGTTCTAATTATAGTTAATTATTAATTATCATTAGACAACATCATAGTCAAACTATTCAAACGGCAAGATGAGGAAACATAGGAAAACCAACATAAGTTAAATTTAAAATCATGAATTTTGAAAGCTAGAATGAATGGATCCAATATTACAGTTCATTATGTCTATCTACCAACTGTCTTTGTTGAATTGCATAAATTGTATATTGAAGTGAGTCGTACGTTGGATATAAATATATAAAAATTGAATTCATATAGACCTCAAATGGTGCTCCTATGTACTACTCAGCAATATTTGTTAATAGGTGTTAATTAGTGAGTATGACAATACCGTTATGAATTTATTATATCAAATTGACCTATTGGTAACAACCAGCCAAAGGTTATTTATTTGCTGCATTTTTTTTTATAAAAAAAGAGAAGTCTTTCAATTTCAACCCTTGAGTGCAAGACATATAGGTAGCCTCCGGCTATGGGGTGCATTGGAAATGGAGCCACATTTGTTGCATGGCATAATTTTGGCATTACATGACAAAACAGGATCTCCAACCAAAAGGGTTTTTATATATGGAACCCATGCCAGGGTCCATTTCAGAAAGTAACTCTTTCAATTCTTGGTAGTAATTGACTAGGACACTAAAGCTAAATAAGCAATTGGATTAAAAACAGCTCATAGAGATTTTTTTTGTTTTTAATCTTTTAAGGACATGTATAAATTATGCACCTGATACCTCTGACATATTTCTGTGTAATGTCTTCTTATTTTATGATGATGAATTGCATACCATACCATATGGCATGAATGAACTCGAAGCAATTGTGGAAAATAAAAATTTTGAGGTTAGAACCTCAAATTTTATTAGGAGAAATAATTAACAGATGAGTGTTAGTATTCATAAACATTTTACTTTGTCATAAACATTTTACTTTTACATATCTCATGTTTGAGAAGTTGTAGTATGTCATAAGACTTAAAAGTCACAAATTCAACCTCAAATAAGTATGAAATTATGATCCAACACTTAACATAAAAACTCAACAATTCATTCAACTCGGCTAAACCTAAAGGAGGATGCCTCGATATAAGGACTAGAAAGCATCCGCCACCCCTAAGTTGGCTTAGAGTATCTTCAACGGAAGATTTTTCAAAAGTTCTTCAACGTGGCTTTGTGTAGCCTTTAAAATTCAAACTGTTGGAGTTGACTATGCCGGCCAACGTAACAATCCTTTTCAATGGTATTTTTATTAAAAAAATGAATATAATTATTTGCTGTGCTTTTGAACGGCTCTTTTTTTATTTTATTTTTATTTTATTTTCTTTTCTTTTAACACTATTAGTTTATTATATACACCCTATTTAAAAAATTTCACACACAAATTTCTTCTCATTAGCCTTTTTTGATAAAATATTTAACCCAAATTTTCACTTTTTTTTCCTTCAAATTAAAATTGTTTAGGCCAAATAGATCCTAATCATTTTCATTATCAACAAGCTTTGTTCAACTACATGTAAAATTATCAAAATCCTAATCCTCAAAATTCTCAATTTCCATCGGTGCCAACAAACCCCGTCATATTTTTTCCATCACCAAACAATCCAAATATGTATCATAGACCTCGAATGAATTCTAATAGTATGAAATTTTTTCGTCGTGAACCAGAAACATCGATTGGGTTTATGTCTGGATGTCAAGTTCCACCATTTTCTACTCAAGTTGGTACTGAAAAAGAAGAAACGGTTGTCGTTAAAAAAAATCTCGAGAGCAATTTACAAGGGATGAAGATATACTTCTTATTCAATCATGGCTCAATGTTTCAAAGGATCCAATTGTGGGAGTTGATCAAAAAGCTGAGAGTTTTTGGTTAAGAATCGGTGCCAATTATAACCAGTATCGTGGACAATCCCAGGAAAAGTTAGGTGGGCAATTAAAATCTCGTTGGCATCGAATAAATGACTTGGTTCAAAAATTTGTTGGGTGTTAAAAACAAGCTGTTAATGGAAAGAAAAGTGGGACATCGGAGAACGATATCATGTCCGCTGCACATGCTTTTTTTGCTCAGGATGAAGGTACAATATTCAATCTTGAGTACGCATGGCGAGTGTAAAAATATGAACCTAAATGAATGGGAGAATCGTTTGGAAATTCTTCAAAAACAACAAATACTTTTGCTAGTGGGGCATCACCATCTAACCCAGATACACCTACAAGTTATGAGTTTAACTCATCATCACCAATGGAGCATCCAATGGGATAAAAAGCAGCAAAAAGGAAGAGTAAGGCAAAGGAAATTCCAAATACAATGCAAGATGCAAGGATTAAAAGAGCATCAACAATGGAAATACTAGCTCAATGTAAGGAGGACGAGCTAGAATTAAAGGCAATGCATATCATCATGAAAGACACTTCTACTATGAATGATACTCAACGAGATCTTCATGAAAAATATTGTAATAAGATAAAAAAAATTATGGAATGTAGTAAGTATCACTTATGTAAAATGATCATTAGTACCACTTTAATTTATCAACACCTATGTAAAATGGTAATTAGTACCACTTTAAATTATCAACACCTATGTAAAATAGTCATTAGTACAACTTTAAATTATAATAAAAATTATATTATTCAAACTAGCCGTTATTCAAACTAGCCATTATTCAAACTAGCTGTTATTCAAACTAATCGTTATACAAACCATTATATATACTACCACTTATGTCATTGTTTTCTCATTATCATCTTATTCTTCTCTTATACTTATCTAATTCTTCTATCATTTTTCTCTCATTCTTTTGTCACTAAAATGGATTTAGACAATTCAGATGATTTTGACCAAGAATTTTGGGAGTTGGTTGAACAAAAATTTATGGACGACAGTGATGAAGAACAAACACTTGAGAATGAACATCAATCTGGAAGTTCCTCTATGCCAAAGAGAAGAACAATGGTAGATCGAAGTTATCAAGAAGGGCACAATCGATTATTCAATGACTACTTCTTAGAAAATCCAGTATACACAGATGTTCAATTTCGAAGAAGGTTCAGAATGCATAAGCATGTATTTCTCCGAATTGTAGATGCCCTTGGAAATCATGATGAATGTTTCCAAATGAGAGTTGATGCAACTGGTAAAATGGGTCTTTCACCATTGCAGAAATGTACGTCTTCTATTCCTATATTGGTGTATGGGTCTCCTGCTGACGTTGTAGAAGAATATATTCGAATAGGTGAAAGAACTTCAATTAAGTGCTTATAAAGATTCGTTCGGGGCGTGAATGTTGTACTTGGGGATGAGTATTTGAGAAATCCTAACAATACTGATGTTGAACATTTTTTAAAAATGGGAGAGTCACATGGCTTTCCAGGTATGTTGGGTTCCATTGATTGTATGCATTGGGAATGGAAAAATTGTCCTGTTACATGGAAAAGACAATTTTGTCAAGGTGATCATGGAAAGCCCACAATCATGCTTGAAGCAGTGGCATCACAAGACTTATGAAATTGGCATGTTTTTTTTTGGTATTGCAGGTTCAAACAATGACATTAATATGTTAAACCAATCTAACGTCTTTAACGATATTTTGGAAGGACATGCTCCCAATGTGTAATATATAATCAATGGGACACCATATAATATGGGGTATTATTTAGCCGATGATATATATCCTGAGTGGGCTACATTTGTGAAGACCATTTCAATGCCAGAAGGAGAGAAGAAAAAATTATTTGCTCAACATCAAGAATCATCTAGAAAAGATGTGGAGAGGGTATTTGGAGTGCTTCAATCTCAATTTGCAATTATACGTGGCCCAGTGCGTACCTAGCACATGGACACCCTCAAACATACCATATATGCGTGCATCATATTGCACAACATGATTGTTGAAGATGAACGACATACATATGTAGGTAAATTTGATTACTCTTATGATAATATGAATAACAACAACCCAACAGCTGAAACATTTAGCGGTCCTCATCTGAATCTTGCAACAAGACTACAAAGAAGAGCAAATATTCGTGAAAAATAAGTTCATCGTCAACTTCAAGGAGATCTAGTCAAGTATATTTGAGAATATTTTGGACATGAAGATGATGAAATTTAAGTTTGATTAATTTGTGTGATGTTATTTATTTTTATTTTTTTAATTATATGTCATGTATTTGAAATTAATTTTAATTATCATTTTAAATTATAAATTTAATTTGAATTTTATTTATTTTATATCAATTTTAATTTAAATAATTAAAATTATTATTTTAAATGATATAAAATTTAATATGAATAAAATATTAATATATAAAGTAAAATTGTGGGACCCAATATGAGTTCTTTAGAGTTGCACTATTGGAGTGAAAAACTAGTTGAATTGCTTCAAACTGACATGGCTTAATGGGTTCCACAAAGAACTCAAAAATGGGTTCACGGTTGGAGATGCTCTTATAACCCAACTTCAAGTTCCTCAGCTATGACCCAGATACAAACACGCAGATATCTATAAATCCCAACATGATCTTGCCAACACAAGGAAAAACTACAAGAAAACAATGTTCTAGTCTCATGTTAGAATCACGTGAATATCAAGTTGCAATAAAGGAAAGTTGTCTTGTGAAAATCACAACACAAATATTTTAAAATAATAAGAAAATGTTATTCAACTTTTCACGTGGGAGAAGAGAGAAATTTTATAAAAATTATTAATGACGTGAAAATTCCGTCGCTACATTAAAGTTAAAAATAATTAAAAAATAAGTTGCAGCTTCATTTTTTGAAAATTTAGCAGTGTCATAGAAATCACGTCGCTACTTAAAAATATATTGGGAAATTAAATATAACTAACACGCAGACTGGAAAAAATAAAAGGAACATGATTTTGCGTCTTGAATCCCACGAGGATAAAATAACTATATTTTTCAGATCTACTTCACCCTCCATTATTCCAGAACCATTTTCCTCCTCTTCTTTAATTTCTCCTCTCCCTCACCATTTATCTTCCTCCTCTCAACATTTTAAACCATCCAAACCCTTTCTCTTCTCATTTGTCCTACCCATTTGTCCTACCGTCCCTGAGCAATTTTAGTAAACTCCCAACCTCAAAATTCAAAGATATACATATTTATTTATTTTTGTTTATTTTTTTTTACTTTTTTGTTTTTTTCTCTTATTTCATTTGTTTTGTTGATGGAGTATTCAAGAAGTAGATAAAAAATAAGGCTAAAAAAGGTGCTCAAGAACTTGATCTTAGAAATTTCTTTAATTAAAATATGTTTTATTATGAATATATTTTTGTAATTTATAAATAATAAAAAACCATTAAATTTGAAAATAGTGTTAATATAATTTTAAAAAATAGATAAAAATTGTTTCGTGAATATCATGCCACAAATTTGTGGTGTGATTTTCACGTGACAATCAATTTGCACAAATTTGCACCATCCTGAACAAGTCTACAACATATTAAATTTTTTGCAGTGTGAATATCACCGTATAAATTTGTGGCATGTTTTTCACGTGGCAATCGTTTGCCACAAGCGTTCATGTGTGGTGTTTTTTCCATGTCGCTAATTTCGTTTGTGACATAATTTTTGTGTTTGTGTCGTGATTTTTATGAGGCTAATTTCAGTTTTTGTAGTGAAACAATGCTGCTATTTCTATGACCACGTCCATTACATGAGGAAACATTATCAATTACTATCTATGATCATTGGCGATATTAGTGGCTCAAACTAGATAGGAGCGGGGATCCCATAATTCATAAATAGGAAGCTCAACATGAGCTATGTAAAACTTCAAACTACCCTATGAATAAACAAATATCAGGGTAATTTTCAAGTAAATTAAGATGTCACATTTATTCAAAAATATACAAACACCTGCTCATAGATAATAATAGATACATAACACAAATTTTCAAATGAACCAAATAAAAGTAACATGTATCAACCTTAACTTTTATTAATGCAGCGGAAAAAGAATCATAGTTGAAATCCAATAATATTTTAAAATGAATCAACGCATATTCGAAATCCATAAGGAGTTCTTAAGACTCCAAACAACTACTAAAACAAAGCAACAAATATCGTTCAACCCCCCCCCCCCCCCCCCCCCCCCCCCCCCCCCCCCCCCCCCCCCCCCCGATGTTATGTATCAAAGAAATGACACTGACTCGAAAGTAAACAAAGGATAACCTCTTCTGATCTTTGCAGCCTCAGACTACTCCTGACTATCTGCACGATGCCGTATAAAACATCATTCTAACAGAAGAGTGAGATATCACAATAATATAAGAGAATGCATAATAATAAGTATATAGCAAGTAAATCATGCATAACCACACATTCCTCTTCTCACAGATTCACATAATAAAACAATTATATTGCATGTTATTTAACCAGTCATACATAATCATCATCACACAATGCCAATTATCATGCAATACATACACCAAACACACAACTCAAACATCATATTAATGATAATGCAACACAATGAGACCACTCACAGACTCGATTCATGTGGTACCAATATCGCTCCTGAATTCACGCCATCTAGGATAAGAGCTAACAACATCATTCTCGATCCCCACCATCTAGGATCAAAGTCAACAAAATAGGACTGAAGTCCACAACAGGAAATTCATATGACACAACCATGCAACAAAACAACACACATTGATAATCTACATCTATCAATATGACACACCAATACAGCCACCATCTTCCTACACATACAACGTACCAATCATACAATCCAAACGACATCACACAATATTATCATGCATAAGAACACGCATATACCTCAGCACAACAGATAAAATCACATACAAAAAGGTATAGGCCCCCAACAAATAATAACCTATTGGGTTCAAAAGTATTTTTATAAGGTAGAAAATATTTTTAGCTTTCCGATGGTTCAAACAGTGCGTCAAACGAACACCTAAATCAAAAGTTATAGATTTTTCGAAGTTTTTCAAAACAATTCGGCTACGGTGCTGCTTCGCCTGAGGCTCGTCTAGCGACTGGTTATGTCGCTCGAGGCCCACCCAGAGAAGCATAGGTGAGGTTTACACTCCCATACATTTTACAGGAGCACCACATTCTGCCATATCCTTCGCCTGCTCCCTCGCTCGGCAACGCAAGAGGCTCGCTCGGCGAAGCGGTCCCTTTGCCTCTCCCTCGCCTGACGATGATGGGGAGAGAGACCTTTTCCCATACATTTTCCAGGAACCTTGTTTTTTCACCTAGACGCTCGCCACTTGGCTCGCCCAACGAAGCAAAGGCCATTAGCTCGCCTGCTCGCTCGCGGCTGGCTCTCCTAGCGACACATGCGAAACAATAACCCTCTGTTGTGATTTCTGCATCAGTTTCGGTCCCAATTCCTTACGATTCTAACACTATACAATCCTAATTTCATCAAAATTTAGCATTTAATCACACCACAATAACAACACATTATAACACGGGTTATGGGTATCAAAACATAGCATTTTGTACATCATAAAACACAATTTTCAACATAAATCACCATATTATCAATTCATTCACAAAACCCCAAACGAACCTAAAATCCCTATCAATGGTGATACACAAATTAACCCCCACATAGTTATCATTACACAATTCCTTAAATAGTCTGAACCCCCATCCTTACCTTGGATTGGCGGTTCCTCAACTGCAAAAATGGCTTCCCTTTCCCCTAGCTCTTCCCACTTCTACGCGTCAGCTTCTCTCAGAGTTTGATCATTCCAAAGATACGATTCACTCTCCAACTTTTATCTTAAGTCCTTTTTACCCCTTGGACCTCTAATATGGTAATCCTATCTTATCCCTACTTACTCTACTCAATATTACCATAATGCCCTTATCATCTCTACACCTCATATCATCTTTATTTAATCATAAAAATAAATCTAAATAATTATAATTATCAATAATTCTAATCATCTTATTCAACCCAATGCTACCCCACAACATGCCATCAAACCATCGATTAAACCACATAAATCGCAACAACACAATTAAATAATAAATATATTATTTGGGGTGTTACAACTCTCCTCCACTTAGAATATTTTCATTTTCAAAAATTACCTGATACAAACAACTCTGGGTAAGACTCCTACATCTTACTCTCCAATTCCAACTTCATATTCTCTCCAGCAGTTCCGTCCCAAACTACTTTCACAAGAGAAATTTCCTTTCCCCTCAACTTTTTCATCTCACGGTCTTCGATCCTCACAGGTACGGTCTCAACAGTCAGGTTATCCCGCACTTGCACATCATCCATTAGAATCACATGAGATAGATCTGAAATATACTTTCAGAGTTGAGACACATGGAACACATCATGCAAATTTGACAAGTTAGATGGCAAAGCCACTCTATATGAAACTATTCTTACTTTGTTAGAAATTTGATACAAACCAATAAATAGAGGAGTAAGCTTTCTTGATTTCAAAGCACGCCCAACATCGGTCATAAGAGTAACCCTCAAGAATACATGGTCTCCTTCTTGAAACTCAAGATCCTTCCTCCTCTTATCATGATAACTTTTTGTCTACTCTGCTAAGTTTTCGTCTTATCCGGAATTAACTTCAACTTTTTTGTAGTCTGCCGAACAATCTCAGGTCCAAGCACTACACTCTCATCAGATTCATACCAACACAAAGGTGTCCTACACCTCCAACCATACAATGCCTTGAAAGGTGTGATCCAAATACTAGAATGAAAATTATTATTATAAGTGAACTCTATCAGTGGGAGATAACTATCCCACGTACCTATTTATTCAAGAACACGAGCTCTCAACAATTCCTCCAATGAATCAATAGTTCTCTCCATCTTACCATCTTCCTGTGGATGATATGCGGAACTCAATCTAAGCTTAGAGACAAACGCATCTTGCAAAATCTTCCAAAATCATAAAGTAAACCTTGGATCTCTATCAGAAACAATACTCGACGGAACACCATGAAGCTTCACAATTACACGGATATAAATCTCCGCCAACTTTGGCACATGAAAACTGATATTAATTGGAATGAAATGAGCCGATTTCATCAGCCTATCAACAATTACCCAAATTGTATCATGCCCTCTTGGAGTACTTGGCAGTCTTGCCAAAAAATCCATTGATATGCTATCCCATTTACACTCTGGAACATCTAACAATTTCATCAATCCTGTAGGCTTCTGATGTTCTAATTTCGACTTCTAACAAGTCAAACACGCATACACAAACTTCACTACGTCACGTTTCAATCCAGGCCAGCAAAATAACTTCTTCAAGTCTTGGTACATTTTAGTAGCTCCTAGATGGATATTTAAACTACTTCAATGAATTTCTTCTAGGATCATCTTTTTCAACTCATAGTCATCTGAAATATAAATTCTGTCGCGGAATCTCAACACACCTTGCACATCCACTTTAAAATCACTGTCTTCAGACTGATTATTTCTAACCATCATGTCCACCAGCTTTACATCCAACTTCTGAGCTTTTCTAATTCTATCCAAAGAATCATTATTGATCTTCAACATTCTCAACATCACACTCTGCAGCGTCAACTTGCAGACTAAGCTCATATCTCTGAATTTCTTAATCAATTCCAGTTCTTTAACCATCATAGTGGACATATGTAAATATTTCTGACTCAAGGCATCTGCTACAACATTAGCTTTACCTGGATGGTAATTCAAACCAAAGTCATAATCTTTTAACAGCTCTAACCACCTTTGTTGCCTCATATTTAATTCCTTCTGGCCAAACAGGTACTTCAAACTCTTGTGATCACTAAACACCTCGAATATGGAGCCATATAGGTAATGCCTCCAAATCTTTAGCACAAACACTACTGCAGCCAATTCTAAATCACGCGTAGGATAATTCTATTCTTGAATCCTCAATTGCTTCTATGCATAAGCCACCACCTTGTCATTCTACATAAGTACACCACCTAAACCCAATTTAGATGCATCACAATACACAACAAAAGATTCTTTCGGGTTACATAATATCAAAATCGGAGTCGTTGTCAATTTCTTCTTCAGCTATGTAAAACTTTCTTCACACTAAACATCTCACACAAACGCTTTGCCTTTGCAAGTTAGCTAGTTTAACGGAAGTGCTAACTTAGAAAATCCTTTAATAAACCTTCTGTAATAACCGGCTAAGTCCAAAAAGCTTCTAATCTGCATAACTGATTTTGGAGCTTCCCACTGCAACACTGCATCTACCTTGGATGAATCCACCATAATACCATCGCCCGAAATAATGTTGCCAAGAAAACTATTCTTTTCCAACCAAAACTCGCACTTCGACATCTTAGCATATAATTTCCTCTCTTTCAACACTTGCAAACCAATTTGCAAATGCTCAACATGATCTTCTTCTGATTTAGAGCAAATCAAAATATCATCGATAAAGACTACCACAAACTTGTCTAGATACTCGTGAAAGGTTATGTTCATGTATTCCATGAATACACCTGGTGTATTAGAAACCCCGAACGATATCACAGTATACTTATAATGCCAATACCGAGTCCTGAAAGTAGTCTTCTGAATATCATCTATCTTTTACTTGAAGCTGATGATAACTTGACCTCGAGTCAATTTTGCTAAACACTTGTGCACCCACCAACTGATCCGTCATGTCTTCTATTCTTGGAAGTGCATACTTATTTTTTATGATCACTTTGTTCAATTTTCAGTAATCTACACACAATCTCATACTACCATCTTTCTTTTTCACCATCAATACTGGAGCTCCCCAAGGCGATAAACTTGGTCTCACAAACTTATTTTCAAGCAAGTCTTCCAATTTCTTCTTCAATTTTGCTAGTTCAGATGACTACATCCTATATGGTGCCATCGAAAAGGGTCTAGTACCAGGAACAATATCAATAGAAAATTCCACTTCTCTTTATGGCGGCACATCTGAAATGTCACATGGAAAAACCTTGGGAAAATCACGTGCCACTTGCAACTCACTAATTGCAGCCTAACTTTCTATAGGTAAAGATGCCATAAATGAAAACACTTGAGCTTCATCCTGCATCAACTCATCCAATTGTCAAGCAGACAAGAAACCAACTTCCTCCTCCTCATCAGGAGAAAGAAATTACATAGATGTGTTATAGCAGTTAATATGAACATAATTGAATTCCAACCAGTTCATACCTAAGATTACATCTAAACTCAACGACAGACACACTAGATCCATAATAAAATCCCTGTCAAATATTAACAAGGACACTTCAAGCATACTAGAGAAGTAGTCACTGATCCCTTAGCTGGAGTCTCCATAACCATTTCCTCATTCATAGAAGATAATACAAGATTCAACCTTTTTACACAATCAGCATCAATAATAGTAATTAAAGGAGTACTATTAATGAAACATATAACTCTGATCAATCTCTTCAATAGATGTTTGATTCCCTGCTAAAGCAAACACCTTTCCACCAGATTGAGCTTACTTTGACTTCTGACATTGAGTACTAATATGTCCTTCTTCACCGTAATTGAAACATATCATTGACTTGTCTTTGTAATCAACTACTCCATTACCAGCTTTCCTACAACGGAAACACTTTTTCACATCGCCCAAACATTCACTGATTCGATGTCCCCGCTCACCGCATTTGAAACATCTAAGGTTAGCAGGAGCAACTCCCCCACTCGGCCTCTTACCATCACTAACTTTTTGTTTTCCTTTGTCAGCTGGAGCATTGTAAGGCTTTTAACGGTTATGATGTGGCTTATCTCTCCTCTCGCTCATAATCTTGTAATGAGCCTTACTATCCTCCTCGTAAATTCTGCAGTTATTCACCAACTCTAAAAATCTACAAATTTGCTGATACCTAATCGCCTTCTTGATCTCTGGGTGTAAACCATTATAAAACTTGATACACTTCGAGAATTCAGTAGTTACTTCACTATAGTGCGTGTAAAACTTTTCCAATTCCACGAACTTAGTAGCAAACTCGGTCAAATACAGATTCCCTTGTTTGAACTTCAGGAATTCTATCTCTTTCTTCCCGCGCACATCTTATGGAAAATACTTCCTCAAAAACTCCCTGCTGAACACAGCCCAAGTAATAACCTCACCTACGCCTTCCAGCCTTTGGCGGGTGCTAACCCACCAATCATCAGTCTCTCCAGCCATCATATGTGTACTAAACCACACCTTATGTGCCTTAGAGCAGTCCATGACCCGAAAGATCCTCTCAATCTCTTTCAGCCAAACCTGCACTTCATGAAGATAATATGTACCCTTGAAAGTAGGCGGGTGATTCCTCTGAAAATTTTCCAAGGCACAGGACCCATCATTCCCGCCAGCATTAGGATGATATTGTACAGCGTGAGCCATAAGCTGCAAAGCAGCAACAATCACAACATCATTTCTTCAAGCCATTTCACTGTTTCACACCATCACAGAAAACAACAGTTACAAGAAACACACCAACGATATTCAATTGTCACAACACTCTATAGACTCAACAAACTGGTCGAACAGACCGACCTGCTTTAATATCACTAATGTAACACTCCAAACTACCCGACGAATAATAAACAAATATCAGATTAATTTCCAAGTAAATTAGGATGTCACATTTATTCAAAAACATACAAACACATGCTCATAGATTGTAATAGATACATAACACAAATTTTTGGATGAACCAAAGCAAAATAACATGTCTCAACCTCAACTTTTATTAATGCAGCAGAAAAATAATCATAGTTAAAATCTAATAATCTTTTAAAATGAATCAACACATTATAAAAATTCATAAGGGGTTCTTAAGACTCCAAAAAATTACTAAAACAAAACAACAAATAATGTTCATCCCCCGGTGTTATGTATCAGAGCAATGTCACTAACTCAAAATTAAACAAAGGGCAGCCTCTTCCGATCCTTGCAGACTCAAACTACTCCTGACTATCTGCACGATGTTGTATAAAGCATCATTCCAACATAAGGGTAAGATATCACAAAAATATAAGATAATACATTATAATAAGTATATAGCAAGTAAATCATGCATAACCACACATTCCCATTCTCACACCTTCACATAATACAACAATTATATTGCATGTTATTTAAACAATCATACATAATCATTGTAATACGGTGGGAGAACTGACTTGGTTGTTTTGCATTTGATTGCAATTGTTGCAGATAGCAAGAGTCGCCATCGACTTTTCTTTTATCCAATAAGGAAAGGGTGAAAAGAACATGAAAGACCTTTGAGATGTTTTCTTGAGTTCGGGGGGTAGATTATGAAAAGGGAAGGTTTTAGCACCCTTTTCATCCATAGTTATCTATAGGCTCTTAGTTGCTTGCTAGATCACTTGAAAATGCTTTGTTTGAAAAGGTGCTTTGTGATGAGTGTAAGTTTGAAAATATTTTGCAAAATTCCTTTGTTAAGGCTAACTTTGTAATGATTCTCGTCTCTATAAGAATTCATACAAAATGTTGGTTTTGAAAATAGTTCAAAGAGATGTTTGTTTTTTGAAAGATGTTTTGAAAGTATAAGTGTGGAAATGGTTTTAGTTTGTGAGCAAGAAACTACGAGCGTCCTACCTACTCAAAAGGTCTATGTTCTTTTCCTCCTCCTTTAGATGTTGCTATCTTACCATTGATTGGTAAGAAGCCCCATCATTGGATGTGAAGGGACGGGCGTGGGTCAATCGTATATTCATAGAAGGAAAATTATGAGACGTTTTAGCAATTTTTGTAAGGGACTAGATCGTTTGCCGGAGGCAACATCGAGGGACTACGATCTTTTTTTATCGAGGGTCTTTGCTAAAACGCCCATATTCGAGGGACATGACTATTTTCCGAGGCAACAAGCAAGGTTACCCTATAGGTGCACGTGTGTGAATAGTATGTTTGATTGCATGAATTTTGTCTTTGAAATTTGGGTTTTCTAACGGTTGATTTTATCTTGCCATACACACCCTAATTACTAATAATTTATATTAAAGCGGTAAATTGTGGAAAATAAATTTACTATGCTATTACATTATTTGGGGATGGGGTGTACAAATTTACAAATGGAGATTGCAAGAAATTAAATCCTAATTATATATTACAACCATATTGAATCTTGAATAATACACAAGGAATACAAAAAGAAATGGATTTTGCTTTGGATTTTTGTTAGGAAAAGATTTTGATCTAAATAATTAAATAGGAAATTTAACTAAACTAAAGAAAAATTAAGATTAAGTTAAAGAAAAGAAAATAAATAGGAAAATGTTTTTGGTGTTTTCATTGTAAGTTAAATAAAATAAACTACATAATTTAAATATGTTTTTGGTGTTTTTGTGTAGAAATTTTTTTTTTGTGTTTAAAATAGTTTTTGTGTAGAAAACAGTTTTGTGTTTGGACCCAGGGCATGTTTGTTAGTTAGTAAGCAGGGGATCAGAAAATGGAAATATCAAGTCCCAACTGTGGAGGCCCAGATGTGTTTCTTGTAAACAAGACAAAGGGAGAAAATATGAAAAACGAGCAAAAGGTATCGTTGGGGCTTGAACCCAGGACCTTCTACATGGCAATGCTTTTAGCGTGTGCTGTTTGTACCACTGGGGTGGTCTGTTTCATCCGTTGGTTATACAGCTTGCACTAAATATAAAATGAACTCAGTTCTGAATGTTTAAACATGGCTTCATCTTCTTCCTTCGAGCGCAAGGATGTATAACTCATTTGTTAAGCTTCGAAAGGCTTCATTTTAAATCCAAATCGAAAGATTTTAAACATCAAACCTGCACAAAATCTTAATACAAATCTAACCATATAGCTTTTAAAAGCTATGGGTCGAAGGTTAGCATGAAATACAAAAACTAAGACCTAACTGTTCAGAGATGAATTTTTTAATGTACAAGCAATGACAATCAAAATTATGGACATGGTCAGCTTCCTAGACATGATGTCTACATTTTTTATTTACAATGTATATACAAATGATGCTTGAATGAAGAGTTCTAAGTTTTGAAAGAAACTTACCTCTTTAAGTGCAATTCGAATTAGCTCTGTATGACTTTTAGGAATGATTTGATGATGGGTTAAGCCTGCTTCGACCTCCCTTGAGCTAGTGGGTTCACTACTTTGCTTTAAAAGTCACTGAATCGAAAGGCTGGTATATGGAATGCTGGGAGTGAATCAGAAGGCTGGTATATGGAAGCTAGAGAGTGAATCAAAAGGATAGTATATTGAAGCTAGGGAGTGAATCGAAAGGTTGGTATATGGAAGCTAGGGGGTGAATCGAAAGGCTCACTAACGTATGAAGGGATTTGAGATTTTGGTGTGTGAAGTCAGGATGTGCCAAGTTTTATGCTTAGCTTTGTGCTTGTGTGCAGGTTCTGAGTTTTTGAAAGTTTGAGAGTGTTTGAGGATTTTTCAACACAACAAAGAATCTGGACCCTTAAACTTATAAATGACCTCTCTATTTATAGGGAAAAGGTTTTGGGAAGTTGAAGTAATCATATTTTCCAGATAACAAATTAACCTTTGGTTAGAATGCAAATGTCAAGTTATGTCAAATTTTCCATGATCCCAAGATGAAGCACCAAAGTCGTTTGTACAGGGGGGAGGGGGGCTACTTTCCATTATTTATGGTGGAGTATAATCATAAGTAAACAAAGTATGGGCTCAAGACAAATTTTGTACCAGCAAGCTTACTTCTTAGAAAGATCTTTTGGACAATGGCTTAATAACTTGGGTAATAGCTTAATTAATTGTGTAAACAATTAATTATGGAGTGAAACACAAGCATTGAGGCCTGTAAAGTAAGATCATGTAGCATGGCCTATGGATTTGATCAGTGTTCTTTTAAAATCATGTCTTCAACTTGTGTGTCGAAGGATTTTAGAGGTGGGTCGAAGAAGGTTGCTTCTAAGGGAGCCAATATCCAATCGAAGCTTGTGAACCAAGATTGCTCGAAGGAAGCCAATATCCAATCGAAACTTGTGAACCAAGCTTGCTCGAAGGAAGCCAAATGCCCAATCGAAGCTTATGAACCAAGCTTGCTTGAAGGAAGCCAATATCCAATCGAAATTTGTGAACCAAGCTTGCTCGAAGGAAGCTAAATTCCCAACCAAAGCTTATGAACCAAGCTTGCTCGAAGGAAGCCAATCCAATCGAAAATTATGAATCGAGCTTGCTCGAAGGAAGCCAATTACCCAATCGAAGCTTATGAACCAAGCTTTCTCGAAGGAAGCCAAATGCCCAATCGAAGCTTATGAACCAAGCTTGCTCGAAGGAAGCCAATGCCCAATCTAAGCTTATGGATCGAAGAAAACTTGCTCTTCTTTGATTTGATGCTTGAGATCCCAATATGATCCATGGAAACTATATGGGGCATTAAAAAGTAAAATTTGTACTTGTCCAAACTCAAAACTTAATTTGAGCTCAATGTTGAGGAAGTGTCTTGTGTTGATCAGACCTTGAGCAACTGAGATTTTTGTGAGAGAATATTTGAGAAATTGAGAGGGTAAATTTTAGGGTACAACAACTGCCCCTGTTCTATCTTCTTGAACCTGGAGAGTTAGATTGGCGAGTCCACCATTCGTGACTTGAAGGTGGAAGATGATTGAACACTAGAGTGCCCAGAAATTTGCACTCGATGATGTATTAGTTGATTGTGTAGGGATTGGACTTAAAGATGCCATTTGGAGGGATGATGGAGAGTTGTCAGAGATGGGCTTATAGATGCCATCCAAAGGTGATTGTTGATAGAAATTAGACCAAGTCTAAGCTTGACTGTAACTGGGAGAAGTATCAGAATAAATCTTTTGGTCGATTTATACTGAAACATCAGATGTCCTTTGCCGGTTTTTAACTAGAAGAAATAAATCTAACCAGAAGAGGTATTTGATTCGCCTGTCTTTAACTGGAAGAAATAAATCTAACCAGAAGAGGTCTTTGATTCTCCTGTCTTTAACTGGAAGAAATAAATCTAACCAGAAGAGGTATTTGATTCGCCTGTCTTTAATTGGAAGAAATAAATCTAACCAGAAGAGGTCTTTGATTCGCATGTCTTTAACTGGAAGAAATAAATATAACCAGAAGAGATCTTTGATTCGCATGTCTTTAACTGGAAGAAATAAATCTAACCAAAAGAGGTCTTTGATTCTCCTGTCTTTAATTGAAAGAAATAAATCTAACCAGAATAGGTCTTTGATTTTCATATCTTTAACTGGAAGAAATAAATCTAACCAGAAGAGGTCTTTGATTCTCCTGTCTTTAACTGGAAGAAATAAATCTAACCAGAAGAGGTCTTTGATCCGACTGTATTTAACTGGAAGAAATAAATCTAACCAGAAGAGGTCTTTGATTCTCCTGTATTTAACTGGAAGAAATAAATCTAACCAGAAGAGGTCTTTGATTCTCATGTCTTTAACTGGAAGAAATAAATCTAACCAGAAGAGGTCTTTGATTCGTCTGCTTTAACTGGAAGAAATAAATCTAACTAGAAGAGGTCTTTGATTCACTTATATTTACTAGAAGAAACAAATCTAACTAGAATAGGTCTTTGATTCGCCTGTCTTTAACTTGAAGAAATACATCTAACCAGAAGAGGTCTTTGATTCGATTGACTTTTCCTGCAAGGAAGAGGGTTAGTTGCATGAAGAAGTATACATGGCGTGATGATGTTCTCAAAATAAATGAGATTATTCTATATGCGTTTCGTATGCATGTGCTATGATGTATGAATATGAAATGTTATTGAAATGCATTTTTGTATGGGAAAATAAATCCCTGACTACTGTTGGGTAGTTTTGGGATGCTGAATCCCGGACTGCTGCTGGAGATGAAGATTATGTGTATCTTCAACTTTTTTTAGAGCGTTTCTGCTGGGAATTCCTGTTCTATTGTTTGAGGAGAAACTCCACTGAGGAATGTTGACTTCTATTTGATGGAAAACTCTGTGGAGAGTGTTGATTTTTGCTTGCGGAAAAACTCTATGGAGAGTGTTGATTTCTGCTTGGGGAAGAGGACTCAGGATTTCTAGTCGTCCGTTGCTCTAGTGGAGAATCATCTCTTGAAGGTTAGCTGTTATTTGGTCGGATTTCAGGTTTCACACCAACTTGCTGGGGATAATGAAGTTAACTGTTATTTGGTCGGGTTCCAGGCTTTACAGTAACTCACTGGGGATTGTAGAAAATTCTACTGGGGATTTGGGGTTGTGGTCCCTTGATTTGTAATGGTTGGAGAGGTAAACTCAAGCTGGGGAATTTTTCCGTTTGTTGGGGAAATAAACCATGTTGAAAAGGATATTGGATGAACTGCTGGGGAGGATATTCTTCAAGAAGAATTCCACATGGCTCACTTTTAAGACCAACTTATCTGGGGAGAGGACCTCCCGGAGATTGAAACTCTGGCTGGGGAGTTTATGAATTCCAATTTGTGGAGATAATGTCATTGAAACAAACTCTCTGGGGATATCTCAAATGCTTTTAGGGAGATACTCGTCACTGTTTTGAGGCATACATTTGCTAAAAGTTTAATCATGTTCATATGCCTATATTCATTCAATTTTAGTCATTGGACACCTTTTCACTAAAAAAAACAAACAAAAAGGTATGTACTTCAAAGTATATTTGTATTGATGTTTTGCCCATGAATAGACATTTTTATACAAAGAGACAAAGATCCTAGTAAGAGGAAATCATCAAAAGAAATGAAAAGTGTACAGAGTGAAAACAAAATAATAGCCATGTGGAAGTGATCTCATTGTCCCAACTCTGTGTTGTACCCCAAAATTTTCCCTCCCATATTTCCCAAGATATTGCAAGAATAGTCTCCAAGTTGCTCAAGATTGCTCAAGGGTTGGACAGTCAAATCATCTCCTAAGGCAGTCAATCTCAAATTAGGGTTTTGTGTTGCATCAAGGTCCTTGCACCCAAATGACCTCAAGTGCTCCCCAATGTCTTAATATGTTCTCAAGTTCATCCATGTCAAATTTCAAGCCTTGCAGAGGAAGTTTGGTCAATCAATTGCTCAAGAGGTCCAAAAATCGACTGTGCTAGAGCAAAAGTCAACTGTGACCTAAAAATAGTCAAACCTCAATATTTTTTGTCAACATTCTCATTTTTAAGGATAATTCATCATTTGATCAAGGGTTGATCATTTTTCATCAAGGATTGCTCAAAATTCATCAAGATTCAAAAGTTGCTAAATTAGGGTTTTGTAGGAAAAGTCAACTCAACTTTGACCAAGCATAACTTTCTCATACTTTATGAGAAATGACCCATCCAAAGCTAATTTTGAAGAGAATGCAATTTGATACAATCCATATTCACACCCCAAGATCAAGAAATGCACTCACAAAAAGTTACAAATTTGGACATTATAGGTCATTTTTGAAAGTCAACAAAAACACCTTTTTTGCCAAAGCTTATAACTTGAGCATGGAATATCAAAATGATATGATACTAAAATGGTTGGTTAGAGGACATCTCAAGGTTTCTAAAAAGTCCAATAACACCTACCAAAGTTCAAAATTGAAGAAGTTATGCATTGTTGAAGTTGGGCATTTTTCCAAAATTGCCAAAAGTCAACTATCCCCAAAACTTCAAATTTTGCCAAATGGGCCCACTTTTTTCCACTTGATTTGATCTTGTCACACTACACACGTGTCCTATCTTCAGTCTTATGTCCATTCATTGATTTTTCTATTTTATTTGATTTTTATTGAATTAATTCATTTTAAATCAATTTAAATCCAAGTAAAATCTAAATATTGATAACTTGTTATCTTTTTGATTGATACAGGCCTTAATTGTCATCATGGACAAGATCAAACTCGTATCAAGCCATATCATGCACAAAATATTGGATTTGGAATCAAATTGGAAGCTTTTTAATGAAGGATCATATCATATCTCCAATCATCAATGCCTAAGGATTCAAAGCCCAAAACCTGACCTAATTCATCCCATGTTACTTATACAATGCAAAGGCACGAAAATTAGAACCTAGAGGCTAAACAATCAGAAGAACAAAACTTGGAAATTTGCCAAAAAAGTTGGAAACTGAAATTACACCTAGAGGTCAACTCAGAACCAAAACTCAACGTAGACCTCTTGCTGGATATCCACTGAGTGAATGGCAACCAAAATCAAGCTCTCTCCTCTCCTCAACCGCGCTGTAAGTCCCTCTGAAAATCACTCTGCACTTGAAATCATATTCTCATATTCATGCGTTTTTTTTGCAAAATCTTTACACAAACATGTTTATCGTTCCATTTAGAAGCTTTTGGCATAATTTGATTGCATTTTCATAACCTGTAACCCCCTAGCCGATTCTAGGGTTCTTGGTTCTTGTTTTTGGGTATTTCAATTGCAGGCAAAATTGATGCTAATAATGGACATGAACATGATCAGTGGAAGGATACGAACACAACCATGTGTTTAGAATTAATTTCCATGGTCTAGAGAAGATTTCAGGAGGGTCATATGGATTTTGCTGCGGATGAAAATTCGCAGGTAAAATAACCAGGTCTCAGTGGAGAAGATGAAGATGTGCCCTCTCCCCATTGGCCCATTCATAATTTCGCGCTTATTTTTTTATAATTCTGGCACTTGTTGTTTTTTCCAATATAATATTTGATGCTTATTCATATAATAAAAGAAGCGTAGTGGCTCAGTGGCTAAGGCGTGTGTTCATTGGCTAACAGGACCTGTGTTCGAATCCCAGGTTCCCCAAATGCATTTGTTTCATTTTTCTTCAGGTCATCCTATGCAACATTTAAGGCGCAATGCATCATACTCCCTCAGATCTCAAGACGCCAGATGGCCTCCAGGCCAAATCTGATGGCCCAGAATGAAGGACCATCGTGCTCTCAAGTCAACGCACGCGTGGAGGATCCAAAAGTCAATCAGGATTATTTGTGTTTGATCCATCAAAGCTGCTATTCTCACATCCAGATCTGGGCCCAAACCCCTTGGTTATTTCTATTTTTTGTTTATATTTCTTTTATTTTATTGTTTTGTATTATTATTTTTATTATTTAAACTAACCATTAAATTTTTTTCTCATAAAATCAAAAACACAAAATCGTGACTTTATTTTTGTAAATAAATTAATTCAATTAATTTAGTTTAATTAGGTTTAACTTTTAATATTTTTGCAATATTTAAAATTAATGTAGAAAATTAAGTTTTTACTAACTTTAATCAATTTTATTTTTATTTCTTTAAATACTCAAAAAAATCCAAAAATATATTTTTCTTAATTAATTAATTAATTTATTTAATTGTTAACTTATTTAATTTCTTCCATAAATTCAAAAATAAACAAAAAATGCTTTCTTTTCAAAAAAGGGTCAAAACCCTAAAAAACTCGCATTCGATTTAATTTTCCGCATGCGATCTATTTTGTTTCAATATTGTATCTGCTTCATGGGATGTAATAGTTTAATAGGACCTTTAATATTTTTATCGCTTTATTTACTTTCCGCGTTTTAATTTTCAAAGGGTTGTTTTTGGCGATGTAAATACCCGACGCCTTGTAATAGTTAGGTTTAATTTCCGCGATTTAATTTCCGCAATTTATAAATGGTTAGATGTTTGATAATAGGGAATGCATGACAAGATCGAATGTATGAACTTAAAATCAACATAGATAACCATTGACATGTACAAAGACAAATTAACTAAAAATAACACACTCGCACATGCGCACTCTTAGGGTACACCTCACTTGGTTGCCTTCGAACGTGGTCATTGAGTATAGGAAGTTTTAGAGGTCGCCCTCTTGTCCAAAGATCATAGTTGCCTTGAAACGGTTGCCTCGGAAAAATGATCTAAGACATTAGGGTTACCGCTAAGGCGTCCTAACATTGATTTAGTGACCACACGTCCCTTAATCGAATTGACCCTTAAAACTCCAACGACGACGCTACCTACTCATCAATAGTGGGATAACATTGTCTAAAGGATAATATTACAGATTGATTCCTTTTTCGAGTAGGTAGATGGTTCTTAAGTACTTGCTCTCTTAAAACAAAACCAAACTTTTCACACTTACACCTTTCAAAACAAGAACTCTTTTCAAACCCACAAACACAAAGAAAGAAATTTTTTGAAAACACTTTGAGCAAGTACCTAAGAGCCCGTGGATAACCACAGATAGAAAGGGTGCTAATACCTTCGCTTTCTATAATCTACCCCCCGGACCCAAGAAACATCTCGAAAAAGGAATTTTTCTGTGCTTTTGTCCTTTCCTTGTTGGATAAAATAAAAGACGGTAGCGACTCTTGCTTACTGCGACATTTTGCAAAAACAGACGCAAAACACAAACCAGCATTCCAAAACAGTCAGTTCTCTCTCCCACCGTATCACAGAACTGGCGACTCTGCTGGGGATATTAATAAGTGGGGTGTACCTTAGGATTAGATCATTGTGTTTTCAATTATATGCTTTGTATGATTTATATTTGCGGGCTTGTATCATAGTTTCTATAGATCCTAACCAGGATCTGGGGGATACCCTTTAGGTAAGTAGCAATAAACTGTGAGGGAATTATACGACATAGACCGATACGGTTGAAGCAGTAGCTACGTTGGTGTGGCACTTTAGATTGTACTGATATCCCTTGTGTTGGAACGAGGAGAATATGGGTCATCTAAGGTGTCATTAAGCACCAACTGATCTTAGAACCTTTAAATTGACCTACTTGGCCATAGAACAGTAGCAGTATGCTATACTCATTGAGACTAAACTCTCGCAATGATTCCGGCTGCAAGAAAAGGTTGCTAAACTGGAATTATGACCGGTCGAGGGTAGTCAGTGATATTGAGATCCTCTAGAACCCGGTTACTATTTTTAGGACAGGTTTAAACCAACTGAACTGAAAGAGGGTAGTACCTAAGCTCCTTGCCAGCCTGAAATATAAGGGCTCTCTGTGTGACTTGTGTGCCTTTACCATGTTTGTTATTTGTGGATACTTGTGGTGTGCTTACTATCATGACATCATGACATCATAACATTGCATACATCTTGCATAAGACTAACCTATTTCAAAGACAGGAGGGATTCATCTTTGTTCTGTTTTGTAGGTCATCATGATGCCCATGCGTAGGAATACCATCCGGATTAACTTTGTCCAGGTTCCCACCTTGCTTAAAGATCTGATTACAAAGATGCCTGATACTACTTCCTTCCTCAGGAGACATGGTTATCTTCTCAGTTTGGTCACCTCCAAATTGGACGAATAGATGATGAGTGTCCTGGTTCAGTTCTATGATCCATTGTACCATTGCTTCACTTTCCAGGACTACCAGCTGGTTCCCACCTTAGAGGAGTTCTCTGATCTGCTCGGTATATCCATTCTGGAGTAGACCCCGTTTACTGGTTGGGAGAAGACTCTTAGGCCAGAAGAGATTGTTGCAGCCCTTCATTTGACCAAGGAAGAGGTAATGACTAATTGGGAGACTAGAAGTGGAGCAAAGGGCTTTCTGACTAAGTTTTTGGTTGGCAAGGCTAACTATTTCTGGGATAGCCTAGACTTCAAGGCATTTGAGGATATTCTGGCTCTTTTGATATATGGCTTGGTATTGTTTCCGAACTCTGACTCCTTTGTTGATGTTAATGCGGCAAAGATCTTCATCTCTCACAATCCTGTACCCACTCTCTTGGGTGACATCCTTCATCAGCTTTATGCTCGTACGGCCCGAAAGCGGGGAACCTTGATGTGTTGTGCTCCTTTATTGGCGAGGTGGTTTATTTCGCACCTCCCCAAGTCAGTGCTGAAGAATAAAGAAGGCATGGGCTGGGCTTATAGGGTTATGTCTCTTTCTCATAACGACATTATCTGGACTCTCAAAGGTATGGATGAGGAGGCTATCATTGATCGCTGTGGGGAGTACCCCAATGTTCCACTGTTAGGAACCCATGGAGGAATTTCTTACAATCCGTGCTTAGTTCTACGATAGTTTTGGAGAGCCAAAAGAGAAGGACCTCATGAGATACTAATGCCTAGTATCATCTTTGACTTTTAAGGAGATAGCGATGAGCAACATCGGAGATTCATAAATGCCTGGGATAGAGTTCACAGATCTGATCCACACGAGCTGGGTCCAAAGATTTCACTTCTGATGGAGCCATATCTCAGATGGGTCCGCATCCGTGCCCAGAAACTGGGTATGCCATATGAAGCTGTCCGACCTATTATTGTTGAAGTGGATAATGAAGAAGGGGTTCTTCCAACCATCCTCCATCCTCATATGCCCACTGACATTGGGGCACTGAAGAGATCATGGATGAAGTTGAGAGAGGAACGGGATTCTTATCGAGAGAAGTTCAACGAGCAAGAGCAGAAGATCCAGAGGTTGACCAGGCAGTTGGAGAACGAACAGATTCTTAATGACTATGTCCGCACTGATAAGAAGAGACCATGGGAGCATTGATTGACCTTTGATGATTTCCTTTCCAATTTTTATTTACTTTTCAGTATTTCCATTCTTGTAAACGCCTTAATGGCATCAGTTGAACAATTTGAATTACAAAGTTTATCTAATAAAGTGTGTTTCCTTTCTTGTTTACAAATTTGAATCTCCTGATTGTCTTTGAAATCATAATCATACGCATTTCATCCCATGTACTTCATAAACAGGTACCCATTACAGGGCTCTTATCTTCTTTGCTATTTATTTCAGCACTCACTCATCATGTCTGCTAAACCTTCAACTGAGCAAGCTATCAAGGCCCTTCAGGCCCAGAATGCCCAATTTCAAGAGCTGTTCATGAATCTAGCTAAGGGTCAGCAGGACCTGAAGACCCTGATTCTGAAAGAGAAGAAGAAGAAGAGGACCATCCTGTTCAACACTGGTCATAGGTTTGGAAACAGGCTACAGAATGAAGTTGATCTGACCACCTCATCTGGAGGGAAAGATAGTCAAGAAGAAAGAAGGGCTCCTAGCCCTGTGGTCTCCGACAACGAGACAGACTATGATGAAGAACAGTATCCTCTTGCCGAGGATAGATACAAGCAATTGAAAGACCGGTTGAATGCTATGGAAGTTCCGAAAGTACCTGGTTTGGACTTTGGTGATCTAGGTCTATCATCTGGGGTAGTAATTCCTCACAAATTCAAGGCACCAGCCTTTGCCAAGTATGACAGAGTTTCTTGTCCGAAGCTGCACCTCCGGTCATATATGAGGAAGATTCAGCCGTACACCGCTGATAAGAACTTATGGATCCACTTCTTTCAAGACAGTCTCTCAGGGACTCAGCTTGAGTGGTTCTATCAGTTGGATGGAGCCAATATCCGCAGTTGGGAAGATTTGGCTACTGCTTTCTACAGGCAGTACCAATACAACTCCGACCTCGCTCCTACGCGTACCCAACTCCAGGGTATGTCAATGGGAACATGCGAAGGATTAAAAGATTATGCTAAAAAATGGAGAGACCTCGCCGGAAGGGTACAACCACCCTTGGCTGATCGGGAGCTTGTGGATATGTTTCTGGGGACCCTGTCTTGTCCATTTTTCAACCACTTGATTGGAAGCTCTTCGACCGGGTTTACAGAGCTTATTTTGAATGGTGAAAGGATTGAGGCTGGTATTAAGGCTAGGAAGATACAGAAGGGTGCCTCATCAAGCACCGAGAAGAAGCCTTTGAAGAAAGAATCCAGTGCTATCTACAGTGCGAGAAGACAAAATAGACCTGAACACCGCCAAGCTATTAATGCGGTTGTTATTTCAAAACCTGCTGGTGCTCCTCAGTACAACAATCAACAGAAGGACGAGAGACCTCGAAGGCAATTTACCCGTCTCAGCATGACTTTGTCTCAGATTCTACCACAGTTGCTGAAAACCAATCTGGTGATTCTAAAGGAAGCCCTGTTGGCTCCTAAATTCGACACCCTTGTTCTATTAATATCAGCCATTAAAGCTGAAGGATGTTTTCGACCAGCTGGGTCTGTCGAAATGCCCATCGAAAGGTGGCAATGTACTTAGAGAATTTCTTCCAAGGGAGAAGTTGGTTGCCTTCAACGTCGAAGGTGTTTCTCGTCGAAGATGCTTCTCGACGAAGGTGTTCGATGGTTCAGAGTGGAACGGTTTGAAATTCAAGCGTTTGGAGGGAAAACGGTTTCCAGGGGTTACCAAGTGCAAAGTGCAAAGATCTGGAGCGTCGAACGCTGAGAACGTGCCAAGTGGAGTCATCTCGAAGCAGTGTAACTGCCCGACGGTTACTTGGGATGTTTTAGTATAAATAGTAGTAGGTCACGCAGTTTTTCGCGTGTGTTCACAATTATATACAAAGTCACTCATATAGATTCGAGTACCCAGCGTGTGAGAAAGAATTGTTGAGAATGTATGTGTGAAACACCACTTTTATTAATCAAAGTCATTTAATTTCCAGAAACTTTACTTGCTTTCTTCTTTATTTTTCCTGTCGAAGCCCTTTATTTCAAGCCTTCATTTATTTTATCAAGCCCATTTCTTCATGCAATTTACTTAAAGCCTCTTTATTTTCTTGTCATTTAACCATTATCCAACTTAATCAAAACCTCAAAATCAACCATGTCTTAGGATCAATCTGATCGATCCTGCGAGTAACCAAATAAGTAACCATTTGGAGGATCAGCGGTTGTTTACCAATAACCACGGTAAACAAATTGGCACACCTGGTGGGACTGTGTGTTGATTTTTGAAGTTTAACCTTTTGAACATAATCTCATCTTTTTCGAGGAGTATTGTATGTTATTGAGAAGTGGTAGAATATACACTAACGATACCAATACTGCCAGAAGAAGGGAAGAGATGGCGAATCCGCCAAACAATAACGAAATCCCACAAACGAATGTGGGAGCAACGGTTATCCCGACCGTAAGTGAAGCGATAACCGCTGGTTCAACACCAGCAGTAACGGTCACAACAACGGGGCCATTACCTCCGTTCACAGGCCCCATAGTGCCTTTGGGAACTCCCCCACCAAGGGGAAATTTAGGCACAAGGCCTTATGTTCCCCCAGGATTTATGACAGGCGGTCATAATCGAGAACCACTCTATGGCATGCCAACTTCTGACTTGGCTAGCCTGACGAACGCTGCGTCCACTTTTTCAGACCCTTTAGTGAGTGCCTCTTCGCCACTCCAAGGTTCTGGAGTAGGTATGGCAAATAAAAATAGGACCCAACTCTTAGGAGGAACGTCCCAAGTAGCACATGGCCTTACAAATGCCTCGACAGCAGTCTTGAGGCAACAAATGGACGAAAGCAACCATGATATGGTTCAAATGTTGGCACAAACTTTAAGTACAGTGCTGAACCCTCTAATACAAAACACTACTCAATCGAATCAGTAGATGACAGCGCAAATGAAGCGTTTGGCTGATTTCTTTGGAGTACCCCAACCTATTCGACAGCCCCAAAGGGCGCAAATAAGGGGAAACCAGGGTGTATTCTTAGAGGAAGAAACCACTATCAACCAAGTCCAACAGCCTGTCGAAGAAAACCTTAGGGCACGATTGGAGCAACCTATCGAGGAACCTAGGGTAATAACCCCAGAGGTAAGGTTAGTTAACAGAAACCAAAATGCTGACGAAGTAGTTCAGCATATCCAATACCAAAACATGGGTTTGGAAAACAATCTGGCAACCATGATCGAAAGGATCATGACTCAAAATGGGATGAACATGGGCTTTCAAAGGCCCAACTTTACATCCCCGTTGTCAGAATACGTGTTACAAACAGACTTACCTCCTAGATGTAAAGTCCCTAAATTCACTAAGTTCTCTGGGGACACGACAAAATCTACTGTCGAACATGTGGCGAGATACTTGATCGAAGCAGGAGATATTTCGAACAACGAAAACCTGAGGATTAAGTACTTCCCAAGTTCTTTAACAAAGAACACTTTTACTTGGTTTACAACTCTCCCCCCAATTCGATCCATCATTGGACCCAGTTGGAAATATTGTTCCACGAGCAATTCTACATGGGGCAAACCAAGATAAGCCTGAAAGAATTGGCCAGTGTAAAGAGACGTTTCACTGAACCTATAGACGAATATCTAAATAGGTTTAGGTTGCTCAAAGCAAGATGTTTTACACAAGTGCCAGAACATGAGTTAGTCGAAATAGCCGCAAGCGGTTTAGATTATTCCATTAGGAAGAAGTTAGACACTCAATACCTGAGAGACATGGCCCAACTGGCCGATAGAGTTCGACAGGTAGAACGCCTCAAAGCTGAAAAAGCAAAGGCAACGAAAACTCATAAGAGAGAGAGGATAGCGTATGTTGAGATGGATGACGAAGATCTAGAATCCTTCGACGATACTATAACTGTCGAAGAAGGAGAAGTCGATTTAGCGGAACTAAAACAAGGGCCACCATACTCTTGCAAACTATTAGTCCCCTCAAGTGGGAAAAACCCCATTGGTCTAGAAAGGACCAACGATAGGTTCCCCAAAAAGACTTATAGTTTTGATATTACAAAATGTGATGAGATCTTTGACTTGCTTGTAAAAGATGGCCAAATGATAATACCCCCAGGGGTAAAAGTGCCTCCTCTTGATCAAAGAAAGAAGAGAGGCTTTTGTAAATATCATAATTTTCTGGGCCATAAAACGTCTCAATGTTTTCTTTTCAGGAATCTTGTGCAGGACGCTATCGAAGAAGGGAGGTTGAAGTTTGCTGACAAGACCCCCATGGCTGTGGACTCTAATCCGTTGCAGGCTGAAGCCCACTATGCTGAACCTTCAGAGGTGAACGTGATCGAGGCATCCAGAAGCCAGTCGAAGAGGCCAGGAATCACAATGGTCGAAGTCTCAAAGGACCATGTCAACATGCCAATCTTTGGCAGTTTTTCTGGGAATTTATCCAGAAAGACAATTGAAGCGGTTCAGAAAGCGGTCGAAAGCCCAAAGCTGGAGACAGTTGGAGCCCAAAAATCTGGACCAAAACCCAGTTCTCACTTGGCCCCAGTTCAAGGCCAGACAGAGGACTTGGAGATTCAAATGAAGCAGTTGACTCTTGCCAACAAAGATACCATGAATGTCAACATGGTCGAAGTCTCTGAACCAAAAGCATCAGAGGAGGCCATGAGGCAAGAACAAGCTAACAAGACTGCTTTCCCTCGGGAGAATGAAAATCTGGCAGATTTCCTGCAAAGATGCCACAAAAAGAAGTCAGAAGTGATGATGTGTCCAAGATGCAGTTCGATCTTTGACAAAAAAGCTGCCGAACATATTCAAGGCGTAAGAGCAGCAAATAAGAGAAGGGAAAATGTTGATCTTCGACATGATCCTAGAAGAGCCTCCCAAAGAGGTTCGAACCAAGAAAAGAGGCCATTGACTTTCAGGCCTCTAACTAATGTGCCAGTAGATACATGGTACAAAACATCTGGTCGAAAGAGGCCAAGCGAGGAGAGACGGAACTCTTTCGACGTGCCAAGGGGTTCATCTTTAACACAAAAGAAAGAGACTCAAGTTGCTGCCCCTAAAGTTACATAGGTGTCAAGTAACTACAAAGGGAAAAATCCCATGTCTCGATCTCAATGGAGGAGATACCAGAGGCGACGAAAAGCTGAGAGGGAGGCTGCCAATGAACCAAAGGCAGAAACCAGTTCAAATGTTCCTCTAAGGAAGCAAATGAAACCTCTGGAAAGAGAGCCAGTGACCAACAGGCTAGTTTGGCCTAACCAAGGTGAAATTGAGGACGAAGATGGTTCTGAGTCTGATGATACTTTGGACATCATGGTGAATATAGTCTCAGTGCTGCCCAGAGAGTTCAACCGACAGGTGGAGGTTGAAACAAGTGATTGGGAAGTGGAGCAAGAAATGGCCAAACATAGGCCAGTGTGCTATTTCGTCATGGACAATGGCACTACTGAGGAACAAAATGGGTTCTTCGAACCACCTACAGAGGCGATGAAAAATCACCTCAAGCCTTTATTTATAAGGGCTAAACTCGAAGAAACTACAGTGAATAAAATCTTGGTAGATTGTGGGGCAACCATCAACATTATTCCTCACTTTATGCTAAGGAAAATAGGCAAAAGGGATGAGGACATCAAGCCTCACAACATGGTCCTGTCGAACTATGAGGGCGGCATAGGGACCACTATGGGAGTGATCCAACTGGATATCAAGGTAGGATCTATCCTTCGACCAACAATGTTTATGGTCATATCGGCCAAACCTAACTATAATCTTTTGTTGGGCCGTGAATGGATTCATGGTGTTGGAGCTGTGCCATCATCAATGCACCAGAGGTTGCTGCTATGGCGTCCAGATGGGATGGTCGAAAACATAGAGGCAGATCAAAGCTATTACCTGGGCGAAGTGAATCACCTAGGGCTGGCAGATTTCGACAAGAACTTGGCTCATATAGGGCCATGTCCAACACCTGACTTCGACTTGGCGCCAGCGCCAAATACTTTTTGTTCCTTATACCTGCACCCTGAGCATGGCTTTCAATGGGACAGAGAAGACTTGTCCCACATAGACTTCAGTGGGTTAACTGATATCCAACCAACTGGTTAGGGAAGTGAATTCAGTGATAATGACTGAGTCACAATCATTGAAGCGAATTTCGGCTTATGTAGCCGAAACAAAGATGATAACGGCTATCGAAGCCGAAGTAAAGTACATGGCCACACAGGCCAATGATCGACAGTTATCTGCTGCAGGTCCTGGAAAGGATTTCGATCCAGAACCCCCTGATATCATGCCAGAGGGAATGCAGGAACAGAGGCTCGACGCCATCTATGACGATGAGCCTCTGGGCTTCGAAAAGGACCCCTTGGCGAATAACATTAAAATGTTAGCGCAAGATCCTTTAGAAGAAATCAACTTAGGCGAAGGTTCAGAGAAAAAGCCAACTTACATCAGTGCCAAAATTAACCCAGAACTTAGGTTGGAAGTAATCCAATTGTTGAAAGAGTTCAAGGACTGTTTTGCATGGGATTACGACAAAATGCCTGGTCTCGGCAGAGGATTGGTAGAACTTCAGTTGCCAATCAAACCTGGGAAGAAGCCAATCAAGCAAAGTCCAAGACGCTTCGCTCCAGAAATACTGTCGAAGATCAAAACGGAAGTCGAAAGACTGCTGAAGTGCAAATTCATACGCGTTACGAGGTATGTCGAATGGATTGCAAACATTGTGCCAGTAATTAAGAAAAATGGTACATTGAGGGTGTGCATAGATTTCAGATATTTGAATGCTGCTACACCCAAAGATGAATATCCTATGCCTGTGGCGGAAATGCTAGTCGATTCTGCCGCTGGCTATGAATACCTGAGTATGCTCGATGGTTATTCAGGATATAATCAAATATTCATTGCTGAAGAGGATGTGTCGAAAACAGCTTTTCGATGCCCTGGGGCTCTAGGCACTTACGAATGGGTAGTGATGCCTTTTGGCCTAAAGACCGCTGGGGCAACATACCAGCGAGCAATGAATTCTATCTTCCATGATTTTATTAACACTTTTATGCAAGTATATATTGATGACATTGTTATAAAATCTGTTTCCAGGAAGAATCATATTGACCACCTTCGACAATCATTCAAAAGAATGAGAGAACATGGTCTGAAGATGAACCCTTTGAAGTGTGCATTCTGTGTGAAAGCTGGAGATTTCTTGGGCTTCGTTGTCCACAAGAAAGGAATCGAAATCAACTAGAACAAGACGAAGGATATTCTGGAAGCGAAAGCGCCATCGAATAAGAAGGAACTGCAATCTCTGTTAGGCAAGATAAATTTCTTAAGGAGATTTATATCCAACTTAAGTGGGAAAGCTCAAGCCTTTTCACCCTTACTTCGACTGAATAAAGAGGGATTCGAATGGGGGCAAGAGCAACAAGAAGCCTTCGATAAAATCAAAGGGTACCTCACCAAGCCACCTATTTTGGTGCCTCCTTGTAGCAATAGGAGTATGAGATTGTACATAGCTGCATCCGACAAAACTTTGGGAAGCATGTTAGCCCAAGAAGATGAGAATGGAGTCGAAAGACCCATTTACTATCTTAGTAGAGTTTTGAACGATGCAGAAACTAGATATAGCGAAGTTGAAAAATTGTGTCTATGTCTGTATTTCTCTTGTACAAAACTCAAGCAATATATAAAACCAGTTGATGTGTATGTTTCGTCTCATTTTGATGTTTTCAAGTACATGTTGTCGAAACCCATCTTGCACAGTCGAATTGGCAAGTGGGCACTAGCATTAACTGAATACTCCTTGACCTTTATGCCTCTTAAGGCAGTGAAAGGACAAGTGGTTGCAGACTTTATAGTCGACCACTCAATTCAAGTTGAGGATGTTAATTATGTGGAGATAGAACCTTGGAAATTCTACTTCGATGGATCCAGCCATAAAGATGGAACAGGAGTAGGAGTCTTGATCATTTCTCCAGAAAAAATTCCAACAACATTCAAGTACAAGATAGCAGGTTCTTGTTCGAACAATGAGGCTGAGTATGAAGCTCTAATTACTGGCCTTGAAATATTGTTGGAATTGGGGGCAACTCGAGTCGAAATAATGGGAGACTCAGAGTTAGTCATTAAGCAAGTCACAAAAGAATATAAATGCATAAGAGAAAATCTCATTATGTACTTTGTGATAGCAAATCGTTTATTGAAAAAATTTGAAATGGTCAATATTCGACACATACCCAGATTGGAAAATCAAATAGCCAACGACTTGGCACAAATTGCATCTGGATACAAGATTTCAAAAACGAGATTACAAAGAGCAATCGAAGTTCGAGAAAAGATAAAAGCAACTTGTCTATCACCAACAGACTTGGAATCGACAAGACTAGGATATGCTGATCAAAGTAACTTCGAAATTTCGTTCATAGATAATTTGTCAGAGCAAGATTGGAGGAAGCCCATTGTGGATTATCTTCAAAATCCAGTAGCTTCGACAGAACGAAAAACAAAGTACAGGGCGTTGAGTTATGTACTCATGGGTAATGAGTTATTTAAAAAGACGCCTGAAGGGGTATTGCTAAAATGTTTAAGGGAAACTGAGGCATACATAGCCCTTTCGACTACGCATGCTGGAGCATGTGGGGCTCACCAAGTAGGCCATAAGATGAAATGGTTGTTGTTTCGACAAGGACTATACTGGCCCACCATGTTGAAATATTGTGTCGAGTTCGCTAAAGGTTGCCAAGAATGTCAAGTCCATACAGGAATCCAACATGTACCAGCAAGCGAACTTCACTCGATAGTGAAACCTTGGCCCTTTAGAGGATGGGCGTTGGACCTCATTGGAGAGATTCGACCAGCATCATCAAAGAGTCAGAAGTATATATTGGTAGGCATTGATTATTTTACTAAGTGGATCGAAGCTATCCCTTTAGTCAATGTGGACCAAGAAAATGTCATTGAATTTATTCAAAAGAACATTATCTTTAGATATGGAATCCCTGAGACTATAACAACTGATCAAGGATCAGTTTTCACCGGTCAAAAGATGCAGGAATTCGCTCAGGAAACGGGCTTTAAACTCCTAACATCAACACCTTATTATGCACAGGCAAATGGTCAAGTCGAAGCAGCGAATAAAGTAGTGATTGGCTTGATAAAAAAGCATGTTGGGAAGAAGCCCAAGAATTGGCATAAGACGTTAGACCAGATTTTGTGGGCCTGTCGAATGTCCCCAAAAGAAGCCATAGGTACAACGCCATATAGGCTAACTTTTGGCCATGACGCAGTGTTGCCAGCAGAAATTTGTCTTCAATCTGCAAGGGTTCAGAGACATTACGATATTCCCTCTGAAATTTATTGGGATATGATGTTAGACGAACTAGTAGATTTAGACGAAGAAAGATTGCGCGCTCTTGACCTACTCAGGCTTCAGAAGAAAAGAGTAGAAGACTCTTATAATAAAAAGGTGAAACCTAAGGCATTTTCGCCTGGAGAACTAGTCTGGAAGGTGATTCTTCCCATGGATCGAAGGGATCGAAGCATGGGAAAATGGTCACCCAAATGGGAAGGACCATTCAGAGTTATCCAGACTTTTTCTGGTGGAGCTTATGAAGTCGAAGAGCTAGGTGAAGATAAAAGGCTCTTGAGAGTAAATGGTAAATATTTGAAAAAGTATAAACCTATACTCCAAGAAATAAAAATAAATAACAAGTAACGATTAAATTAACCATAAATAAGCCAAAATGGAAAATTTTTATAAATTAGCCAAAATGGCAATATTGTCGAATACATATTACAATATATGGTTAAAGGTCTGAATCGATCAGAAGGGGATGGAGTCCTTGAGTCGAAGGTATTTAGCTTGCTGCAACTCCAATCTTTTGTTGCACAAGGCATTCGCCTGCGCAAGCTTGGCAATTTGATCGTCGAAGGCTTGAGCTTTCTCAGCAAATTCTAGGCCTTGTGTGATTTCAGCTTGACTTTCGGTGTCTGGAACAGTCGAGAGAAGTTCCTCCTTGCGCTTAGTATTGACATTCATCTTAGCATCTAGTTCTTCGATTTGCGCCTTGATGGAAGCATTCTCTCGATCGATGGTATCAACTTCTTCTTGTTTAGATGCTTTTTGCTTCGACAACTCCGCAATTCGAGAAGTTGTCTCTGCTACAGCAGTCCATGCAGAAGAGCTTTTGCCATATAACACTTCAAGCTGGCTATTAAAGCCCCTTTGTCGCTGATAATCCGCTGAGACTTGATCAATAATGGAGTGTAACTCCATGATAAAGCCTGAAACTTCCGGAGGCACAGCTAGCAAGTCTACGGCATTCAAAACAGCCCCCAAATATGATGGAGCAGTAGGGTCCCCCTCCAAAGCTTTCATCAAATCCTTCTTGAAGAACTGAGCCTTAACCTTCGTCAAAGCCTCATCGAGAGGAGAAGTTTCAGTGGACTTCCCCGACAGAGTAGGAGCCTCCTGACTAACATCAGACGAACTTCCCTTGCTCTCGATGATGGCATTCAGATAGCCAACAGGATCAGTTTGCTTCAGGAGTTCTAAGTCTTCTTTCAACCTATGCTTTGTTGAGGTGACAACCTTTGCAACAGCGTTGTCTTGGGGTTGAGGCTGTTGAGTAGCATTTGCCTCGACTTGACTCTCTTCGACTCGGACTGCGGCAGTACCAGCGTCATCATGGTCCCCTTCGCCAGCGTCACCTTGATCCTCTTCGCCAGCGTCACCGCGGTCCCCTTCGTCACGATTTTCTTCCGACAGATCAACCACCTGAATCTCTTTTGGTTGTTGCTCTTTTATTTGTGGATCTTCTGTTGGTTGTTCTGCTGTCTCAGCATTGGCTTCATTTATTTCAGTATTGGCTTCATCGTTCGCCAAGTCTTTTTCTTGTGGCCTGCTGAGTTCAGCAGAATCCAATGTTTCAGAAGTCCTTGGCGCTGAGCTTTCAGTGGTGTCCTGAAAAGAGAAGAAGAAGAATCTTCTAAATTCGAAAGAGACATAATCGAACGTGGGTATCAACACCTGAGTTACAAAGGGATCAAAGAGATTACCTGCAAAGGAGCTTCAGCCCCAGGGCTGGAATTGTCGCTTTCGACAGGTTTATTGAGAAGAACATTTAGTTCCTCCTCCATTGGCTCTTCAATGATTACTGGAGGTGGCCTGGGCTTTCTCCCAGCAACCTTTATTCTGATTGTTCGAGCCTCGGGTAGAGGAACATCCTTCTTCAGCTTTCGTCTTTTAAGAGGAGCAGGGGGAGAATCATCTTCTTCATCACTCCCAGATTCGACCGTCAGTGCTGGCCGTTTCTTGGGTGAAGGTGCCTAAAAAACCAATTGGAGTTCGACTTAGAAGCTGCATCGAAAGTCAGAATGTTAAAGCCAGAAAAAAATGATAAAAGTCTGGTTACCGATGCAGAAGGATTTTTCGAAGGGCCTTCCCCCTGTTGGTTTGTTGTGGTCTTCGCCGACGCTATAGTTTTTGCCGGTGGTGGAGGTTTTGTTAAGGGGCCTCCTCCCTGATGGCCTTCTGCAGCCTTCTTGGCTGCAGGCTTTCGAACAACTGAAAGCAGACAAAATAATTAACAGGCTACCAAGCGAAAGGGAAAGACAGAGTAATTTGGAATGATGAACTTACATTTCTTTATTTTGTCCAAGACAAGGACAAAAGACTTCTGAAGTTCGTCCACGAAGTCCTTCTCGTCGAAAAACTCCTCAGTGTAGTAACTTTTCCACCACTCCTCGAAGGACGGTGAGCAGAGAAAGTTAAGCTGATAGTCAAACAACGAAAGAACTGTTCGACCAGCATATCTGCCGATATGCTTAGTGGCAGCGTCTTCAGTGTAGTCGTTGCAGAAGTATAACATAGACTTCTCCCTGGGAAAAATTGGAGAAGGTAGTGTTTGGATAATACCAAACTGGCGAGACAACAAGTTTGGTTGATACGCGATTAGACTCAAGTGAGTCTTGGAGCTCTTGAATCGTAGGGGCATTATTCTTGGCGTGAGAAATGCCTCCCACACTGTTGTATGCTCTTCGACCTGAGGACCACTTGACGCCTTAGGATATGGCCTCGTGAACCACTCTGGGCCAACCTTTCGTCGAGCAAACGGAGCCATGGTCGAAGCAAACTCTTTCCTTTTAGAAAACATCAAGACGAAGTTTGTAAAAGTTTGTTGAAGCTCCAGCCCATCTTCCGTTGGAGTCAACAGAGCCAATTTGGTGCCTTCGATGCGCCTATTTGCTATTTCCGGAGCCTGCTCGTTTATTTGAGTCTTCTGAGGCAAGAAAGACTCGAAGGTGGCATTGAGCCACCACTGAAGCAGCCAAAAAGGTCCAGCAAGCAGTAGACTGGCTCTGTTCTCGATGATCTTCAGAAGAGTCGCTCCGTTGCTAATCGACTCGTACAAATTCGCCAAAATCAATTCTGCCAAACAGATATTTTGGCCATGGTGGAGTTGAGTGGCGAGAGTGACCATCTTCTTGGTCACCTGTAAAGACTTGGTGCAAAACACAAAGCGTGTCAGCCATAAGGCTAGAAACGCGATATGTTCTACATCCGACACAGCGTCCGTCGACTTATCGTGGTAGTGATTGATGAAGGTGGTGTAGGTTGGTTTTGTGGCAGAGAATCCAATCTGATCCTCCAACATTTCCTCTGGGTCGAAGTAGTCCCCAGTGGGTCAAAGGCCAGTGATGGCGGCCACGTCGAAGAGCGTGGGAGTCAGCATTCCACAGGGAATATGGAAGGTGAAATGGGTGTAATCCCAGAAGAGTAAGGAAGCTATCAACATTTCTGGGGAATAGTTAAGACTCGTCTTCGACAGCATAACCAGGTCGAATATCCCCATGTCTTTCCAGATCGAAGCCTGGCGTTTCTCCATTTTTTCCAGCCAAGCACTATAATCAGGAGTGAGGCTAGGGCCAGACCTGAAAGCCCTAACACCTCTATTGAAGAAACGGAGGTCGATTTTCTCCTTAGCAGGATCTTCATTATCCTCTGCATCTTTCTTGGAGCATCCAACCGGTTTGAGTCTTTCAAGTACCGGAAAGTAACTTTTGATCTTCATGGCTTCAGCAATGCTTGGGTATAATGGGCTAGACATGGCAAAGATTTGGTTGGAATATCCAACCGGAATCATGAGGTGGCGTGAATAAGCATCACGTACAGCAATGTCCAAAGGCTCAGGGACCCTCCGTTGGCCCGTGGGAGTCACTACGGGAGCAGTGGAGAAAATCCTAGGTTTGACATTTCCAGAGGGAGTGTTGGCGCTAGGAGCGTTGGAAGAACCGGATGCCATTGTTGATACTAAGGTTTAAGATGAAGCGAAGAACAGGTGGTTTGCAAAGGAGGCAAGAGTTTGTATGCAATGAGGAATATCTGAAGGCAAGGTAGCGTGAAAAAGTCCCACAATGGGTACTTAGCGCTATTTATAGTAGTTGGGGAAATCCCCAAATTCGAGGACATTTAATGCCATTTAATGTTGCAGAAGGTAGTGGGACACGTGGCGTCTCCCTGTTGTTGTGGCCGTTCTGCAGAAATGAAAGGGTGCAGCGTGCACCCTCGTTTTTGGGAATTGTCATGATGACAATTTGTGAAAAGACGTTTGGCACGCTGCACGCCGTACTGAAGTGACGTCTTAGGTACGGATGAAATGATGGCTTTTCCTTGGGATTGTCAGTGGTTGGTAGAAGGCAAAAAAGTGCACAATTTAATTTGTGACTAAGAATGAAAGACAGGTGTCGAATGGCATTTCAAAGAATGCCTTTTTCTTTCAGAGTCGAAATAAGGCATTCTTGAGGGGCAATTTGTTGGCTCCTAAATTCGACACCCTTGTTCTATTAATATCAGCCATTAAAGCTGAAGGATGTTTTCAACCAGCTGGGTCTGTCGAAATGCCCATCGAAAGGTGGCAATGTACTTAGAGAATTTCTTCCAAGGGAGAAGTTGGTTGCCTTCGACGTCGAAGGTGTTTCTCGTCGAAGATGCTTCTCGACGAAGGTGTTCGATGGTTCAGAGTGGAAAGGTTTGAAATTCAAGCGTTTGGAGGGAAAACGGTTTCCAGCGGTTACCAAGTGCAAAGTGCAAAGATCTGGAGCGTCGAACGCTGAGAACGTGCCAAGTGGAGTCATCTCGAAGCAGTGTAACTGCCCGACGGTTACTTGGGATGTTTTAGTATAAATAGTAGTAGGTCACGCAATTTTTCGCGTGTGTTCACAATTATATACAAAGTCACTCATATAGATTCGAGTACCCAGCGTGTGAGAAAGAATTGTTGAGAATGTATGTGTGAAACACCACTTTTATTAATCAAAGTCATTTACTTTCCAGAAACTTTACTTGCTTTCTTCTTTATTTTTCCTGTCGAAGCCCTTTATTTCAAGCCTTCATTTATTTTATCAAGCCCATTTCTTCATGCAATTTACTTAAAGCCTATTTATTTTCTTGTCATTTAACCATTATCCAACTTAATCAAAACCTCAAAATCAACCATGTCTTAGGATCAATCTGATCGATCCTGCGAGTAACCAAATAAGTAACCATTTGGAGGATCAGCGGTTGTTTACCAATAACCACGGTAAACAAGCCCCGAAGAATCCAAATACAACATCACCAAAGTACAACCCTAATGCTCGTTGTGCTTTTCACTCTGATAGCCCGGGGCATAATACGGATGACTGTTGGGTTTTGAAGAACAAGGTACAAGACTTTATTGATGCGAAAGAGATCGAGTTCGAAGCACCAGAGAAGCCTAAACAAGATGCAGGGGTGAATGCTATCAGGGATGACGATGATGAAGAGTTTGACATTGACAGGTGGATCTACCCGACTGCAAATGGTGGATTAAGCAACTAGACAACGAAGGATTCTATGCTCGTTTCTGTGATCACCCAGTAATGAAACTTTTTGTTTTGAATATGTAACAGATAATGTGTTAAACTTTATGGCCCGGTGTCTTACCCGGGGCACCGTGGCTTCATTTGTGAGGGCTTTATGTGTGTCATTTTCATATATCATTAATAAAAGCATTGGACGTTTTTTGCATTTCAAATTTTGCGCTCCTTGTTTTTCTTTTATTATATATTGCAAAACAGCTATTTACACACACTCACATATACAGGTCCACATCCAATCTGGATCTCACTGGTAACGACTCTGCTATTGCCAGTTATGACTTCGAAAATCCGATCAACTTAGCCGAAGACGAAGGTGAAGATGATTGCGAAGTTCCTGGTGAACTTGCAAGACTGTTACTCCAGGAAGAGAGGATTATTCAGCCACATGAAGAGCCAGTGGAAACAGTGAATCTGGATATCGAGACAGATAAGAAAAAGGTCAAGATCGGTGCAAATCTAGAAGCTAGTGTGAAACAACAGTTGATTCAGATGCTGCATGACTATGTTGAGATCTTTGCCTGGTCTTACGAAGACATGCCTGGTTTGGACACTGATATTGTGGTTCATCACCTGCCTACCAAGGAAGACTGTCCTCTAGTGAAATAGAAGGTCCGCCGAATGCGCCCATAGATGTTTGAGAAAATCAAGGCTAAGGTTATGAAACAGTTTGACGCCGGTTTTCTAGCAGTTACTTCTTACCCTCAGTGGGTTGCCAATGTGGTTCCGGTATCGAAGAAGGATGGTAAGGTCCGAATGTGTGTTGATTACAGGGATTTTAACAGGATAAGCCCCAAGGATGATTTCCCCTACCTCATATCGACGTCCTGGTTGACAACACTGCTCAACACAAGGTATTCTCCTTCATGGATGGTTTCTCCGGTTATAATCAGATCAAAATGGCTCCTGAAGACATGGAGAAGACGACCTTTGTTACTCAGTGGGGTACCTTTTGCTACAAGGTCATGCCTTTTGGACTAAAGAATGCTAGGGCAACGTATCAGCGTGCCATGGTTGCTTTATTTCATGACATGATCCATCATGAGATTGAAGTATACGTCGATGATATGATTGCAAGATCTCAAACTGAGGAAGAACACCTTGACCATCTGCAGAAGCTGTTTGACAGGCTGAAGTTGTACAAGCTGAGGTTAAACCCAAACAAGTGCACCTTCAGGGTGAGATCTCGTAAGCTACTAGGTTTCTTCGTAAGCGACAAAGGTATTCAAGTGGATCCTGCAAAGGTGAAGGCCATACAGGAGATGCCAGCTCCCAGAATAGTGAAAGAAGTCAGAGGCTTCCTGGGACGACTGAACTACATTTCCCGATTCATCTCACACCTAACTGCTACTTGTGAGCCAATCTTCAAGCTACTGAAGAAAGATCAAGTGGTACGTTGGAATGATGAATGCCAGGCCACTTTCGAAAGGATCAAAGAGTATCTCCAAGAGCCACCTATTCTGATGCCTCCAGTTGAAGGGAGACCTCTGATCTTATACTTGACAGTACTCGACAACTCAATAGGGTGTGTGCTGGGTCAACATGACGAGTCTGGCCGAAAAAAGCATGCTATTTATTACCTTAGCAAAAAGTTTACCGACTGTGAGACCCGATACTCTCTGCTCGAGAAAACTTGCTGAGCTTTGGCATGGGCTGCTCACCGGTTGAGACAGTATATGCTGAATCACACTACTCTATTGATTTCAAAGATGGATCCCATCAAGTATATCTTCGAGAAGCCTGCCTTGTTCGGAAGAATAGCAAGATGGCAGATGATCTTGACTGAGTATGACATCCAATATACGACCCAAAAGGCAATTAAGGGAAGTGTGTTGGCAGACCATTTGGCACATCAGGCAGTGGACGATTATCAGTCTATGAACTTTGAATTTCCGGACGATAATATCATGTTGGTAACCGACTGTGAGACACCTGGACCGGATGAAGGACCTGAGGAAGGATCCCGATGGTCTATGTACTTTGATGGAGCTTCGAACGCTTTGGGTAATGGAGTTGGCGCTGTGATCATATCTCCTAAAGGCTCTCATACTCCTTTTACCGCCCGACTATGTTTCAACTGCACCAACAATATGGCGGAATATGAAGCATGCATCATGGGTCTTCGAGCAGCAATTAACCTAAGGATTAAGTTTCTGAGTGTCTTCGGAGATTCCGCTCTCGTGATCAGTCAGATCAAAGGCGAGTGGGATAAGAAGCACCCAAATCTCATTCCTTACAAGGAGTATGTGTTGACATTGCTTCCCCATTTTAAGGAAATAACCTTTGAAAACTTCCCTAGAGAGGAGAATCAGTTGGCGGACGCGCTGGCTACGATGTCTTCTATGTTCAAAGTCAATTGGGACAACGAAGCTCCCCGGATCATCATTGAAAGATTGGACGAACCTGCACATTGCTGTGATCTTGAGACTGAAGAGGTAACAGAAAAGCCCTGGTATCATGAGGTGAAGAGGTATCTTGAAGCTCAGGAATACCCCGAGGGTGCATCTGTTAATGATAAGAAATTTCTGAGAAGGTTCGCGACAAAGTTCTTCATTAGCAATGACATTCTGTACAAGCGTAACAATGATTCGACCTTACTGCGTTGTGTGGATAAGAACGAAGCAGAAAGGATCATGGAGGAGTTACATGAAGGTACTTTCGGGACTCATTCCAGTGGACATACCATGAAAAAGAAAATCCTACGGGCGGGATATTATTGGTCCACAATGGAAGCTGACTGTTATCAGCATTCTCGGACATGTCACAAGTTCCAGGTTTATGCTGATAAGGTGCACATACCTCCAGTCCCTCTGAATGTCTTGATGGAACCTTGGCCTTTTGCAATGTGGGGCATTGATATGATCGACGAGATCAGACCTACGGCATCCAACGGGCATCGTTTCATCCTGGTAGCAATCGTTTACTTTACAAAGTGGGTTGAAGCAGCTTCCTTTGCTACAGTAACCAAGAACGTCGTGGCACTGTTCATTCGGCATAATCTGATCTGTCGATACGGTGTACAAGAGAGGATCATTACGGACAATGGTACCAATCTCAACAACAAGATGATCACCGAGCTCTGTGAGCAATTCAAGATACAGCATCATAACTCTTCTCCCTACCGGCCGAAGATGAACGGGGCTGTCGAAGCGGCTAATAAGAACATTAAGATGATCGTGCAGAAGATGATTGTGACATACAAAGATTGGAACAAGATGTTACCGTTTGCTCTTCATGGGTACCGTACCTCAGCACGGACATCAACAGAGGCAACACCCTATTCCTTGGTATATGGCATTGAGGTAGTCTTGCCCGTTGAAGTTCAAATACCCTCTCTTCGGATCATGAAGGATGCAGGTTTGAGCGAAGATGACTGGATTCAGACCCGGCTTGATCAACTAAACCTAATCGACAAGAAAAGACTTACTGCTATTTGTCATGGTCAAACGTACCAAAAATGGATGATCAAGGCATTTAACAAGAAAGTTAGACGACAAGAGTATCAAGTTGGGGATCTGGTAATCAGGCGCATTATTCTACCTCAAGGTGATCCCAGGGGCAAATGGACCCCTACTTACGAAGGGCCATTTGTGGTTAAGAACATTTTCTCAGGAGGAGCTATGATTCTAACCACCATGGACGGTGACGACCTTCCTCACCCCGTCAATGCAGACATAGTAAAAAGATACTACGCATAACCAAAGACCCGCTAGGTTGACTGGCCTAGGCAAAAATAAGGGCTTCCCGGCGAACCAAAAGGGTTCGGGCAAAAATAAGGGATGAAAATAAAAAAATCTGTACACCCGGCAAGTCGAAAACCTGAAAAGGAGACTTGGGCAAAAAAGGGTATCCCGGTGGACTAAAAACCCGAAAGGGCGGTCCACGCAAAAATTAGGGATCAGTGTAACACTATGTCTCATTGGATCACCTTGCATCCAGACTTCGGTATCAACTATCAAGCTCAGACGACACTAATCAATCTGACTCATTTTCAACCAATAGAAAAGTGATGAGATGCTCGAGGATATAAAGGAAATAGCAGAGTTGGAACCCAGTGGGATTATTCACATAACTGTTTTGTTTTCTTTTCACAAATTGTGTAAATTCTGTTCGGCGGCGTTCTCTTACCAGGACGTCAGCCTCTTGTACAAAAATGCCTATTTACAGGCCAAACTTCACAATCAATACAAATTCATTTTCAGACAAATTTCAAACTATTTTTCCTTTATCTGTTTTGTTTTACAAAGGGCGTCCAATGTTCATTTTTAGATATATGCATTTGACATTAATTGCTGCTCATGAATATTTACATATGAAATGAAAAATGAATTACTGGTAATATCATAAACAGGGGGCAGTAAGAAGTGCCCGAACTGTACAGTTGCTATGTCCACCAGGTACCAAGGTATATTTAGCTGAAGAATATGGCTAAGATATTTTCACTCCCTGCAGAGTAAGACAGTAATGATAGCTCTCCCAGCTGAGACTCACAACTACGAACAAATCAGCAATACTCTCCCCAAGCAGAGCTAGTCTACCATCAACACTAAAAAGGTCTTAATATTCCCTAGTGGAGTATAAGAATATTCCTCAGCAAGTATAAGTGTATCCCCGAAAGTCTTAATATTCCTCAATGGAGTATAAGAATGTTCCCCGGTAGAACACAACATACCCCCAGTGGAGTCAATATTTTCCCAGTGCAGTCTGAAAAGCTTCCCCAACGGAGTTGAATCATCACCCCCAGTAGACTCTGGAAGTTTATCCCCACAAGAGTCTAACAGGATTACCCCTAGCAAGTCACGACTGAAAGATCATCCCCAGCGAAGTTCTTTCCTTTCACGAACAGGTATTCAATCCTCAACAGATTTAATATCACCAGCAATGGTAATCCATCCCCAGCGGAGTTTATCATTGAAATCCCCAGCGGAGCTTATCAGCGGAATCCCCAGCAGATTTTATCGTTAAAATCCTCAGCAGAGCATCTCTTCCCCACAGAGTAATTCCCCTCAGAGTAATCTCTTCATCAGTTTATTCCCCAACGGAGTTATCCTCTCCTGCAAGTTTATCATCTTCGTTCATCATCCCCAGTGAAAACGAAGAATCCAACTCTATTCTCCAACAACTCCAGATTTATTTTCCCCAGCTAAAACATCACATTTCCATACATCATGATATATGCATAAACGCATCATATAATACAATCTCATTTATGTTGAGAACATCATTGCTTGATCCATATCATGCATTGCATATGACTGACCTTTACCTTTCAGGAAAGATGCAGTTAAATTCTCAACTATGTCAATGGAGACAAAACCAGTTAAATCGATTCCTAAAGATTTTTCTGATGCAAATTCAGTCAATGGAGACAAAACCAGTTAAATCGATTCCTAAAGATTTTTCTGATGCGAATTCAGTCAATGGAGACAAAACCAGTTAAATCGATTCCTAAAGATTTTTCTGATGCGAATTCAGTCAATGGAGACAAAACCAGTTAAATCGGTTCCTAAAGATTTTTCTGATGCGAGCACAGTCAATGGAGACAAAACTAGTTAAATCGATTCCTAAAGATTTTTCTGATGCGAATTCAGTCAATGGAGACAAAACAAGTTAAATTGATTCCTAAAGATTTTTCTGATACGAGCACAGTCAATGGAGACAAAACCAGTTAAATCGATTCCTAAAGATTTTTCTGATGCGAGCACAGTCAAAAGAGACAAAACCAGTTAAATCGATTCCTAAAGATTTTTCTGATGCGAACGCAGTCAAAAGAGACAAAACCAGTTAAATCGATTCCTAAAGATTTTTCTGATGCTAATCCATTCAAAGGAGACAAATCCAGTCAAAGGAGACAAATCCAGTCAAAGGAGACAAATCCAGTCAATATAGACATAACCAGTTAAATCGATTCCTAAAGATTTTTCTGATACCAATTCAGTCAATGGAGACAAGACCTCCTCTGTTTCAGTCAGATCGCCAATAAGATCTCCCTGATTCGCATTCCAGTCGAAGGTAAGACCAACTACCAACAATCTCCAAATTGCATCTGTAAGCCCATTCCTAACATCACAATGCTGATACCACTTCATGCGAGTGCAAATTTCTGGGCACTCTAGTGTTCAATCATCTTCCACCGTCGGATCACGAAAGGCCCGAAAGCCAATCTATATCCTCAGGTTTAAGAAGATTGAACAGGGGAAACTGTTGTACCCCAATATTTTTCCCTCCCATATTTCCCAAGATATTGCAAGAATAGTCTCCAAGTTGCTCAAGATTGCTCAAGGGTTGGACAGTCAAATCATCTCCTAAGGCAGTCAATCTCAAATTAGGGTTTTGTGTTGCATAAGTGTCCTTGCACCCAAATGACCTAAAGTGCTCCCCAATGTCCTAATATGTTCTCAAGTTCATCCATGTCAAATTTCAAGCCTTGCAGAGGAAGTTTGGTCAGTCAATTGCTCAAGAGGTCCAAAAATTGACTGTGCTAGGGCAAAAGTCAACTGTGACCTACAAATAGTCAAACCTCAAGATTTTTTGTCAAAATTATCATTTTGAAGGATAATTCATCATTTGATCAATGGTTGATCATGTTTCATCAAGGATTTCTCAAAATTCATCAAGATTCAAAAGTTGCTAAATTAGGGTTTTATAGGAAAAGTCAACTCAACTTTGACCAAGCATAACTTTCTCATAATTTATGAGAAATGAACCATCCAAAGCTCATTTTGAAGAGAATTCAATTTCCTACAATCCATATTCACACCCCAAGATCAACAAATGCACTCACAAAAAGTTACAAATTTGGACATTATAGGTCATTTTTGAAAGTCAACAAAAACACCTTTTTTACCAAAGCTTATAACTTGAGAATGGAATATCAAAATGATATAAGACAAAAAGGGTTGGTTATAGGATATCTCAAGGTTTCTAAAAAGTCCAAGAACACCTCCAAAAGTTCAAAATTGAAGAAGTTATGCATTGTTGAAGTTGGGCATTTTTCCAAAATTGCCAAAAGTCAACTATCCCCAAAACTTCAAAATTTTCCAAATGGGCCCACTTTTTTCCACTTGATTTGATCTTGTCACACTATACACGTGTCCTATCTTCAGTCTTATGTCCATTCATTAATTTTTCTATTTTATTTGATTTTTATTGAAGTAATTCATTTTAAATCAATTTAAATCCAAATAAAATCTAAATATTGATAACTTGGTATCTTTTTGATTGATACAGGCCTTAATTGTCATCATGGACAAGATCAAACTCGTATCAAGCCATATCATGCACAAAATATTGGATTTGGAATCAAATTGGAAGCTTTTTAATGGAGGATCATATCATATCTCCAATCATCAATGCCTAAGGATTCAAAGCCCAAAACCTGACCTAATTCATCCCATGTTACTTATACAATGCAAAGGCACGAAAATTAGAACCTAGAGGCTGCACAATTAGAAGAACAAAACTTGGAAATTTGTCAAAAAAGTTGGAAACTGAAATCACACCTAGAGGTCAATTCAGAACCAAAACTCAACGTAGACCTCTTGCTGGATATCCACTGGGTGAAAGGCAACCAAAATCAAGCTCTCTCCTCTCCTCAATCGTGCTGTAAGTCCCTCTGAAAATCACTCTGCACTTGAAATCGTATTCTCATATTCATGCGTTTTTTTTTGCAAAATCTTTACACAAACATGTTTATCGTTCCATTTAGAAGCTTTTGGCATAATTTGATTGCATTTTCATAGCCTGTAACCCCCTAGCCGATTCTAGGGTTCTTGGTTCTTGTTTTTGGGTATTTCAATTGCAGGCAAAATTGATGCTAATAATGGACATGGACATGATCAGTGGAAGGAGACGAACACAACCATGTGTTTAGAATTAATTTCCATGGTCTAGAGAAGATTTTAGAAGGGTCATACAGATTTTGCTGCGGATGAAAATCCGCAGGTAAAATAACCAGGTCTTAGTGGAGAAGATGAAGACGTGCCCACTCCCCATTGGCCCATTCATAATTTCGCGCTTATTTTTTTATAATTCTGGCACTTGTTGTTTTTTCCAATATAATATTTGATGCTTATTCATATAACAAAAGAAGCGTAGTGGCTCAGTGGCTAAGGCGTGTGTTCATTGGCTAACAGGACCTGGGTTCGAATCCCAGGTCCCCCAAATGCATTTGTTTCATTTTTCTTCAGGTCATCCTATGCAACATCCAAGGCGCAGTGCATCATACTCCCTCAGATCTCAAGACGCCAGATGGCCTCCAGGCCAAATCTGATGGCCCAGAATGAAGGACCATCGTGCTCTCAAGTCAACGCACGCGTGGAGGATCCAAAAGTCAATCAGGCTTATTTATGTTTGGGCCATCAAAGCTGCTATTCTCACATCCAGATCTGGGCCCAAACCCCTTGGTTATTTCTATTTTTTGTTTATATTTCTATTATTTTATTGTTTTGTATTATTATTTTTATTATTTAAACTAACCAATTAATTTTTTTTCTCATAAAATAAAAAACACTAAAATATATTTTATTTATTAAAATTAAAATCATGACTTTATTTTTGTAAATAAACTAATTCAATTTATTTAGTTTAATTAGGTTTAACTTTTAATATTTTTGCAATATTTAAAATTAATGTAGAAAATTAAGTTTTTACTAACTTTAATCAATTTTATTTTTATTTCTTTAAATACTCAAAAAAAATCCAAAAATATATTTTTCTTAATTAATTAATTAATTTATTTAATTGTTAACTTATTTAATTTCTTCCATAAATTCAAAAATAAACAAAAAATGCTTTCTTTTCAAAAAAGGGTCAAAACCCTAAAAAACTCGCATTCGATTTAATTTTCCACACGTGATCTATTTTGTTTCAATATTTTATCTACTTCCTGGGATGTAATAGTTTAATATGACCTTTAATATTTTTATCACTTTATTTACTTTCCGTGTTTTAATTTTCAAAGGGTTGTTTTTGGCGATGTAAATACCCGACGCCTTGTAATAGTTAGATTTAATTTCCGCGATTTAATTTCCGCAATTTATAAACTGTTAGATGTTTGATAATAGGGAATGCATGACAAGATCGAATGTATGAACTTAAAATCAACATAGATAACCATTGACATGTACAAAGACAAATTAACTGAAAATAACACACTCGCACATGCGCACTCTTAGGGTACACCTCACTTGGTTGCCTTCGAACGTGGCCATTGAGTATAGGAAGTTTTAGAGGCCGACCTCTTGTCCAAAGATCATAGTTGCCTCGGAAAAATGATCTAAGACATTAGGGTTACCGCTAAGGCGTCCTAACATTGCTTTAGTGACCACACGTCCCTTAATCGAATTGACCCTTAAAACTCCAACGACGACGCTACCTACTCATCAATAGTGGGATAGAATTGTCTAAAGGATAATAGTACAGATTGATTCCTTTTTCGAGTAGGTAGATGGTTCTTAAGTACTTGCTCTCTCAAAACAAAACCAAACTTTTCGCACTTACACCTTTCAAAACAAGAACTCTTTTCAAACCCACAAACACAAAGAAAGCAAATTTTTGAAAACACTTTGAGCAAGTACCTAAGAGCCCGTGGATAACCACAGATAGAAAGGGTGCTAACACCTTCCCTTTCTATAATCTACCCCCCGGACCCGAGAAACATCTCGAAAAAGGAATTTTTCTGTGCTTTTGTCCTTTCCTTGTTGGATAAAATAAAAGACGGTGGCAACTCTTGCTTACCGCGACATTTTGCGAAAACAGACGCAAAACACAAACCAGCATTCCAAAACAGTCAGTTCTCTCTACCACCGTATCACACTCTGCTATCGCCTTTATGTCTTTGAGCAAGCCCTTGTCGTTGAACGAAGTTGATTGGATTGATTTTGGACCATTTCAGCTTCAGATTTTGGTAATAAAGCTGGCTGTAGAAATCCCACAGGACATAGTCGTACGCTTTAATCCTTAACTTTTCTTGGACCGCCCTTTCGAGTTTTCAGCCCACCAGGATACCCATTTTTGCCCAAGTCGCCCTTTCAGGTTTTCGACTCGCCAGGTGTACAATCTTTTACATATATCCCTAAATTTTTCCTGAACCTTTTTTATTCATCGGGATGCCCATATTTTTGTCTAGGTGTGTCAACCTAGCGGGTCATTTTATGCGTAGTATTTTTTAGCTATGTCCGCGTTCTCGGGATGTGGGAAATCTTAGTCATTCATAGTAGTCAGCATCATGGCCCCGCCAGAGAAAACTTTCTTTACAACAAATGGTCCTTCATAAGTGGGAGCCCATTTGCCCCTGGGGTCGCCTTGTGGAAGAATGATGCGCTTTATTACCAAGTCGCTATCTTGATACAGTCGAGGCTTAATATTTTTGTTGAACGCCTTGATCATAAGTTTTTGATACATCTGACCATGGCAAACAGCAGCCAACCGCTTCTCATCAATCAAGTTCAGCTGATCCAACCTTGTCTGAATCCATTCATCTTCGCCTAGACCTGCTTCTTTCATTATCCTTAGAGAGGGAATTTTAACTTCTACAGGCAAGACGACTTCCATGCCATAGACCAAGGAGAAAGGAGTTAACCTAGTTGATGTACGAGCCAAAGTACGATAACAATGGAGAGCAAACGATAACATATCATGCCAGTCTTTGTAGGATACCACCTTATTTCATCTTGGGTCTGTAAGAAGAAGAATTGTGATGCTTGATATTGAATTGAGTGCAGAGTTCCATGATCATAGTGTTGTTAAGGTTGGTTCCATTGTCAGTGATGATCCTTTTGGGAATACCGTATCGGCAGATGAGGTTATGCTTGATAAACTTGGCTACCACATTCTTGGTGACTGAGGCATATGAAGCGGATTCGACCCACTTGGTAAAGTAATCAATGGCGACAAGGATGAAATGATGTCCATTTGAGGAAGTAGGTTTGATCTCTCCAATCATGTCAATGCCCCACATTGTAAACAGCCATGGAGCGGTCATGACATTTAGAGAAATAAGAGGTACATGGACCTTGTTAGCATAGATTTAACACTTATGGCAAGTCCTTGAGTGATGATAACAATTAGTTTCCACTGTGGACTAATAGTAACCGGCCCTCAAGATTTTCTTGGCCATAGTGTGTCCACTAGAGTGGGTCCCAAAGAGGCCATCATGCATGTCTTACATAATTTCCTCTGCCTCCTTCTTGTCCACACATCGGAGTAGAGTAGAGTCATGGTTGCGCTTGTATAAGATTGCGTTGCTTAGAAAGAATTTGGCTGAAAATCTTCGCAAGAATTTCTTATCGTTGACGGAAGCTCATTTAGAATATTCTTGTTCCTCAAGATATCTCCTCATCTCATGGTACCATGGTTTCTCTTCATCAGTGTCAAGCTCATAGCATAGTGCAGGTTCATCAAATATTTCGATTGTTATCATAGGAGCTTCATTTTCCCATTTGAATTTGAACATGGAAGACAATATGGCCAAAGCATCGGCTAACTGATTTTCCTCCCTAGGGAAATACTCAAAGGTGATTTCCTTGAAGCATGGAATCAGAGTTAACATAAGCTCCTTGTATCGAATTAGGTTAGGATGCTTGGTGTCCCAGTCCCCTTTGACTTGGATGATCACTAGAGCAGAATCTCCGAATACATCCAAATACTTGATCCTTAAATTAATAGCAACCTTCAAACCTAAGATGCATTCCTCGTACTCAGCCATGTTATTCGTACAATTGAAGCAAAGTCTAGCAGTGAAAGGAGTGTGGCAACCTCCAGGAGAAATTATCACAACACCAATTCCATTACCCAAAGCGTTGGAAGCTCCATCAAAAACCATAGTCCATCGGGATCCTTGTTCAGGTCCATCATACGGTCCGAGTTTTGCATAGTCAGTCACCAACATGATATTCTCATCTGGGAAGTCAAAGTTAATAGATTGATAGTCATCAACAATTTGATGGGCCAAATGATCTGCCAATATACTTCCTTTGATGCCCTTTTGTGTTGTATACTGGATATCATATTCAGTCAAAATCATTTGCCATCTAGCTATCCGTATGGAGAGAGCGGGCTTCTCGAAGATGTACTTGATAAGGTCCATCTTAGAAATCAATAGAGTGGTGTGAGTCAACATATACTGTCTTAGCCGGCGAGCAGCCCATGCCAGAGTGCAACAAGTTTTCTCGAGCAGTGAATATCTGGTTTCACAGTCGGTAAACTTTTTGCTCAGGTAGTATATTGCATGCTCTTTTCTGTCAGACTCGTCATGTTGGCCCAACACACACCCTATAGAATTCTGTAGCACAGTCAAGTACATGATCAAAGGTCTTCCTTCATCTGGAGGCATTAGGATTGGAGGTTCTTGCAAATACTCCTTGATTTTGTCGAAGGAGGCTTGATAGTCATCGTTCCATCTGACTACTTGATCTTTCTTCAAGAGTTTGAATATTGGCTCACAAGTAGCAGCCAAGTGAGAGATGAAGCGAGAAATGTAATTAAGACGACCCAAGAATTCTCTAACCTCCTTTTCAGAACTGGGAACTGGCATTTCTTAGATGGCTTTTACCTTTGCAGGATCAACTTCGATGCTTTTACCACTGATGACAAACCCTAGAAGCTTTCCAGACCTTACTCCAAATATGCACTTATTAGAGTTCAATCTCAACTTGTACTTCTTCATCCTCTCAAATAGCTTGTGTAGGTAATCGAGATGCTCTTCTTTGGTTTGAGACCTTGCAATCATATCATCCACATAGACCTCTATCTCATGATGGATCATATCATGAAACAAAGCTACCATAGCTCTTTGATATGTTTCCCCTTCATTCTTTAATCCGAATGGCATGACTTTATAGAAAAGGTTCCCCATTGCGTAATGAAAGTGGTCTTCTCCATGTCTCCGGGAGCCATCTTGATTTGGTTGTATCCATAAAATCCATCCGTGAAGGAGAAGACTTTATGTTGAGCGGTGTTGTCAACCAAGACGTCAATATGTGGTAAAGGGAAATCATCTTTAGGGCTTGCCCTATTCAGATCTTTATAATCTACGCACGTGCAAACTTTTCCATATTTTTTTGGCACGGGAACCACGTTCGCAACCCATTGAGGATAAGAGGTGACAGCCAGAAAACTTGCATCAAATTGCTTCATTACCTCGGCCTTTATATTTTCAGACATGTCAGGCCGCATGCGGTGAACCTTTTTCTTAATAGGAGGATAATCTTCCTTCGTTGGCAGACGATGAACCACAATATCGGTAACCAACCTGGGCATATATTCATACGACCAAGCAAACACTTTAGCATAGTCATGCAACATCTGAACCAATCTTCTCTTGATACCATCTTTTAAGGTAGCGCCGATCTTGACCTCTCTCTTATCTGTCTCAGTACCTAAGTTGATAACTTTGATTGGCTCTTCACGAGGTTGAATAACTTTCTCTTCTTACATTATAAGTCTAGCTAATTCTCCTGGTATTTCACAATCTTCCCCGCCTTCGTATTTGGCTTGGTTAACTGGATGTTCGAAGTCATAACTGGAAATATTGGAGTCGTCGTCAATGAGATCCGAAGTGGATAAAGATCTGCAATTGTGTGTATGTGCATGTAAGATACATGGCTATTGAAAAAAATGTAATGAGGCAAAAGAAAGACAGAGAACATAAAATTTGAATGCAAAATGTCTAATGGTTTATATTAAATGATCATATGAGAAATGAATCATGAACAAAACCCTTAACAAAAATGGACCATAAAGCCCCGGGCAAGGCACATGGCTTAGAAGTCATTGTTTTGGAAATTAAGATTACAGACAGAAGTTCTTGAATTGATAGAAAATAGTAAACAATAATTACTCCTCAATGAAGGAGAAGGGAGTGAAATCCTTTTCATTCCAGTTGTTGAGCTTTCCTTCAACAGTAGGATAGGTCCAATCTTCAAAAGTATTTTCATCATCAGAGTCTTCCACAATGTTCACTTCATGATTCCCGATATGGAGAGGTGGATTTCCCATGCGAGCACGCCTGACTTCTTTCTGAGCTTTGACGATGAAACCTAACCCAAATTTGTCTTCTTTAAACGGAATGTCGAGAAGTTGGCCACAGATAGTACAATTTCCATCTTCGACCACGGCGCGGGCATCCTTAAGCAAAACCATTCTTGGTACAACTTCATCAGCTTTTGATATGTTGGAGGATATTTTGGTGGTAGAAACCATAGAAGGAACAATTTCGAAGGCCTGACACGGGGTCTCTGTGAATTCGCCATCCATTTCCACATACTTGAAGGATTTAAGATGGCTCACTATAAATTCTTCTTCACCGCTAACAGTAACGATCTTCCCTTTGACTGAATATTTTATTTTTTGATGAAGGGTGGATGTTACTGCCCCTGCCCCATGGATTTAATGGCGTCCAAGCAAACAAGAATAGGCGGGACGTATGTCCATCATGTAAAAGGTATACCTCTCCATGAACCATTCTCTTATACCCATCGAAAGTCCTTACGACAATATCGCTTGGCTTCAGTACCAGTCCTTCATAATCTAGCCGGTCCAAAGCACCTTTGGGTAACACATTTAAAGATGAGCCAATGTCAACTAAGACATGAGCCAGGGTGGTTCCCTTACATTCAATAAAGATATGCAAGGCTTTGTTGTGGTTCGTTTCCATAGGAGTCAAATCAGCATCGGAGAACCCTAATCCATTGTCATCCGTTAAACTTGCTACACAATTCTCGAACTGGTCATCAATGGTTTCTTGGGGCACATGGGCTTTCTTCAAGATCTTGATCAAAGCCTGGGCATGAACGTCCGAACAGAGTTATAATGACAACACGGAAATTTTGGAGGGGGTTTTCCCCAGCTGCTCCACTATTTTGAAGTCACTCTTCTTTATGATTTTCAGGATTTCCTCCATCTCTTGAGTGGAGGTATGTTTAGCATTAGTATCTTTGGTAGGTGCCTCTATCCCAGCAGGCTCACCTTCTTTCTCTTTGCCTTTAGTTTTGGTACTGGACTTGTCATTGGTTATGTGAACGGGAGTTGATGTAGTAGTGGGTGGTGAAATATCGGGTGAAAAGATCCTTCTTGTTCTTGTAACTTTACTAGAACCTACAATATTGGTGACATTAACTTTATCTTTGTTGATCCAAGAATCTTGTTTTATCCCATGATAATAAACCTCGGCACCATAGTTCCATGGAATTGCTTTGTCAGAGGAGTAGGGGATAGGCCCAGTGGTAGTGATTATTAAAGGAGCGATGGTCGGTTCATTTGAAATTCTAATAGGTCCCTTTGAGGGAATCCTAAAAGGCTTATTGGAAATTGTTATTATGGACAGGTCTTCAGTTTTGTTGGTCAAACTCTTGATGGTAGGAATCTTCTCAAATAGGATCTCACGGCTATTTATCAGGTGTTGCATACCTTCCTTCAACCGCTTGCACCCATTTACTTGCTGATCACAGCAGACACAATCTTTAAAACAGCCTGGGAATACCCCGGCTCTCAGCAAATTACCCATCAAAGTAGTTAATGGAGTTGTTAAGTCCTCAATGGAGGCAACAAAAGTAGTATCATCAATTGTATTAACACCTTTACCATGGTTCAACATTGGTGCGATTATGACATTTGGAGTAGCAGGTGGATCAAATTCAATTGTTTTATTGTCTATCAGATCTTGAATCTTAGTCTTCAGCGCCCAACATTGATCAGTCTCATGCCCATGACTGTTTGAATGATATGCGCACTTGGCATTAGGATTGTATTTTGGTGATGAAATGTTTGGATTGGGTGGTGGATCACGCAATGTCACTAAGTTAGCCTTCAACAGATGTTGCAAGGCTTGGGACAATGACATGTTAATCCTTGTGAACTGTCTTCGAGGAAATTCAGACTGTTGATTGTTGGATGATTGCCTTTGAGTAGACAGAGGGTTGGAGATTAACACATCATTAACAGAGGGTCGATGATTCTTCTTGGTGTGGGCCCTTACCCCATACACAACATTTTCTTCCTTCTTTCCAGTGAAAGGCTTCTTTACAGCGTTGTATGCGGAAGCAGATGTCATGGGAATTTTTCCGCTCTTAATGCCGCTTTCTACCCTTTCACCAGTTAGTATCAACTCAGTGAAACCAGACGAAGAATTTCCAATCAATAGGTTGAAAAATGGGCCAGTCAATGTACCCATGAATATTTCAATTAGTTCTCTATCAGTTAGTGGTGGTTAGACCCTACCAGCAAGATCCCTTCATTTTTGTGTGTACTCCTTGAACCCCTCATTATTACCCATTGTCATACCTTGAAGTTGGACTCTAGTTGGTCCCAAATCAGCATTGTATTGATACTGATGATAAAAAGCAGTGGCTAGATCTTCCCACGTGTGGATGCGGGAACCCTCCTATTGATAGAACCATTCTAGTTGAGTCCCAGCCAGACTCTCTTTGAAGAAATGGATCTAGAGTTTTTTTCCAGTAGTGTGCGGCTGCATCTTGCGCATGTAAGACCTTAGATGAAGTTTCGGGCAGGAAACTCCGTCATACTTGGAGAAGACTGGTATTTTGAACTTATGGGGAATGACGACCCTAGGTACTAAGCCCAAATCACCAAAATCTAAACCAGGTACAGCTTGAATTTCAACAACTTTCAGTTTATCCTCTAACTACTTGTATTTATCCTTGGCATGTGGGTATTGTTCATCACATTAGTATTCATCTTCAGAAGCTTGATCATTTGCACCACCAGCACTGGTGCTCCTTGCCTCTTCATCTTGATTTTTGTCCTCCTCAGACAACTCTTCGACTATCTGTACTTGATGAACCTGCCCTTTGAATCTCTTATCCCATGTTGATGAAGGCCTTCTTTTTAGTCTTCTTTTTGGTTGTTAGCAGTGTCATCATCTCTTGTTGTCCCTTGGCCAGGGTCAGCAAGGTTGCTTGGAACTGTGAATTCTACGCTTGCAATTCCTTCACTGTTTGTTCGATATCCATCTTACTAAAATAAACAGTAGAAAGATAAGGAAACCTGTTGTGGAAAACCTGTTTATATTATGAGGCATGCAAATGCGTGTGCAAATGATTTCAAGGACTTAGAAGATTTAAATTTGTTTAGACAAAAGGGAAAAAATCAATTGCATTAAGAAGTTCAAATTGATTACAAACACGCCTCTTAGGCTTACAATGGAGAAAATAAATACAAAATAAACTCCTAAGACAAAAAGGTCGAGTGTATCCTCTTCGCTGCAATGTAGGCGTTCAAACTTCGCTCTTTATGAAGCTTTCTTATAAGCTCAAAAACCTTCTTATCACTGGCATAGAATCGGGTCTTAAAGGTGTCTCGTTCTTCCTTGAGCTGGATCCAAGACTTTTGTAATTCTTTGAAGTTTATCGGCATATCAGGATGAAAAATGATGCAAGACTCGTCCCCTTGAACAATAGGCTCTAAAATCACTGGTAGGATATAAGCGTATGACATCATAAGACTTTGAGCATGAGCTCGCACCCATTTGAGGTATGTCTCCAATGGGATGGAGTTCTTGCACCCTAAGGTATTTCTATCAGTCTTCTTAACCATGTCCCAAGCACGGATGAACTTCTGGTGATAACCTTGCAGATTATTTGAATAGTCGAACACGATACCCTGGATGAGCATATCATGAGGACCATCCTTCCAGGCGTAACCAAACTGACGTAGGGCTAAAGAAGGGTTGTAGGTGATGCCTCCTCTAATGCTAAGGAGTGGCACATTATGAAATTATCCGCAGTGATCAATAAAAGAGATATCTTCTTGAGAGCGAGGGCATCAATAGATATCAGAGTGAGAAAGAGAAATTAACCTTTGGTTCCACCTTAAGCCTAACTCATTCTTCATTACTGACTGAGAAAGGTGTGAAATAAACCATCTACAGAGCAAGGGAGTAAAACACATAAGAGTTCCTCGTTTCTTCATGGTATGGGTGTGAATTCAATGTAGAATATCCCCGAGTAATGTAGGCACTGGATTGCGAGCAAGGAAGATGTCGATGGCAATGACATCTATAAACTGGTCTGAATTAGGGAACATAACCAACCCATAGATCAAGAGAGATAATACATCTTCAAAGGAATGGTAACTCATAGCGTCCAGGAATACTTGAGCTTTCTTCATTAGAAAATTTGAAAGGAGGCCCTTAACTCCACTTTTTCTTTCCCAATTGGACTCAATGTCAGATGGCTTCAAATGCAAAGCTACGGTAACATTTTCAGAAGCTGGATCTTGTTCTAAACAGGTGAAAGGTACCTGCTCCAATATAGGCAAACCAAGTATCTTGGAGAATTCTTCCAGCATAGGCACCAACTAATAGTCTAGAAATGTGAAGCAATGGTGCTTAGGATCAAAGAACTGGAATATGACACTCATCAGACCTTCGTCAAAACTGGTAGTAACCAAAATGAGCAAGTGACCATATCTATTGTTGAATGATGAGCTCTCAGGAACTTTTAAGACCATTTCGTTGAGCTTGGGAGGGATCTCTACAAAATTGATTCGAATGGTTTTTCTGCAAGTTTAATTCATGACCTATAAAACAGAGGAGAGATAAATCCACAGGCCCTTGAAATGGTTAGTGTACATGTCATGTTATGATGTTATGATTATGCTTTAAACTCACAGATATGTCAAACACAAACAAGTCACACAAAGACCTTAGGTTTAAAGGCTTGTATGAGTTTTAAAGGTAAGTACCCTCTTGATGTTTCAGTTGGCTCAACCTGTCCTGTTAATAGTAACCGGGTTCTAAGGAGTCTCATATCACTTACCTTTCTTTTAGGCATTGTTTTAGCTCAAGCACTAAAGTATTGCCGCTTAAATATCCCAAAAGTCCAATCTTAATGAGTATAGTATCGAGTATCAACTAATATTCGGTCGAAACATATTGTACCCCAAAATTTGCCCTCTCATTTTATTCAACACATGCCCATTGAGGTCCTCAATTTTCTCAAGGATGCCCAAGAGTTGACCAGACAAACTCTCTCTTAAGGCAATGTACCTCAAAATACGGTTTCCATTTTCGTCAGTGTGTGGGAACTCCAAAGGTCCCAAATGCCTTCCATGGTCCTAATATGTTCTCAAGATCATCCATGTCAAGTTTCATTCCTTACACAAGAAGTTTGCTTAGTCAATTGCTCAGATGCCAAAAAGTTAATTGCACTAGGTCAAAAGTCAATTGTGGCCCACATACAGTCAAACTTCAAGATTTTTGGTCAACATCAACATTTTGAAGTTATATCCATCATTTGATCAAGGGTTGATCATGATTCCTCAAGGAATTCCCCAAATTCATCAAAACCCAAAAGTTGTTAAATTAGGGTTTCCCAAGAAAAGTCAACCAAACTTTGACCAAGCATGACTTCTTCATATTTTATCAGAAATTTTTCATACAAGGCTCATTTTGAAGAGGATGCAATTCCCTACAATTCATCCTCAGCCCACAAGTTCAAAATATGCACTCATCAAAAGATATGAATTTCTACATTATAGGTCCTTTTGAAAAGTCAACAAAAACACCTTTTGGGTCAAAGCTTCTTACATGAACATGGAAGACCCAATTGAGATGAGACCAAAAGGGTTGTTTAGAGGACATCCTAAGACTTATAACAAGTCCAAGAACACCTCTCTAGGGTTAAAATTGGAGGAGATATGCCTTGTCAAAGTTGACCATTTTTGCAAAATTGCCAAAAGTCAAATGTGCTCAAAAATGCTTTTTTTGTCAGATGGCCCTAGCTTTTCATGATTGAATCTTGTTTGTGACATGGTCCACGACCCAAATCAGCATCTACACTTTATTTTCTTCATTATTTATTTTATTTTGATTTTTTATTATTTAAAATTCAAATTAAATCAAATAAATTGCAAAAAATACAAAAGATTGATTTTTGATCTGATTTTTTGTAGGAATCAAATCCAATCAAGCTAGCATATCATGTCCAAATCGTGCAAGGGTTGATTGAAGCAAAAATAGCCTGATTTTGGTTGTTTTAGGAAGATATCATACAAGGATAAAATCAAATCCAATCTCCTTAATTCACCAAGATACAATGCGTTTTTGTTAACCTAATTTGTTCTAATACAAATACAGAATATAACCAAGCAAAGAGGACAAGGATTTGCAATGAAAAAACGCCATACCAAAACTAAAAAAAATTGGACAAAAGTGCTGGATCGTTTTCGGACCTAGAAGGCAATTCAAGCCGTTCCAACACTCCCAATCATTTCCTGGAGCCTCTCTGGAGCTAACACGACCGGTTGCACGCCTCCATAAGCCCAGAATCCGCCTACACGTCTCTCACGGTTTGGCATATTTCTTGAATTTGATTTTGGTTATTCACGCATGGTTAACAACCTTTAAGCATATCATGATATTTGTATCATCATTTGGAATGTTTTGGTTTACGTAATTTTGTGTTTCATCGCCTGTATTCATGATTACGATTGTTAGGGTTCCTGCTTGCGTTTTAGGGCTTTATTCTACAGGTTAAATTAGGCCAAGAAAAGAGTACCATAATACTCGTGAGATCAAAACGAGTTGATTTATGTACTCACCATTAATTTATCATGCTCGTTTAAGATTTTTGAAAGAAGCAGGGCTATAGTTACAGACACAGGCCGTAGGTAAAAGTGTTATACCTAAAGCGACGGTCTGGGGAGGAAGATGATGAGTTGGCGCAACCTCACTGACCCGTTTGAATAATCGCGTGCATTTTTGTTATCCATGTTATTTCATATATTATTCATTGTTTTTATTATTATAACAAATAGAACAGGTGGCCCAGTGGTGAAACGCGCGTTTGGAAATGCAGAGGACCTGGGTTCGATCCCAAGCCCAACATTTTCTTTATTTTCTAACTTTGTTTCAACAGATCATGTGCATACACGTCCCATGCGCCCATCATTCACCTTACAATCCAGCCAATGGATTCCTCATCAATCCAATCCAACGTCCCACATGTCAAGGACTATGGTACACTCTACTGGCCTGACCAGCACAGGATCACACGTTAGGACTGGGCGGAGCATAATGGGCTTGCAAATTCAGACATACACCCCCTGGATTGCTTTCACAAACAGGCCCAAACTCTTTTCTTTTTCTATTTTATTTCTTTTTTTAATTGTTTTATTAATTATCCTTTTTTACAAAATAACACAAAATCATGTTTTTTATTTAATCAAAAAGCATAAAAATCATTTTTTTCATAAAAAATATTTTGTTTCTTTAATTAATTATTTAGTTTAATTATTTAGGGCAATTTAATTGTTTTTTCATAATTTAAATTAATTAGAAATTAGGGTTTTAATTTTGTACATAATTAATTTTTTCTCAAAAAATAATAACCTAAATATTTTTTCAATTAAATTTTTAGGGTTCTTTAATTGTTCTCGCATTTAATTCGCCGCGTGCATTTTTTAATTTCCTTTGATTATTATTGTAATTGTTTCGAGTTTGTAATAGTAATTAGGGTTTCAATTCCGCATCTTTATTTTCGGTCAAAATAATTATGTATCTACAAAAGCCCTGTAATAGCTAGGACCTTTTGCTCTTTCCCGCATTTTAATTTTCGCAAACTATAAACTGCTTAGATGTATGTTAATAAGATTGTATGGAAAGACTAACTGAAAATTAAAATAGTAGGTAACCTTAATTGTGCAAAGATAAATTAAAGTGAAAATTACACTCGCACATGCTCACTCTTAGGGTTTACTCCACTCCGGTTGCCTTCGGTAAATGGTCATGAAGTACAGGGTTTGTTAGTGGTTGTCCTCTAGCCCCAAAAGATCTAAAATGACCCATTCGGATGTTGCCTCGGAAAAAGATCTTTAAGGCTTTAGGATGATTACCAACGTTTCCTAACATTGCTTTTGTGATCGTACATGTCCCTTCGAATGTCCCTAAAAACTCCAACGACGATGCTACCTATTTCTCAATAATGGGATAGTATTGTCTAAAAGGAAAATGAACAGACATTTTTCGAGTAGGTAGATTAGTTCCTAGGTACTTGCTCAAGCAAACAAACTTTTCACACCAACACTTTTCAAACAAAGTTTTCAAAAACAACTTCGTAACACTCTTGAGGACAAAAACAAGGGTTAATACGAAGTAAAACAAAACTTTTCAAACAAGCATACACAAGCAATTTCAAAATGAGCAAGTACCTAAGAGCCCGTGGAAAACCACAGATATAAAGGGTGCTAACACCTTCCCTTTCTATAATCTACCCCCCGTACTCAGAAACATCTCGAAAAAGGTTTTTTCTGTTCTGTTTCCTTTTCCTGATTGTATAAAATAAAAGTCGTTGGCGACTCTTACTTACCGCGACATTTGCAAACAAAAAATGCAAACCGGTATTAACAGTCGGTTCTGCCACCGTATCACAGAACTGGATACTCTGTTGGGGACTATAAAGTGGGTTTACCTTAGGATCTAGGTCATTTTAAAATTGCTTTCTTGTTTTGCCTGGCCTAATTTAAATTCAAGGGTTTTGTTTGAGTATTATTAAAGATCCTACACCCGGATCTGGGGACACTTTTTAGGTAAACATCAATAGATCGTGGAGACTGTACGACGTAGGCTGATATGGTTTAAGCGATGGCTGTGTTGGTGTGATACTTTGGTTGGTACCGGTATCCTTCTGTGTGGAAACGAGGAGAATACGGGGGCACCGCGTGGTGTCGTGAACACTAACGGACCTTAGAACCTTAGTTGAGAAAACTTGGCCATTAGAAAGTAGTGAGATAGCCGGCCTCGGTATAAAGCTGAGGATTTGTTGATACTCGATGCTACACTCATTGAGATCAGACTTTCGGGATATTTCTGCCGCAAGAAAAGATTGCTTGAGCTGAAACAATGCCCGATAAAGGATGATCAGTGATATTGAGAATCTTTAGAACCCGGATACTTTTCTAAGACAGGTTTGAAACCAACTAAACTTCAAGAGGGTACTTACCTTTAATCTCATGAAAGCCTTTGAACCTAAGGTCTATTGTGTGTTTTGCTTATATGTGATTTATCCTGCTTGAACATGACATCATGCATCATAACATAGCATCCATTCTTATTGCACTAACCATTTCAAGGACCAAGGGAATTTATCTTTGTTTTGTTTTGCAGATCATGGCTTCCGCTCGTAGAAACACTATCAGAATCATATTTGTGAAAGTACCTTCCCAACTCAAGGAGCTAGTATCAAAGGTCCCTGAAACTTCTGCATTCACTAAGAGGCATGACCGACTTCTCAACCTGATTACTTCAAACTTTGGTGAAAAGATGATGAGTGTACTCTTTCAGTTCTTTGATCTGAAGCTCCACTGCTTCACCTTTCCAGACTATCAGTTGGTGCATACCATGGAAGAGTTCTCTCAGTTATTGGATATACCCATTCTGGAACAATTGCCTTTCACAGGTATGGAAGAAATTCCTAAGCCAGAAGTCATTGCCTCAGCCTTGCATCTGAAACAGGTCGACGTGGCATCCAATTGGGAAACAAGAAGCAGAGTCAAGGGTTTTCTAGCCAAGTTCCTGATAGACAAGGCCCATCTTTTTTGGGATGATATGGATTTTCAGGCTTTTGAGGAGGTCTTGTCCCTTCTAATCTATGGGTTAGTACTATTCCCTAATCCAGACTTATTCATAGATGTGAATGCTATCAAGATCTTCCTCTCTCGTAACCCCGTGCCTACCTTGCTAGGAGATATTTTGCACTTTCTCCATACTCGTACCGTGAAGAGAAGAGGGGTTCTTATGTGCTGCATGCCATTGCTGTCGAGGTGGTTTATTTCTCACTTCCCTAAGTCTGTACTGAAGAATGAAGAAGGTTTGGGTTGGTCGCAAAGGATAATGTCACTCGCTCACATGGATATTCTCTAGTGTTCCCGAGCTATGGAAAACACTACTATTATTGACCGCTGTGGGGAGTACCCTAATGTCCCATTACTTGGAATCATAGGGGGCATAACCTACAATCCTTGTTTAGCTCTGCGATAATTTGGTTACACTCGAAGGGATGGTCCCCATGAGTTACTTATCGAGGGCATTGTATTTAACTATGAGGATGATGTTCAAGGGTATCGCCAGAGGTTCATACGAGCTTGGAGCATGGTAAACAGATCTGGTGCCAAGGCTTTAGGGCCAAAGGCTTCCATTCCTATGGAACCTTATCTCCAATGGGTACGAGCTCGCGCCAAGAAACTTAGGATTCCCTATATGGCCGTTTTACTAGTGATTGTGGAACCCACTACTGAAGGGGGTATTCCTTACTCAATTCTCCATCCTGATATGCCCACTGATCTTGGAGAACTACAGAGGTCTTAGATTCAATTGAAGAAAAAGAGGGATACCTCCAGGGATCAATTCTATGCCTAGGAGAGGAAGGTTTTAGAGCTCACAAATCAGCTCCATGAGGAAAGAGGACTCAATGTCTATCTCGGCACAAAGAGGAAACATACATGGGGATTTTTATTTGTTCTAGTTTTTAGATTTGTTTTTAATTGTAACACCTAAAAGGCATTTGAAATTTGAATTCAACTAGTAAAATCTTTGTTTCATTTTGGTTCGCAAATTTAAATTTCCTAAAGTCTTTGAAATCATTGCATACGCATCCCATTCATAGCATTGCATGTACATGATTCATAACAGGTTTCTCCTCTCCTCCGCTGTTTATTTCAGCAATGGCTCTTGAACAAACTGTGAAAGATCTTCAGACTCAGAACACACAATTCCAGCAAATGATCGTGGCTCTGGCCAAATGACAGTGTTGTACCCCAAAATTTTCCCTCTCATATTATCAAGATTTTTCCTCACAAGACTCCTTGGACTCTAGACAAGATTAGGGTTTGCTCAGCTCAAGACCTCCTCTTACACTGATAGCCTGAAATTAGGGTTTGAGTTTGCACAAGGAATTTTGGACCATCAATGCTTCATGTGACTTTCGTACACCATCTTGGAACCTTAAGATTTCTCATACCATGTTTCAAGCCTTGAATCACATTTTTGCCCAGTCAATTGGATAATTGACCTAAAAATCAGCCGCATTGGGGAAAAAGTCAACCATGGCCAATTTATAGTCAAACTTCATAATTTTTGATCCACAACAATATTCTAGGCTCCTATGTACCATTTTATCAATTTTGGATCACAACTCCTCAAGAAATTTGATCACATAATCAAAAGGGCAAAATGGTCAAAATTAGGGTTTTTGACTGAGAAAGGGCAATTTCTGATTTTTGACCTAGCCAATGACCAATTGGGTTCAAGAATGATTTCAAGGAATCAATAGCATCATCTTGACCTAATCACATAGTTCAAAATATCTCAAAAGCATAGGATTGACAGATGAATTTTTCAGTCAACTGATCAAAAATCAACTGTACACTGAAAAGTCAAACTTTGACTTTTTGGTCAAAATCAAGTGCCAAGGGTCATAATTCATCAAGATATGTCAAAATGTGAAACTTTTTGATCAAGAAACCTAATTTTGCAAATTAGGGTTTAATTTGAAAAATTTTCATAACTTAGAAAATTTCTAAGTTATGGAAATTTCTTATTTTTTCCCAACTTTCCACAACTTTTTCACCATGATGCAATTGGATTCAAAGAAAACTTCCAACATGAAAGTTGTAGTCCTACATGAAATATACAACTTTTATTCATAAAGTTTTACCAAAAGATGCTTGGATCTCAAGTTATGAATTTGTGAATAGGGGTCCATAAACTTTTTAACTTAGTGAAATTTTGCCCTAGTTTAGGCAGATTTTTGACCTAACTTCATGACAATGTTTCACCTAGTTCCAAGAGGAATCTAAAAATTCATTTCAAAGATGGATGGTAGATAATGTTGAAAGCTTTCCAAAATGTCCAAGAACTCTCCAAGATCATTTATGGTTAGGGAGAATCGAAAAATGAAAATGGCCATTTATCACTTTTGTGCAAGGCATTTTTACAATGTTACAAGTTGCAAATTAGTTTCAAACACACTTGTACTTGGTTTTACAGGTCCTAATCACTTCTACACTCCATAATTAAATTCAAACACATTGGATAATCGTCTTGTTCTGAACTTTGGAGCATTGTACATTGAATTATTCCATTTATGGCATAAAGATCACAATACCATTTTGATAAAGCTTGCTTTTTGCAACTTTGCAAATCTTGAGCCATGGACCTGATCTATTGTTGCAAACAAGATCCACAAACATCAGAAAAAGTTTACCAACTCTATGCAGTCCATGAGCTAGCAAGTACAAGCTTTTGCATTGTTACTTTAAACTTTTCTTCAAAAGCAAGAAACTTGCAAAAGTCAATACAACTTGTGTATCTGATAAAGGCAAGACTTGGTAACATTTCAAACGACCTCAAAACATTGTAACAAGCCTAAGACACGAATTCATAACACCTCAAACACCCTAAAACACAAAAATCTCATTTTTCTGCCCAAACAGGGCATCTTTTGCAAAACCATCTCCAAAATAATATTGGCTCGTGCGTTTTGCTTTGAATCACTTCAAACACATTCCATACCTTACACCTAAGTTGTCCAGGCCTTTGTTTCGCAACTGTAACCTCTGTTTCAAGGATCACCATTTCCATTTTGAAGGTTTACAGGTTGACTTCTACAAGGAGTTTCAAGCAACTTCAAGACCAGCCGAGCATTGGAGAAGCTTGAGGGGACTTCAAGAAAGCTCACAAGAACTTCAGACCTCACTCAAAGTTCCCACATTGCCATATCCAAACTCAATTGAACAAGGTATTTGTCAAGTTTCTATCTCTCTATTTAGGCATCCTTAAGCTTATGTTTGTGAAGCAAAAATGTAGTCCTCAACATGCTTAAGCTGTACATATGCATAGATTCCATTTATATTAATTGAGCTAAGAGTATTTGGATGTTGAACATGCTGAAAAAACTAGGTCAGAAATTAGGGCCATTAAAATTCTCCTTGGTCTTTTAGAGTTAGGTCATGTTCATTATATCATTGGAATCGTGAGTTAACAAGCTACAAGTTTCATGTTGCAAGATTTTGATTTTATGCACGTATGCAAGAGTTACAGGTTGAACTGAACCAGGCGCATGAAGGAGACAAAGGTCATGGACGAAGCTGTCCTGGGCCAGGGCCTTGGGCCTGCTACTTTTTGCACCCCCCCCTTTTGCTTCTGCACCCCCTTTGGCATTTTCTTTTATTTTTCATATTTTCTTGTTATTTTTATATTTTTGACTTTATTATTTTTTTCTGAACATGAAAAAATCTTGAAAAATATTTTCTTAATTTTTTGCATTTTATTTTATTATTTTTATTATTTTTTTGGCATAAAAATAGTTTATTAGGTTTATAAAACTTATTTTCTTAAATAAACTTGTAAATAATAATAAAAATACTTAAATATTTTATTTTATTATATTATACACATAAAATATTATTTTCTCACATATTTTAATTTTTAATATTTATACATAATATTATTATTATTTTTCTTAAACAAAAATGAACAAAAAGAATAATATAGAATATATTTTCTTTTAAACAAAAATTAGGGTTTCTCACCCTTTCAAAAATAATCACAATATTTTTTTTCTTATTTTAGACTTAAATAATTTATTTTTCACATACATAAAAAATAAAATACAAAAACATTTTTGCATACATACATTTTATTGCATATTTAAATAATTGTTTATTTATTTATTGTACAATAAATTCAATTGGGTTGTAATAGTAAACTAGGGTTTTATTTTGAGCAATATCCCCCATTCAAAACTTGTACCCCTCTCCCATAATATTGTTGTAATAGTTTAGATTTATTTTACGCAATTTATCGCATTATATGCATGTTTAGTAAAAGCTAGGGTTTGTATGATAAGACAAAAAAATCAAACAAATAACAAGACTAACACAAGACAAAATGCATGAAAAATGACAACACCTTGCACACAAGCACCTCTAGGGTTTCACCCACTTGGTTGCCTTAAAACATGGCCATGGTATACATGCTAGGTATCTTGGCAAAATAAAACAAAACAAAAGATCATAGTCCCTCGATGACGCTAGACAACTTTCCTAAAACAAATGATCTTAAGTCCCTCAAAACTTGCTAAGATACTTGGCAATATTGTTATCATGGTCATACGATGACCCACGCCTGTCCCGTTTAACATCCAAAGATAGGGTTATCTACCAAGACAATGGTAGGTTAACAATGTCAAAGGAATAAAAATGTATAGGAAAGACTTTTGAGTAGGGTAGATAGCTTCGAGTTACTTGATCTCTTTTAAACAATCCTTGTTATTTTCAAACAAACACACACATTTCAAAACATTTTCCAAACAACTTTCAAACATTGAAACATTTTTCAAAAGACAAACATCTTTGTATACATTCTTACGAATGAGAATCATTACAAAGATTGCCTAAACAAAGGCCTCTTTTCAAAATACTTTCAAAACCACACAAAGCACCATTTTAAACAATTGAAAAAGCAAAGCAAGTTATCTAAAACAAGTAACTAAGAGCCCATGGAAAACCATGGATGAAAAGGGTGCTAGCACATTCCCTTTTCATAATCTACCCCCCGAACTCAAAAACAATCTCAAAGGTCTTTCCTGTGCTTTTTTACCTTTCCTTTTGGATAAAATAAAAGTCGGTGGCGACTCTTGCTATCCGCAACATTTGAAATAAAAAGCAAAACCTCCAGTCAGTTCTCCCACCGCATCACAGACAGGAAGAGCTGAAGGCTCTGATTGTTAAGAAGAACAAGAAGACCAAGAAGACAGCCGGTGTGGCATATATGAGCAGAAGGTTCAGAGGGCCTCCAAGATGGGTTGTTTATTTAGCTTCTTCATCTAAAGAGGGACAAAACCAAGAGGTTGAATCCAGAGAAGAGGACCCTAGTCCTAAAGAGTCTGATAATGAAACTGATTACAATGAGGAGCAGTACCCTCCAGCTGATGAAAGGTATAAGCAGTTAAAAGAGCCTCTGAGTGCTATGGAAATCCAGAAGGTTCCTGGGCTAGATTTAAAGAGTTGGATCTGGTCTCTGGGGTTGTAATCCCCCCAAAATTCAAGGTACCGGTATTTGCTAAGTATGATGCGGTCTCTTGTCCCAAAATGAATCTCCGTTCTTATGTGAGGAAGATACAGCCTCATACTACTGACAAAGACTTGTGGGTTCACTTCTTCCAAGACAATCTGTCTGGAACACAACTGGATTGGTTCTATCAGCTGGAAAGAGCCAATGTTCGTAACTGTGAAGACCTTGCTTCTGCATTTTATAAGCAATATCAGTATAATGCAGACCTCGCTCCCACCCGTACACAACTCCAAAATCTGTCTATGGGTTCGAAAGGGGGTTTCAAGGATTATGCTCATAAGTGGAGAGATTTGGCTGGAAGAGTTCAACCTCCCTTGGCTGACAGGGAACTCGTGGATATGTTTCTGGGAACTTTAACTGGGCCATTCTTCAACCATCTGATTGGAAGTTCATCGGTGGGTTTTACTGAACTGATCTTAACGGGACAAAGAGTGGAAGCTGGAATCCGAAGTAGAAATATTCAGAAGGATGCCTCTTCTAGTGCTGCAAGGAAGCCGTTTGCAGGAAAAAAGGAAGTCAATGATGTCTATAACCAAAAGAATCAGAATCGAACCGAGCGCCGTCCGGCGGTAGGGGCTATTATGATTCCCAACCCTGCACCTGCTCAGCAAAGAAATAATAAGCCAAGAGCAGAAAGGCTAGCTAGACAGTTCACTCAGATCAACATGACGTTGTCTCAGGTTTTACCTCAATTGCTAAAGTCTAATCTGGTTACTCTAATAGAGGCTCCGAAGAATCCGAACACCATCTCTCCCTACTATAAACCGAATGCTCGTTGTGCTTACCATTCAGAAAGTCCAGGCCATGACACCAATGATTGCTGAACTTTGAAGAACAAAGTACCAGATTTGATTGATGCTAAGGAGATTGAATTTGATCCCCCAGAGACTCCCAACGTTATCACTGCTCCTATGACGAAACTTGGTCGGAGTGTTAATGTCGTTGAAGAAGATGTGTTTGTGACTTCTGTGGAAGAATTGGTGACCCCACTCATGACTATCAAAGAGAGTTTGTTGAAGGACGGTTTATTTCCGGGCTGTGGTAAAGGTTGCCACTTTTGTTCATTTCTACCGACTAGTTGCCCTTTGTTGAAGGCAGGTGTTCAACGCCTGATGGATGACAAAGAGATTCTATTTGAGAAGACTCTTATTCCGACTGTTTCCTGTGAAGACATTGCTATCATAACCATTTCCGCCAATCCTCCCAGGGCCTCCGCTAAGAGACCCGTCAGGATTACATCAATTCCGAAGGTGACTCTGTTGGTCATAACCATGCCTGTACCAATCCCATACTCCTCAGACAAAGTTGTTCCTTGGAACTATGAGGCCGACGTCTATTACCACGACGTCAAGCAGGACATGCTAGCCATTGAAGACAAGATTGTTGAAAACGCTGATTCTGACATCGTCAATATTGCCGGAACCAGTAAAATAACAAGTAGTGGAAGGGTGTTCTCCCCTGAAATTTCTCCACTGAAGACTACTATCAGACCTTTGATCATCCCTGCTATGATTCCACCCAAGACTACTACTGCAGTTCCAGTAAGCACTCCTGTTGACCCTCCCATCACCGAGTCGACCGAGACTCGAGGCAAAGACATACTGCTTGAGCCTGTCCTGACAAAGGCTAATTCAGTAACCCTACATAGAAGCTTCCAAGAAAGAAATGGAATAAATTTTGAAGATAATAAAGAAGAGTGACTACAATGTGGTCGTGCAGCTGGGGAAGACCCCATCCAAAATTTCTATGATGGCTTTGTTATTGTGTTCTGAGGGCCATGCAAAGGCTTTGGTTAAGTTTCTGAAGACGACTCACGTTCCACAAGAGAAATATGCTGATCAGTTTGAAGATTGTGTGGCTAGTCTGACTGTTGATAATGGTTTGGGTTTCTCTGACGCAGATCTGACACCAAAGGGGAGGAAACATAATGATTCTCTTCATGTTTCCGTTGAATGCAGGGGTACGACTCTGGCCCATGTTTTGGTAGATACTGGCTCCCTGTTGAATATGCTACCTAAAAAAGCTCTGGACAGATTGGATTGCGAAGGCTTGACCTTGAAGCCTAGTAATATAGTAGTGAGAGCTTTCGATGGTTCGAAGAGGATGGTGCATGGAGAAGTGGATGTCCCTATCAAAGTTGGTTCCCAGACCTTCAACTCCACTTTCTATGTAATGGATATCAAACCATCATATTCTTGCTTGTTGGGACGCCCTTGGATACATGGGGCTGGGGCTGTTACTTCTACCCTCCACCAGATGTTGAAGTACCCAGTAGGAGGAAATATTGTCACTGTGCATGGTGAAGAGGAGTATATGATCAGTCACTTGAACTCCTTCATGTATGTAGAAATGGATGGCGAGTTCATCGAGACTCCTTGCCAGAACTTTGAAGAAGTACCTCAGATTATGGCTACAGCAGAAACTACCGACAGTCCTCTGAGGGTCACCAAATCTCCCTCGAGGATGGCTTCTCTTAAGGATGCACGAGCAATGGTCGAAGAAGGTGGGTCTACCATTTGGGGTCAGCTCCCGGTTATTCATTACAAGTCTGACAAATCTGGTTTGGGCTTTACTATAGGTGCTCAAAGGGCTGTTCGTCGTGCTCGGGCTGGAGGACCTCCCATACGCATCAACAATTCTGGGATCAATGCACTTGAAGACAGTGATGGTGATTCCAACATTGACAGCTGGATCTTCCTGACTACCAATGGTGGACTCAGTAACTGGAATGCCAAGGACTTTGTACCTATTACTTTTGTTAAGGAGTAATTGTCTTTTTGATTTTTTCCGGATATGTTATTTAAAAACAATATAAACTCTATAGCCATGTGTCTTACCCGGGGCACAATGGTTCTATTTGTGAGGGTTATCATGTTTCATTTTCATATGACATTAATAAAGCATTGGACATTTGCATACAAATTTTGTGCTCTTTGTCTTTCTTTTCTTTTATTCTGTCTATACAACTATGCTCTTACACACACTCACGTATCCAAATGCAGATCCGTATCCACTCTGGATCCCATTGATAACAGTTCTACTACTTCTCATTATAACTTTAAAAATCCGATCAACCAAGCCGAGGAAGAAGGTGAGGAAGATTGTGAGGTACCCGGAGAACTTGCTAGACTATTACACCAGGAAGAAAGGGCCATACAGCCTCATGAAGAGCTGGTTGAGACAGTGAACTTGGGTACAGAGGAAGACAGAAAAGAGGTTAAGATAAGTGTGAATCTGGAGCTTAGTGTCAAACACCGGTTGGTACAGATATTGCATGAGTATGTTGAAATCTTTGCCTGGTCATATGAAGACATGCCGGGACTAGACACAAATATAGTGGTTCATCGTCTGCCGACTAAAGAAGACTGCCCTCTGGTAAAGCAAAAGGTCCGCCGTATGCGCCCCGAGATGTCAGAGAAGATTAAAGCAGAGGTTATGCAGCAGTTCAACACAGGGTTCTTAGTTGTCACCTCCTATCCGCAGTGGGTTGCTAATGTCGTTCCAATACCTAAGAAAGATGGTAAAGTACGAATGTGTATGGATTACAGAAACCTGAATAGGGAAAGCCCCAAGGATGACTTCCCGCTTCCCCATATCGATGTTTTGGTTGACAATACCGCACAACAAAAAGTCTTTTCCTTCATGGATGGTTTCTCTGGCTACAATCAGATCAAGATGGCTCCTGAAGACATGGAGAAGACAACCTTCGTCACGCAGTGGGGCACCTTCTGCTACAAGGTGATGCCTTTTGGGTTGAAGAATGCAAGGGCAATTTATCAGCGTTCCATGGTCGCTTTGTTCCATGATATGATTCTCCATGAGATCGAAGTTTATGTTGATGACATGATTGCCAGGTCTCAAACTGAGGAATAGCACCTTGATCATCTACAAAAGTTGTTCGACAGTTGAAGACATACAAGCTGAGGTTAAATCCGAACAAGTGAACCTTCGGGGTAAGGTCTGGTAAGCTTCTGAGAATCATTGTCAGTGACAAAGGAATTCAAGTAGACCCTGCAAAGGTGAAGGCCATACAAGAGATGCCGGCTCTCCGTACTAAGAAGGAAGTTAGAGGTTTCTTGGGACGCCTAAATTACGTTGCCCGATTCATTTCACATCTGACTGCTACTTGTGAGCCAATCTTCAAGCTTCTGAAGAAAGATCAAGTGGTAAAGTGGAATGACGAATTCCAGGTAGCCTTTGACATAATCAAACAATATCTCCAAGAACCCCCTATTATGATGCTTTCAACTGAAGGAAGACCTTTGATAATGTACTTAACAGTGCTAGATAATTCAATGGGGTGTGTGCTGGGGCAACATGACGAGTCTGGTCGAAAAGAGCACACAATATACTACCTTAGCAAAAAGTTTACCGACTGTGAATCACGATACTCACTAATCGAGAAAACTTGTTACGCTTTGGCATGGGCTACTCGCCGACTGAGACAATATATGTTGACCCACACTACTTTGTTGATATCTAAGATGGATCTGATCAAGTACATTTTCAAGAAGCCCGCTCTCTCCGGAAGGATAGAAAGATGGAAAATGATCTTAACCGAGTACGACATTCAATACACAACCCAAAAAGCAATCAAGGGAAGTGTGTTAGTTGATCACTTGGCGCATCAAGCCGTGGATGACTACTAGTCCATGAATTTTGAGTTCCCAGATGAGAACGTCATGTTAGTAACCAACTGTGAAGAACCTGGACCGGATGAAGGACCCGAGGAAGGATCCCGATGGTCTATGTATTTTGATGGAGCCTCAAACGCACTGGGTAATGGTATTGACACTGTAATCATATCTCCCGAGGGCTGTCATACTCCGTTCACTGCCCGATTATGTTTCAACTGTACCAATAACATGGCAGAGTATGAAGCATGTATGATGGGTCTTAAAGCTGTCATTAACCTAAGGATCAAGTTCTTGAGTGTATTCGGGGATTCCTCTTTGGTGATAAGTCAGATCAAAGGCGAGTGGGATACGAAGCAACTGAACCTTATCCCTTACAGAGAACTGTACTGACACTGCTGCCGCATTTTGAAGAGATCACCTTTGAACATTTCCCACGAGAAGAGAATCAGTTAGCGGACGCGCTAGCTACTATGTTGTCAATGTTCAAGGTCAGGTGGGACAATGAAGCTCCCCAAATCACTATTGAGAGGTTAGATGAACCGGTATACTGCTGTGAGATCGATACTGAGGAGGTAGCCGAAAAACCTTGTTTTCATGAGGTGAAGAGGTATCTCGAGGCTCAAGAATACCCCGAGGGGGAATCTTTCAATGACAAGAAATTTATGAGAAGGTTTGCTGCAAAGTTCTTCCTCAGCAATGGAATCCTCTATAAGCGCAATCATGACTCTACCTTACCGCGGTGTGTAGACAAGAGCGGAGCAGAGAGGATCATGGCAGACCTACACGAAGGTACCTTCGACACTCATTCCAGTGGACATACCATGGCAAAGAAGATCCTACGAGTAGGATACTACTGTTCCACTATAGAAGCCAACTGTTATCAGCATTCTCGAACCTGTCACAAGTGCCAAATCTACGTTGATAAGGTGCACGTACCCCCAGTTCCCTTGAATGTTTTGACGGCTCCCTAGCCCTTTGCAATGTGGGGCATTGACATGATCGGCGAGATCAGACCTACCGCGTCCAACGGGCATCGCTTCATCCTAGTGTCCATTGATTACTTTATGAAGTGGGTTGAGGCTGCCTCCTTAGCTATGGTTACCAAGATTGTGGTGGCATGGTTCATCAAGCATAAATTGGTTTGTCGTTATGGTATCCATGAGAGAATCATCCTGTATAACGATACTAATCTCAACAATTCGATGATCACTGAACTCTATAAACAGTTCAAGATTCAGCATCACAACTCTTCTCCTTACCGGCCAAAGATGAATAGGGCTGTTGAAGCTTCTAACAAGAATATCAAAAATATCATACAGAAGATGACGGTGATGTACAAATACTGGCACGAGATGTTACCGTTTGCTCTTCACGGGTACCGTACTTCAGCACGTACGTCGACAGGGGAAACACTGTATTCTCTGGTATATGGCATGGAGGTTGTCCTACCCAGAGAGGCCCAGATCCCTTCTCTACGGGTTATGAAGGATGCGAGTTTGAGCGAAGACGATTGGATCCAGACTCGACTTGATCAATTGAACTTAATCGACGAGAAAAGACGTACTGCTGTCTGCCATGGTCAAAAGTATCAGAAACGGATGATCAAGGCCTTCAACAAGAAAGTCAGACAACAAGTGTATCAAGTAGGGGACCTAGTAATCAAATGCATCATACTGCCACAAGGTGATCCCAGGGGAAAATGAACCCCCACCTATGAGGGACCATTTGTAGTCAAGAACATATTTTCTAGGGGAGCCATGATCCTGACCACCATGGATGGTGATGACCTTCCACACCCTGTGAATGCGGACATAGTGAAAAGATACTACGCATAATAAAGACCCGCTAGGTTGATATACCTAGGCAAAAATAAGGGCATCCCGGTGAACCAAAAGGGTTCGGGCAAAAATTAGGGACAAAAAATGAAAAAATCTGTACACTCGGCAAGTCGAAAACCCGAAAAGGTAGCTTAGAAAAAAAAGGGTATCCCGGTGGACTAAAAACCCGAAAGGGCAGTCCAGGAAAAAATTAGGGATTAAAGCGTATCACTATGTCCCCTTGAATCACCTTGCGATAAGACCTCAGTAATTAGATATCAAGCTCAAACGGTACCGATCAATCCAGTTATCTTCGAACAAGTAGCAAAGTGATGAGATGCTCGAAGACATAGGGGCAATAGCAGAGTTGAAACTCAATGGGATCACTACACATAGCTGTTTTCTTTTTGTACATAATTTCTGTAATATTTTTCATTTTTATGACAACGTTCTCTTACTAGAGCGTCAGCCTCATTGTAAAAAACGCCTATCATAGGAAAATTTCAAATCAATGCAAATCATCTTTTGAGTACAAAATTGTGTGTTTGTTTTTCCTTTTTCTGTTTTGTTTTGCAAAAAACATCCAATGTTTTATTCTTGACATATGCATTTGAATATGATTACTGTTTACAAATATCTGCATATAAAACAGAAAGACAGTTACTAAGAACTCAAAGAAACTGGTACAAAACCTAAATATCAACAATTACCCTGTCCATCATGGTACAAGGGGGCATAGACAGTTTGAAGCAAAGTCACTATCGCATACAAGCCAATGATACCTATACTCCCCACAGAGATGAGACAACTCAAACCCGACCTCCGTATCCCCAAGAAGGAATTCCTTCCCCAGCAGGCTCTTTCAGAAAGTTGACATCTGTATTCCCCAACCAAGCTTTATAATCATAAACAGTTTATAAAGTTTTCTCCCGAGCAAAGTTTATTTCTCTGACAGTAGAAGCTCAATCTCCATCAGAGCTCTTCTCTCCAGCAATGGAAGTTTATCCCCAACTGAGTTTATTTCTCCAAATTAGCAGATCTTCTAACAGTATCTCTCTTCCCCATAGAAACAGTCCCCCGCAGGATTATTCTTAGAAAAAGTCTACTCCGGCAGAATATTTTCAATAAGAACGAATATAAATCTCCAGCTAATCATCTCCGGTCACTATCCCCAGCTAAAACGAAGAACTCAACTCCTGATACTCTCCAGCAGTAGTTCAGGATTTATTTTCCCCAGTTAGAGAATATCATAATAGCATTGCATATCCATACATCATGGCATGTGCATACATATTATACAACACAATCTCATTTATTTTGAGAACATCATTACTCAATACATTGCATACATCATGACATTACATACAACTAACTCTTTACCTTTCAGGGAAAGACGTAATTAAGCTCTCTCTTGTTCATTCAAACCGACACCAAGGTTTCTATTCCAGTTGCAGATATTCCAACATTTTCTTTGGTTCAGTCAAACCGACACTAAGGTTTCTATTCTTGTTGAAGATGTTTCAAGAATTTCATCTGGTTCAGCTAAATCGCCGCTAAGATTCCCCTGGTTTCTATGCCAGTCAAAGTTAATCTGAGACCTCTTCGGGGATCAGTCAAATCGACACTAAGATTTCTCTCACAGTTGAAGTTCTCACAAGTTTTCCCTGGTTCAGTCAAATCGATACTAAGATTTATATTCCAGTTCAAGCTATGAAGCCTGGAAATTGGCCGGATAATATCTTGATTTCTCCAAAATACTACGAAGCCCGGAATCGACCAGATAGTGGTATATCTCAAATTCAAGCTATGAAGCCCGGAAATCCACTGGATAATATCTTGATTTCTCCAAAATACTACGAAGCCTAGAATCGACCAGATAGTGGTATGAGACACCGTGAAGCCTGGAGCACGACCAGATAATAGTATAAGACGCTGTGGAGACTGGAGCACGACCAAATAGCGGTAAGAGACACTGTGAAACCTGGAGCACGACCAGATAATAGTATGAGGTACTGTGAAGCTTGGAATGCGACCAAATAGAAGTTTACTCGGCCAATTACTATGAAGCCTGGAAATCGACCAGATATTAGTATGCCTTAAATTCAAGTTGAAACCCGGATGCGACTGGATAACCACTTAAATCCTTCTGAAGCCTGGAACACGACCTGATAAGAATTGAGAAATTGAAAAGCCTGGAGCACGACTAGATAGAAAGTTTAATCTCATCTCCCCAGTAAGTCACTATGAAACCTGGAGCACGTCCAGATAGCAATTAATCTTATTATCCTCAGTAAGTCACTATGAAACCTGGAGCACGACCAGATAGCAGTTAATCTTATTATCCTCAGCAAATCACTGTAAAGCCTGGAGCACGACCAGATAGCAGTTCACTTTCACCTCCTCGACTAAGAGATGATTCCCCAGTAGATTAATAGACAACTGAAGCTCCTAAAATTCTATTTCTCCCCAAGACAGAGACCAACATTCCTCAGCAGATTCCTCCTCAACGACAGGAACAAGACTTCTCATCAAGGGAATATCTCGGGAAATCAACATCCTCTAGATGGCATCTTTAAGCCCATCTCCGACGATTCTTCATCATATCTTCTAGATGGAATCTTTAATCCCATCTTCGATGACCTTCCGTCGTCTCCTCCAAATGGAATCTGTAAGCCCATTCCTGATACTACCTACACAGTCCGACACCATCTCAGACGAGTGCAAATTTCTAGGCACTCTAGTGTTCAATCATCTTCCACCTTCAGATTACGAAAGGAAGACAACCAATCTACATCCTCAGGTTTAATAAGATTGAACAGGGGCAGCAGTTGTACCCCAAAATTTTCTCTCTCATTTTATTCAACACATGCCCATTGAGGTTCTCAATTTGCTCAAGGATGCCCAAGAGTTGACCAGACAAACTCTCTCATAAGGAAATGTACCTCAAACTAGGGTTTCCATTTTCGTCAGGGTGTGGGAACTCCAAAGGTCCCAAATGCCTTCCATGGTCCTAATATGTTCTCAAGATCATCCATGTCAAGTTTCATGCCTTACACAAGAAGTTTGCTCAGTCAATTGCTCAGATGCCTAAAAGTCAACTACACTAGGTCAAAAGTCAACTATGGCCCACATACAGTCAAACTTCAATATTTTTAGTCAAAAACAACATTTTGAAGTTATATCCATCATTTTATCAAGGGTTGATCATGATTTATCAAGGAATGCCCCAAATTCATCAAAACCCAAAAGTTACTAAATTAGGGTTTCTCAAGAAAAGTCAACCAAACCTTGACCAAGCATAACTTCTTCATATTTTATCAGACATTTTCCATCCAAGGCTCATTATGAAGAGGATGCAATTACCTGCAATTCATATTCATCCCACAAGTTCAAAATATGCACTCATTAAGAGATATGAATTTCTACATTATAGGTCCTTTTGAAAAGTCAACAAAAACACCTTTTGGGTCAAAGCTTCTTACATGAACATGGAAGACCCAATTGAGATGAGACCAAAAGGGTTGTTTAGGGGACATCCTAAGGTTTCTAAAAAGTCCAAGAACACCTCTCTAGGGTTAAAATTGGAGTATATATGCCTTGTCAAAGTTGACCATTTTTGCAAAATTGCCAAAAGTCAAATGTGCTCAAAAATGCATTTTTTTTGTCAGATGGGCCTAGATTTTCATGATTGAATCTTGTTTGTGAAATGGTCCACGACCCAAATCAACATCTACACTTTATTTGCTTCTTTATTTATTTTATTTTGATTTTTTATTATTTAAAATTCAAATTAAATCAAATAAATTTCAAAAAATGCAAAAGATTGATTTTTGATCTGATTTTTTTGTAGGAATCAAATCCAATCAAGCTAGCATATCATATCCAAATCGTGCAAGGGTTGATTGAAGCAAAAATAGCATGATTTTGGTTGTTTTGGAAAGATATTATACAAGTATAAAATTAAATCCAATCTCCTTAATTCACCAAGATACAATGCGTTTTTGTTAACCTAATTCGTTCTAATACAAATACAGAACATAACCAAGCCAAGAGGACAAGGATTTGCAGTGAAAAAAATGCCATACCAAAACTCAAAAAAATTGGACAAAACTGTTGGATCGTTTTCGGACCTAGAAGGAAATTTAAACCGTTCCAACACTCCCAATCGTTTCTTGGAGCATCTCTAGAGCTAACACAACCGGTTGCACGCCTCCATAAGCCCATAATCCGCCTACACGTCTCTCACGGGTTGGCATATTTCTTGAATTTGATTTTGGTTATTCACGCATGGTTAACAACTTTTAAGCATAGCATGATATTTGTATCATCATTTGGAATGTTTTGGTTTATGTAATTTTGTGTTTCAGCGCTTGTATTCATGATCACCATTGTTAAGGTTCCTGCTTGCGTTTTATGGCTTTATTCTACAGGTTAAATTAGGCTAAGAAAAGAGTACCATGATACTCGTGAGATCAAAACGAGTTAATCTATGTACTCACCATTAATTTATCATGCTCGTTTAAGATTTTTGAAAGAAGCAAGGCTATAGTTACAGACACAGACCGTAGGTAAAAGTGTTATACCTAAAGCGACGGTCTGGGGAGGAAGATGATTAGTTGGCGCAACCTCATTGACCCGTTTGAATAATCGCGTGCATTTTTGTTATCCATGCTGCTTTATAAATTATTCATTGTTTTTATTATTATAACAAATAGAACAGGTGGCCCAGTGGTGAAGCGCGCGTTTGGAAATGTAGAGGACCTGGGTTCGATCCTAAGTCCCAGCATTTTCTTTTTTTTCTAACTTTGTTTCAACATATCATGTGCATACACGTCCCATGCGCCCACCATGCACCTCAGAATCCAGCCAATGGATTCCTCATCAATCCAATCCAACGTCCCACATGTCAAGGACTATGGTACACTCTCCAGGCCTGACCAGCAAATGATCACACGCTAGGACTGGGCTGAGCATAATGGGCTTGCAAATTTAGACATACACCCCTGGATTGCTTTCACAAACAGTCCCAATCTCTTTTCTTTTTCTATTTTATTTCTTTTTTTAATTGTTTTATTAATTATCCTTTTTTACAAAATAACACAAAATCATGTTTTTTATTTAATCAAAAATCATCAAAAAGCATAAAAATCATTTTTTTCATAAAAAATATTTTGTTTCTTTAATTAATTAATTAGTTTAATTATTTAGGGCAATTTAATTGTTTTTTTAATAATTTAAATTAATTAGAAATTAGGGTTTTAAATTTGTACCTAATTAATTTTTTCTCAAAAAATAATAACCTAAATATTTTTTCAATTAAATTTTTTAGGGTTCTTTAATTGTTCTCGCATTTAATTCGCCGCGTGCATTTTTTAATTTCCTTTGATTATTATTGTAATTGTTTCGAGGTTGTTATAGTAATTAGGGTTTCAATTCCGCATCTTTATTTTCGGTCAAAATAATTATGTATCTACAAAAGCCCTGTAATAGCTAGGACCTTTTGCTCTTTCCCGCATTTTAATTTTCGCAAACTATAAACTGCTTAGATGTATGTTAATAGGATTGTATGAAAAGACTAACTGAAAATTAAAATAGTAGATAACCTTAATTGTGCAAAGATAAATTAAACTGAAAATTACACTCGCACATGCTCACTCTTAGGGCTTACTCCACTCTAGTTGCCTTCGGTAAACGGTCATGAAGTATAGGGTTTGTTAGTGGTTGTCCTCTAGCCCCGAAAGATCTAAAATAACCCATTCGGATGTTGCCTCGGAAAATTATCTTTAAGGCTTTAGGATGATTACTAACGTTTCCTAACATTGCCTTTGTGATCTTACATGTCCCTTCGAATGTTCCTAAAAACTCCAACGACGATGCTACCTATTTCTCAATAATGGGATATTATTGTCTAAAAGGAAAACGAACAAACCTTTTTCGAGTAGGTAGATTAGTTCCTAGGTACTTGCTCAAATAAACAAGCTTTTTCACACCAATACTTTTCAAACAAAGTTTTCAAAAACAACTTCGTAACACTCTTGAGGACAGAAACAAGGGTTAATACGAAGTAAAATAAAACTTTTCAAAACAAACACACACAAGCAATTTCAAAATGAGCAAGTACCTAAGAGCCCGTGGAAAACCACAGATAGAAAGGGTGCTAACACCTTCCCTTTCTATAATCTACCCCCCGTACTTAGAAACATCTCGAAAAATGATTTTTCCGTTCTTTTTCCTTTTCCTGATTGGATAAAATAAAAGTCGGCGGTGACTCTTGCTTACCGCGACATTTGTGAACAAAAAACACAAACCAATATTAACAGTCGGTTCTGCCACCGTATCACAGAACCAAAGCCTGTTAGAACATAATTTGGTTCTACATCCCAGTAAGAGTTTTGATGATAACAAACACATGATATAAAGAACAAATATTCCCGCTAATAAAAGTATATTTACATGCAGGAAGTTCTGATGTGAAAAAGATGTTCTGATGCAACTGGAAGTTCTACCAAAACATCGCCAGAAGTTATGATTATGCGAGCACATAAATTGAGAAAACAATGAAAGATTCAGATGCATCAAATATGCTGACAAGCTTATATGAAGAAGTTCTGTTTGAACTTCTGAATGCACCAGTGTTGGGAAACAAAATATCTGATACTCTGATGCGCAGAGTTTTGATCAAGCTATAAAGGACTCTCAATGGTAACATTCATCATCTGATTTAAAAAGCTCTGAAGCGTTACAATTCTATCACTGCAAGATCATGAGTAACAGCTACAAATAGACAAGGATCTACTGATTTGGAAATCTCATTAACTCGTGTTATGGACTTACCAAAAGTATCTTCTTATGTCTCTATTGCAAGGCCTATATAAAGCATACTAGAAGAAGATTTCAATATAATGAACAACTGCGCTCAAAAAGAAAAACTCACGTGAAAAGTCAGCAACGCAGCTATCATTCTTCATCTTCAACGATTCAATAATAAACTTTGTAATACATCACAAGTTTGTGATACTGTTTTTAGAAACATTATTGTACACTTTTATTCAATTAACTGTTTAGTGAATTTCCTTGAGAAAATCGGGTTGTAGTTTTGGACTCAAGAAGACTTTAACAGTTGTTAAAGTAGAATTGTAATCAGGTTGATTAGTGAATTAAGTCCTCGTTGGAGAGAGGCGAAATCACCTTAGCGGGTGGACTGGAGTAGTTTGAGATCAAGTGAACTAGGATAAAAATCATTGTGTCTATTGATTTTGATTTATAAGTTTTTTCAACCCCCCCTTCTTGTGTTTTTCACTTCTTCAATTGGTATCAGAGCACCTAGATCTGGGTGCAAACACTTAACCGTGTCAGATAAAGATCCAAGGGGGAAAAACACTATGATGGGAACAAGTCAAAACATCAGCAGCAACCCTCCAAGACTTAAACATAATATCTCTAGAAGAACTTGTCAGCTCCCTCAGAAGCCATCAGATAGAATTAGAAGACGATGAGCCTCAGAAGCAATGTAAGTATCTCGCTCTGAAATCTAACAAATATGAAACCAAAATTTTACAGGCAGAAGCAGAAGCAGAAAACTCTGGAGAGTCCTCGTTAAAAGAAGACGAACTGTTTTTTTATCCAGAAGAATCAATCAGCTATGGAAGCACAGGCAGAAGAATTTCAGAAACTCTAGAAGAACAAGAAATGACTCTGAACAATCTTCTGGACACAGAAAATCAAGTAACATAATCATTACCTGCTATGAATGCAATAAACAAGGTCACTACAAAAGTGATTGTCCAAGGCTTCAGAAGGATAAATATAAAAGGAAGTTCGTTAAGGAGAAGAAGAAAAGTCTTATGGAAACATGGGATGACTCTGAATCTTTTGAAGACGGAACGGAATCAGAAGATGAACAAGCCAATATAGCTCACACGGACAACTTATTAGATGTCTCTGAATCTTTTGAATCTGAATCAGGGTCAGAATCAGAATCAGACGCTAAAGAGGTATTTTCTGACTTTAATGTTAATTTTTCTAAAGCTGAACTAGCAGAAAGTCTGAGTGAGATTCCGGAAAGGTATCAGCAACTCAGAGTCAAATTCAAGAACCTGAAAAAGGATCTTGTCTCTAACTCTGAAGAAACTGAGAGTCTTAGATTAGAAAATTCTGAGTTAAAAGAAAAGATTTCAAAACTAGAAAATGATTTACAAAACTCTCAAAAGGAAATAATCTCAGAGGCTCCCAGTAATGCTGATAAGATCATAAAGGAATATGATCTTAGCTTTCAGAAGTTCCTTGCTAAAAATATAGATAGAAGCAAGATAGCTTCAATGATCTATGGAGTTAGCAGAAACGGCAGAATAGGTATAGGATACAAAGGCAAAGTATCCCAACCTAAGAAAGTTAAGGATATAGTTATTAAATGCACTCCTCTTAATTCTCACTTCACTACTGGGCAAACACATGATATAAAACATGCTGGTAAGGAGTTTTTTACTAAACCAAAATTCAAACAGAATTTTGGAAACTCTAACAGTCTTGGACCCAGAAAGATATAGGTACCAAAAGATAAAATCATCTATGTTGCAGATATTTTTAACAGCAAGGTTGAAACACCAGTATTAACACCTGGACTCTGGATGCTCTCTACTCATGGAGGAAAGAAAGCATATGTTCCAAAACCTGGAATTTAAAAGATTCGCAGACTTCAGAGGCAATCAGAAACAAAAGGTTACTGGCTCTGAATCTATTGGAAACTGGAATGGAAATACAGTATTAGAAGCTCTCTATAGAATCTTAGATGTATCTAGAAAAGGGTGTCACAGCTTTTCAAGCAAATTCTGTCAGAGCAAGCCAAACAGAGTCTTTACCACTTTTTGATTCTTGACAAAAAGGGGTAGAATGAAGAATATTTTTACTCATAATCAGAAGATCCTTATGGAAGTATTTTATTTTCTCGTTAGCCTTTTAATTTTTGTTCTTTATATTCCATCAAAATATACTAGTTTTTGTCATCATCAAAAAAGGGGAAGTTTGTTAGAACATAATTTGGTTCTACATCCCAGTAAGAGTTTTGATGATAACAAACACATGATATAAAGAAGAAATATGATAGCTAATAAAAGTATCTTTACATGCAGGAAGTTATGATGTGAAAAAGATGTTCTGATGCAATTGGAAGTTCTGCCAGAACATCACCAGAAGTTCTGATTATGCGAGCACAAAAGTTGAGAGAACAATGAAAGGTTCAGACGCATAAAATATGCTGACAAGCTTATATGAAGAAGTTCTGTTTGAACTTCTGAATGCACCAGCACTGCGAAACAGAGTATCTGATACTCTGATGCGCAGAGTTCTGATCAAGCTGTAAAGGACTCTCAACGGTAACATTCATCCTCTAATGTAAGAAGCTCTGAAGCGTTACAATCCTATCACTACAAGATCATAAGTAATAGCTAAAAACAGACAAGGATCTACTAATTTGGAAAGCTCATTAACTCGTGTTATGGACTTACCAAAAGTATCTTCTTATGTCTCTATTGCAAGGCCTATATAAAGCATACTAGAAGAAAATTTCAAGATAATGAACAACTGTGCTCAAAAAGAAAAACTCACGTGAAAAGTTAGCAACGCAGCTATCATTCTTCATCTTCAACGATTCAATATTAAACTGTGTAATACATCACAAGTTTGTGATACTGTTTATTAGAAACATCATTGTACACTTTTATTCAATTAACTGTTTAGTGAATTTCCTTGAGAAAACCGGGTTGTGGTTTTTGGACTCAAGAAGACTTTAACAGTTGTTAAAGTAGAATTGTAATCAGGTTGATTAGTGAATTAAGTCCTCGTTGGAGAGAGGCGAAATCACCTTGGCGGCTGGACTGGAGTAGTTTGAGATCAAGCGAACCAGGATAAAAATCATTCTGTCTATTGATTTTTAAGTTTCAATTCAACCCCCCCCCCCTCTTCTTGTGTTTTTCACTTTTTCAAAGCCGACCATCTCACTACTTTCTAATGGCTTAGGATGAGTCAATTAAAGGTTCTAAAGGTCAGCTAGGGCTTAATGATACTATAAGGAAGCCTGTGATATGGTGGGAGAACTGACTTGAGGTTTTGCGTTTGTTTTCGCACTTGTTCGGTTTAGCAAGGGTCGCCACCGACTTTTTATTTTATCCTAAAGTAAAGGTTAAAAAGCACAGGAAAAACCTTTTGAGATGTTTCGTGGGTTCAGGAGGTAGATTATGAAAAGGGAAGGTATTAGCACCCTTTTCATCCATGGTTATCCATGGGCTCTTAGTTACTTGTTTTAGATCACTTGCCTTGATTTTCAATTGCTTGAAATGGTGGTGTGTGTGTTTGAAAATGTTTTGAAAAAGATGCCTTGTCTAGGCAACCGTTGTAACAATTCTTTACTCGAATGTTTTACAAAGGTGTTTGTCTTTTCGAAAAGATGTTTCAAAGTTTTTGAAAGTTGTTTTTGAAAGTTGTGTTGTGGAGTGTGTTTTGAAAAGTAGGAAAGCGTGTTTTGCAAATTTGATCAAGTAACTAAGAGTTGTCTACCCCTAAATTTACTCAAAGATTTTTCTCATGTTTTAACCCTTTTAACAGTATTGTTCCACCATTGTATTTGGTGGACAATCTTGTGTTAGGATGTTAACGGGACAGGCGCGGGTCATCAGATAGACCATGAATGCAATGGTGCCAAGTGTCTTTGGCAATTTTGCTTGAAGGGACTATGATCATTTTGTTTAGGCAACTTCTAAAGCGTCATCGAGGGACTATGATCATTTTGATTTGTTTTGTTTTGCCAAAGAAACTCAACATGCAAGCATGGCCCATTTTTGAAGGCAACAAGCGGGATTACCCTAGGGGTGCAAGTGTGAATTGTGTATTGATTGTCATGCATGTGTCTTGTATTTAGGTTATCTAGCGGTTGATTTTAAATCTTCGCATACAAACCCTAATTACTATACAGTATATAGAAAGCGATAAATTGCGGGAATTTAAAGTCTAAGCTATTACAAATAAGTATCCGGGAATGGGGGTACAAATATTTACAAATGGGGAATGAGACTTATTAGGAGAGTAGTGTCCAAATATATTTACAACCAAATCGAATCACATTCTCAATGTAACATGTATCAATGTATAAGAATAAAAGACAAGCAAATGTATTGGTGTAAGTGTATGTGATTATTTACAAGTGAGAAAAGTATGTTAACTTAATGTATTATTAAGCATTTATTTATTCTTTTTGTGCTTTTTGTTAATGTATAAACAAAAGATTTAATAAAAGGAAAATGTTTTAAGTTTAAGAAAATTAATATTTATGTATTTTAGTTAGTATTTTTTATGTAAACAAAAAAGGTTTTAATAATAAAAAAAAAGTTTAAACTTAATACATCTAACATTTACATATTTTTAAGTATAATAAAAAGATTGTTAAGATAAGTATAATAAAAATATTGTTAAAATAAATTTATTATTAATATATTGTTTATTTAACAAAGAAAATAATTAATTTATAAAAAAAAGTGTTTGTTTATAAGTATATAAAAAAAGTAAATAATAAAAGGGTTAAGATTGAATGGGCTTGGTGCATTGGTTTGGCCCAAACAAAAGGGCAGTCAAAGCCAGAGAAAGGGGTGAGGCGTGTAATGGGCTTAGGCATTAGGATGGGGCAAGGCCCAAACGCATTTTACACATTTTGCTTTAGGGTTTCATTAGTTTGTTTCATTTTATCTCAGACTAGTGTTACAGCTTACAGAGGCGCCGTTCATCTTCTTCTTCTCTTCGTCCCTTCAAGCTTTCTGAACGAAAATCTTCCACGCCTATGGCCACCAAGCACCACCTCTGACTCCTTCTCCCTCCATGATTGAGCACAACAGCGACAAAAAGGGTAACAGCTTCCCCTTCTTTACGTCTTAGGGTTTCGTATTTTGTCTTGCTCGTGTTTTAGCTTTGTGGTGTTCTGATCTTTATATTATGCATGTTTATGTGAGGTGTGAAGCTGAAAAGAGGAAGGGTAAAAGTACTACCTTTGGAGAGGAGACGGAGGAGGACGGCATCATCCTAGGCGGCCGGGCGGAGGGAGTGCGATGACGAGGCTTATTCTGGTATTCCTGGTATCTTTCTTTTATGGGTTTTATGATGATTGCCTTGAAAACCCTAGCTCAAACACTTCTGAAACTTCTTTTCTTCTTCTCTTTTGCTTGCTCCTGAAATACTTGCTTAATGATGTTGATTGCTGAGTTGCCTTGTTGGTTATTGCTTAATGATGAACATGATTCTGAGTATGGATTTGTGTAGCTTTTCCTCTCTTTGGCATTTGATTATGATATCTGAGTTTCTTTTCCTCTTCTTCTGTTTGCCTCTGATGGATGGTATTGCTTCTGAGATTGCTTAGTGGTTAGACCCTGTGTTGAGCCTAGCTCTGAGGGTTTGGATTTATTATTTGGATTTTGTACTGGCTTGGGACAGGCTTGTGTTATGTTTGCTTTGGCTTAGTTTGGTTTAGGCTGAGTTTGCTTCAGGCATGAAGTTTTTAGGCTTGTGGGCTTGATGTATTAGCAGGTTTTTGGTATGAACAGTTTATAAGCTTGTTTGGCTTTTGATGCTTGGCCTTTTTTCTGGTTTATGAGGCTTGTATGTTGCAGGATGTTTAGGCTTTTCTGGTTTGATGTATTGGTTGAAACAGGTCTGGCTTGGGCTTGTGTTTATAACTTATGCAGGTTAAGGCTTCAGTTTGTGTTTGACAGTTTGTTTGTAAGCTTGTTTGTAAGCTTGTGTTGAGGTTTGTTAGTTTGAAACTGGCTTGAGGCAGGTTGATGGCTTTTATTTGTTACAGGTTTGGCTTCAAGCTTGTTTTGGAGGCAGGCTCTTGTTATGTAACAGGTTTTGAGGTGTTTGAATGTTTAAGGCAGGTTTGAGAGTTTACAAGCTTTGAACACCAGTTTGAGGCTTATGAGCTTTGTGTTATTTTGTTATGTGATTCTGCCTCCTTTTTTTCTGTTCTGGTATATCTTGTTATATCTTTTTCTAAGCCTCAAGCCTGTAAGCCTCTTCTCTCTCTCTTCTCTCTCTCTATCAGAAAAAGAATTTGTTTATTGCTTACTGTACTATTCTGAAAAAGTGACAGGCTGGGAAATGATGTAAAATTTGAATATGTTTGCATTGTTAGTTTTCCTCTGCACACTTTCCAGATTTCCTGCACAGCTTTTTGTACTTGTTGACAGCTTGATATCTTTTGATATCTTTGGACTGTTTGGTTATGTGCTATTCAGTTTGCTTAGTCTGAAACTTGTGACTTGTTTTGTGCAGTTCAGTTTGCTATTCAGTTTGAAAACTTGGGTTGACAATTTGGAATTATGAACTATGCAGCTTTGTATTTGGCATATTGAATAGCTTTGTGCATTTCATATTTTTTGCAAGCATATTTCTATCCCTCTTTGTGAACCAAGAATTTCTTGTGATTTGCAGAGAGGGTGAATAAACTGATTCCGGCCAGTCACTTTTAATGATGAGCTTTTTAAATTAACTGTCTGCTTTTTTTTTATCTGCATTTGACTTCTTTCCCTTCTTTTTTGTCTTTGCAGATAAAATCAATTGAGCAAAGGAGCATCCGTAGAAGATGAAGACTTAGGAAATTTTAGGATGTAGCTTTATTTTATTTTAATTATTTGTAATAACATTATTTGTAAATACTGTAAATGTATTCAAATAACATTTGTACTTAATAATTAAAAGTAAATAAAAGCTCTTTTGTCAATTAATCATTTTTAATTCTTCTTCAATTGTTTATTTAATTATTTATAATTCTTAAATTATAATAAATGGAAATAAATCCCAACTATTCTAACTTAGAATAAATAATTAATTAATAAACACTGTAGTCTCGCCACTTAGCATTAATCAATAATAAACACGGCGCTCCAATTAACCATAGCAATGCACAGTTAATCAAACAAACGTCCACATGTCTTTTCTTTTACTAATCATACCAAACACTGCAAACTCTCAATCAGAAGCCTCAATCCATATCTCAGAGTAAATTGAAAAGAACTGTAGAATTAATTCTTTCTGAGAATGCACGCACAAACCCTAGTTCTTGATTTAATTTTCACAGAAGCGCCTGCCTGATCAAACCCTGAGCCAAACTTAATCAAACCCTAATAATCTGCTTGAACTGTTCCAGAGTCCATGAAAACCCTAATTTGGATAGACTGATAAGAAAAAGTCTGTTTGACTGATTCTTACGCCAACCTGAAAAAGTCAGGGAAAACCCGAAGCTGTGATTTCTTGTGGAAAAATAGGAGGGCAAATTTTGGGGTACAACAGTTGCCCCTGTTCAATCTTCTTGAACCTGAAGAGTTAGATTGGCAAGCTTGCCTTTCGCGACTCGAGGGTAAAAGGAGATTGGACACTTAGAGTGCCTAAAAAATTTGCACTCGGTGATGTGATGGTAGAGGGAATGGGCTTAAAGATGCCATTTGGTGATGGGCTTAGAGATGCCATCTAGGGATGTGACAAAATCTTGTCGGGGGATGGGCTTAGAGATGCCATCTGGAAGTGATTGTTGAACTGTATGTCATTGATGAGTGGACGAGTATCAGGAAGGTATCCATGTTTTGGAACATCTCTAAATTGGGGGTCTGAACAAGCAATAGATCGACATCCATGTTTGGAGAATCCGTAAACTGTTTTCAGGAGTTGAAGTTGAATAAGCAATAGATCAGCATCCATGTTGGGAAGCGTCCGTAAACTTTTTTCAAAGGTTGAGTCTGAATAAGTTATAGGTTAACATCCGTGTCTGGAGAACCCGTAAACTATTTTCAGAAGTTGAAGAGTCTGAAAAAGCGATAGGTTAACATCCGTGTCTGGAGAACCCGTAAACTGTTTTCAGAAGTCTTGAAGTTGAATAAGCAATAGAGCAGCATCCGTTGTTGGGAAGCGTCTGTAAACTGTTTTCAAAAGTTGAAGAATCTGAACAAGCGATAGGTTAACATTTGTGTCTGTAGAACCCGTGAACTGTTTTCAGAAGTCTTGAAGTGGAGAAGGAACTGGTGTAGGGTTTCCTGATGATGAGTCCGTGTAAAACTGCATCTGAGTGAATCTGGAATAAGTATCAGAATGTCGCCATGTCTGGGTCACATCTGAACTATTTCTAGAAAGAATCTCGGAAGATGATGATCTTTGTCTGTCGACTGATCTTTCCTGAAAAGGTAAAGAGTTAGTTGTATGCAATGTCATTATGCATGATGCAATGTATGCTATATCAATGTTTATGATATGAATGTGATGAAAGCGCATGTAAGCTGATGAGCTGTCTTGCTGAGGATAGATGGATCCTGGATGGTTGGAGATCATAGAATCTTGACTGTTGTCGGGGAAAGTGAATCTTTGACTACTGCAGGGGATTGAAAATCCTTTGATCGTTGAAAATGAGAAGTCCTGGGACTGCTGTTGGGGAATCAGGAGCTTGGGTTGTATGCCAATCTACTGGGGATTCCGGTCTTGAGGAGATCTTCACTGGAGAATATTCGAATATCCTGTGAGGAACTGAGAATGAGAGTCTCCATTCTGCTTGGGGATTGATAGTTGGAAGTTTTAGCTTCGCTGGGGATTGCAAGAATCTTTTGATTGCTACAGATATTAATCTGGGATCTTGAAAAGGTTGGTCAAGGAGATATTGTCCTGGCTGGTTTCAGGTATTGATCTCTGACCTGAGAAAGAAAGATAGTTTTCCTGGCTTGTTACAGGTGTTGATCTTCAATCTCTTCATGTAGATGGTTTTCCTGGCTTGTTACAGGTGTTAATCCATAATCAGTCGTCCACAGGTATTTTCCTGGCTTGCTACAGGTATTAATCTGGAATTTGGGTTATACGCCACTTTGAGAATGAGAATCTTCATTCTGTTGGGGGTCAGAAATTGGGAGTATACCAATCTTATGGGGTGATGAGAATCTTCATGCTGTTAACGGTCAGAAACTGGGAGTATACCAATCTTCTGAGGTTTTAAGGATGAAAGTCTTCATTCTTGAGGGTTAACTGTTATCTGGTCGTAATCCAGGCTTCACAGAAATTTTTATTGCTATCTAGTCGTGGTCCAGGCTTCATAATAGCTTGCTAAGCTGTTATCCGGTCAAATCCGGGCTTCACGGCTTAGGCTAAAGATATACCACTATCTAGTCGACTCCAGGCTTCGTAGTATTCTTGACTGCTATCTGGTCGTAATCCAGGCTTCACAGAAACTTGTATTGTCATCTGGTCGTAGTCCAGGCTTCACAATAGCTTGCTAAGCTGTTATCCGGTCAAATCCGGGCTTCACGGCTTGGGCTAAAGATATACCACTATCTGGTCGACTCCAGGCTTCGTGGTATTCTTGACTGCTATCTGGTCGTAATCCAGGCTTCACAGAAATTTGTATTGCTATCTGGTCGTAGTCCAGGCTTCACAATAGCTTGCTAAGTTGTTATCCGGTCAAATCCGGGCTTCACGACTTGTGTTAAAGATGTACCACTATCTGGTCGACTCCGGGCTTCGTAGTATTCTTGACTGCTATCTGGTCGTAATCCAGGCTTCACAGAAACTTGTATTGTCATCTGGTCGTAATCCAGGCTTCACAATAACTAGTTGGGGATTAAACTATTATCCGGTCGAATCCGGGTTTCATAGCTTTCTCTGAGGGGATACCACTATCTGGTCGCAATCCAGGCTTTGCGGTAGTCTGACACTGTTATCCGGTCGTAGTCTGGTCTTCACAATGTGCTGTAGAGATCAAGATACTATTCGGTCAAATCCGGGCTTCATAACTTGAATTCAAGAGATCCCACTATCTGGTCGTAATCCATGCTTTGTGGTAGTCTGACACTGTTATCTGGTCGTAGTCCGGTCTTCACAATGTGCTGTAGAGATCAAGATACTATCCGGTCAAATTCGGGCTTCATAACTTGAATTTTGTGAGAATTTGATCTTTGACGACCGTAACTTCCGACAGGTGATGAAGGAATCTTTGATGTTGATCGTAACTTCCAGCAGGTGATGAAGGAAATTTTGAACAACCTTGAGTTTTACATTCGAATGCCCCAAGTGATGATGAAGGAGACTTGCCCCAAGTTCACTGAACTTTTGAGAGATTTGTTGAAATCTTGACTGGACTGCCCCATGTTAATTGAACTTTGAAAGATTTGTTGAAATCTTGACTGGACTGCCCCAGGTTAACTGGATAGTGACATGTCACGCCCCCTTGTTGATAGGAGATTTTTGTAATGGAAGTGTCATCCTTTTTGAAGTGATTTTGTTCACTGAGAGGTTTTTCGTTCCTCTGAACATTCGCTGTATGAATTTCTTCGCTATCAAACAAACAAACATGTGCAAACAACGATATTCAAATAATGCAAAGCTTATGCTTGTCTCGAAGTTTTGAAAAATGCGTTTTTTAGCAGAAAACTTTTTGTAAGACAAATTCAACACAAGATTTAGGGCAAAGCCTTACAAGAGTCAGGATACCTTTTGTAACAGTATGCTTTCGAACTAACCCGTGCTTCAATTAGGACTTTTGTAGGGTTGTAACGTGGCTTGGTTCACGGTTTAAGAAACAAAGGATAGAGGCTCAAAGTATATTTGTACCCACCCGCTCTTCGTGATGTCCTTCAATCCTAGACTCAGTTAATTTGTGCGTCAAACTCCATTCGAATTTGGGACGACTTTTTGGGTGATGGTTCACCAATTGAATTTGGAGGGCAGTCATCCTCTCCTTTTTTCTTTTTTGCAACATTTTTCATGTTGTTTGAGGATTTGTAATGACCTCGTTCTTTTGATTTGTTATCCCTAACTTTTGCCCGACTGTTCCTGTTTTCGGAATTACAGTCAGCGGGATGCCCCAACTTCTTTAAGCTTCCTTTGTAGGTTTTAGCTTAGTGGGATTTTCTCTTTTGAGAGATAACGACTGCCTATGAGATAGGGAACCATGATTGTTTTTTGATTCCAAAGGAATGTCTTTCTTTTTTTGATGTCGTTCGTTGTATTATGAACTGAGAGTTTGCGACTTCAATGCGCATTTTTTTTTGAATTAACTGAGAGACTACCCTGCCCCAGGTTTAAATCAAAGGTTTTAATTTGTTTAGAACAGAAAACTCCTACTTCTTTGGCTCGAAGGGGTTGACTAGGGATTATCTTCCTTATAACTCCAGTGTTTGGGAATTGAAAGAAATGCTTGTTCATCATCAGCAAGGTCTGTTCAAAAGCATACTGTATGAGATTATTGTATTGTTTCGTCATCCTCCCTCTAAAGGCTTGCAGCTTTTTATCAAGAGTTAAATATCATAAAGAAAGCATAAGAGTAGTGAAAACGAACGGATGAATTCAAGACAAACATATGCAATGCATTAATGAAACAGAGTTTGACATTAACAAATAATTGTTTGAATAACAAGAGATTACAACTTGGAAATTCAAATGAAACAAAAATCTCTCAGTTTGAGCTTTGTCACTTCAGGTGGAGAAACCCCTAACGAAAGATTTTCATCTCGCCATCTGGCATGAACCTTAGCACTCCAATGTCAATCAGATCTTGAATCTTGTTCTTCAAGGCCCAACAGTCGTCGGTGTCATGTCCCGGGCTATAGGAGTGGTATACACAAAATGCATCGGGATGATAGTTAGGAGCGGAGGTATTGGGCTTCCGAATAGGATCCCTTAAAGCAGTCAGATTGACCTCCAACAAGCGCTCCAGTATTAGAGATGACGGTATGTCAGTCTCAGTGAACTGTCTTCCCGACGTAGTTTGCTTACGCCGATTACCCCGTTGACGTTGGCGAGGTTGTTGATGGGCTTGTGACCCTGAAGCAAGTAGAGGAGCCTTCCCCTTGTCTTCTTGTCTCGAGGGGGGCTGAGTGGTGAGTTGTTCTTCAACCTCAGATGTTTGCCCCACTTGGTTGTCGCGAAGCAGTTGTTTGACGAGAACTCTGAGTTCCTCTTGTCTTTGAGACAAGTCCTGGATGAGAGCCATTTGGCCCACCAGTTGTCCCATCATCTGGATCCTCATTGTAGTAAGCTCAGACTGTAGTGCCTCCAACTGATCACTCCTGGCATTGCTTGAATTCTCCGGGACCAAGCCCCTTGTGAGGAGAGCCTTCACTTCTTCTTGCCCCAGGGACAGGTTCAAGAACATTTCCTGAAGTTGAGCATTTTGGTCCTGGATATCCTTGACAGTCCTCTCTAGAGCCATCTCTTACTGAAATAAACAGTAGGAGAATAAGGAAACCTGAAAAGGAAAAACTTGTTATGATGCAATGCATGATATGTGGATGCATGTTTTCAAGGATCTCTTGGGGTAAACACAAGAGAAAGTTAGAGGTTGAACTTCGATCTTTGATTGGAGTACTTTGCACCGGTGGATGTCTTTCCACGAGAGTCAAGCTCACCATGTCAAGTGGGTCATAGCCCCTGATTCAAGTTGTTGCACTTGATCTTTGATGGCATTTGTTTAGAGGAGAATCCTCTTGCCCTTTGGTAGATGTCTGGTTCAACGAGACCCTGCATCAAAAGACCCTCAAGATCCCTGAAATGGTTATTGAAAATGCTATGGCATGATGTTATGATGTTATGTACATGTATGCAAAAGAAACTAAGTGTATATACAGGTAATCATATTCACACAAAGCAAACAAGTCCTTAGGTTTAGGCTTGCATGGGGTTTGTAGGTAAGTACCCTCTTGAAGTTAGTTGGCTCATCCTGTCCTAAAATAGAAACCGGGTTCTAAGGAGCTCAATATCATTGGATTGTTTTTTGTGTTCATTGTTTTGGTTTAGCCACTTAACTGACGACCAAAATATTCCAAGAAAACAACCCTCAATGAGTGTAGTATCGAGTATCTACCAACTTCGGACTGCACCAAAGTCGGTCATCTCACTACCCTTAATAAGGCTAAGATGGTCAATTAAGGTTCTAAGAGTTCGTTAGTGCTTCACGACATCACTCAGCGGCCCCGTACTCTCCTTGATTGAACTCAAGGGTTACCGGTACTCATAAATATGTCACACTAACATAGCTTACTGCTTCAACCATGTCGGTATACCCCGCACAGTTCCCTCATAGTTGTATTGCTATTTACCTAAAAAGGTGCCCCAAATCCGGGTGTAGGATTTATAGCAAACCCAAACAAGGACCCAAAAGTAAAGCAATCAAAGCAATCAAAGCAAATATATAAAGGTGATCTAAAACCCTAAGGTAACCCCACTTTTAAATTTCTCCCCAGCAGAGTCGCCAGTTCTGTGATACGGCGGGAGAACCGAATTGAGGTTTTGCGTTTGTTTTCACACTTGTTCGGTTTAGCTAGAGTTGCCACCGACTTTTTATTTTATCCTAAAGGAAAGGTTAAAAAGCACAGGAAAAACCTTTTGAGATGTTTCGTGGGTTCGGGGGGTAGATTATGAAAAGGGAAGGTATTAGCACCCTTTTCATCCATGGTTATCCATGGGCTCTTAGTTACTTGTTTTAGATCACTTGCCTTGATTTTCAATTGCTTGAAATGGTGGTGTGTGTGTTTGAAAATGTTTTGAAAAAGATGCCTTGTCTAGGCAACCGTTGTAACAATTCTTTACTTGAATGTTTTACAAAGGTGTTTGTCTTTTCGAAAAGATGTTTCAAAGTTTTTGAAAGTTGTTTTTGAAAGTTGTGTTGTGGAGTGTGTTTTGAAAAGTAGGCAAGCGTGTTTTGCAAATTTGATCAAGTAACTAAGAGTTGTCTATCCCTAAATTTACTCAAAGATTTTTCTCATGTTTTAACCCTTTTAACAGTATTGTTCCACCATTGTATTTGGTGGACAATCTTGTGTTAGGATGTTAACGGGACAGGTGCGGGTCATCGGATAGACCATGAATGCAATGGTGCCAAGTGTCTTTGTCAATTTTTCTTGAAGGGACTATGATCATTTTGTTTAGGCAACTTCGAAAGCGTCATCGAGGGACTATGATCATTTTGATTTGTTTTGTTTTGCCAAAGAAACTCAACATGCAAGCATGGCCCATTTTTGAAGGCAACAAGCGGGATTACCCTAGGGGTGCAAGTGTGAATTGTGTATTGATTGTCATGCATTTGTCTTGTATTTAGGTTATCTAGCGGTTGATTTTAAATCTTCGCATACAAACCCTAATTACTATACAGTATATAGAAAGCGATAAATTGCGGGAATTTAAAGTCTAAGCTATTACAAATAAGTATCCGGGAATGGGGGTACAAATATTTACAAATGGGGATGAGACTTATTAGGAGAGTAGTGTCCAAATATATTTACAACCAAATCGAATCGCATTCTCAATGTAACATGTATCAATGTATAAGAATAAAAGACAAGCAAATGTATTGGTGTAAGTGTATGTGATTATTTACAAGTGAGAAAAGTATGTTAACTTAATGTATTATTAAGCATTTATTTATTCTTTTTGTGCTTTTTGTTAATGTATAAACAAAAGATTTAATAAAAGGAAAATGTTTTAAGTTTAAGAAAATTAATATTTATGTATTTTAGTTAGTATTTTTTATGTAAACAACAAAAAAGGTTTTAATAATAATAAAAAAAGTTTAAACTTAATACATCTAAGATTTACATATTTTTAAGTATAATAAAAAGATTGTTAAGATAAGTATAATAAAAATATTGTTAAAATAAATTTATTATTAATATATTGTTTATTTAACAAAGAAAAGAATTAATTTATAAAAAAAAGTGTTGGTTTATAAGTATATAAAAAATGTAAATATTAAAAGGGTTAAGATTGAATGGGCTTGGTGCATTGGTTTGGCCCAAACAAAAGGGCAGTCAAAGCCAGAGAAGGGGGTGAGGCGTGTAATGGGCTTAGGCATTAGGATGGGGCAAGGCCCAAACGCATTTTACACATTTTGCTTTAGGGTTTCATTAGTTTGTTTCATTTCATCTCAGACTAGGGTTACAGCTTACATAGGCGCCGTTCATCTTCTTCTTATCTTCGTCCCTTCAAGCTTTCTGAACGAAAATCCTCCACGCCTATGGCCACCAAGCGCCACCTCTGACTCCTTCTCCCTCCATGATTGAGCACAACAGCGACAAAAAGGGTAACAACTTCCCCTTCTTTACGTCTTAGGGTTTCGTATTTTGTCTTGCTCGTGTTTTAGCTTTATGGTGTTCTGACCTTTATATTATGCATGTTTATGTGAGGTGTGAAGCTGAAAAGAGGAAGGGGAAAAGTACTACCTTTGGAGAGGAGACGGAGGAGGACGACAGCGTCCTAGGCGGCCGGGCGGAGGGAGTGCGATGACGAGGCTTGTTCTGGTATTCCTGGTATCTTTCTTTTATGGGTTTTATGATGATTGCCTTGAAAACCCTAGCTCAAACACTTCTGAAACTTCTTTTCTTCTTCTCTTTTGCTTGCTCCTGAAATACTTGCTTAATGATGTTGATTGCTGAGTTGCCTTGTTGGTTATTGCTTAATGATGAACATAATTATGAGTATGGATTTGTGTAGCTTTTCCTCTCTTTGGCATTTGATTATGATATCTGAGTTTCTTTTCCTCTTCTTCTGTTTGCCTCTGATGGATGGTATTGCTTCTGAGATTGCTTAGTGGTTGGACCCTGTGATGAGCCTAGCTCTGAGGGTTTGGATTTGTTATTTGGATTTTGTACTGGCTTGGGACAGGCTTGTGTTATGTTTGCTTTGGCTTAGTTTGGTTTAGGCTGAGTTTGCTTCAGGCATGAAGTTTTTAGGCTTGTGGGCTTGATGTATTAGCAGGTTTTTTGTATGAACAGTTTATAAGCTTGTTTGGCTTTTGATGCTTGGCCTTTTTTCTGGTTTATGAGGCTTGTATGTTGCAGGATGTTTAGGCTTTTTCTGGTTTGATGTATTGGTTGAAACAGGTCTGGCTTGGGCTTGTGTTTATAACTTATGCAGGTTAAGGCTTCAGTTTGTGTTTGACAGTTTGTTTGTAAGCTTGTTTGTAAGCTTGTGTAGAGGTTTGTTAGTTTGAAACTGGCTTGAGGCAGGTTGATGGCTTTTGTTTGTTACAGGTTTGGCTTCAAGCTTGTTTTGGAGGCAGGCTCTTGTTATGTAACAGGTTTTGAGGTGTTTGAATGTTTAAGGCAGGTTTGAGAGTTTACAAGCTTTGAACACCAGTTTGAGGCTTATGAGCTTTGTGTTATTTTGTTATGTGATTCTGCCTCCTTTTTTTCTGTTCTGGTATATCTTGTTATATCTTTTTCTAAGCCTCAAGCCTGTAAGCCTCTTCTCTCTCTCTTCTCTCTCTCTATCAGAAAAAGCATTTGTTTATTGCTTACTGTACTATTCTGAAAAAGTGACAGGCTGGGAAATGATGTAAAATTTGAATATGTTTGCATTGTTAGTTTTCCTCTGCACACTTTCCAGATTTCCTGCACAACTTTTTGTACTTGTTGACAGCTTGATATCTTTTGATATCTTTGGACAGTTTGGTTATGTGTTGTTCAGTTTGCTTAGTCTGAAACTTGTGACTTGTTTTGTGCAGTTCAGTTTGCTATTCAGTTTGAAAACTTGGGTTGACAATTTGGAATTATGAACTATGCAGCTTTGTATTTGGCATATTGAATAGCTTTGTGCATTTCATATTTTTTGCAAGCATATTTCTATCCCTCTTTGTGAACCAAGAATTTCTTGTGATTTGCAGAGAGGGTGAATAAACTGATTCCGACCAGTCACTTTTAATGATGAGCTTTTTAAATTAACTGTCTGCTTTTTTTTTCATCTGCATTTGACTTCTTTCCCTTCTTTTTTGTCTTTGCAGATAAAATCAATTGAGCAAAGGAGCATCAGTAGAAGATGAAGACTTAGGAAATTTTAGGATGTAGCTTTATTTTATTTTAATTATTTGTAATAACATTATTTGTAAATACTGTAAATGTATTCAAATAACATTTGTACTTGATAATTAAAAGTAAATAAAAGCTCTTTTGTCAATTAATCCTTTTTAATTCTTCTTAAATTGTTTATTTAATTATTTATAATTCTTAAATTATAATAAATGGAAATAAATCCCAACTATTCTAACTTAGAATAAATAATTAATTAATAAACACTGTAGTCTCGCCACTTAGCATTAATCAATAATAAACCCGGCGCTCCAATTAACCATAGTAATGCACAGTTAATCAAACAAACGTCCACATGTCTTTTCTTTTACTGATCATACCAAAAAAATTCAAACTCTCAATCAGAAGCCTCAATCAATATCTCAGAGTAAATTGAAAAGAACTGTAGAGTTAATTCTTTCTGAGAATGCATGCACAAACCCTAGTTCTTGATTTAATTTTCACAGAAGCGCCTGTCTGATCAAACCCTAAGCCAAACTCAATCAAACCCTAATAATCTGCTTAAACTGTTCCAGAGTCCATGAAAACCCTAATTTGGATAGACTGATAAGAAAAACTCTGTTTGACTGATTCTTACGCCAACCTGAAAAAGTCAGGGAAAACCCGAAGCTGTGATTTCTTGTGGAAAAATAGGAGGGCAAATTTTGGGGTACAACAAAGTCTATATGTTTTACCCCAAAATTTTCCCTCTCATTTATCAAGTAATTTCTCACAAGATCTCCTTTGGTTCAAGACTGCACTAGGGTTGATCAACTCAAGACACCTCCTTAAGCTCTGATGACTGAAAATTAGAGTTTGAGATTGCACAAGGATAATTGAACTTTTAATGCCTCATATGACTTTCATGGATCATTATTGACCTTCAAGAATACTCATGTCAAGTTTCAAGTCTTTTCAATCAATTGACCAAGAGAACAAAAATCAGTTGTACTGATGAAAAAGTCAACTATAACACCAAAAGTCAAACTTTGACTTTTTCGTCAACATTAAGTCTCAAAGATCAAAATTCATCAAGACATTCAAAAATATGAAACTTGATCATCAAGAAATCAAGAAAGTCAAAAGTCAATTTGAAAATTCAAACTCTTCAAGACTTAGAAATTTTTCTAAGTTTTTTTTTATACATGATAATTTCATGCAAACTTTTCACCATGATGTAAGATGATTCAAGGAAAACTTCAAACATGAAAGTTGTAGATATCAATGAGATCTAAAACTTTGTAGGGCAGGACTTTTTCTAGAAATGGTTGGATTTTGAGTTATAAATTCATGAAGTCATGGAATTTTTGAATAAATACTTAGAGAAATTTCCAGCAGTTTTGGTCAGGATTTTATCCCAACTTCTTGGCATTTGTTCACATAGTTACAAGATGATTTTGTAAAAATGGCCAACATGAAAGTTATATAGGGTGTGATCGGTGGGAATATAACTGACTGGTTTGAAATGCTGGTTCGCGAAATGTCGCGGTAAGCAAGAGTCGCCACCGTCTTTTATTTTCTCCAACAAGGAAAGGACAAAAGCACAACAAAATTCCCTTTCGAGATGTTTCTCGGTTCGGGAGGTAGATTATAGAAAAGGAAGGTGTTAGAACCCTTTCTATCCGTGGTTATCCACGGGCTCTTAGGTACTTGCTCACTATGTTTTCAAAAAAGTTTTGCTTTTCTTGTGTTTGTGGGTTTTGAAAAAGTTTTGTTTGAAAACTTCGATTTAACTCTTGTATCTGTCCTCAAGAGTGTATGAAGTGTTGTTTGAAAACTTTTGTCAGAAAAGTGTAGGTGCGAAAAGTATTTTTGTTTTGAAAGAGCAAGTACCTGAGAACCTCTACCTACTCAAAAGAAATTAAGCTGTGTAAATGTCCTTTAGACAGTACTATCCCACTATTGAGAAGTAGGTAGCACCATCGTTGGAGTTTTTCGGGTCAATTCGATTATAGGGACATGTGGTCACCAAAGCAATAGTAGGACGCCTTAGCGGTAACCTAATGTCTTAGATCGTTTTTTATCGAGGCAACCGTTCCGAGGCAACTTTGATCTTTAGACAGGAGGGCGACCTCTAAAACACCCTATACTCAATGACCACGTCGAGGCAACCAAGTGAGGCGTACCCTAGGAGTGGCATGTGCGAGTGTGTCAGGATTCAGTTAAGTTATCTTTGCACATGTTTTGGTGAGCTACGATTTATTTTATTTTAAGAGAGATCTTGACATGCATAGCCTAGTTAGCATACATCTAGCAGTTAGTAGTTGCGGAAAATAAATCTACGCTATTACAAGGCGTCGGGTATTTACATCGCCAAAAACAAACCCTTGAAAAAGTAAATTGCGGGAAATTAAAGGAAAGCGATAAAAAGTCCTAATTAAAGCTATTACATCCTCGGAGCAAATACATAAATATGGATAAAAAATTAATAAAACAAACATACGCGCGAGAGAAAATTGAATCGGAGAAGTCCTTAGGGTTTTGCCCTTTTTTTGAGAAAGAAAGAAGTTTTTATTATTTTGCATTAAATTAAATTACTTAAAACTAATTAATTAATAAAAAGAAATATTTCTTGAGTTTTTATGTTTTTAAGGAAAAAAAGAAAAAAGATGGTCAAAAGTTATCAAAACCTAATTCTATATTAATTTTAAATTATTGTGGAAATATTAAAATTAACTAAATTAATTACATTAGTATTTATTTACAAAAAATAATAAATTAAGGGTGAATTTAATAAATAAATAAAAATATTATGTTTTAGTTTTCTGATTTTATTATAAAAAAAATAATTGGGTTAATTAAATAATAATAATAATTAATAGTAAAATAATTAAATGAAAAAAAATATAAGAAGAAAAAAAGAATAACCCAGGGGGTGTTGGCCCAATTAGGAGGTGTATTGGAAATCTGAAGCCCATTGACAATTCTAGCCACGTTTGACTTTCTGGATTAGCTACACGCCTGTTGACTGGGGAATATGGTGATCCTTCCATCTTGGCCATTGGATCTGAGTTTGGAGACACATGGCATGTTGAGCTGTGAAGCATATGGTGGAACTCACTTTGAATCTTGCACGTGAACACCTGGAAAATAAAAGCAACAATATTTTGGGGGACATGGGATTCGAACCCAGGTCCCAATAGCCTTTCCACCCACCTGCTTGCCAATCCAACTAACGCGTTTATTCATTATAGGAATAGCAAATAAACATAATATGTAAAACTCAATTAATATGCTGAAATTATGAAAAAACGCGCTAAGATTTAAACCGGCCAACCAGGTATCAACACCTCATCATCTTCTTCATTGTATCTGCAAAAAGAATATTAGATAGCGGGGGTTTTTAACCCCCACAAACTAGCTGCACGAATAATAGCGATTAGCACTATGGTTCATATAAATATTTCGCGAAGGGTGATTTGTGTTCGTCTTGGCCACATGAGTTCAACCATATGTATCAATAGTCCTAATTTTTCCTGGATTGCAAAGCCCCAATTCAAAGCTCACGAACCCTAAAAATTCAGCTATGGCATCTTTTGATTCAGGACATTATAATTCAATTAAATGATACCATTAGCTTCGTATGGTTCCTAGCAATGCAAAACAATCATGAAAACGTGTTAAATGCACATGAATCAAGCAATATGATTTTGAATAAGAATGGCAAACCGTGGTTCTGTGTGCAACGATTCCTTGAGTTTCAACGCCTGAATTTGATTGTAAAACATCCCTGGGAACTCCTGCAAGGTATTTGAATGGTTAAAATGCCTTGAATTATCCTAGGTTACAAGAACAAGTTTTCAAATTTCTTGAATATTCTTGAAATCGTATGGGGTGTTTCTGCAGCTTTTTTCACGTTTATTAGGTTAGGGTTTGCTTGCATATATATAGGGCAATTGAATTAGGTCAAAAGCTTGAGCAAAAATCCATTGCATTGATGCTTGAATCCTTGATTGGAAATCAAATCTTTTTGATTTTTCATGATTGGAAAATGTTGCCAAATTTGGAGATTTTTGTATCTTTGACTTGTGCACGAATTTTTCAACATATCTTGACCATATTTGCTTCACAAATTGATTGAAAAATCAAATCTTGCATTTTCCTACAATTTAAATTGATTAAATGAATTAATATTAATTAAAAATCCAATTAATCAATAAAAATAAGAAAATAAATTCAATTAAGCTTGATGGGTCGTGCATAGGTCATGAGTGAAGTTTCAAGAAGAGATTTGAGGCCCATTAGCAAAAATAAGGTGTTTTGAGCAAAGTTGACTTTTGCAAATTCATGAAAATTTCTCAACTTCTCCAATGCATATCTTGGTCTATTATGATCATATGACCATGTTCTTGGACATTTTGGAAAGCTCTTGAAGTCCTCTAACCAATTCCTTTGGTCCCATGTCATTTGGATTTACCAATCTCAAGTTATGGCCTTTGACTTAAAGTGCATTTTTGTTGACCTTTGAATTTGACCTATAATGTAAAAATTGATAAATTTTTGTGAGAGCATTTCTTGGACTTGGAGTGTGAATATGGATTGTAGGAAATTACATCCCCTTCAAAATGAGCATTGGATGGAGTTTTTCTGACAAACCATGAAAAAGTTATGCCCTGGTCAAGATACAATTGACTTTTCTACTGTCCAAAAATAGTAACTTTTTGCATCTTGATGATTTTTGAGCTATCTTTGTGGAATCATGATCAAGACTTGATCAAATGATGATTGTGGACTCAAAATAAGATGTTGACCAAAAATTCCGACTTTTGACTGTGAAATGACCATTTTGCCCTTGTAGTTGACTATGGATCAAATGAGGCTTTTGACTGTGCAAATTGACACTGTGAGTATTGCAACTTGACATGTAGGTGCTTGAGGATGTATATAGGCCCTTGAGACTTGATTGAACCATTGAAAACCCCAACTTCCTTGAAAGAATCAAAACCCTAATTTCAGTTGTCTTAGGAGATGGTTTGACTGTCTAATCCTCTTGAGCAAATCTTGAACCATTTGAAGATGATTCTTGACAAATCTTGAAGAATATGGGAGGGCAAATTTTGGGGTACAACAGTTTCCCCTGTTCAATCTTCTTAAACCTGAGGATGTAGATTGGCTTGCGTGCCTTTCGTGATCCGAAGGTGGAAGATGATTGAACACTAGAGTGCCCAGAAATTTGCACTCGCATAGCATAGTATCAGCAATGTGATGTCGGGAATGGGCTTACAGATTCCATTTGGAGATATGATGGATAGGAGGATGGGCTTATAGATGCCATCTGGAGATGTGATAGAATCTTGTCGGGGATGGGCTTATAGATGTCATATGGAAATGTTTGTTGAATTGTAACTTGGTAGGTTGAAAGAAGGAACCTGTGTAAGGTTGCCTGATGATGAGTCCGTGTAAAACTGCATCTGAAGGAGAAGGAACCGGTGTAGGGTTGCCTGATGATGGTCAAGTAGATAGTTGTCCTGTCTGGTTTCAGGTATTAATCTACAATCCGTCGTCCATAGATTTTTCCTGGCTTGTTACAGGTATTGATCTGGAACTTGAAAAATGTTGGCCGATGAGATAGTTGTCCTGTCTAGTTTCAGGTATTAATCTCTGTCCTGAGAAAGAAAGATAGTTTTCCTGGCTTGCTACAGGTATCAATCTTCAATGTAGATAACTTTCCTGTCTGGTTTCAGGTATAGATCTACAATCAGTCGTCCACAGATATTTCCTGGCTTGCTACAGGTATTAATCCGGAACTTAAGAAGGTTGGCCGATGAGATAGTTTTTCTATCTGGTTTCAGGTATTAATCTCTGACTTGAGAAAGAAAGATAGTTTTCCTGGCTTGCTACATGTATTAATCTTCAATCTCTTCAATGTAGATAACTTTCCTGTCTGGTTTCAGGTATAGATCTACAATCAGTCGTCCACAGATATTTCCTGGCTTGCTACAAGTATTAATCTGGAACTTAAGAAGGCTGGTGGATTGTCTCTTGCATGAATCTGGAATAAGTATCAGAATGTCGCCATATCTGGATCACATCTGAACCATCTGTAGAAGGAATCTGGAATAAGCAATAGAATAACATCCGGGTCTGGAGCATCTCTAAGCTGTCTTTGAAAGGAAATCTGAATAAGTAATAGAATAGCATCCGGGTCTGGAGCATCTCTAAGCTGTCTCTGAAAGGAAATCTGAATAAGTATCGGAATGTCGCCATGTTTGGGTCACATCTGAACCGTCTCTAGAAGGAATCTGGAATAAGTATCAGAATGTCGCCATGTCTAGGTCACAACTGAACTATCTCTAGAAGGAATCTGGAATAAGTATCAGAATGTCACCATGCTTGGGTCACATCTGAACTATCTCTTGCTCAATGGAGTAAGCCGCTGAGGTTATAGAACTGGTCCGTACTATGACGGAGGAGAACATCAAGATCTAGGAACTGACTCGTGCTCAATGGAGTACACCGTTGAGGTTATAGTACTGGTCCACCCTATGATGTAGAGAAACTGTCGAGATTGAGAACCTTATCTGAACTTCAACCGAGGATAATCCGATTGAGATTTAAGAACTGGTCAGATCTTCGACTAAGCTGAGAACTTAACTGCATCTTTCCTGAAAAGTAAAGGTCAGTCATATGCAATGCATGATATGGATCAAGCAATGATGTTCTCAACATAAATGAGATCGTATGATATGATGCGTGTATGCATGTATCATGATGTATGAAAATGCGATGTTTTAGATGGGGAAAATAAATCCCGGATAGCTGCTGGAGCATGATGTTGAATTCTTTGTTTCCGCTGAGGATGATGAACGAAGATGATTGCATGAATAAACCTGCAGGAGAAGATGACTCCGTTGGGTAATAAACTGTTGAAGAGATTACTCTACGGGGAAATACTTTATGGGGGAGAGATATTCTGCTGAGATTTTAACGATAACTCTGCTGGGGATTCCATTGATAAGCTCTGTTGGGGATTTTGATGATGAACTCCGCTGGGGGATAGAAAGAACTTTTCTGAGGTTGATCTTTCCGTTGCAACTTGCTGAGGATAACCCAGTTAGACTCTTGTGGGGGTAACCTCTGAATATGGTTGAGGGAGATGCATTTGCACTCTGCAGGGGACAAGCTTCCAGAATCTACCGAGGAAGATGATTCAACTCTGGCGGGGAAGCTTTTTTAGACTGTGCTGGGAAATGGCTCCACTGGGGGTATCCTGTATTCCGCTGGGGAACATTCTTATATTTCGTTGAGGAATATCTGTATACTCCGCTGGGGAATATAGCTCTAAGGTAACCCAACTTTTTAGTATGTTCTAGGAAGAGTCTCCTATTTTGTAATATGGTGGGAGAACTGACTTGGTTGTTTTGCGTTTGATCGCAACTGTTGCGGATAGACAGAGTCGCCACCGACTTTTCTTTTATCCAATAAGGAAAGGGTGAAAAGAACAGGAAATACCTTTGAGATGTTTTCTTGAGTTCGGGGGGTAGATTATGAAAAGGGAAGGTGTTAGCACCCTTTTCATCCATAGTTATCCATTGGCTCTTAGTTGCTTGCTATATCACTTGAAAATGCTTTATTTGAAAAGGTGCTTTGTGATGGGTGTAAGCTTGAAAATATTTTGCAAAATGCCTTTGTTGCGGCTAACTTTGTAATGATTCTCGTCTCTATAAGAATGCATACAAAGTGTTGGTTTTGAAAATAGTTCAAAGAGATGTTTGTTTTTTGAAAGATGTTTTGAAAGTGTAAGTGTGGAAATCATTTTAGTTTGTGAGAATGTAACTATGAGCGTCTTACCTACTCAAAAGGTCTATGTTCTTTTCCTCCTTCTTTAGATGTTGCTATCTTACCATTGATTGGTAAGAAGCCCCATCATTGGATGTGAAGGGACAGACATGGGTCAATCGTATAGTCATAGAAGGCAACTTATGAGACGTTTAAGCAATTTTCGTAAGGGACTAGATCGTTTACCGGAGGCAACATTGAGGGACATTGAGGGACTACGATCTTTTTTATCGAGGGTCTTTGCTAAAACGCCCATATTTGTGGGACATGACTATTTTTCGAGGCAACAAGCGAGGTTACCCTAGAGGTGCACGTGTGTGAATAGTGTGTTTGATTGCATGCATTTTGTCTTTGAAATTAGGGTTTTCTAACGGTTGATTTTATGTTGCCATACACACCCTAATTACTAACAATTTATATTAAAGGGGTAAATTGCGGAAAATAAATTTACTACGCTATTACATCATTTGGGGATGGGGTGTACAAATTTACAAATGGGGATTGCAAGAAATTAAATCCTAATTATCTATTACAACCATATTGAATCTTGAATAATGTACAAGGAATACAAAAAGAAATGGATTTTGCTTTGGCTTTTTGTTAGGAAAAGATTTTGATCTAAATAATTAAATAGGAAATTTAACTAAACTAAAGAAAAATTAAGATTAAGTTAAAGAAAAGAAAATAAATAGGAAAATATTTTTGGTATTTTCATTGTAAGAAGTTAAATAAAATAAACTAAATAATTTAAATATGTTTTTGGTGTTTTTGTGTAGAACAATAGTTTTTGTGTTTAAAACAGTTTTTGTGTAGAAAACAATTTTGTGTTTGGGCCCAGGGCCTGTTTGTTAGTTAGTAAGCAGGGCGTCAAAAAATGGAAATATCAAGGGCCAACTGTGGAGGCCCAGATGTGTTTCCTGCGAATAAGACAAAGTGAGAAAATATGAAAAATGAGCAAAAGGTCTCGTTGGGGCTTAAACTCAAGACCTTCTACATGGCAAGGCTTTTAGCGCATGCTGTTTGTACCACTGGGGTGGTCTGTTTCACCTGTTGGTTATACAACTTGCACTAAATATAAAATGAACTCAGTTCTGAATATTTAAACATGGCTTCATCTTCTTCCTTCGAGCGCATGGATGTATAAATCATTTGTTAAGCTTCGAAAGGCTTCATTTTTCATCCAAATCGGAGGATTTTAAACATCAAACCTACGCAAAATCTTAATAAGAATCTAACCATATAACTTTTAAAAGCTACGTGTCAAAGGTTAGCATGAAATACCCAATCTAAGATCTAACTGTTCAGAGATGAATGTTTTAATGTACAAGCAATGATAATCAAAACTATAGACATAGTCAGCTTCCTATACATGATGTCTACATTTTTTCTTTACAATGTATATATAAATGATGCTTGAATGAAGAGTTCTAAGTTTTTAAAGAAACTTACCTCTTGAAGTGCAATTCGAATGAGCTCTGTATGACTTCCAATAATGATTCAATGATCGGTTAAGCCTTCTTCGACCTCCCTTGAGCTAGTGGGATCACTGCTTTTCTTTAAAAGTCACTGAATCGAAAGGCTGGTATATGGAATGCTGGGAGTGAATCAAAAGGCTGGTATATGGAAGCTAGAGAGTGAATTGAAAGGCTAGTATATGGAATCTAGGGAGTGAATCGAAAGGTTGGTATATGGAAGTTAGGGGGTGAATCGAAAGGCTCACTAACGTATGAAGGGATTTGATATTTTTGTGTGTGAAGTCAGAATATGCCATGTTTTGTGCTTAGCTTTGTACTTGTGTGCATGTTCTGAGTTTTTGAGAGTTTGAGAGTGTTTGAGGATTTTTTTTAACACAACAAAGAATCTGGACCCCTAAACTTGCAAATGACCTCTCTATTTATAGAGAAAATGTTTTGGGAAGTTGAAGTAATCAGATTTTCCAGATAACAAATTAGCGTTTGGTTAGAATGCAAATGTCAAGTTATGTCAAATTTTCCATGATCCCAACATGAAGTACCAAAGTTGTTGGTGTTAGAACATAGTTTGATTCTACAACCCTTAATTAGAGTTTTGATGATAACAAAATACAAAGAATAAATAAAGTGTAAGATTTATATATAAGACAAATATGCTTCTTAAACTTATGTTTTGTATATACAGAAGTTCTGATGGTATCAGCATCAGAAGATCAGTAATATGTCAGCATCAGAAGATCAGTAACATGTGCTACACACTGAAGCTACCAGATTATACGCTGAAGCTTGATGACCAGAATATGCACATAAGCATATACACTCTGACTCTGATCAAAGATCTTTACCAAGTCATCAGCACTCAGAAGCATCATCATAAGTTAAAGAAAAGAACACTCTGAAGCATTATCATAAGCAAAGAAGACTCTGAAGCGTTATTAAGTATTCAAGACAGAATTAAATGCTAACGGCTATCCTCAAACAAGATCTTCTCAAAAAGGAAAGTGCGTTACTATCATTAAAATGGCTTTATGGATAACGTATCTCTGCCTTGTCTATATAAACAAATCTGCTTGAGAAAAGACACATGCATGCACTCACATAATTTGCCAAGCCTTTAAAACCACGCTTACTCAAACGCTCTAGTAAATTCAGTTTATTCCAAGCTTAAATTATGTAATTATCACAGTTGTGATATATTGTTTTATTAGAAAACGTTAACACATCATTGTTCAAATTATTTGTAAAAGATTTCCTTGAGATAAACCGGTTTGTGGTTATACTCAAGAAGGCTTTAACAGTTGTTAAAGTAGCTGTTGTAATCCTTTGAATATAGTGGATTAAGACCTTGTTGGAGAGAGGCGAAATCACCTTGACGGGTGGACTGGAGTAGTTTGAGATCAAACGAACCAGGATAAAAATACTGTATTGTCTAAGCATTTGTTTTAAGTTTTACAATTCAACCCCCTTCTTGTGTTTTTCAAATCTTCAATTGGAATCAGAGCGCCTGGTTCTGAGCTTATAACACTTAACCGTGTCAGTACAAGATCCAGCGTCAGAAAAACACAATGGCAGGACCAAATCAAAACATCATCAATGACAACAATGAAGAAAGAGAGAGATTCAGTGGCAAACCTCCAGTGTTTGATGGAGAGAACTTTGACTACTGGAAAGACAAAATTGAGAGTTTCTTTCTGGCCCATGATGCTGATCTATGGGACATGGTGACTGATGGATACACGTACCCAGTGGATGGAAGTGGTCATAAGATTGACAAGAAAACGATGTCTGATCAACAAAAGCGTGAGTTCAGAAATCATCACAATTCCAGAACAATTCTTCTCAGCGCCATCTCTTATTCAGAATATGAGAAGATATCAAAGAGAGACACTACAAAGAATATGTTTGACTCTCTGAGAATGACGCATGAAGGCAACATTCAAGTCAAAGAAACCAAAGCCCTTGCACTCATTCAGAAGTATGAGGCATTCAAGATGGAAGAGAGTGAATCAATAGAAACTATGTTTTCAAGATTTCAAATTCTTGTTGCTGGTCTAAAAGTTCTTGACAAAGGGTATTCTACTGCTGATCACGTTAAGAAGATCATCAGAAGCTTGCCAAAACAATGGAGGCCAATGGTCACAGCACTTAAGCTAGCCAAGGATCTCAACAAAATCTCTCTGGAGGAACTTGTCATCTCCCTCAGAAGTCACGAGATAGAGCTAGAAGCAGATGAACCTCAAAAGCAAGGTAAGCCATTAGCTTTAAAATCTAACAGAAAATCTAACTCCAAAGTTTTGCAGGCTGTGGTAGAAACCTCTGATGGGTCCTCATCAGAAGAAGATGAACTATCTCTCCTCTCCAGAAGGGTGAACCAATTGTGGAAGCAGAGGCAAAGGAAGTTAAGGAATCCCAGAAGATCAGAAAATCAGAATGAATCTTTCTCCAGACACAAAAGGTCAGAATCGTCCTCTGGACACAGAAGATCTGAAGGTTCTTCAGGAAACAGAAAGACAAACAACAAAGACATCATCTGCTATGAATGTAACGAGCAAGGGCACTACAAAAGTGATTTCCCAAAGCTTCAGAAGGAAAAGCCCAAAAAGAAGTTTGGCAAGGAAAAGAAGAAAAGTCTCATGGCTACATGGGATGATTCTGACACATCTGAAGCTGACTCAAAATCAGATGATGAAAGAGCAAACATAGCTCTCATGGCAAACATAACAGAAGACAATGAAGCTTCTGAGTCAGAATCTGAATCAGATATAGAAGAGGTATTCCCTGACTTTACTATAAACTTTACTAAGGCTGAACTAGCTGAAAGCCTTAATGAAATTCTAGAAAGATATCAGCAGATCAGAGTCAAATTCAGAAACCTGAAAATGAATCTTGCTTCTGACTCTGATAAGACTGAGAGTCTCAAATTGGAGAATTCTGAGTTAAAAGATAAAATTTCAAAATTAGAAAACCAATTGCAAAACTCTCAGAAGGAAACAATCCCTGAAACTCCCAGCAATGTTGATGATATCATCAAGGAGTATGATCACAACTTTCAGAAGTTTCTAGCTAAAAACATAGACAGAAGCAAAATGGCTTCAATGATCTATGGAGTTAGCAGAAATGGCAGAAAAGGGATAGGATATCAAGGTAAGGTACCTACACCAAAAAATGCCATGGATTTAGTTATAAAACTTACTCCACTTGATTCACACTTTATATATGTGCACACACATGACATAAAATATACAAGTAGTGATTACTCTGTCAAACCAAAGTTCAACCAGAGTTTTGGTAAAACTAACAAATCAGGACCCAAGAAAATGTGGGTACCTAAGGATAAAATAATACATGTGGAAGATATCTTTAGCAGCAAAGCAAAACTACCAATCATGGTACCTGGACTCTGGCTGCTCACGACACATGACGGGAAGAAGGCATATGTTCTAAAGCCTGGAACTTAAGCCTGGACGCCACGTAGGTTTTGGAGGCAATCAGAGAGGAAAGATCATTGGCTCTGGAACAGTAGGTAATGGAAATCTTCCCTCTATAAGTAATGTTTTACTAGTTGATGGATTAATGCATAATCTGTTACCCATAAGTCAATTAAGTGATAACGGTTATGATATAATCTTCAATCAAAATTCATGCAAAGTTGTTAGTCAGAAAGATGGGACTATCCCATTTAATGGAAAGAGGAAAAACAACATTTATAAAATAAAACTTTCTGAACTAAAAAGTCAGAATGTAAAATGTCTACTGTCTGTTAACAACGAGCAATGGATCTGGCACAGAAGATTGGGACATGTTAGTATGAGAAGAATATCTCAGATTAACAAACTCAATCTGGTCAGAGGACTTCCTAACCTGAAGTTCAATTCAGATGCTCTGTGTGAAGCATGTCAGAAAGGAAAGTTTGCAAAACCAGCTTTCAAATTCAAAAACATTGTTTCCACCTCCAAGCCATTAGAACTTCTGCACATTGACTTATTTGGACCAGTTAAAACTGCTTCAGTCAGTGGCAAGAAGTATGGGTTAGTAATCGTAGATGACTATAGCAGATGGACATGGGTAAAGTTCTTAAGGCACAAGGATGAGTCACACTCTGTATTTGTCACCTTCTGCAACCAAGTTCAGAATGAAAAGGATCTTAGAATCGTCAAAGTCAGAAGTGATCATGGTGGAGAATTTGAAAACAAAGATTTTGAGTTATTCTTTAATGACAAAGGCATTCTGCATGATTTCTCTTGTCCTAGAACTCCCCAGCAAAATGGAGTTGTAGAACGAAAGAATAGAACATTGAAAAGAAATGGCCAGAACCATGATCAACGAGACTAACGTTGCTAATATCTTCTGGGCAGAGGCAATAAACACAACGTGTTACATTCAAAATAGAATCTCCATAAAACCTATTCTGGAAAAGACTCCATATGAAATGTGGAAGAACAGAAAGCCCAACATTTCCTACTTTCACCCATTTGGATGTACAAGTTTTATTCTGAATACAAAAAATTATTTGAACAAGTTTGACTCTAAAGCACAAAAGTGTATTATGTTAGGATATTCTGAACGCTCAAGAGGGTACAGAGTATACAATACAGAAACACAGATCGTGGAAGAGTCAATCCGTGTTCGTTTTGATGATAAGCTTGACTCTCAAAAGTCAAAGCAGAATGAATTCCTTACAGGTATGGAGGTTAAACTCACAGGTACTGAAGAAAAATCATCAGAAGCTCTCAACAGAGACACTCCCTCAACATCAGAAAGAGGCACTGCAAGCAATCCAACACCTTCTGTTGATCAACTCCAGAAAAGACCATCCAGAAGCAGCATGGATCACCCAGAAGAAATAATCTTAAGAAGAAAGGAAGATCCAATCAGAACAAGATCTAGCTTCAGAAACTATGAAGAATCCCTCATGGGACTGGTTTCTCTAATTGAACCAAAAACAATTGATGAAGCACTTCTGGACAATGACTGGATTCTAGCAATGCAAGAGGAGCTAAATCAATTCACAATAAATGACATATGGGATCTAGTTCCCAAACCAAAAGGATTCAACGTCATTGGTACAAAATGGGTGTTCAGAAACAAACTGAATGAACAAGGTGAAGTCATCAGAAACAAAGCACGACTGGTAGCACAAGGTTATAGTCAACAAGAGGGGATAGACTATACAGAAACCTTTGCTCCAGTCGCCAGGTTAGAATCTATCAGACTCTTAATCTCATTTGTTGTTAATAAAGGCATCACTCTGTATCAGATGGATGTTAAGAGTGCATTCTTAAATGGCTATATAGAAGAAGAGGTATATGTGCACCAACCCCCTGGTTTTGAAAGTTCCAAAAATCCAAAATATATTTTCAAACTAAAGAAGTCACTATATGGTCTGAAACAAGCTCCCAAAGCTTGGTATGAAAGACTAAGTAACTTCCTGTTAGAAAAGGAATTCACCAGAGGGAAAGTGGACACAACCTTGTTCTGTAAGACAGTTAAGAATGACATTTTAGTATGTCAGATTTATGTTGATGACATCATATTTGGATCCACTAAACCCTCTTTGGGAAGAAAGTTTGCTAAATGTATGCAGGCAGAATTTGAGATGAGCCTAATGGGGGAACTAAAATTCTTTCTGGGCATTCAGATTAATCAAACCCCAGAAGAAACTTACATTCATCAGAGCAAATATGTCAGAGAACTTCTGAAGAAATTTGATCTCTCAGAATGTAAGCCATCAAAGATTCCAATGCATCCCACGTGCATTCTGGAAAGAGAAGAGGTAAGTAAAAAGGTAGAACAGAAGGTCTACAGAGGTATGATTGGTTCTCTTCTCTATCTGACGGCCTCAAGGCCTGACATTCTATTCAGTGTTTGCATTTGTGCTAGATTCCAATCAGATCCTAGAGAATCTCACTTAACAGCAGTTAAGCGAATTTTCAAGTATCTGAAAGGTACTACTAATCTGGGTTTGTTTTATAGAAAATAAGTGATTACAGTTTGATAGGATATTGTGATGCTGATTTCGCTGGAGACAGAGTAGAACGTAAAAGCACTTCTGGAAGCTGCCATTTTCTGGGAGAAAATCTGATCTCATGGTCCAGCAAAAGACAATCCACAATAGCTCTATCAACAGCAGAAGCTGAATACATAGCAGCAGCTGAATGCAACACACAAATGCTCTGGATGAAAAGTCAACTTGAGGACTTCAAGATATTTGAGAGTAACATCCCTATCCTCTGTGACAATACTTCTGCTATTTGTCTCATTAAAATTCCTATTTTGCATTCTAGGGCTAAGCATATAGAAATAAAACATCATTTTATTAGGGACTATATTCAGAAAGGGATTCTAAATTTAAAATTTATTAACACAGACCATCAATGGGCTGATATCTTTACAAAACCTCTTTCTGAAGATAGGTTCAACTTCATTCTGAAACATCTCAGCATGAAGCTCTGCCCAGAATAAAACTGTTTTGATTCCATATCTTAACCTTTAGAACTTTGTCTACTTTTTCGTGAACTACTAATCAATCTTTCTTCAGATCTTTAGAAGTACAGATTGTAACAGAATCAAGGATAGAAATGTGCAGTTCACTCAAGCAAACAAGTGTCATCCAGTCATCAGCTACTTTCTGAGGCTGAACACACGTTCATGTTTCTGAAAGGTCAAAAGCGCTGATTGGATGCATTGGGACACATGTCATGGGTAACCGTTCCAATATCTTTCTGAATCCCCCAAAATCAGCTATCATTAAATGCTCATAATCATTATATTTAATTTCTCTCTCTTACCGTTTATGTTTTCAAATTTTTTTAGAATTCTATTTAAACACATTTCTCACCATTTACACTCTTTTACCTTCACTTTCATTTTCTCTACAAACTTATTGTTTTCAGCTTGCATCCTTTCTCAAAAACCCTTTCAATTTCTTCACAAAACCTTCGGTGTGAACATGGCTTCCTCCAGCATTCCTACTTCCAGTGCTCAGAAAACAGATTCCTCTGAACAATATGAAGAACCCTACAGAACTCTTCTTACACCCATCAAAAATCTAGAAGTTCTTTCAGAATTGATCGTGGATTTCAACAGTCTTCAAGAGAATGGGTTTAATCTCTCTGAAGAAGTTAAGGCTCAAGGCTGGGAAAGATATTTTGACCGACTGGTGGGTCCAACATTCCCAATTCTTGTAAAGGAATTTTGGATTCATGCTTCATCTTCCAACCATCAAGTTACTTCATACATTATGGGGAAGAATATAGTTATTACTGAGGACCTCATTGCAAGATTAATATGCTACAGTGGTGGTGGTGTACGTTGCATTGACATGGCTGAAAGATGCGCTGATGTTGCCCTAATTGCTAGAGAAATCTTCACTCTGGGTCTTCCCTCCAGCAAGATAAGGGATTTAAAAGACCATCACAGAATATGGGCCAAGATCATTCTGGGATGCATAAACCACAGGAAGCCTACCAGCTCTCCTGACTACATTAATATTGATCAGCAATTTCTGATCTACTTCATCTCCCAGAAGATCAAGGTAAATCTGGCTCATCTGCTGTTTAACCATCTAAAGACCAGTGTTAAGGAAACCAGAGAAGAGGAGCGCACAAAAAGGGACTGGATACCCCTAGGAAGACTTATATCAGATATTCTAACAGAGAATAAGCTGATTGATCATCTTAAAGAGGCTCAGGAAATCAGCTCTTTGGAAGCTACTGTTGGCAAACAGCTGAATGCAAAGAATCTGAAGAAAATGAAGTTGATTGAGAACATCAAGAAGGAACCCAACGTCACTCCTTTTGCAGCAATCTCCAGCAGAAGAGTCCCTCTGGATAACTTTCCTCTGTTCTCAGAGATTGATTCCAAACCTGATATAATAGTCAGATATCTAGATGCTTGCAAGGCAGATGGTACAACACCTAATTTGAACATCTAGGATCTGCAGTAGGAGGCTCCATAAGTTGTGCTGAAGAAAACCAAGAAAAGGAAAGCTGTAGTAGAAGGATCATCCCAGCGGACTCCTAAAAAGAGAGGTAATCCTTCTTCTGTAACTGTTTTAAATTCAATTTCTGTATCAACATCTATCCCAATTCCCACTCAATCAGAAAACCCCACACCACAAACATTTGATGACTTTGACATTAAATTTGACCCCTCTGAATCCTTAACTCTTAGAAGATCTCACTCCCAACCTCAAAATCCAAATATTGAAGCAACCCAACAAGAACTTGCAAATGTTCTATCTGATATAGATACCTTTGACCAACATACTTCTGCTCCCATGCCAGAAAATCCAAACCCTGAAACCACCACAAAAGCACAACCAGAAATTCCCCTCTCACCACAACCAGAAATTCCCCTCTCTCCACAACCAGAAATCCCACTACCTCCATCTCCTCAACCAGAAATTTATCCACCTTCTCCACAACCTGAACTATTTCAACCAGAAGTTCAAACTTTTGAGACTCAACCTTCTGAATCCTGTGAACCAGAACCTCATAACGATCAATCAAACCAAACTGTTGACTCTGATACCATTCCCATTCCTGGAATCACAGAACCTCTGGCCATTCGTATGCCCCTAACCATTATAAATATTCCCCAAATTCCCTCTTCACTAGAATCAACTCCAGCAAACTCCCTAACTAGTCCAATAATAATTCCTGACTCTCCCACTCCCTCACCAAAGAATAATCCAGATGGCCACAACAAGACTGTTATTGATTTAACGGTTTTTGAACGTCTTGCTGCCATAACCCACAAAACAGCTATCCCAAAACCAAAACCATCTGAACCCTCTCTAGATGTTGGTACCAGCTTATTGACATTTGAAACAGAAGCACAAAAGTGGATCACTTCTCTGAAGCAAGCTAGTCTTGAGCTGGTTAATCCTGCTGCATCAGACTACCTTTGGTCAAGGTTCAGAAGATGGGTATGTTCTGAAACTCATAAGTTGCAAGAACAGAGCTACGAACAAGCTCAACAGAACTTCAACAATCTGCTGAAAGAAATTGAAGATCCAGTTCTAAGCAAGCTGCTTAAGGAAGAAGTTCTCCCTCTGGACATTGCTCCCTGGTCTGAACATCGTCCAACATCCAAAGTTCAACCAGAGTCAGAAGATCTCAATCTGACTGTTACTCCAGAGCAGATGATTCATGCTGAAGCACTGGGTCAAAAAGAGGATATTGCAGAAAGCTGTGAGAAGCATCCTGTTACTGAAGATTCTCAAGCTTCCTCCTTTGATAGGCAGACTGTGATACGGTGGGAGAACTGACTATGGTTTTGCGTTTGTTTTCTCAAATGTTTCGGTTGAGCAAGAGTCGCCACCGACTTTTTATTTTATCCTAAGGAAAGGTTTAAAAAAGCATAGCAAAAACCTTTGAGATTTTTCTTGGGTTCGGGGAGTAGATTATAGAAAGGGAAGGTATTAGCACCCTTTCTATCCATGGTTATCCATGGGCTCTTAGGTACTTGCTTAGATCAACTTGCCTTGGTTTTCAATTGTTTGAAATGGTGCTTGGTGTGTGATTTTGAAAATGTTTGAAAAGATGCCTTGTGTAGGCTACCCTTGTAACAATTCTTTACTCGAATGTTTTACAAGAGGTGTTTGTCTTTTGAAAAGATGTTTCAAGGTTTTTTGAAAGTTTGTTTTGAAAGTGTTTGTGAAGCGTAGTTTGAAATTAGGCAAGTGTTTTCTTTGTAAATTGGCAAGTACTTAAGAGTTATCTACCCTAAAGTTTTCTCAAGGATTTTTGTTATGTTTTAAACCTTTTGACAATTTTGTTCCACCATTGCATTTGGTGGACAATCTTGTCTTAGGAGGTGAAAGGGACGGGCGCGGGTCATCGTTTAGACCATAATTGCAATAGTGTTAAATGTCTTTGGGCAATTTTTCTTTAAAAAGGGACTTGATCATTCATTTAGGCAACATTTTGAGGGACTATGATCATTCATTTGTTTGTTTTACCCAAAGAAATCTAACATGCAACATGGCCCAATTATTTGAAGGCAACAAAGTGGAATACCCTAGGGGTGCAAGTGTGGAATGTGTTGTCCATTTTTCATGCTTTTTTGTCTTGTATTAGGTCAAACTACTTTTTGTTCATTTTATTCGCATGCAAACCCTAACTCTAGCATAGTATATTTAGAAAGCGATAAAGTGCGAAAATTAAATTCCTACACTATTACAACACAATGACATGGGGAAGGGGGTACAAATGTTTCAAATGGGGATTATTTAGACAAGAATTTAAACCTAACTATTACATCATTTTCTTTGAATATATACAAGACAAATAATTGTATAATTAAATGGAAATTGAAATAAATATGCAAAATGTAAAAAGAATTTTTATGTGTATGAAAAAAAAGAATATTATTTATGTGAAATAAAAAGAGAAATAAAAAGGTATTATTTTTGGAGTGTTTTCATATTTAGGGCAAAACCCTAATTTTTAATCAAAAAGGGATATTAATCAATTAATTCATATAATATTTACTATTTACATACAAAAATAAAATAAAATATAGTATATTTATAAAAATGTCTTTTTAGTGTTAAATATTAATAAAAATAAAAATGTGTATATTTTTGATATTTTTACCCTAAATGTATTAATATATATATGTATATTTATATTATTTACAAGATATGTATTATATATATTAATTAATAATATTTAATATTAAAATAAAAAAAAAGTATTTTTTTCTATAAAATATTTTCAGGAAGTAAAAATAAGATAAAAGTGTATAAAATATATTTGTGCTATTTTAGTATTTTAAACAAAAAGTATATATTTATTTATTTATGTACAAACTAAAAGAAAAAATCAAATAAATACCTAATAAATTCAAAAATGATGAGAACAAATATTTTTATATTTTTAATATGCTGAGAAAAAATAAATGAGTCAATTAAAAAAAGAAAGACAAAAAACATTAAAAATAAATCAAATGGGCTCAGGGGGTGTAAAACCAAAAAGGTGGTGTGAATAAGAAAATAACTCAGGCCCAGCCCAAGAAGACATTGTCTTCAACCTTCAGACAAAACCAGTTCAAAACGCGCGCCCTTCTTCTCAAACTTCTAACTCCTGATTCCTGGCTTATTAATGAAAACTCATAACATAAAAAATATTCAGCATCAAGAGACGAATCCAACCATATGCAGAACTTGATCTAACTCTCTAAGATGAGGGAGAATTTCTTCTCCCCCAAATCCTAACCTAGATTTTCTGCCATTTTCAAACCTTAAATTCTCACAGCTCAAGCAAAAGAAATGAAAAGTAAAAACATGTACATGTTCAGTGGCATGAGTAGAACATTGTTTATTCACAAACTTAGAGCTAATGATGCCTAATAAGAGAGATAGAAGTTCACCAAAATACCTGTTCAGTTGAAGTTCTATCTGGCAATGGGGAAGCTTTCAGTGCAAGGTGATGAATGGTAAAGCTTCCTTGAGGTTCAGGGATGCTATTCCAATGTTTACTTTGTCTTGAAAGCTTTTGAATCGTGCTAGAGCACTTCACCTGCAAAACAAGAAACTGAAAATGGTGGAACTGGTTAGAGGGATTACAGGTCGTGTTTCAAGTCATGGTTAGCTTGCATAGATGCTAGGGAATGTGTGTGAACTGGTTTGGGCAAGAGAGCTTGAGGGAAATGGAAGATGGCACTCAAACTGCAGGCCTGACCCTGTTTTTGCAGTTTGAAGGTGATTCTGAGATTGGGAGTGTATGAGAGATGTTTGGGTCGTGCACTAGCTTGGTTGGGATGTCTTGAGTGTGTTTCACAATTTCACTTAAGTGTTTTCAAGCTGATATGAGAGTTGTGTTACAATATGCCAAGTTACTTACACTTTAAGCAACAAATGCCCAAGTTGTGTTCTAGGTCAGTAGAGGCCCCCTAATGAGCTGCATAATCCCTCCTTGATCAGAGTGTTTTGCTCATAATCTTGTGCCAATTAGATCTCATTTGTACTGCTTGGATTTTCAATTGGACATAAAGTTACCTTTTGCAAAAATGGAAGAAATGCTTTATCTATAAATGGATTAATCCTTTAGGCAATGCTTGAACTCATGAAACAAGGCCTTGACACAAAGGTTTTGCATTGAATTATTGAGTGTCAAGGGGTTTTAGGACCTGTAATTTAGCACAAACTATGCTGACTTGAAAATGGCTTAAGTTATGAACATGTTCATGATCAATTCAAAAGTGAGTTTTTGCCAAATTGTGAAATTCGATTATCTTAAGTTATGAGGTTGTTTGAGAAGTTCTTGGACATTTTGGAAATCTTGGAATGTGTACTACAATCCTTATTTGAAATGCAAATTGAAATTCCAAGTGGAAGTGTATGGAAAATGGCCTTGAAGTTGGGTAGAAAACCTTGTCAAAATAGGTTAAAATTTCACTAAGTTAAGGATGGTTTAGTGCCCTTATTCAAAAATTTGTAACTTGAGATACAGGCCTCAAATGGGAAAACTTTGTGAATCAAAGTTGTAGATTATGCAACAAGCTACAACTTTCATGTTTTGACTTTTGTTTGAATCCAAATGGATCTTGGTGAAAAAGTGGGGCAAAGTTGGGAAAAAATTAGGGTTTTTCATAACTTAGAAAAATTCTAAGTTATGAAAAATTCTAATTTCTAACCCTAATTTGCCTTATGTGATTTCTTGGTGAACAAGTTTCATGATTTGGCATGTTTTGATGAAAAATGAATCTTGACTCTTGATTTTGACCAAAAAGTCAAAGTTTGACTTTTCAGTGTACAGTCAAAATTGATCAATTGACTGGGGAATTCAACTGTCAATCTTGTGTACTTGGGATCTTTTGAGTTTGTTGAGCATGTCAAGATAATTCCATGGGGTCTTTGAGTCCATATGTGAGCTTGGTTTGCCATTGGCTAGGTCAAACAGTCAAAAATTGCCTTTGTGCAGTTAAAACCCTAAAAATGACCATTTTGCCCTTTTGGTGATTTGATCAAATTTCTTGTGGAATTGTGATCCAAACTTGATCAAATGGTTCATATGAGTTCATAATGTTGATGTGGGTCAATTTCCATGAGGTTTGACTGTCAATTGGCCACAATTGACTTTTCCCCAATACAGTTGATTTGTAGGTCAACTGTCCAATTGACTGGGCAAAACTTGGAATCAAGGCTTGAAACTTGATGTGGATAAACTTGGGAGTCCAATATGAAGCATGAAAGTCATCTTAGGCACTTTAGGTCAAAACATCTTGGTGCAAACACAAACCCTAATTTGGGTCAACGGTGCAAGGAGAAGTCTTGAGCAGATGAAACCCTAGCTGGATCTTGGGCTTCAAAGGTTTTGTGATGAGAAATCATTGAGAAATGGGAGGGAAAATTTTGTGGTACAACAGTTGCCCCTGTTCAATCTTCTTGAATCCGAAGAGTTAGATTGGCAAGTTTGCCTTTCGTGACTCGAGGGTAAAAGGAGATTGGACACTAGAGTGCTCGGAAATTTGCACTCGTCAAAGCAATGGATGCGGGAATAGGCTTAGAGATGCCATTTGGAGATGGGCTTAATGATGCCATCTGGAAGAGTGACAGAGACTTGTCGGGGATGGGCTTAGAGATGCCATCTGGAATGAGTATCAGGAAGGTGTCCATGCTTTGGACCATTTCTGAACTGAGGGTCTGAAGAAGCAATAGATTGACATCCGTTGTTGGGAGGAATCCGTAAACTGTTTTCAGAAGTTTGAGAAGAGTCTGAACAAGCAATAGGTTAACATCCGTTACTTGGAGAACCCGTGAACTGTTTTCAGAAATCTTGAAGTTGAATAAGCAATGGAGCAGCATTCGTTGTTGGGAAGCGTCCGTAAACTGTTTTCAAAAGGTTGCATCTGAACAAGTGATAGATTGACATCCGTTGTTGGGAAGAATCCATAGACTATTTTCAGAAGTCTGGAGAAGAAACTGAACAAGCGATAGGTTAACATCCGTTACTTGGAGAACCCGTGAACTGTTTTCAGAAATCTTGAAGTTGAATAAGCAATGGAGCAGCATCCGTTGTTGGGAAGCGTCCGTAAATTGTTTTCAAAAGGTTGCATCTGAACAAGTGATAGATTGACATCCGTTGTTGGGAAGAATCCATAGACTGTTTTCAGAAGTCTGGAGAAGAAACTGAACAAGCGATAGGTTAACATCCGTTACTTGGAGAACCCGTAAACTGTTTTCAGAAATCTTGAAGTTGAATAAGAAACGGCGTAGGGTTGCTTGACGAGGGGTCCGTGTAAAACTGTATCTGAAACTGTTAATGATAGCCTTTTATTCTTATCCTGTTCGGACAAAATGTTAGCTAAACACAGAATTATGTTGCATGAAATGCATGATGCAATATATGTTATATGAATGTTTATGATATGAATGCAATGAATGCGTATGTAAGCTGATGAGCTGTCTTGCTGGGGATAGATGAATCCTGGATGACTGAAGATAAGAACAACTTGACCGCTGCCGGGAAGAACAAATCCTTGGCTGTTGCTGGGGAACAAAGAGCTTGGGTTGTATACCAAACCTCTGGGGAAATCCTGATGACTTCTATTGGGGAGTACCAATCTAGTAGACTTATGTCGGGGATGCAAGACTGAGAATCTTCAGTTTGGCGGGAAGTATCTCTGGCGACTTCACTGGGGAACTCATGATTTTCCTTCCTAAAACTCTGTGGGGAAAAGGTTCATTAGTCTGGCTCCGCTGGGGATATTGAAACTTAAATTCTGAGGGAAATTGGATTCCTGAGGATCCTCTGGCTGGGGGATTGTAAAGATAAGTTACTACTGGGGAATTTTGATAAACTCCGCTGGGGATAGGAAGAATTTTGGCGAGTGCGATCTTCCGCGGTTGTTAGCTGAGGATAACCCAGTTATAAGTCCCTGGGAGGAATAACTTTGAATAAAACTCGGGAGAGACGTCCGTTCTCTGCGGGGAATAAGCTTCCAGAATCTACTGGGGATGAGCTTCAAGACTTGCTAGGGATATGGATTCCAAATCTCCCGGGGGTTTCCTTTGAAAGGGTATCGGGTTATCCAACTGTACCTTCGACTTATCAGTAATACTCTTTCTTGGTTCATAAGGAAATGATTATGTTTCAAATGCATATGCCTATTTAACAAAACATTGGACGTTTCTCAAAATAAACAAATAGTGCAAGGGAAAAGAAAAGGACATGACACAAATTTCTGGGAAAAGTATTTGTATTGATTTTCTATGAGTATATTTGTACAAAGGAGACAATCATCCTAGTAAGAGGATTTTTTCGTAAATATTTGAAAGGTTTATACAAAATAAAGATGGCTATGTGAAATAATTCCATGGGATTCCATTCCGCTATAGCTTTCACAACCCTGAATATCTGTCCATTCAATGCTTCGTTTGACGATGACTGGATTGACCAGAAGCCTGGAACCGGTTGATGAAGAGATTGTCTTTGAAGTGATCCAACGAGACATAGTCATACGCTTTAATTCCCTAACTTTTGCCTGAATCGCCCTTTCGGGTTTTCGATCCACCGGGATACCCATTTTTTCCCAAGCCGCCCTTTCGGGTTTTCAACTTGCCGGGTGTACAGATTTTTTATATTTATTTTTATCCCTAATTTTTGCCTGAACCGCCCTTTCGGGTTTTCGGCTCACCGGGATGCCCATTTTTGCCCAAGCCTCCCTTTCGGGTTTTCGACTTGTCGGGTTATTTTATGCGTAGTATCTTTTGACTATGTCTGCGTTCGCAGGGTGCGGCAAGTCATCGCCGTCCATGGTGGTCAGAATCATTGCACCACCAGAAAATATGCTCTTGATCACAAATGGTCCTTCATATGTAGGAGTCCATTTGCCCCTGGGATCACTTTGCGGCAAGATAATCCGCTTGATTACGAGGTCTCCGACTTGATACACTTGACGTCTGACTTTCTTATTAAAGGCCTTGATCATTCGCTTTTGATACGTCTGACCATGGCATATAGCAGCAAGTCGCTTTTCGTCGATCAGATTGAGTTGATCAAGTCGGGTCTGCATCCAATCATCTTCATTCAAACCTGCATCCTTCATAATCCTTAGAGAAGGGATCTGGACTTCCATAGGCAAAACAGCTTCCATGCCATAAACCAAAGAAAATGGGGTTGCCCCGGTTGAAGTACGTACCGTCGTACGGTATCCATGCAGAGCAAACGGTAACATCTCATGTCAGTCTTTGTAAGTGACTGTCATTTTCTGAATGATTTTCTTAATGTTTTTGTTCGCAGCTTCAACAACACCGTTCATCTTTGGCCGATAGGGAGATGAATTGTGATGATAAATCTTGAACTGTTCGCACAATGCAGTGATCATTGTGTTATTCAGATTTGTACCGTTGTCTGTAATGATCCTGTCTGGAACACCATACCGACATATGAGATTTTGCTTGATAAAGCGGGCAACCACATTTTTAGTGACAGAGGCGAAGGAAGCTGCTTCGACCCATTTAGTGAAGTAGTCAATGGCAACCAGGATGAAGCGATGTCCGTTGGAAGCCGTGGGCTTGATCTCTCCAATCATATCAATCCCCCACATTGCAAAGGGCCACGGAGCAGTCAGGAAGTTGAGAGGAACCGGAGGAATATGAACTTTGTCAGCATAGACTTGACACTTGTGGCAAGTACGGGAATGTTGATGGCAGTCAGCCTCCATAGTAGACCAGTAATAGCCTGCCCTTAGGATCTTCTTAGCCATTGTATGCCCGCTCAAGTGAGTGCCAAATGTGCCGCTGTGTATATCAGTCATGATCAACTCTGCTTCAGCTTTATCTACGCATCGGAGTAATACACAATCATGGCTTCGTTTGTAAAGGATGCCGTTGCTCAGGAAGAACTTAGCAGCAAATTTCCTTAAGAACTTCTTGTCATTCACGGAAGCTCCTTCAGGATAATCTCGGGTCTCGAGATACCTTTTGATTTCATGGAACCAAGGTTGTTCCACTACTTCTTCGGTATTAATCTCGTGGCAATGCGTCGGTTCATCCATTCGCTCGATGGTGATTTGGGGAGCCTCGTTATCCCAGTTGAGTTTAAACATGGAGGACATTGTGGCTAGAGCATCTGCTAGCTGATTCTCTTCTCGCGGGAAATGCTCGAAGGTAATTTGCTCGAAATGCGGCAACAATGTCAGGACATGTTCTTTGTATGGGACGAGATTAGGATGTTTGGTATCCCATTCTCCTTCGATTTGATTGATAACCAAAGCCGAGTCCCCAAATACGATCAAAGATTTGATCCCCAAGTCTATAGCAGCCTTGAGACCAAAGAAGCAGGCTTCATACTGAGCCATGTTGTTTGTGCAGCTGAAGCAAAGTCGGGGCCGTGAAAGGTGTGTGACAACCTTCCGGAGAAATGAGTACTGTGCCAATACCGTTTCCAAGCGCATTTGAAGCACCATCAAAGTACAGGGTCCATCGGGATCCCTTTTCAGGTCCGTCATACGGTCCGTCACCTTCAACGTTGTCCAAATTCATGATGTCCTCGTCTGGGAAGTCAAATCTCATGGGTTGATAGTCTTCGATAGCCTGATGAGCCAGATGGTCAGCTAATACACTCCCTTTTATAGCTTTTTGGGTGGTGTACTGGATGTCATACTCAGTTAAGATCATTTGCCATCTAGCTATCCTTCCAGATAAAGCGGGCTTTTCGAAGATATACTTGATAGGATCCATTTTGGAAATCAACAAGGTAGTATGAGTCAGCATATACTGTCTTAGTCGGCGAGCAGCCCATACCAAAGCGCAGCAAGTTTTCTCGAGCAGTGAGTAGCAAGTCTCACAGTCGGTAAACTTTTTGCTAAGGTAATAAATAGCATGCTCTTTTCGACCAGACTCGTCATGCTGGCCCAAAACACACCCCATTGAGTTATCCAAGACGGTCAAATACATGGTCAATGGTCTTCCTTCGACGGGTGGCATCAGAATAGGAGGTTCTAGCAAATACTCCTTGATTCTATCAAAAGCAGCTTGGCAATCGTCGTTCCATTCCACTACCTGATCTTTTTTCAAGAGTTTGAAAATCGGTTCACAGGTAGAAGTCAGATGTGAGATGAATCTGGCAATATAGTTTAAGCGCCCCAAGAATCCTCTAACTTCCTTCTCAGTACGGGGAGTAGGCATCTCTTGTATTGCTTTTACTTTTGCAGGATCGACTTCAATGCCTTTGTTGCTTACAATGAATCCCAGGAGTTTGCCAGACCTAACTCCAAAAGTGCATTTACTTGGATTCAGCCTGAGCTTGTATTCTTTTAACCTGGCAAACAGCTTCTCTAGATGTTCAAGGTGCTCTTCCTCTGTTTGTGACCGAGCTATCATATCGTCTACGTAAACTTCAATCTCATGATGTATCATATCATGAAATAAAGCTACCATGGCGCGTTGATAAGTTGCCCCTGCGTTCTTCAGCCCGAACGACATCACCTTGTAACAGAAAGTGCCCCATTGTGTGACAAAAGTTGTTTTCTCCATATCCTCGGGGGCCATTTTGATTTGATTATAGCCCGAGAATCCATCCATGAAGGAAAACACTTTATGCCGAGCTGTATTGTCGATCAAGATCACAATGTGAGGTAGCGGGAAATCATCTTTAGGGCTGGCCCTATTCAAATCCCGGTAGTCCACACACATCCTGACTTTGCCATCTTTCTTAGGTACTGGCACAATGTTAGCGACCCATTGAGGATAGGACGTAACAGCCAGAAAGCCAGCATCGAATTGCTTCATTACTTCTGCTTTGATCTTTTCAGACATGTCAGGCCTCATTCGGCGAACTTTTTGCTTGATCGGCGGACAATCCTCTCTTGTGGGGAGACGGTGAACCACAATGTCTGTGTCTAAACCCGGCATGTCTTCATAGGACCAAGCAAAGATTTCAACATACTCATTCAACAACTGTACCAAGTGCTCCTTGACTTTTGGTTCCAGATTGGCACCCACTTGCACCTCCTTCCGGTCTTCCTTGGTCCCTAAGTTGACAGTTTCCAGTGGCTCTTCATGCGGCAAGATGGCCCTTTCCTCTTGTTGCAGAAGTCTGGCTAGTTCCCCGGGTACTTCACAACCTTCGTCATCTTCATACTCGGCTAGATTGACCAGATCCTCAGAGTTATTGAAAGATATAGCAGAATAGTCACCCATGGAATCCGGAGTGGATGGGTACCTGCATTGGTGAGTGTGGGTGTGTGTAAGGGATAGCCATCCTTAAACAAAAAATGCAAAAGGAAAGAAAATGAACATAAGCAGTTTATCAAATGAAAAACGTCCAATGAATCATTAAACATGGCATATGGATATGAAAAATAATCAAAACCCTTACAAATGGACCTACATGCCCCGGGCAAGGCAGGAGGTGAAAAGATAGTGTACGGATTGTTTGAAAGTAAATATTACAGACCAAATAAGAAATGTTTAACAGATAAATTACTGATGAATAAAAGTGATGGGGACAAAGTCCTTAGCCTCCCAATTGCTCAATCCTCCTTTGACAGTTGGATAAATCCACTCTTCAATGTTGCTCTCCTTGTCTTCATCTTCCAGAGCGTTGATTCCGTAGGGAGAAATTTTGACTGGCGCCCTTTCAATCTTCGCACGGCGCATAGCTTTCTGGCCGGCGGCTGTGAACCCTAACCAAAACTTGTCAGTCTTATGTGGAAAGTCGGGTAACTGCCCCCATGCTGAATTCTTCCCTTCTTTTATTGCGGCCCTTGCATCCTCCAGAGATGCCATCCTGGCCATCTGCCTCGGTGTCTCAGCCGTCAACTTCGCTACTGCTATTTCAGGAAGGACTTCTTCGAAATGTTAAAACGGTGTCTCGATGAATTCTCCTTCAACCTCCACATACCGGAAAGAATTTAAGTGGCTAATCATGTACTCTTCTTCGCCATGGACAGTGATGATCTTTCCCTTGACAGGATACTTCAACATCTGATGTAAGGAGGAGGTGACTGCCCCAGCATGGTGTATCCAAGGTCTACCCAGCAGGCAAGAGTATGATGGACGGATGTCCATCACATAGAAAGTGGATTTAAACACCTCGGTGCCTATCTTGATGGGAATTTCAACCTCTCCATGGACCATTCTCTTCGAACCATCGAAAGCTCTGACAACAATATCATTTGGCTTCAATTCCAATCCTTCACAATCTAGTTGGTCCAAGGCCTTCTTAGGAAAAACATTCAGTGACGAACCAGTATCAACCAAGACATGTGCGAGAGTAGTTCCTCGACACTCGACTGAAATGTGCAAAGCATCATTGTGATTTCTACCTTTAGGAGTTAGGTCGGCATCAGAAAAACCTAATCCATTGTCTGCAGTCAGGCTAGCCACGCAATTCTAAAATTGATCCGCAGAGGTTTCCTGGGGCACATGAGCTGCCTTCAGGAATTTTATCAGGGCTTTAGCGTGCGCTTCTGAGCAAAGTAGTAGTGCCAGCATGGAGATCTTGGAGGGGGTTTGCCCCAACTGTTCCACCACGTCGTAATCACTTCTTTTGATTATCCTCAAAATCTCGTCCATTTCCTTCTTGGAGGTTTCCGGGATTACCAAGGGTTGAGCCCTCGTCCTGACGGGCTCATCTTGGATTCCCTTACCTTTGTCAGCAGCGGTAGGAGAGACAGTACTAGGAACAACAACGTCTTCAATCAGAGGAGTTCTAGAAGAGAGTTTTATTAGTGCAGGGATGACCTCGTTAGCTGATGAGGGTCCAAAGACTGCTCTTGGAGGGGCAATCTCTGGAGAAAATATTCTCCCGCTCCTGGTGATTTTGCTAGTGCCCGCAATGTTACCAATGCTGGATTCTTCATCATCCGAACTTTCTTCAGTTATTTCGATTTGTTTAATACCATGGTAGTAGACGTCACCGCCATAGTTCCAAGGTATCGACTTCTCAGAAACATAGGGAACAGGCCCTGGCATTGTTATCTTCAAAGGAACAGATTTCGTAGCTGGTGTAATCTTAACAGGCTTTTTGACGGCCTTGGAAAGATTGGCGTGAATGGTTATGATTGAGACATCTTCAGTATGAACTGGAACAGCAGAAACTTTTTCGAACAAAATTTGTCGACTATCCATAAGGCCTTGGATGCCTTTCTTTAGTAACGGGCAATCAAACGGCAGAGAGTAACAACAATAGCAGTCTTCTTTACATCCCGGGAAGATCCCGGCCCTTAACAAATTCAACTTAATGGTTAGCAGTGGAGTAGTCAGATCACTGACATCAGCAACATACAAATCTTCTTCAATGGCATTGACATTTCGGCCGTGCTTCGGCATGGGTGCAGATATTACATTAGGCTTCTCTGGAGCGTCAAAATCTACCTCCTTAGCCTCTATCAGGTCTTGGATTTTATGCTTGAGTGCCCAACAATCATTGGTGTCGTGGCCGACACTATCTGAATGGTAGGCGTATTTAGCATTGGCATGATAATGCGGAGAGGACGTATTCACATTCTTTGGTGCCTCCTTGATGGTGGCAAGATTCAACTTCAATAGATAGGGAAGCACTTGCGCTGGAGTCATATTAATACGGGTGAACTGCCGTTGTGGCCGTTCCACTCGTTGTTGATTTGGTCTGGACTGGTTATAGCGAGGCTGCTCACTTGGAGTATTTTGAATCATTACGGCTCCCACAGTTGGCCGACGCTCCGTCTTCCCTGCTCTTCTCTGAGAATATACCATAGATGTTTCCTTCTTAAAAGGCTTCTTCTCAATACTTGCAGCAACACCCTTCTGAATCTTTCCTGACTTGATGCCAGCTTCTATTCTTTCGCCTGTTAAGATCAAATCGGTAAACCCCGCGGAAGAGTTACCAATTAGATGATTGAAAAATGGCCCAGATAGGGTCCCAAGAAACATATCAACGAGCTCACGATCGGTTAAAGGAGGCTGCACCCTGCCATCCAAATCCCTCCATTTTTGTGCATATTCTTTGAATCCCTCACTTGTTCCTAGTGACATACCCTGAAGTTGGGTACGAGTAGGAGCAAGATCAAAATTATATTGGTATTGTTTGTAAAAAGCGGTGGCCAAATCCTCCCAATTTCTGACACTGGTTCCTTCTAGCTGATAAAACCACTCCAACTGAGCTCCCGAAAGGCTGTCTTGAAAGAAATGAATCCAAAGATTCGTATCTTCCGTATAGGGTTGAATCTTTCTCACGTAGGACCTGAGATGCATTTTGGGACAGGACAGCCCATCATACCTCACAAACACTGGCACTTTGAATTTTGGGGGAATCACAATCCCGACAACCAAACCCAAGTCTTCAAAGTCCAAGCCCGGTACTCTTTGTAATTCCATGGCGGCCAATCTGTCTTCTAACCCTTTGTATTTATCATCAGCTGGAGGGTATTGCTGGTCAGAATAATCTTCATCCTCTTCAACCTCTTCTTCTTCCGCATCAGACTCGGAAGGCACCGCAACTCCATCTCTTTTACTAGTCCCTTCATCAGAAGTAGGAGTAAATTCAAGCACTCTCCGAGCTTCTCCGTCAAATCTTCTCCCCAAAGTAGCCACCCCAATCCTCTTTTTCTTCTTTTTCACTGGATCCTTATTCCCCAATTGAGTCTTGATATCCTCCTGACCTTTAGCCAAGGTCAACAGGAGTTGCTGGAACTGTGCATTCTGAGCTTGTAGGTCTTTGACTGTTTGCTCGAGATCCATCCTACTGAAATAAACAGCAGACAGATAAGGAAACCTGGAGTGAGACCTGCTTATGCACATGATGAATGGTATGCTTATGTATGCAATGCATTCAAGGATTTAGAACATTCAAAATTGTTTCAGACAAAGAAGAACGCACGTCATATTAATAAGAAGAGATCTGTTAGTACATAAATGCCCCATGGGCCAAATATTACAAAATAACTTCTCAAGGCAGAAAGACATTACGCATCCTCTTTGGTGCGATGTAGGTGTTGAGGGCCTCTTGCTCATGGAGTCGGCGGGTAAGCTCTAGAACCTTCTTCTCACTGGCGTAGAAGCTAGCTTCAAAAGTATTCCGTTCCTCCTTGAGCTGAATCCAACTTTTCTGCATTTCCTCCTACGATGTAGGCATGTCTGGATGTAGGATGGTGTAGGGAACCTCTCCTTCATTGACGGGCTCTTTAATCACTGGGAGTACATGAGGATAAGGCATCATTAGACTTTGGGCTCGGGCTCGTACCCACTTGAGATAGGGCTCAAGAGGGATGGAGTTCTTGTGTCCCAAAGTCTTGCTATCAACCTTGTTGAGTTTTCCCCAAGCTCTGATGAATCTTTGGCGAAGTCCTTGCGCATCGTTGTCGAAGTCAAAAACTAGGTTAGGAATCAACATGTCATGAGGGCCATCCCTCCGTGCATATCCAAATTGTCTCAAAGCTAGACAAGGGTTGTAGGTGATACCTCCCCTGATTCCAAGTAAAGGAACATTAGGAAATTCTCCGCAACGATCGACAATGATGACATTTTCTCTGGACCGAGAACACCAATGCACATCAGAATGAGTAAGAGTCATCAGCCGTTGGGACCACCTTGAGCCTTGGTCATTCTTCAGGACAGATTGTGGAAGGTGCGAAATAAACCACCTTGCAAGGATAGGAGTACAGCACATGAGAACACCCCTCTTTCTCATTTTTCGTGTGCAAAATGAGTGAAGGATGTCCCCAAGAAATGTTGGTATTGGATTTCTGGACAAGAAGATTTTGACGGCGTTGACATCTACCAATTGGTTAGGATTTGGGAACAAGACCAACCCATAGATAAGGAGTGCTACAATCTCTTCAAAAGCTTGTAGGTCCAATGAATTCCAACATTCTTGTGCCTTCTCAAACAAGAATTTTGCTAAGAATCCCTTGACGCCGCTTCTGGTTTCCCAATGCCCCTTGATGTCGGATGGTTGTAGATGTAATGCTCGAGCAACATCTTCCGGCTTTGGTTCCTTTTCCGTACCGTTGAAGGGTAGTTGATTAAGGATAGGAATTCTCAGGAGTTGAGAAAACTCCTCCAGAGTGGGTACCAACTGATAATCAGGGAAAGTGAAACAGTGGTGAAGAGGGTCAAAGAACTGGAATAGCACTTTCATCATGTCTTCTTCGATGTTGGTGTTGACTAGGCTGAGCAGTCTACCATGTCTTTCACTGAAGGATGAATTTTCCGGAATTCTTGAGGTGAGCTCCTTGAGTTGAGGAGAGATTCTCACAAGGTTGACTTGAATGGTATTTCTGCGAGGAACTTCCATGACCTACAAAACGAGAACAAAGATGAAGATCCAAACCCTTGAAATGGTTAGTGAATGCATATGATGCTTCATGATGTTTATGATGTATGCACAAAACATATGTACAAGCAAATCACACCAAACCCTAATTTCAGGCTTGCATGGGGTTTCATAGGTAAGTACCCTCTTGAGTGTAGTTGGCTTAAAAACCTGTCCTATAAATAGTAACCGGGTTCTAAGGAGCTCAATATCACTGGATTGTTTTCATTGTTCATGGTTTTGGTTTAGCCACTTAACTAGCGACCAAAATATTCCAAGAAAACAACCCTCAATGAGTGTAGTATCGAGTATCTACCAACTTCAGACTGCACCAAAGCCGGTCATCTCACTACCCCTAATAAAAGGCCAAGATGGTCAATTAAGGTTCTAGGTCATTAGTGCTTAGTGACATCACTCAGCGGCCCCGTACTCTCCTTGATTGAACTCAAGGGTTACCAGTACTCACAAATATGTCGCACTAATATAGCTATTGCTTCGACCGTGTCGGTATACCCCGCACAGTTTCCACAATGTATTGCTATCTATGAATGTTTCCCAAAATCCGGGTGTAGGATTGCAAACCCAAACAATAGAGCCAAAGTATAAAGCAAACAAATCAAACAATTAGTCATGCAAGAGGGTGATCTAAGCCCTAAGGTTACTCCACTTTTAAATTTTTCCCCAGCAGAGTCGCCAGTTCTGTGATACGGTGGGAGAACTGACTATGGTTTTGCGTTTGTTTTCGCAAATGTTTCGGTTGAGCAAGAGTCGCCACCGACTTTTTATTTTATCCTAAGGAAAGGTTTAAAAAAGCACAGCAAAAACCTTTGAGATTTTTCTTGTGTTCGGGGAGTAGATTATAGAAAGGGAAGGTATTAGCACCCTTTCTATCCATGGTTATCCATGGGCTCTTAGGTACTTGCTTAGATCAACTTTCCTTGGTTTTCAATTGTTTGAAATGGTGCTTGGTGTGTGATTTTGAAAATGTTTGAAAAGATGCCTTGTGTAGGCTACCCTTGTAACAATTCTTTACTCGAATGTTTTACAAGAGGTGTTTGTCTTTTGAAAATATGTTTCAAGGTTTTTTGAAAGTTTGTTTTGAAAGTGTTTGTGAAGCGTAGTTTGAAATTAGGCAAGTGTTTTCTTTGTAAATTGGCAAGTACTTAAGAGTTATCTACCCTAAAGTTTTCTCAAGGATTTTTGTTATGTTTTAAACCTTTTGACAATTTTGTTCCACCATTGCATTTGGTGGACAATCTTGTCTTAGGAGGTGAAAGGGACGGGCGCGGGTCATCGTTTAGACCATAATTGCAATAGTGTTAAATGTCTTTGGGCAATTTTTCTTTAAAAAGGGACTTGATCATTCATTTAGGCAACATTTTGAGGGATTATGATCATTCATTTGTTTGTTTTACCCAAAGAAATCTAACATGCAACATGGCCCAATTATTTGAAGGCAACAAAGTGGAATACCCTAGGGGTGCAAGTGTGGAATGTGTTGTCCATTTTTCATGCTTTTTTGTCTTGTATTAGGTCAAACTACTTTTTGTTCGTTTTATTCGCATGCAAACCCTAACTCTAGCATAGTATATTTAGAAAGCGATAAAGTGCGAAAATTAAATTCCTACACTATTACAACACAATGACATGGGGAAGGGGGTACAAATGTTTCAAATGGGGATTATTTAGACAAGAATTTAAACCTAACTATTACATCATTTTCTTTGAATATTTACAAGACAAATAATTGTATAATTAAATGGAAATTGAAATAAATATGCAAAATGTAAAAAGAATTTTTATGTGTATGAAAAAAAAGAATATTATTTATGTGAAATAAAAAGAGAAATAAAAAGGTATTATTTTTGGAGTATTTTCATATTTAGGGCAAAACCCTAATTTTTAATCAAAAAGGGATATTAATCAATTAATTCATATAATATTTACTATTTACATACAAAAATAAAATAAAATATAGTATATTTATAAAAATGTCTTTTTAGTGTTAAATATTAATAAAAATAAAAATGTGTATATTTTTGATATTTTTACCCTAAATGTATTAATATATATGTATATTTATATTATTTACAAGATATGTATTATATATATTAATTAATAATATTTAATATTAAAATAAAAAAAAAGTATTTTTTTTGTATAAAATATTTTCAGGAAGTAAAAATAAGATAAAAGTGTATAAAATATATTTGTGCTATTTTAGTATTTTAAACAAAAAGTATATATTTATTTATTTATGTACAAACTAAAAGAAAAAATCAAATAAATACCTAATAAATTTAAAAATGATGAGAAAAAATATTTTTATATTTTTAATATGCTGAGAAAAAATAAATGAGTCAATTAAAAAAAGAAAAAGTCAAAAAACATTAAAAATAAAGCAAATGAGCTCAGGGGGTGTAAAACCAAAAAGGTGGTGTGAATAAGAAAATAAATCAGGCCCAGCCCAAGAAGACATTGTCTTCAACCTTCAGACAAAACCAGTTCAAAACGCGCGCCCTTCTTCTCAAACTTCTAACTCCTGATTCCTGGCTTATTAATGAAAACTCATAACATAAAAAATGTTCAGCATCAAGAGACGAATCCAACCATATGCAGAACTTGATCTAACTCTCTAAGATGAGGGAGAATTTCTTCTCCCCCAAATCCTAACCTAGATTTTCTGCCATTTTCAAACCTTAAATTCTCACAGCTCAAGCAAAAGAAATGAAAAGTAAAAACATGTACATGTTCAGTGGCATGAGTAGAACATTGTTTATTCACAAACTTAGAGCTAATGATGCCTAATAAGAGAGATAGAAGTTCACCAAAATACCTATTCAGTTGAAGTTCTATCTGGCAATGGGGAAGCTTTCAGTGCAAGGTGATGAATGGTAAAGCTTCCTTGAGGTTCAGGGATGCTATTCCAATATTTACTTTGTCTTGAAAGCTTTTGAATCGTGCTAGAGCACTTCACCTGCAAAACAAGAAACTGAAAATGGTGGAACTGGTTAGAGGGATTACAGGTCGTGTTTCAAGTCATGGTTAGCTTGCATAGATGCTAGGGAATGTGTGTGAACTGGTTTGGGCAAGAGAGCTTGAGGGAAATGGAAGATGGCACTCAAACTGCAGGCCTGGCCCTGTTTTTGCAGTTTGAAGGTGATTCTGAGATTGGGAGTGTATGAGAGATGTTTGGGTCGTGCACTACCTTGGTTGGGATGTCTTGAGTGTGTTTCACAAGTTCACTTAAGTGTTTTCAAGCTGATATGAGAGTTGTGTTACAATATGCCAAGTTACTTACACTTTAAGCAACAAATGCCCAAGTTGTGTTCTAGGTCAGTAGAGGCCCCCTAATGAGCTGCATAATCCCTCCTTGATCAGAGTGTTTTGCTCATAATCTTGTGCCAATTAGATCTCATTTGTACTGCTTGGATTCTCAATTGGACATAAAGTTACCTTTTGCAAAAATGGAAGAAATGCTTTATCTATAAATGGATTAATCCTTTAGGCAATGCTTGAACTCATGAAACAAGGCCTTGGCACAAAGGTTTTGCATTGAATTATTGAGTGTCAAAGGGTTTTAGGACCTGTAATTTAGCACAAACTATGCTGACTTGAAAATGGCTTAAGTTATGAACATGTTCATGATCAATTCAAAAGTGAGTTTTTGCCAAATTGTGAAATTCAATTCTCTCAAGTTATGAGGTTGTTTGAGAAGTTCTTTGACATTTTGGAAATCTTGGAATGTGTACTACAATCCTTCTTTGAAATGCAAATTGAAATTCCAAGTGGAAGTGTATGGAAAATGGCCTTGAAGTTGGGTAGAAAACCTTGTCAAAATAGGTTAAAATTTCACTAAGTTAAGGATGGTTTAGTGCCCTTATTCAAAAATTTGTAACTTGAGATACAGGCCTCAAATGGGAAAACTTTGTGAATCAAAGTTGTAGATTATGCAACAAGCTACAACTTTCATGTTTTGACTTTTGTTTGAATCCAAATGGATCTTGGTGAAAAAGTGGGGCAAAGTTGGGAAAAAATTAGGGTTTTTCATAACTTAGAAAAATTCTAAGTTATGAAAAATTCTAATTTCTAACCCTAATTTGCATTTTGTGATTTCTTGGTGAACAAGTTTCTTGATTTGGCATGTTTTGATGAAAAATGAATCTTGACTCTTGATTTTGACCAAAAAGTCAAAGTTTGACTTTTCAGTGTACAGTCAAAATTGATCAATTGACTGGGGAATTCAACTGTCAATCTTGTGTACTTGGGATCTTTTGAGTTTGTTGAGCATGTCAAGATAATTCCATGGGGTCTTTGAGTCCATATGTGAGCTTGGTTTTCCATTGGCTAGGTCAAACGGTCAAAAATTGCCTTTGTGCAGTCAAAACCCTAAAAATGACCATTTTGCCCTTTTGGTGATTTGATCAAATTTCTTGTGGAATTGTGATCCAAACTTGATCAAATGGTTCATATGAGTTCATAATGTTGATGTGGGTCAATTTCCATGAGGTTTGACTGTCAATTGGCCACAGTTGACTTTTCCCCAATACAGCTGATTTATAGGTCAACTGTCCAATTGACTGGGCAAAACTTGGAATCAAGGCTTGAAACTTGATGTGGATAAACTTGGGAGTCCAATATGAAGCATGAAAGTCATCTTAGGCACTTTAGGTCAAAACATCTTGGTGCAAACACAAACCCTAATTTGGGTCAACAGTGCAAGGAGAAGTCTTGAGCAGATGAAACCCTAGCTGGATCTTGGGCTTCAAAGGTTTTGTGATGAGAAATCATTGAGAAATGGGAGGGCAAATTTTGGGGTACAACACAGACTCTAGAAGACCTGAAAAGATCTGATATTTTGATGAAGTAAAGAATGGATAAACAGGACGACAAAATTGATGCAATCACGAGCATGTTAACCCAGCAACAGGAAACCAACACCCAGATCAAGAGCATGTTGGAAGCTTTGTTCACGTGTCTTCCTCCTCCCTCTTAGAATTTCCTTGTCTTTAAAACTTGTTTATCTGTAATTTTCTTACATTGTTCTGAACTTATCATTGCTTCTGGTTTTTAATATAAACGCATTTTAGCTCTGATCTTATGTTCTTTTTGATAACTGACAAAAAGGGGGAGAAAGAATGATATTTTTCAATAACGGATTACTGAGACATAAGTCTCAAACATTCTGATCTATTTAAATTTTTTCTCTTCTGAAAAGCTTGAACAGGTACAAAACTATGAGGAAAGATACAGTAAGGTTCTGATGCTCAAAGACTCATGGAATTAAAGGGAAGTAATCAACTCAGGGGGAGTTTTCTCTTCTTAATTCTATACTTTTTATTCTTTATTTTTAATTGAAAAATCTGGTTTTTGTCATCATCAAAAAGGGGGAGATTGTTAGAACATAGTTTGATTCTACAACCCTTAATTAGAGTTTTGATGATAACAAAATACAAAGAATAAATAAAGTGTAAGATTTATATATAAGACAAATATGCTTCTTAAACTTATGTTTTGTATATACAGAAGTTCTGATGGAATCAACATCAGAAGATCAGTAATATGTCAGCATCAGAAGATCAGTAACATGTGCTACACGCTGAAGCTACCAGATTATACGCTGAAGCTTGATGACCAGAATCTACGCATAAACATATACACTCTGACTCTGATCAAAGATATTTACCAAGTCATCAGCACTCAGAAGCGTCATCATAAGTTAAAGCAAAGAACACTCTGAAGCGTTATCATAAGCAAAGAAGACTCTGAAGCGTTATTAAGTATTCAAGACAGAATTACATGCTAACGGCTATCCTCAGATAAGATCTTCTCAAAAAGGAAAGTGAGTTATTATCATTAAAATGGCTTTATGGACAACGTATCTCTGCCTTGTCTATATAAACAAATCTGCTTGAGAAAAGACGCACGCATGCACTCACATAATTTGCCAAGCCTTCAAAGCCACGCTTACTCAAACGCTCTAGTAAATTCAGTTTATTCCTAGCTTAAATTGTGTAATTATCACAGTTGTGATATATTGTTTTATTAGAAAACGTTAACACATCATTGTTCAAATTATTTGTAAAAGATTTCCTTGAGATAAACCGGTTTGTGGTTATACTCAAGAAGGATTTAACAGTTGTTAAAGTAGTTGTTGTAATCCTTTGAATATAGTGGATTAAGACCTCGTTGGAGAGAGGCGAAATCACCTTGACGGGTGGACTGGAGTAGTTTGAGATCAAACGAACCAGGATAAAAATACTGTGTTGTCTAAGCATTTGTTTTAAGTTTTACAATTCAACCCCCTTCTTGTGTTTTTCACATCTTCAGTTGGTACATGGGGGGGATACTTTCCATAATTTATGGTGGAGTATAATCAAAAGTAAACAAGGATGGGCTCAAGACAAATTTTGTACAAGCAAGCTTACTTTATGGAAAGATCTTTTGGACAATGTCTTAATAACTTGAGTAATAGCTTAATTAATTGTGTAAACAATTAATTATGGAGTGAAACACAAGCATTGAGGCCTGCAAAGTAAGATCATGTAGCATGGCCTATGGATTTGATCAGTGTTCTTTCAAAATTTTGTCTTCAACTTGTGCATCGAAGGATTTTAGAGGTGGGTCGAAATAGGTTGCTTCGAAGGGAGACAATATCCAATCGAAGCTTGTGAAACAAGCTTGCTCAAAGGAAGCCAATATCCAATCAAAACTTTTGAACCAAGCTTGCTCGAAGGATTCCAAATTCCCAATCGAAGCTTATGAACCAAGCTTTCTCGAAGGAAGCCATTATCCAATCGAAACTTGTGAACCAAGATGGCTCGAAGGAAGCCAAATTCCCAATCGAAGCTTATAAACCAAGCTTGCTCAAAGGAAGCCAGTATCCAATTGAAACTTGTGAACCAAGCTTTCTCAAAGGAAGCCAAATGCCCAATCGAAGCTTATGAACCAAGCATGCTTGAAGGAAGCCAAAGCCCAATTGAAACTTGTGAACCAAGCTTGCTTGAAGGAAGCCAAATGCCCAATCGAAGCTTATGGACCAAGTTTGCTCGAAGGATGCCAATATCTAATCGAAACTTGTTAACCAAGCTTGCTTGAAGGAAGCCAAATTCTCAATCGAAGCTTATGAACCAAGCTTGCTCGAAGGAAGCCAAATGCCCAATCGAAGCTTATAAACCAAGCTTGATCAAAAGAAGCCAATGCACAATCGAAGCTTATGGATTGAAGCAAACTTGATCTTCTTTGGTTTGATACTTGAGAGCCCAATATGATCCATGGAAACTATACGGGGCATTAAAAAGTCAAATTTGTACTTGTCCAAACTCAAACTTTAATTTGAGCCCAGTATTGAGGAAGTGTCTTAAGTTGAACAGAGATTTTTGTGAGAGAATCTTTGAGAAATTGAGAGGGAAAATTTTGGGGTACAACAATCATTATCACACTACACCAATTATCATGCAATACATACACCAAACACACCACTCAAACATCATATTAATGACAATGCAACACAATGAGACCGACTCAAAGACTCAATGCATGTGGTACCAATATCACTCTTGAATACACGCTGTTGCACCCCAAAATTTTCCCTCCCATTTTCACACAAGACATGCTCCTAGAGGTTCTCAACTGCTCAAGGTTGACCAAGAATTGACCAGACAATTCTCCTCCTAAGGCAATGAACCCCCAACTAGGGTTTCAATTTTCACCAAGATGTGTGAGCCCCAAAGGTATCAAATGTCTTCCATGGTCCTAATATTTCTTCAAGTTTATCCATGACAAATTTCATACCTTGCACAATAAGTTTGCTCAGTCAATTGCTCAAGTATTAGAAAATCAACTGTGCTAGGTCAAAAGTCAATTGTAGCCCATATACAGTCAAACTTCAAGATTTTTGGTCAACATCAACATTTTGAAGTGATATTCATCAGTTGATCAAGGGTTGATCATGATTCCTCAATAAATGCTTCTAACCCATCAAAAGTTAAAAATGTCAAATTAGGGTTTCTATAGGAAAAGTCAACCAAACTTTGACCAAGCATAACTTTCTCATACTTTGTCATAAATTTTCCAACCAAAGTTCATTTTGAATAGAATCCAATTAACTACAACTTCTCTTCATCCCTCAAGTCCAAGAAATGCACCATTTGAAAGATACAAGTTCATACATTACAAGTCATTTTTGGAAAGTCAATAAAAGCCACTTTTTTCCAAGACCTTTAACATCAAGATAACATCTTCAAATGCAATATTGATCAAAAGAGAGATTGAAGTATAAATCTTGGGATTTCCAAAAAGTCAAAGATCATTATCATGATATAAAAATTGAGCAAGTTATGGCTTGCCCAAGTTGGGAAAATTTGGGAATTTTCAAGAATTATGCATTGAGCAAACTTGATATTTTAGGTCAATGGCTTAATTTCTTGGACTTCAAACATCTTCCTAAGCCTATAGAGGACCTCTAAAATTATTCTTGCCATGCCTTGCCTTTGATAACTATTTTATTCATATTTATTTTAATTTATTTCAAATAAATATAAAATAAAATGTATAAAATAATTGGAAATGGGTTTTGAGCTTTGGGTTGATGTTTTGGACAGCCTAGGCACATAAAATTTCGTGCAAGCAATGTCCACATTCATTCAAATTCAAAAAGGACAAGATTCCATGTCTTTGGCAAAGTTACAAAACATCATTCATGGCTTTAAAAACACATGTTTATGGTTGTTATTACCTTTATTCTCTTGTCTCCTCCCTCCTCTCTATATAAAGGACACATTAGCAAGCTTCAACACATGAGATACAACCTGGAAAAGCTCTAAAAATTCTGCAAAAATTATCACAGTTGTAAAAATTCTCATTTTAGGTTCCAGCCTTTCTCAGTCCAAACAAAAGATCCAAATACATTCCTAGGGGCTCCCTGAAGCTTTTGCAATCATTATTAAGTCCTGACACATCACAAAATGCCTTAGTAAGCTGCATTTTTATATTTTCTAACTTGTTTCATGCAGATCCGGCGCTCCTCGTAGCTAGATGTACATTATACACCATAAGACATGTGTCATCAGATGTCCATCTGATCAGATCTGGCGCACTCCATCTGCGGGCTCACCATGTGCCATCAAGACCAATCCACATTGGATCTAGAAGAAAATCTGAGCCTCTCCCTCACGGGCCAGCGAATTCAACAACCACACCCCTACTTATTTTTACTATCTCAAGCCCATCTAGTTTTTTTTGTAATGTTTTAATTTCTTTGATCTTCTTTACTTAATTAAGAAAATAATAAAAAAAACTCACAAAAAAATTTAGGCTTAAAATTTTTTAATTATATAATTAATTTTTTTAATTAATTAATTAATTAAAACATTAACCTTTTTCTTAATTAAAAATGAATTAGAATTTAAGTCTAATTACTTTCTTTTCATAATAAAAAAAAAACCACAAAAAAGAGTTTAGTTTATTTTTCTTAAGTTAATTTTCTAAATAGACTTCAGAATAATTAATTTAGTTATTTTCTTAAATCAAAAAACAATCAAAAAGATTTTTTACTTAGTAGTTTCTTAGGTTCCTTTTTAGACGTAATATTCATTTCGTGCGCATTATTCTGGTTCTCGCATTTTTTTATAATAATGTAACGGTCTACCGGTATGTAATAGATTAAGTAAGATTTTTTTTACTGATTTCTTTATTTTTTTTACCTAAAGCATTGTATAGTGTAAATCCCCCTCCCCAAAGCCATGTAATAGTCTAGATTTATACCTTCCGCACCTTATTTTTCTGTACATATTAACTGCTAGTAACTAGGCGTGTATGGCAAGACTGAAATTAAAATGTTAGCAAACTTAACAAAAAGGTAAATAACTGAATCTCAACAAACTTGCACATGCGCACCTCTAAGGTATCTCCCACTTTGGTTGCCTTTAAATAAAACAGTCATGAGGCAGGAACGCTTTAGTAAAGACCCATAAATCAAAAAAGATCATAGTCCCTCGATGACCCTACAGTTTCCTTTCGGTAAATGATCTAGTCCCTAAAATAAAATTGCTAAAGCGTCTCAAAAAGTTGCCTTTGTGATTGTAAAACATCCCTTCGATTGTCCCTCAACATTCAATGATAGAGCTACCTACTCACTAATAGTAGGTAGCGCTATCTAAAGGAAAGGAGGAAAAGAACATCCTTTTTCGAGTAGGTAGACCATTCTTAAGTACTTGCTCAAAACCAATTTTTTTCACACTTACACACTTTCAAAAAAATCTTTCCAAAAACGCTTTATCACACTCTTGAGGAATGATACAAGAGTTACCATAAAGCAAACAAAAACTTTCAAAATCACAAACACATAAACAGTTTTAAAAAATGAGCAAGTACCTAAGAGCCGATGGAAAACCACAGATGGAAAGGGTGCTAATACCTTCCCTTTCCATAATCTCCCCCCTTACTCAGAAAGTCTCGAAATAAGGTCTTTTTCTGTTCTTTTCACCCTTTCCTTTGTTGGATAAAAGAAAAGTCGGCGCTGACTCTTGCTTACCATAACATTTGCAAACAAAAAACGCAAAAACCAGTATTAAACAATCAGTTCTGCCACAATATCACAGAACTGACGACTCTGTTAGGGAATAATAAAAGTGGGGTTTACCTTAGGGTCTAGATCATTTTGAATCTTTGTTTGTTTGTTTGATTTACTTTTAAGGGTATTTGTTTGGGTACTATAGATCCTACACCTGGATCTGAGGAAACCTTTTAGGTAATTAGAAATAGATCGTGGAAACTGTGCGGGGTACACCAACACGGTTGAAGCGATTACTACATTGATGCGACACTTTGGTTGGTACTGGTATCCCTTGAGTTAATCAAGGAGAATACGGGGCCGCTGCGTGGTTTGATGAAGCGTCAACTGACCTTAGAACCTTTAAATGAACAACTTGGCCATTAGGACGTAGTGAGATGGCCGTCTTTGGTGTATTCCCAAAGTCGGTAGATACTCGATGCTACACTCATTGAGATTTGACTCCCGAGTTTTGTTTGGTTGCAAGTTAGTTGCCTATCGAACAAAACTTGTGAGAAAGATCAGTGATATTGAGATCTCTTAGAACCCAGTTACTATTTATAGGACAGGTTGAACCAATCAAAACTTCAAGAGGGTACTTACCTACAAACCCCATGCAAGCCTAAACCTAAGGCTGTTTGTGTGACTTATTTGCTTTCAACTTGAATTACTTGTAGGATTTTATTATATAACAACATGATTTCCTTGCAGGATTTATTTACAGTCATTATCCAATAACCTGGATTTCTTGCACGATTTACTTGCTTACGCCACCTTACACTTTTGCTTAACGCATAACATACACATCATAACATCATACCATAGCATTTTGTTAACCGTTTCAAGGATCTCAAGGGCCTGTGATGCAGGTTATGATGAGCTAGACGTCTAGCAAGGGACAAGGGGATTTATTTTCCTCTAGCCAATGCCTTCAAAAGATCAAAACACGATAACTTGAGTCAGAGGCTATGACCCACTCGATATGGTGAGCTTGATTCTTGTAGAAGGACATTCAACAATATGAAGTTATTCAATTAAAATTGCAGTCAACTTCTAACATTTTCTTGTGTTTACCAAGCGAGATCCTTGAAAACATTTACACATCATGCATGTCATTACATAACAGGTCTTCCAGTACATGTCTCTCATGTTTTCACTGTTTATTTCAGCAAAAGAAATGGATCTCAAACAAGACAACAAAGATCTCCAAATTTAAGAGGCTATGTTCATGGAAATGTTCCTAAACCTATACAAGGGGAAGGAAGAGTTGAAAGCACTCCTTGTTGGGAACCTGGCCAAGAAAAATCCTGAAGACAATAAGGACGAATAGTTGGAACAACTGCAAGCTGAGGTTGAAGCAACGAGAACCCAGATGTTGGGGCAGATGGCTCTTATCCAAGGCCTGGCCTGGGTACAAGAAGAGCTGAGAGGCATTGTCAATAAGCTTCATCAAGACGGATGCAACCGTGTGAAGCAAACAGTCGAGGTTGGGGACCAAGTCGTTGATCAACCTCCAAGAGGACAAGATGTTAGTTTGGTGAAGAGTGGATCTTTCCAAATTTCTACCACATCACGGGTCCAACAATAACCTCGCCAAAAACAACGGGTTAATCAGAGTAAGCCGGATACACCCAAGAGGCAGTTTACCAAACTCAACATGCTGATGTCTTAAGCTTTACAACACATGTTGAGGATGAATCTTGTTATGTTGATAGGGCCTCCTCTGAATCCTAAGACTTCTTCCCCTAACTACAATCCTGATGCAAGGTATGCATATTACTCCAATAGTCTGGGGCATGATATTGATGATTGTTGGATGTTGAAATATAAAATTCAAAACTTGATTGATGAAAGAGTGATGGAGTTTACACAAGATGGTTAGGCTGAGTTCTTCTGCCATCCCTCCAAGGCATGCCATCTGAAGTGACAAGATCATACGAAGAAGCTTTTGTTCATTAGAATTTTCAATTTGTAATTTTCTTTTGATTGTTCGAACATTTATTCATGTCAAACTTTGTTACTTTATCAATGGATTGCATATGTCTGTTTTGAATCAATTCATTCGTATTCACTATATTTAAACTGCTTTCCTTTTTGTTATATTCAACTCTCAATCAAAAGCTCTGATCCTTTAGAGGGAGGATGACGAAAATGATACCATAATCTCTACAATATGCTTTTGAACAAACCCTGCTAACAATGTACAGGCATTGTTTCAAATCCTAAACAGTGGAGTTATAAGGAAAATAATCCCTAGTCAACCCCTTTGAGCCAAAGAAGTAGGAGTTTTTCTTTTTTACACAAATTAAAACCCTTAATTATAACCTGGGGTAGGGTAGTTTCTCAGTCAATTCAGACGCGCATTCAGTCGCAATTTTCCATTTTGTACACAATGAATGGCATCGAAGACGTCCTTCTAAATCAAAAGATGGTGATGGTTCCACATAATTATTAAAGTCGACAGTCATTATCTCTCAAAATAAAAGCCCGCTAAGTCAAAACCTATGAAGGAAACTTAAGAAAAAACTGGGGTATCCCACTAACTGTAATCATAAAAGAACCAGTTCAGGAAAAATCAGGGATAATAAAAAAAGAGGTCACTATAAATACTCAACAAAAAGAAGATTACAAAAATGACTACCTCTTCAAAATAAACTTTCAGTATCCGAACCATCACCGAAACATCAAGGATAAGATGATAGACTCAATTGGGATCTGAATGCACAATTAAATGAGCATAGGATCGAAGAACATCACGAAGAACGGGTGGGTACAAATAAACTTTGATCCTTTACCCTTTGTTTCATAAACCATGAACCAGGACAAGTTATAACCCTTAAAAGTCCTAGCTGAAGCATGGGTTAGTTCGAAAGCATACTGTTACAAAAGGTATCCTGGCTCTTGTAGGGTTCGCTAAAAATCCTGAGTTGACATCACACTTTTACAAAATTTGTTTGTTTTACTAAAAAATGGATTTTCAAACTTCAAGACAGACATAAGCTTTGCATTCTTATAATACCATTATTTGCATTTGACTAATTGTTCAACAGCAGAGAAATTCGCACGACGGATATTCGATGAACAAAAATCTTCTCAGTGGATAGAATCACCTCAGATGGAAAGAAATTCCAGTGATAGGCCATTCATAATCAAAGGGCATAGCATGGTGTCCAGCTGATATGGGGAAGTCAAGTCAAGGTTCAAGGAATCTCTCAAAAATTACAAATAGCTAGAGGCAGAACTCCATCTGAATCACTTGGGGCATTGGACATGAATTCCAGCAACGAATCTTGTACGATCAAGCAAAAACCTTATGGCAGTGTGACAACACTTACTACTAAGGACAATGAAAATTCTTTGCACCCGGTGAACATGGACATAGTCAGAAAATACTACACATGAAAAAGACCCGCTAGGTTGACAGGCCTAGGAAAAAATAAGGGCATCCCGACGAACCAAAAAGAGTTTGGGAAAAAAATTAGGGATATATACAAAAATTATGCACCCGACAAGTCAAAAACCTGAAAAGGCGGCTTGGGCAAAAAAGGGTATCCCGGTGGACTGAAAATCCGAAAGGGAGGTCCAGGAAAAAGATAGGGATTAAAGCGTACGGCTATATCCCGTCATCTTGTCACTTGTCTATAAGTAGAAGACTTGCTATCCTGGTCAGAATTTACCAAGCAACCCATGAGTAGGGATGACACTCAAACTATCCATAAAGTCTCCACAGGTACTTTCTCTGGAAGGTACAAGGGCAGATATATTCTGAGACGAAGTCACCGCTACATATGACCCCGTGACACCTATGTTCCCCCCGGAGTAGAAAATACCAAAGTTTTGACCTCTTATTCCCCAAGCAGGAATTACTTCCTCAAGCCAAGTTCCTTCAGAGATCTGAAATCTGTGTTCCCCAGCTGAGCTTTATAACCTTAAATAGTTTATAAAACCTCATCCCGGTTAAAGTTTATTTCTCAGACTACGAAAGTTCATTCCCCAACAGAGTTTATTTATCTACATCGGAAAAATCTTCCAATAAAGCATCTCCCTCACAGAGTTATTATCAAGCAGAGTCAATCCCCGGTAGAACATCCTCAAGTACAAAGAGGAAATCCCCGGAAAATCATATCCATTCATCGTCCCCAGCGGAAATGAAGGATTCAGCCTCCTTATACTCTCCAACAACAGTTAGTGATTTATTTTCCCAGATTTGGAAATATCGCAATAGCATCTCATGTTCATACATAGTGGCATGTGCATACACATCGCATACAGCATAAACTCATTTATTTTGAGAACATCACCACAATGCATTTCATCCACCATGACATTTCATATGACTAACTCTATTCCTTTTTCAAGGAAAAGATCAAATCAACAAACATCGTTGACTGCTTATGTGACTTGGTAGTCTTCTCAAAAGCTACGTCTAACGAAGGGTTATTTCAGGATTTTCCTTAGAAAGATATCCTCACAAGACCTTCTCTGGTTCAGTCAGATCAAAACTAAGATCTCTCTGATTCCTATTCTAGTTGAAGATATTCCAAGAATTTTGTCTGGTTCAGTTGAATCGATTCAAAGATTCTTCTGAATTCCATTCCAGTCAAAGTTAATTCAAGACCTTCTCTGGTTCAGTCAGATCAACACTAATATCTCTCTGATTCCTATTCCAGTTGAAGATATTCCAAGACTTTTGTCTGGTTTAGTTGAATCGATCCTAAGATTATTCTTATTTCCATTCCAGTCAAAGTTAATTAAAGACCTTCTCTGGTTCAGTCAGATCGACACTAAGATCTCTCTAATTCCTATTCCAGTTGAAGAAATTCCAAGACTTTTGTCTGGTTCAGTTGAATCGAGCCTAAGATTCTTCTGATTTCTATTCCAGTCAAAGTTAATTCAAGACCTTATCTGGTTCAGTCAGATCGACACTAAGATCTCTCTGATTCCTATTCCAGTTGAAGATATTCCAAGACTTTTATCTGGTTCAGTTGAATCGATCCTACGATTCTTATGATTTCCATTCCAATCAAAGTTAATTAAAGACCTTCTCTGGTTCGGTCATATCGACACTAAGATATCTCTTATTCCTATTCCAGTTGAAGATATTCCAATACTCTTGTCTAGTTCAATTGAATCGATCCTAAGATTCTTCTGATTTCCATTCCAGTCAAAGTTACTTAAAGACCTTCTCTGGTTCTGTCAGATCGACACTAAGATCTCTCTGATTCTTATTCCAGTTGAAGATATTCCAAGACTTTTCTCTGGTTCAATTGAATCAATCCTAAGATTCTTCTAATTTCCATTCCAGTCCAAGTTAATTAAATACCTTCTCTGGTTCAGTCAGATCGACACTAAGATCTCTCTGATTCTTATTCCAGTTGAAGATATTCCAAGACTTTTGTCTGGTTCAGTTGAATCGATCCTAATATTCTTCTGATTTCCATTCCAGTCAAAGATAATTAAAGACCTTCTCTGGTTCAGTCAGATCGATACTAAGATCTCTCTGATTCCTATTACAGTTGAAGATATTCCAAGACTTTTGTCTGGTTTTATTGAATCGATCCTAAGATTCTTCTGATTTATGTTCCAGTCAAAGTTAATTCAAGACCTTCTTTGGTTCAGTCAGATCGACACTAAGATCTCTATGATTCCTATTCCAGTTGAAGGTATTCCAAGACTTTTGTCTGGTTTAGTTGAATCGATCCTAAGATTCTTCTGATTTCCATTCCAATCAGATTTAATTAAAGACCTTCTCTGGTTCAGTCAGATCGACACTAAGATCTCTCTGATTCCTATTCCAGTTGAAGATATTCCAAGACTTTTATCTGGTTCAGTTGAATCAATTTTAAGAATTTTCTGATTCTTATCCAGTCAAAGTTAATTCAAGACCTTCTCTGGTTCAGTCAGATCGACACTAAGATCTCTCTGTTTTCTCTTTCAGTTAAAGATAATCCAAGACTTTTTTCTGGTTCAGTTAAATCGACACTATGATTTTTATGATTCTTATCCAGTCAAAGTTAATTCAAGATTTTCCTCTGGTTCAGTTAGATCGATACTAAGATCTCTCTGGTTCCTATTCCATTTGAAGATAATCCAAGACCTTTATCTGGTTCAGTTAAATCGACACTAAGATTTTTCTGATTCTTATCTAGTCAAAGATAAACCAAGACCTCTGTTGGTTCATTTCGAATCGACCATTGATTTGTTACTGGTTCTTTTCCAGTAGACCTTTTTCTGGTTCAGTTAAATCGACACTAAGATTTTTCTGATTCTTATCTAGTCAAAGATAAATCAAGACCTCTGCTGGTTCAGTTTGAATCGACCATTGATTTGTTACTGATTCTTTTTCGGTAGACCTTTTTCTGGTTCAGTTAAATCGACACTAAGATTTTTCTGATTCTTATCCATTCATAGATAAACCAAGACCTCAGTTGGTTCAATTTGAATCGACCATTGATTTGTTACTGATTCTTTTCTTATAGACCTTTTCTGGTTCAGTTAAATCGACACTATGATTTTTTTATTCTTATCCAGTCAAAGATAAATCAAGACCTCTGCTGGTTCAGTTCGAATCGACTATTGATTTGTTACTGATTCTTTTCCAGTAGATCCTTTCTCTGGTTCAGTTAACTCGACACTAAGATTTTTATGATTTCTATTTCAGTTTGAGAAACTGCAAAGCCTAGAGTATGACAAGACAACAATTTAATCTCATTTCCCCAGTAAGTCGCTGTGAAGCCTGGAAAACGACTAGATAGTAGTCATCCTTATCATCCTCAGCAAGTCACTGCGAAGCTCGGATCCTGACCAGATAGAAGTTCACATCCATCTCTTCAATCAAGGGATGACTCCCCAGTAGAGTAATGGACAACTGAAGCTCCTAGACTCTATTCCCCTAAAAACATTCCCCAACGGACTCCTCCTCAGACAGCATGAACAAGAATCCCCACAAAGAGACTTCTTATGAAGTCAGCATCTATTTTGGATGGAATCTTTAAGCCCATCTCCGACGGCTCTCCGTCATATTCCTTGGATGGCATATTTAAGCCCATCTCTGACAGTCTTCTGTCATCTTTTCCAAATGGCATCTATAAGCCCATTCCCGATATTATTCACCAACAGTCTCACTTCGGGCGAGTGCAAATTTCTGGGCCCTCTAGTGTTCAATCATCTTCCACCTTCAGATCACGAAAGGTAAACCAGCCAATCTAAATCTTTAGGTTTAAGAAAATTGAATAGGGGCAGTTATTGCACCCCAAAATTTGCCCTCTCATTTTCACACAAGACATACTCCTAGAGGTTCTCAACTGCTCAAGGTTGATCAAGAATTGACTAGACAATTCTCCTCCTAAGGCAATGAACCCCTGACTAGGGTTTCAATTTTCACCAAGATGTGTGAGTTCCAAAGGTCTCAAATGTCTTCCATGGTCCTAAAATGTATTCAAGTTTATCCATGACAAATTTCATACCCTACACAATAAGTTTGCTCAGTCAATTGCTCAAGTATTGGAAAATCAACTATGCTAGGTCAAAAGTCAATTGTGGCCCATGTACAGTCAAACTTCAAGATTTTTGGTCAACATCAACATTTTGAAGTGATATCCATCATTTTATCAAGGGTTGATCATGATTCCTCAAGAAATGCTCCTAACACATCAAAAGTCAAAAATGGCAAATTAGGGTTTCTATAGGAAAAGTCAACCAAACTTTGACCAAGCATAACTTTCGCATACTTTGTCAGAAAGTTTCCAACCAAAGCTCATTTTGAATAGAATCGAATTCCCTACAACTTCTATTCAGCCCTCAAGTCCAAGAAATGCACCATTTGAAAGATACAGGTTCATACATTATAGGTCATTTTTGGAAAGTCAATAAAAGCCACTTGTTGCCAAGACCTTTAACATCAAGATAACATCTTCAAATGCAAAACTCATCAAAATAGGGATTGAAGTAGACATCTTGGCTTTCCAAAAAGTCCAAGATCATTATCATGAGATAAAAATTGAGCAAGTTATGGCTTTCCCAGTTGGGAAAATTTGGGAATTTTCAAGAATTATGCATTGAGAAAACTTGAAGTTTTAGGTCAATGGCTTAATTTCTTGGATTTAAAAAATCATCCCAAACCTATAGATGACCTCTAAAATTATTCTTGCCATGCCTTGCCCTTGTTAACTATTTTATTCATATTTATTTTAATTTATTTCAAATAAATATAAAATAAAATGTATAAAATAATTGGAAATGGGCTTTGAGCTTTGGGTTGATGTTTTGGACAGCCTAGGCCCATAAAATTCTGTGCAAGAAATGTCCACATTCATTCAAATTCAAAAAGGACAAGATTCCATGTCTTTGGCAAAGTTACAAAACATCATTCATGGCTTTAAAAACACATGTTTTTGGTTGTTATTACCTTTGTTCTCTTGTCTCCTCCTTCCTCTCTATATAAAGGACACATTAGAAAGCTTCAACACATGAGATATAACCTTGAAAAGCTCTACAAATTTTGCAAAAATTATCAAAGTTATAAAAATTCGCATTTTAGGTTCCAGCCTTTCTTAGCCCAAACAAAAGATCCAAATACATTCTTGGAGGCTCCCTGAATCATTTGCAATCATTACCAAGCCCTAAAACATCACAAAACGCCTCAGTAAGCTCAATTTTTATATTTCCTAACTTATTTCATGCAGATCTGGTGCTCCTCATAGCTAAATATGCATTATACACCATCAGACATGTGCCATCAGATGTCCATCTAATCAGATCTAGCGCACTCCATTTGCGGGCTCACCATGTGCCATTAAGACCAATCCACGTTGGATCCAGAAGCAAATCTAGGCCTTTCCCTTCATGGGCCAGCGAATTCAACAACCACACCCTCACTTTTTTTTACTATCTCAAGCCCATCTAGTTTTTTTTGTAATGTTTTAATTTCTTTTATCTTCTTTCTTAATTAAGCAAATAATTAAAAAAACTCACACTAAAATTTAGGCTTAAATTTTTTTAATTAAATAATTGATTTTTTTAATTAATTAATTAATTAAAACTTTAACCTTAATCTTAATTAAAAATGATTAGAATTTAAGTCTAATTACTTTCTTTTCATAATTAAAAAAAAACCACAAAAAGAGTTTAGTTTATTTTTCTTAAGTTAATTTTCTAAATAGACTTGGGAATAATTAATTTAGTTATTTTCTTAAATCAAAAAACAATCAAAAGCATTTTTTACTTAGTATTTTCTTAGGTTCCTTTTTAGACGTAATATTCATTTCGCGCGCATTATTCTTGTTTTCACATTTTTTTAATAATAATGTAACTGTATACCGGTATGTAATAGATTAAGTAGGACTTTTTTTACTGCTTTCTTTATTTTTTTCCCTAAAGCATTGTACAATGTAAATCCCCCTCCCCAAAGCCATGTAATAGTCTAGATTTATACCTCTCGTACTTTATTTTTCTATACATATTAACTGCTAGTAACTAGGCGTGTATGGCAAGACTGAAATTAAAACGTTAGCAAACTTAACAAAAAGATAAATAACTGAATCTCAACACACTTGCACATGCGCACCTCTAAGGTATCTCCCACTTTAGTTACCTTTAAATAAAACAGTCATGAGGCAGGAACGCTTTAGTAAAGACCCATAAATAAAAATATCATAGTCCCTCGATGACCCTACAGTTGCCTTTCGGTAAATGATCTAGTCCCTAAAAGAAAATTGCTAAAGCGTCTCCACAAGTTGCCTTCGTGATTGTAAAACGTCCCTTTGATTGTCCCTCAACATCCGACGATAGGGTTACCTACTCACTAATAGTAGGATAGTGCTATCTAAAGGAAAGTAGGAAAAAACATCCTTTTTCGAGTAGGTAGACCATTCTTAAGTACTTGATCAAAACCAATTTTTTTTCACACTTACACACTTTCAAAAAAATCTTTCCAAAAACGCTTTATCACATTCTTGAGGACTGATACAAGAGTTACCATAAAGCAAAAAAAAACTTTCAAAACCACAAATACACAAACAGTTTTAAAAAATGAGCAAGTACCTAAGAGCCCGTGGAAAACCACGGATGGAAAGGGTACTAATACCTTATCTTTCCATAATCTACCCCCCTTAATCAGAAAATCTCGAAAAAAGGTCTTTTTCTGTTCTTTTCACCCTTTCCTTTGTTAGATAAAAGAAAAGTCGGTGGCGACTCTTGCTTACTGCAACATTTGCAAACAAAAAATGCAAAAATCAGTATTAAACAGTCGGTTCTGCCACTGTATCACACACGCCATCAAGGACCAAAGCCACCAATATCGTAAACAATTTTCTTTACCTTGCTCCTTATCCACGCCATCTAGGATCAGAGCCAACAACATCATTCCCGATCCCCGCCATCTAGGATCGGAGCCAAAAAAACAGGATTGAAGTCCACAACAAGAAATGCATATGACATAACCATGCAATAAAACAACACACATTGGTAATCTACATATATCAATATGACACACCAATACAACCACCATCTACCCACACGTAAGACGTACCAATCATACAGCCTAAACATTATCACACAACATTATCATACATAAGAACATGCATATACCTTAGCACAACAATAAAAATCATATACAGAAAGGTATATGCCCCTAAAAAATAATCACCTACTAGGTTTGAAAGCATTTTTATAAGTTAGGAAATATTTTTATCTTTTCGACAGTTCAAACGCTGCGTCAAACTGACACCCGAGTCAAAAGTTATGGATTTTTGAAGTTTTTCAAAAAAAAATATGATACAGTGCTGCTTCGTCTGAGGCTCACTGACGACTGGGTTTTCCGCTTGAGGCTCGCCCGACAAATTTTAGGCCAGGTCTAAACTCCTATACATTTTCCAGGAGCACCCCATTCTTCCATATCCTTCGCCCGCTCCCTTGCCTGGCGGGGCTTGGGTGAATGCTCTCGCCTGGCGACGCAAGAGGCTCGCTTGGAGAAGCGGTCACTTCGCCCCTCCCTTGCCCGATGAGGATGGGGCGAGAGACCTTATTCCACCTTGTTTTTTGCACCCAGACGCTCGCCACTTGGCTTGCCTGGAAAAGCAGAGGCAACTAGCTTGCCTGCTTGCTCGCGGTTGGCTCGCTCGACGACGCATGCGAAACAGTAACCCTCTATTGCAATTTCTGCATCAGTTCCGGTACCAATTCCTTACGATTCTAACAATGTACAGTCCTAATTTCATCAAAATTTAGAATTTAATCGCACAACAACAACACATTATCACATGAGTTATGCGTATCAAATCATAACATTTTGTACATCATAAAACATAATTTTCAACACAAATCACCATATTATCAACTCATTCACAAAACCCCAAACAAACCTAAAATCTCTATCAATGGTGATACACAAATTAACCCCCATATAGTTATCATTACACAATCCTTTAAATAGTCGGAACTCCACCCTTACCTTGGATTGACGATTCCTCAATTGCAACAATGGCTTCCCTTGTCCTAGCTCTTCTCACTTCTACGCGTCAGCTTCTCTCAGAGTTCGATCATTCCAAATATACGATTCACTCTCCAACTTTTCCCTTAAGTCCTATTTACCCCTTAGACCCCTAATATGGTAATCATATCTTATCCCTACTTACTCTACTCAATATTACCATAATACCCTTATCATCTCTACACCTCATATCATCTTTATTTAATAATAAAAATAAATCTAAATTATAATTATCAATAGTTCTAATTATCTTATTCAACCCAACTCTACCCCCACAACATGCCATCAAACCATCGATTAAACCACATAAATCGCAAGAACACAATTAAATAATAAATATAAGAGTTAGGGTGTTATAAGCTATAATCATCCAATCTTATCCCTAACAATCCAAGAGTTATGGTAACAATTCAAGACCAATAAAACTCTCCTACCACCAAATAATATTCCATAGTAAAGGTGGGAAGAAACACAAGAAAGGGATGGTTTTAATTGTGTTTCTAGATTGAAAATTTTTGCTCATCTAAAAACACAAATAACAAAGATGCAAGAATGATAAAAGACACAAGGATTTCATCCTTGTTCGCTGTTAACGAAGCTACCTCCAGTCCACCCGCCAAGGTGATTTCGCCTTATCAATAAGGATTTAATTCACTAGTCAAAACTTTGATTAAAATTTCAATGACTACCTGTCAAAGACTTCTTGAGAATTTTTGCTATACCCTAATCTCTCAAGAAATTTAACTATGAGTGCAACTTCACCATTAGATGTTTTAGATGATGACAAAACTAGGAAAACTTAGAATTTATGTATATTGGACGATATATTTATATCATATGGTTCCCGTTGAATTAGAGGTCTTAGGAATCATTCAAAACCACCTTGAAATTGACCAAAAACATCAAAATTCATTTTCTGCACAAAAGTCACCTGCATGTGCCGGCACATACGGTTTTCAGGCCGACACATGTAACTTAATAATGAAGTCTGTAGCTTCTATTCGGTACAGGCCGATACATGTAGTCTTCAGGATGGTACATACTGTAAGTTTTAGTTTAATGTGCCGACACATATGATCTTCAGGCCGACACATCTGCTTCAATATTAAAGGTTATAGTCTTTGTTTTGTATAGGTCGACACATAAGCCTTTTCAAGTCGGGACATACTTTTATTTTCATACTTATGTGTTGGTACATCCATATTTCAGGCTGACACATACTATTTCTTTGGGTCATTTTTTAAAATTGTTTTAATTCCGAAAATCACCTCTTTGCTAACAAACTTCCACAACTATAAATACATCATTCATGCATATTTCCAACTTGATTAAACTATAAACACTAACCATCATTTCTATTCATCTTTAACCCCCAACCTATGCATACACTCTGATAAATCACACATAATCATCTTTTGTCGGGGTGCCATCTAGGCGAGGTTTGATAATGTCCAATTAGGGTTTTGTGTAACCGAGAATATTGGGTTGAAAATTCTGTGGGGTTTCATCTGGAAAAACCTAGGGTTTATCCTCCAATATCTTTGGTAGATTTTGGGGGTTTTGTACAATACTTTCAAATGAGGATTGTGGCATAGTGAAAGCTTTGGAGTTAGGGTAACCCAAAGAAGTAGCGAGAGAACGACGAATCAAATTGGAAGTTCTTGTGTTCAATAATTATAATTGATCGCGTGCGAAAGAGCTTTGGATTTAGAGTAACCCAAAGGAGTAGAAAGATTCAAAAAATCAATTGGGAGCTATTGTGTCTTGGTCATGTTAAAGATCAAAATAAGAGAATGGGTTGAATCAACAATAAAAGGTTAGGGTTCATAGAGTTGCTCTTGGAATACTTATCTTGTTATCGAATTTTGGCAAAGTAAGATTGACTTCTCAATTTCAATGGAAATTGGGGGGTTGATGTAGCCACTAGCATGGAAGATATAGTGAACTGCTGCAACAAATCCTTGTGTCTCTCTCTCTCTCTTATCTCTTTACTCTCTTTTATTTTTCATTACACAATTTGTTGAAGTTCATTGTTTAATCAATCGACTCGTAAGGATTTTTATCTGATTGTTTTGGTTTAAATTGGTTTGTTGATTAGCTTATAATAACTTTGATTATAAGATCTTTTTCATATCAACAAAACTCAAAAAATAATTGTGAAAATTCGTTCGCACACCAAGTGTTTGACAACTTGCATTGTTCTACATTTTTGTTTAATTACATTGGAAATAGGTTGCTAGTGAATTGTGATAAATGAGTAATAATGTGTTGATTGTTTTAAGTGTATTAATTCCTCTTATCAAGTCATTTATTCCATAAGGATTTTTGCATATCCGAGTTCCAATAACTAGGTTCGTATAGACGACTTTTATCGATCTATACTAAAACCTTCCGCTTGCACTCTTTTCAAATAATTTTTTAACTACCAAATTTTTTATTGATATTTTTGGCTTACTGATCTATTCACCTCCTCTAGATAAGTCTTCATCGTTTAACACTAACAATTATTAAATACAAGTTTTGTGTTTATAAAGCTGCTTCTAAAATAAGCAGATACACACAATGAAAAACAAATTTTACACTTAAGAAAATATATAAATTACAGTGCTAAGTGTTTATCTTTCTTTTATGTTTCTCTTTGCATGAATTAATTTCTTATCTTCCTTCTCAATATATTTGTAATTCCACTTATTAAACCACACATTTCCAAGCTTCAAAATCCTCTTTATATGGGGCAATGGAATAGTTCCGTTGGAGGGTGAAGTTGGAATATCCTCAAAAAATATAGCTGTTGGAGATGCTTGATAGTACCATAGTGGAGTTGCATGAAGTATGTAGTGGATGATAGGATGAAATAATGGAATACATGTTAGTACAACGGTACTGTCCTTTTTCCATATTTTTAGAGTAGTGGAAGGAATACTTGATCTTGTACTGGTTGTACTTTTTCCATGTATTCTTCTTTCAATTAGTATCTTCTAGTTAAAAGCTTCGAATTTAAGTTGATGAAGCTTGAGTAGAGTCAGAGTCTAATTTAGAACTTGGTGAAATGATACTTTAGATTCTATAGAGTTCAAAGTCCTAAGGCTTCAGAGGTTTGAGATATCAGAGTCTTTCTCAGAGTCATTCTGAAGGGATTCTCGAAGAGGTACAAACTTGGTAAACCAAATGCTTGACTTTCATTTAAAATACACCTTGAATTATTTTCATCGGTTTAGAGTGTGTCTTCAGTTGAGAGTCTGCTTGCTTCAGATTTTGCCAATCTTCAGATTTTATGTAGATCAAACTTCATATGTGCTTTTTTTAGAGTATGGTTCATCCACACTTGACTTCTCTAGAATCATAATTTTTTTCTTTTGATCTGCACACTTAGCAAAAATAATTTGAGTACACAATTGTTCTCTATACATATGAAGCTTTGTTATCATCAAAACTCAAAGATACTTGTTGAACCAAACTTGTTCCAACAATCTCCCCCTTTTTGATGATGAAAAATTCACATATTTTGATGAACAATTTTATTTCGTATACTCAAATATATAAGACATCATAGTTAGGTTTGTAAGCTCCCCCTGAGTTTTACACTATCAAAATATTTTCAATTTCTTTAGAGGGAGGTTTGTAAGCTCCCCCTAGAAATGCGAGTAGAATAATTTTAATATACCTGAAACTAATCGGCATGATAATAAACTTTCACTAGGTTATCACAATGTTTCAGAACTTGGTTATTATCAAAACAAAATATGATTCCCTGGTTGATAAATCTCCAAATAATTAATGTGAAGAATAAAGCATGTTTGGGATTTATTATGTGAATAAAGATATATCAAATTCATATTTGCTTCTCCCTCTTTGTCATCAATAAAAAATAATAAGATAAAACAAAATTAAATTTTTTATAGATTGAAAGACAAGGTGACAAATATCCAGAACATAAACTAAAAGACTTAGAAGTTCGATGAAAAACAAAAGGTAAAAAATCCAGGATGGTGGATGAATTCTAGAAAGGATGGCATTCAACATATTCTGAATTCGCGAGTTTGTTTCATCCTGATACCAATCCCAGAATTTCAGAGTGAACAGTCTCAAGAATGGGATACAAATTTACCAATCCCAAAAGTTGTTTAAACATGAATCTGAAGAGCTTAGTTTGGTGCAGAAGCAGTTTCATTCTCAGTATGAATTATTGACTCATATTCTTCCAGAACTGGAACGATTTTTTATGCTGGGAGTGCCAAGGGCTTAGGTTTTATTTTATGCTTATCAACAAACTTTTTATACTTATTGTAATACGGTGTGAGAACTGACTTTATTGGTTTTGCATTTTATCGTAAATATTGCGGTTAGCAAGAGTCGCCACTGACTTTTCTTTTATCCAATAAAGGAAAGGGTGAAAAGAATAGGAAAGACCTTTTAAAGATTTGGAGTTCGGGGGGTAGGTTATAGAAAGGAAAGGTGTTAGCACCCTTTCCATCCATAGTTATCTATGGGCTCTTAGTTGCTAGCTCACTTCCGAAAATGCTTTCTTTTTGTTATAAGTGTGTTTGAAAATATTTTTGAAAAGACGCCTTAGTGCGGCGAACTTTGTAATGTTTCTCGTATCGTTGAGAATGTATACAAAGTGTTTTTTGTCTTTGAAAATGTTTAGAAAAAAGAGTTTGTGTATGTGTGAAAAATTGTTTTATTTGCTTTTTTGAGCAAGCAACTACGAGCTACCATTAGTTAGTAGGTAGCCCTATCATTGGATATTTTGAGGGACATGCGCGGGTCATGGTACAGTTACGAAGGCAGCTCATAAGATGCTTTAGAAATTTTATCGTAAGGGACTAGATCGTTTACCAAAGGTAGAATCGAAGGTTCATCAAGGGACTGCGATCTTTTTAAATTGGAGGACTTTTCTAAAGTGTCCCACGTTCGAGGGACATGACTGTATTATTTTTCCGAAGGCAACAAGTGGAGGTATCTTAAAGGTGCACGTGTGCGAGTGTGTTGTGTTTCAGTTATTTGTCTTGGATGTTAGGTTTGCTAATGTTTGTTTTTAAGTCTTTCCTTACAAGCCTATTAGCATACATCTAGCAGTTAAATATATACAAGTACAAAAAATAAAGTGCGGAAAATTGAATCTACGCTATTACATCGCTTCGGGATAGGGGGAATTACAAACCAAAAATGGGGAATAAAAAGTAAAAGGTCATATTTTAACTATTTCATCCTATATGCAATTATATAATTTTATGAAAATAATGCGAATAAAAATAATTGAGCGCACAGAGGATGGAAAAAAGGAAATATATAAAATCTTAAAAATTTCTAAGTATAAGAAAAAGTCTTTCTTTTTGGTATTTTTATTTTTAAAAAAATGAAAAATGAATTACGAAGTCATAATTCTACTTAACTTTAAATTATTAAAATAAACTTAGAAGGGTGAAATTAAATTAATTAAAATTAACAAAAATTAATTTAATTAAAAAACTTAAATCTAATGTTTTTGTGGTTTTCTGATTTTTTGATTTTTTTTAATTTTATGATTATAAAAGAAACGATTAAAGAAAGTTAAATAAATAATTTTAAAAAAAAAAAGAGAAAGAGGAATGGGCCAATCATGAAAATTTCATTCTGCCACGTCTACGTTGACCTCCTCTGCATTTTTCAAACCATAGTGGAGGGTGGAAAACACCATCATCTCCGATGTGGGGGTTTTCTTCAAAACCTGCAAAATCAATCAAACAAAAAAAAACAAAACTCTTGATCCATTATATTGGACTATGCGATCTCAGTGGTGCCATTAGTTTGGGTTAAGAACTCCTGAATTAAGAAATATGAAGCTTCCTACATTCCACGCCCTAACCATGGCATCATGTTATTTCTGCCTTTATGCTTACATGTAAAACGTCAGATTTACTTACAACATCAATAATAACAAGAATGAATGCATAAAACTGGTTTAAATTACATGATAAGAGAGTTTGGAATCAAAATTTTACCAAAACACTATGGGATGGTTGTGAGGATGATCTGAGACACGTGGGGGTTGGGTAATTATATGAATCGCCTCCTGGAGATCTCAGAAGGATGAAGGAGTCACTGGTTTTGAATGGGAGAAGCTGAAACTCATGTTTATGAGTTTTGTAACTTTTGATTTTTTTTTTGAGAATTTGAGAGAGCTTTGTTATGTAATAATTTTTTTTCAATCGCTTCTGGCTTGTTGTGTGTTTATAGAGTAGTGAGTAAGAAGTAAATAAATATGGCAGGAAAACCAAGCCATGATGGCCTTTGAGACAATAATAAAACATATTAAGAAGTTGCCAAAAATGAGTGATTCTTTCCCTTTTGGATATGCAATGAACCTGGACAGGTTGTGGCTTGGTTGCATGAAATATTAAGCCTCAAAGCTAACCAAACCAAGCCCATATGCATTAGCCCATGATTTCTTGTGATTTTATTCAATTTATTTGATTTTAAATTAAATAAAATCAAGATAAATATGAATAAAAATCAAAGAAATGTATAAATGGACTTATAGGTCCTCTAAGACTCTATGGACATGTTTGAAGTCCAAGAAGTAGGCCCATTGGTTTAAAATTGCATTTTTTTCTCAATTTGTACTTCATGAATTTCTTCAAAATTCCCCAACTTGTGCAACTCATAACTTGCTCAATTGTTATCTTTAGAAGATGATCTAGGACATTTTGGACATAACAATATGTCCTCTATAATCTCTATGTTGATAATATTTATTTTGAAGATATTATCTTGATGTAAGCTGCCTTGATAAAAAGTGTCTTTTGTTGACTTTTGAAAATGACCTATAATGTATGAGCTTATATCTTTCAAATGAAGCATTTTTTGGACTTTAGAATATAATCAAAGTTGTAAAAAATTGACTTTTCTTCAAAATGAGCTTTGGTTAGGGAAAAATTGATGAAGTATGTGAAAGTTATGTTTGGTCAAAGTTCTGTTGACTTCTCTTAAGGAAACCCTAATTTGGCAATTTTGGACTTTTGATGATTTGAGAGCTTTCCTTGGGGAATAATGATCAAACCTTGATCAAATGATGGATACCACTTAAAATTTTGATGTTGACCAAAAATCTTGAAGTTTGACTGTATGTTGACAATAGTTGACTTTTTGACCAATATAGTTGATTATCAAACATTTGAGCCATTGATTGAGAAAACTTTTGATGTTGGGATTGAAACTTGACATGTACCTTGTTAAGGACCTATGAAGAACCATGGAATCCACTTGATACCTTTGCAAACCAAATTTCTTTGAGATACTCCAAACCCTAATTGTGGGCTTTTGGCTTAGGAGGTGTATCTTGACTAGTCAACCCTTGAGTGTCTTGACTACTTGAAGAGTCTTGAAAGAATGCTTTGAGAAAATTGGGAGGGAAAATTTTGGGGTACAACAGTTGCCCCTGTTCAATATTCTTAAACCTGAGGAGTTAGATTGGCATGTCTGCCATTAGTGACTTGAAGTTAGAAGATGATTGAACACTTAAGTGCCCAGAAATTTACACTTGCTTGCGCAAGAAGTAATATTGTTGGTTGAGTATATCGAGAACGGGCTTATAGATGCCATTTGGAGAAACGACAGAGAGTTGTCAGAGATGGGCTTATATATGCCATCCAAAATAAATGTTGACTTCAACTAGAAGAAGTATCATCATAAATCTTTGGTCGATTTAATCTGAAACACAAGAGGTCTTTCACCTGTTTTTAACTGAAAAGATAAATCCACACCAGAAGAGGTCTTTCGCTTGTTTTTATCTGAAAAGATAAATCCACACCAGAAGAGGTATTTCGACTGTCATTAACATAAGAGGTCTTTCTCTTGTGATTAAATGGAAGAGATGAGTCCATACCATAAGAGGTCTTTCGCTTGTCATTAACTGGAAGAGATGAACCCATATCAGAAGGGTTTTTCATCTACCATTAATTGGAAGAGATGAACCCATACCAGAAGAGGTATTTCTCCTATCACTAATTGGAAGATATGAACCCATACCAGAAGAGGTCTTTCGCCTGTCATAAACTGGAAGAGATGAACCCATACCAGAAGGGGACTTTTTCCTGTGATTAACTGGAATAGATGAACCCATACCAGAAGAGGTCTTACGCCTGTCATTAACTGGAAGATATGAACCCATACCAGAAGGGGTCTTTTGCCTGTGATTAACTAGAAGAGATGAACCCATACGGGAAGAGGTCTTTCGCCAGTCATTAACTAGAAGAGATGAACCCATACCAAAAATGGTCTTTCGCCTGTCATTAACTGGAAGATATGAACCCATAACATAAGAGGTCTTTCGCTTGTCATTAACTGGAAGAGATGAACCCATACCAAAAGAGGTCTTTCGTCTTTCATTAACTAGGAGAGATGAACCCATACCAGAAGAGGTATTTCGCCTTTCATTAACTAGAAGAGATGAACCCATACCAAAAGTGGTATTTCTCCCATCATTAACTGGAAGAGATGAACCCATACCAGAAGAGGTCTTTCGCCTGTCATTAATTGAAATAGTGAACCCATACCAGAAGAGATCTTTCGCCTGTGACTAACTAGAAGAGATGAACCCACACCAGAAGAGGTATTTCGCCTTCATTAACTGGAAGAGATGATCCCATACCAGAAGATGTCTTTCGCATGTCATTAACTGGAGGGATAGATTCATACCATAAGAGGTCTTTTGCCTATCATTAACTGAAAGAGATGAACCCATACCAGAAGAGGTTTTTCGCCTGTCATTAACTGGAAGAGATGAACCCATACCAAAAGAGGTCTTTCTTCTGTCATTAATTGGAAGAGATGAAACCATACGAGAAGAGGTCTTTCGCATATCATTAACTGGAAGAGATGAACCCATACGAGAAGAGGTCTTTCGCTTGTCATTAACTGGAAGAGATGAACCCATACCAGAAGAAGTCTTTCGCCTGTCATTAATTGGAAGAGATGAATCCATACCAGAAGAGGTCTTTTGAGAATGACCTTCCGAGGAAACTGGTTAAATAGCTCTTCTTTAGATGTAGCCTTTGAGAAGACTGTCAGGCCATATAAGGGGTTGATGATATTTGTCTGTTGACCGATCTTTTCTGAAAAGGTAAAGAGTTAGTTGCATGCAATGTCATGATGCATGAAATACATTGCGTAATGATGTTCTCAAAATGAATGAGATTGTGATATATGTGTTTCGTATGCATATGTTATGTTATTCGTAAATGATGTATGAATATGAAGTGTTATTGAAATGCATTTGTAGATTTTAGCAGCATCTTTGTCTGGGAAAAATAAATCCCCGACTGTCGCTGGGGATGAAGAGTATATGTATCTTCAATCTTCTGGGGATTGTTTCCGCTAGGGACTCCTATTTTCTATTTGAGGAAACTCCGTTAGGGAACATTGATTTTTGCTCTTTGTTTGAGGAAACTCGTTTGGAGAGTATTAATTCCTGCTTGGGAAGAAGAATTCAAGAACATTGGTTGTTCATTTCTCTCTTGGGGAATTTATACCCTGACTGGGGATGGAAGAGGTGGATAACCTTCTGACTTATCTGGGGAAGATAAGGTTGACTGGTATTTGATTTGATTCCAGGTTCCATAGAAACTCTCTTGGGATAATGGGAACTTCACTGGAGAGAGGATTTTAGCCGGTGATTTATGGTAAAATCATACTCAAGATGGGGAGTGTCAAAATAAATCTATGCCTTGATTGTATCTGAATATGTATTGAACAGGTATCAGAATGATATCCCTATCTGGATTGTATCTGAAAGATGTACTGAATGAGTATCAGAACAAATATGTATTTTGATCGTATCTGAATTGTATCTGGAAGATGATCTAGAATGAGTGTCAGAATGAATCTGTATCTAGATTGTATCTGAACTTTATCTAGAAGAGAAATCTGGAATGAGTGCCAGAATGAATCTGTATCTTGATTATATCTGCATTGTATCTAGAAGTGGATCTGGAATGAGTGTCAAAATGAATTTATATTTAGACTGTATCTGAATTATATCTAGAAATGGATTTAGAATGAGTGTCAGAATGAATATATATTTAGACTATATCTGAATTGTATCTAGAAACAGATCTGGAATGAGTGTCATAATGAATCTATATCTTGATTGTATCCGCACTGTATCTAGAAGAGAGCCTGGAATGAGTGTTAGAATGAATCTATATCTAGATTGTATCTTAACTGTATCTAGAAGATAATCTAGAATGAGTGCCAGAATGAATTTATATTTAGATTGTATCTGAATTGTATCTAGAAGATGATAAACTGTTGGGGAAATATTCTTGTTGAGGAAACACCCTTGTTAAGGAAATGAACTCTGCTGGAGAACAAAAGTCTGAAAGGGGGTTTTACAACCTTGGAGGAACAAGCTTAGATGGGGAAGAGAAACTCCATGAACTTTACTTATTGGAACTCCATAGGTTGGTGATATTTCTGGGGAGAAAATCATACTCCTTTATCAGCCAGAGTGATATGTCATGGAAATTGAGGGGAATGTATGAAGTTGTGAAGATTACTCTGTAAGGACAATATCATGGAAGTGGCTATGTGAGGATCCGTGGAGACTTGGATCAGGGCGATAAGTCTTCTACTAATAGACAAGTGACGAGATGATGGGACATAGTCATACGCTTTAATCCCTACCTTTTTCCTGGACTGTCCTTTCAAATTTTCAGTCCACCGGGATACTCTTTTTTGCCCAAGCCTGCTTTTCAGGTTTTCGACTGGTTGGGGTACAATTTTAATCATATATCCCTAATTTTTTCATGAACTCTTTTGGTTCGTCGGGATGCCCTTATTTTTGCCTAGGCCAGTCAATCTAGCGAGTCTTTTTTTTCATGCGTAGTATTTTTCAACGATGTCCACATTCATAGGGTTTGGAGAATTGTCATTATCCATAGTAGTAAGTATTGTAGCACTGAAAGAAAATGTTTGCTTGATTGCACGTGGCCCGTTGCTGAAATTCATGTTTAATGCCCCAAGTGATTCAGATGGAGGTCTGCCCCTGGCTATTCAACACTTTTGAGAGATTCCTTGAATCTTGACTCGACTGCCCCCAGATCATTTAGACACCATGTCATGCCCCTTGATTATGAAAAACCTGTTACTGGAAATGTCTTTCCATCTGAGTTGATTCTGTTCATTGAGAGGATTTCCATTCATTGAATATTTGTCGTGCAAATTTCTCTATTGTCGAACAATTAGTCATATGCAAACAATGGCATTAAAAAATGCAAAGCTTATGTGTGTCTTGAAGTATTGAAATGCATTTTTAGTAAAAAATATGCAAGAATGTGATATCAGCTCAGGATTTATAGCAAGCCTTACAGGAGTCAGGATACCTTTTTTATAACAGTATGCTTTCAAACTAACCCATGCTTCAGTTAGGACTTTTAAGGGTTGTAACGTGGCATGGTTCACGGTTTAAGAAACAAAGGATAAAGGCTCAAACTTTATTTGTACCCGACCCGTTCTTCGTGATATTTTTCAGTCCTATACTCAGTTAATTATGTGTTTAGATTCCAATTGAGTCTGGAATATTTGCCTTGATATTCCGGTGATGGTTCAGATACCAAGAGTTTATTTAAGAAGGAAGTCATTTTTTTGTAACATTTTTTTCTTTTTTTGAGGATTTGTAGCGACCTATTTTTATTTATTTTATTATCCCTACCTTTTGCCTGAACTGTTTATTTTGTGATTAGAGTCAGCGGGATGCCTAGTTTTTCTTAAGTCTCCTTCATAGGTTTTGACTTAACGGGCTTTTATTTTGAAAAATAATGACTGCTTATTTTAGTGATTACGGGGAACCATCACAGTCTTTTGATTTAGAAGAGCATCTTCGACACTATTCGTCGTGTATGAAGATAGAGCTTGCGATTGAATGCACCATTGAATTAACTGAGAAACTACCCTACCCCAGGTTATAATTAAAGGTTTCAAGTCATGTGAAAAAGAAAAATCCTACTTCTTAGGCTCAAATGGGTTGAATAGGGATTATCTTCCTTATAACTCCACTGTTTAGGATTTGAAACAATGCATGTACATCGTCAGCAAGGTCTATTAAAAAGCATACTATATGAGATTATGGTATTGTTTTTGTCATCCTCCCTCTAAAGGCTTATAGCTTTTAACGAGAGTCGAATATCACAATAAGGAAGTAAAAACATAGTTTAAGTATAGTGAAAACGAATGGATTAAATCAAGGCAAACATATGCAATGTATTAATGGAATAACAAAGTTTGACATGAAATAAGTGTTCGAACAAATCAAAATAAATTACAATTTGAAAATTCTAATGAACAAAAAGCCCCTTCGTCTGAACTTATCACTTCAGATAGTGTGCCTTTGAGGGATGATAGAAGAATTCAGTTTGACCATCTTGTGTGAACTCCAGCACTCCTTCGTCGATCAAGTCTTGAATCTTATTTTTCAACTCCCAACAGCTATTAGTGTCATGACCATGACTATTGGAATGATAAGCGCATCTCACATTATGAATGTACCAAGGAGAGGAGGTGTTGGGATTCTGAGGAGGATCCTTCAATGTAACCAGCTTGGCCTTCAACATGTGTTGCAATGCTTGAGCCAATGACATGTTGATTTAGGTAAATCGTCTTCTTGGTGTATTCTACTTACACTGACTACCATGTCATTGTTGTTGCATCGGTGCTGGATTATAGGTCTGTACTACCCCCATAAATTGGTTGTTGTCTCTCTTATCCCGACCCTTCCAGCCATACACAACATTAACTTCTTTCTTCCCGTTGGTGAAAAACTCCTTTAGTTCTTCCTGTCCCTTGGCTAAATTTAGATTCCCGTTGGTGATGAGCGCCTTCAGTTCTCCCTGTCCCCTGGATAAGTTTAGGAACATCTGTTGGAATTGGGCATTCTAAACCTAGAGTTCCTTGATCGTCAGTTGGAGATGGGCATTTGTATCCTGGAGATCTTTGACGGTTTGTTCGAGATCCATCTTCCTTGCTAAAATAAACAGCGAGAAAATGAGAAACATGTCTTGAGAATACCTGTTATGACATGCATGCAATGTTTTCAAGGATCTCGCAGGGTAACCATAAGAAAATGTTTGAATTTTAATTACAGCTTTAATTGAAAAACTTCGTCTCGTTGAATGTACTTCTATGAGAATCAAGCTCACCATGTCGAGTGGGTCATAGCCTCTGACTCAAGACATCGTGCTTTGACGGCATTGGCTAGAGGAAAATAAACCCTCTTGCCCCTTGCTAGACATTTGGTTTATCATAGCCTACATCATAGGTCATTTGAGATCCTTGAAATGATTAATGAAAATGCTATAGCATGATGTCATGATGTGTATGCTATGCACCAAACAAAAGTTCAAGGTGACGTAAACAAGTAAGTCTTGCAAGAAGTCCAGGTTATTGGATAATGACTACAAACAAGTCCTGCATGGAATTCGTGTCGCTAGATAATGAATACAAACATGCCCTGCATTGAGTTCAAGTTGTTAGATAGTGAATGCAAACAAGTCACACAAGTAGCCTTAGGTTCAGGCTTGCATGGAGTTTGTAGGTAAGTACCCTCTTGAAGTTTAGTTGGTTCAACCTGTCCTAAAAGAAGTAACCGGGTTCTAGGGGTCTCAATATCACCAATCTTTCTTTCGGGCATTGTTTTAGCACAAGCTTCTTTATTAGCGACCGAAATATCCTGAAAGTCCAATCTCAATGAGTGTAGCATCCAGTATCAACCAAATTTAGTCTTGCACCAAAGCTGGATATCTCACTACTTTCTAATGGCCAAGTTGTTCAACTAAGGTTCAAAGGATAGTTAATGCTTCATGACACCACATAGCGGCCTTGTATTCTCCTCGACTGGACTCAAGGGATACCGGTACCAACAAATGTGTCACACAAACGTAGCCATCATTTCAACCACGTCGGTATTATGCTGCATAGTCCCCACGATTTATTGCTACTTACCTAATATGCCCCAGATCCGGGTATAGGATCTTTACAAGAATAACCCAAAAATAACCCGAAATGTAAAGCAAGCAAATCAAACAAGTAAAGTATTTAAATGTAAACTATCTCTAAGGTAACCCCACTTTTAGTATAAACTCCCCCAGCAGAGTCGCCAGTTCTGTAATATGAAGGGAGAACTGACTTTACTGGTTTTGCATTTTATCGCATATGTTGCAGTTAGCAAGAGTCGCCACTGACTTTTCTTTTATCCAATAAAGGAAAGGGTGAAAATAATAGGAAAGACCTTTTTAAAGATTTTGAGTTTGGGGGGTAGGTTATGGAAAGGGAAGGTGTTAGCACCCTTTCCATCTGTAGTTATCTATGGGCTCTTAGTTTCTAGTTCACTTACGAAAATGCTTTCTTTTTGGTGTAAGTGTGTTTGAAAATATTTTTGAAAAGACGCCTTAGTGCGAAGAACTTTGTATTGATTCTCGTATCGTTGAGAACGTATACAAAGTGTTTTTTTTCTTTGAAAATGTTTAGAAAAAACAGTTTGTGTATAAGTGAAAAATTGTTTTGTTTGTTTTTGTGAGCAAGAAACTACGAGTTGTCTATTGTGATACGGTGGGAGAACTGACTTGGTGTTTTGCGTTTTATCGTAAATGTTGCGGTTAGCAAGATTCGCCACCGAGTTTTCTTTTATCCAAACGGAAAGGTGAAAAAGCACAGGAAAGACCTTTGAGATTATTTCTTGAGTTCGGGGGGTAGATTATGAAAAGGGAAGGTATTAGCACCCTTTTCATCCATGGTTTTCCATGGGATCTTAGTTACTTGCTTTATGTTTGAAAGTGTTCTTTGTGGTGGTTTTTGAAAGTATTTTTGAAAAGCGCCTTCGTTTAGGCAAACTTTGTAATGATTCTCGTCTCTATAAGAATGTATACAAAGTGTTGGACTTTTGAAAATATTTCACGGAAAGTATTGGTGCATTTGAAAAGGTGTTTGTGTTTTGAAGATGAGCAAGCAACTAGGAGTATTCAACCTTACTCAAAAGTCTTTCGTTCATTCCTCTCTTACTTTGATATTGCTATCTTACCATTGATTGGTAAGAAGCCTTTATCTTTAGATGTAAAAGAGACGGGCGTGGGTCATTGTATAGTCATGATTGCAATGTTATGAGATATATTAACATTCTCTTGAGGGACTAAGATCATTTGTAAGGCAACATTCGAAGCGTCATCGAGGGACTATGATCTTGTATTTTGATTGTTTTTGCTAAGACGTCTCACATGCATAACATGACCATTTTTCATAAGGCAACAAGTGGAGTTAACCCTAGAGGTGTACGTGTGCAAAGTGTGTTTGATTGCATGCATTTTTGTCTTGAATTTAAGGTTTTCTAAGCATTGGTTTTAATCTTGCCATACAACCTAATTACTAACATTTGTATAAAGCAATAAAAATACAGAAAATAAAATATCCTAACTATTACAACCATATTGAATAGCGAGAAAATATAAAGACAAAAATAAAATTAAAAAAAAAAGAGAAAAATGAATCCTTCGATCCAGACAGTAGGCTCTTTCAATTCCCTCTTCTTTGGCTTCCTTCAATTGGGAAAGTAGTGTGAGATACAGCCTTCGATTCATCCTTCCGGCTACTCCTTTTGATTGGGCTTGGAAGTCAGCATGAGGTGCACTATTCGTTTCAAAACTCCTTGCTGCCTCCTTCGATAGTAGGAATGCAAAGCTCCCAGGTTGAGATTCGAAAGGCTTCAATGCTTAGCCAATTGAAGGATACAGAGAACCTGTCTAAACTTCAAAATACAATTAACAAGTATAACTTTCGAAAGCTACAGGCCAGGGGTTAGCACAAGATTATTGTGAACCAAAATCCAAAGTCTAACTAGTCAGGATTGAGACTTTCAACATACAGGCAATGAGGATCGAAAGTTAGGGAATGGTCAACTTTTTAAATGGAATATCTACATTTTCCTTTTATTGGTATGTATAAATTATATTTAAATGAAAGAGTTCCAAGTTTAGAGATAGCTTACCTCTTGGAGTGCTTAATAGAAAGAGATGTAGGTGACTCCTTTGGTGGTGGAGAGAGCTTCGCTGGAATCTTTCTGAAGCTAGTTTAGTTACTGCTTATTTTGGACAGTCACTGAATCGAAAGAGAGTATATGACAGTGATGAGTGAATCGAAGGTTATTATGCTACAATTTAGGGGAAGTGAATCAAAAGGTACACTACTGAGGTTTTTATTATGAAAAAAAAGTCTTAGAGTTTTGAAGGTTTGAGAATGTTAGAGAGTTTGAGAATATTGGAGAGTTTGAGAATATTGGAGAGTTTGAGTGCTTGGGGATTTTTATGATTTTTCTCCCTAGTAAAAACCTGGCCCTTTTCTTTGTAAATGGTTTCTCTATTTATAGAGAAAAGGTTTGGGAGTTTGAACAAATATGTGGCTTGGCTGAAACGTGAATATTAAGCTATGTCAAATTTTCCCAGATCCCAAGGTGAAGTACAAAAGTTGTTGGTTAAAAGGGGCTGACTTCCCTGACTTATGGTGAAGTACAATCAGGATTTAAGCAAAGCATTTGTGTAGGACAGGATTTGTACTAGCAAGTTTACTTTCATAAAAAAATATTTTGGACAAAGGCTTAATCACCTGGACAATAACTTAATCCATAATATAAGCAATTAATTATGGAGTGAAATACAAGCATTAAGGCCATTAAAGTAAGATCATGTAGCATGGCCTATAGATTTAATCAGTGTTCTTTCAAAATCCTATTTTCCACTTGCGTCGAAGAGTTCTAGAAATGTACTAAAGAAGACAGCTTCAAAGGGAGCAAAATGTCCAAATGAAGCTTATGGATTAAACTTGCATCGAAGGAAATTTCCTGCCCAAATGAAGTACGTAACCTCAGATTTCATTCGAAGGAGGCCACAAAGCCAAACGAAATATGCATGCAGGAAGGTCTTAAATGCCCAAACGAAAACGGCGTCAAGGAAGGCTACATGCCCAAACGAAAAAGGCATGCAAGAAGGCCTCATGCCCAAACGAAAGAGGCATGCAAGAAGTTTAAATGTGCAATCGAAGGATGCCAAAAGGAGGCTTTTTTCCTTGGAATTGGAGGATGCTACAGGAGGCTTTTTGACTTGTGCATGCTAGCATGGTGGGGAAATATTCGTCCAGTCAACACACGCATGCAAGCATCAAACATCCAATCGAAGTAGGTGCACTGTCCCATTGAAGCTTGTGGATCGAAGAAAACACACTGCCCCATCGAAGCTTATGGATCTGAAGAGTGCTCAGAGGGAGTCTTTTAACCATTCAAAACATGTAGGTCAAGGGAAGCCAATGTCTAATCAAATTGAGAATCGAAGTAGACTTGCTCTTCTTCGATCCAATCTAAAGGCACATTATCATCTTCATTTTCATTTTCCTTCGACCAGTCGAAGTAACAACCTGTCATCTTCAAAAAAATTCAATTTTTTCTTTCTTTATTTCTTTAAACATGTGTTTTAACCACCTATACGAGAGGAATCTTGAAAAATGAGAGGGAAAATTTTGGGGTACAACAGCTGCCCCTGTTCAATCTTCTTAATCCTGAAGAGTTAGATTGGCGAGCCTGCCATTCGTGACTTGAAGGTGGAAGATGATTGAACACTAAAGTGCCCAGAAATTTGCACTCGGTGATGTGATGGTAGAGGGAATGGGCTTAAAGATTCCATTTGGAGATATGATAGAAAGTTGTTGGAGATGGGCTTGTAGATGCCATCCAGAAATAATTGTTGAACTGTATTTGTAAGTTGTAATCGAATGAGTGTCAGAATGGCGTCCGTGTCTGGAGCGTATTTGAACTATATCTGAGAGTTAAATGAGCTTCAGGATGGAATTCGTGTTTGGAGCGTATCTGAACTGTATCTGAGAAGCTGTATCTGAATGAGTATCAGAATGACATCTGTGTTTGGAGCATATCTGAATTGTATCAAAAGTTGAGTCTGAATGAGCATCAGAATGGCATATGGGTCTGGAGCGTATCTGAACTGTGTCAAAAGTTGAGTCTGAATGAGTATCAGAATAGCATCCATGTATGGAGCGTATCTGAACTGTGTCAAAAGTTGAGTCTAAATGAGTATCAGAATGGCATCCGTGTCTGGAGCGTATCTGAACTGTATCTGAAAAGCCTTTGAACATTGTTAATGGTAGCTATTGATTAACCTTATCCTGAAAAGGGGAAAATGTTAGTTAATATGAAACGTCATGTTGTATGAAATGCATAGTATAATGTATCTGTGTTATCAATGTTTATGATATATGGATGTGATGCATGCATATGTGAGCTAATCTGCTGCTATGTTGTTGGATTGGGGAAAATAACTCTCTGACTCGCTGAGGATATGGAGTGTAAGTCTTCATGTTATGAAGTTGAAGTGTTGATGGATTTCCTTTTTAGAGAAATAAACTCTATTGTAAGGGGAATGTCGTGTACTGCCTGTAAAATCCTGTTGAGGAATTCTGAGAAATTGTATGACTTCTTCTGGGGATTGATAACTGGAAGCTTTGTTCCACTTGGGGATTAAATTGCACACTGCAGGGGATTCTTATGGAATAGCTCAAAGATATTGCCCTATCTCTTAAAGCCATCAGGGATTGTCTTTTTATTTTGTTCATTTGTAAACAATCATTATGTTCAAATGCATATGTTCAAAAATAAATCATTGGACGTTTTTGTAAACAACACAAGAGTGAAGAAAAACGTGTAGTTTTGCAATTTCAAAGGGACATCTTTGTATTGACTTTTGAGTAAGTATTTTTGTACAATGAGACAAACATTCTAGTAAGAGAATGTCGTCGTAAAAAATGAAAATTTTGATACAAGGAAAAGATAGCTATGTGCAATAATCCCATGGGGTTCCCATTCTACTATAGTCTTCATGTCTCTGAGTATCTTGTCTGTTTATTGCCTTGTCCAAAGCTGATTGGATTGATTAGAACCTCTGAGTTTGTCAGATTGTCTGTAAGGTGATCCAACAGGACATAGTCGTACGCTTTAATTCCCTAACTTTTGTCTGGACCGCCCTTTCTGGTTTTCAGTCCACTGGGATACCCTTTTTTGCCCAAGCCACCCTTTCGGGTTTTCAACTTGTCGGGTGTACAGTTTTTTTGTTTTATCCCTAATTTTTGCCCGAACCTCTTTGGTTCTTCGGGACGCCCTTGTTTTGCCTAGGTGTGTCAACCTAGCGAGTCTCTTATGTGTAGTATCTTTTGACTATGTCTGCATTCGCAGGGTGTGGTAAGTCGTCGCCATCCATGGTGGTCAGAATCATTGCTCCAGCAGAGAACATGCTTTTGATTACAAACAGTCCTTCATATGTAGGAGTCCATTTACCCCTGGGATCACCTTGCGGAAGTATGATGCGCTTGATCACTAAATCCCCGACTTGATACACTTGGCATCTGACCTTTTTGTTTAAAGCCTTGATCATTCATTTTTGATACATTTGACCGTGACAGACAGCAAAAAGCCTTTTCTCATCAATCAAGTTCAGTTGATCAAGTCGAGTCTGGATCCAATCTTCTTCATTCAGCCCTGCATCCTTCATAATTATCAAAGAGGGGATCTGGACCTCAATAAGCAAGACATCCTCCATGCCATATACCAGAGAGTAGGGTGTTTCCCCGGTTGATGTGCGTGTTGTGGTACGACTCGTGGAGAGAGAATGGTAGCATCTCATGCCAGTCTTTGTATGTGGCTGTCATTTTCTGTATGATCTTTTTGATATTCTTATTTGCAGCTTCGACAACACCATTCATGTTTTGTTCTGATTTGTACCATTGTCTGTGATGATCCTCTCCGGGATACCGTATCGATAGATAAGATTCTGTTTAATGAACCGGGCTACAACATTTTTGGTCACAGAGGCGAAAGAGGCTACCTCAACCCACTTTGTAAAATAGTCAATGGCCACTAAGATGAAGAGGTGTCCATTGGAGGTCGTTGGTTTGATTTCCCTAATCATATTGATGCCCCACATAGCAAAGGGCCAAGGAGCCGTCAAGACATTCAGAGGAACCATAGGTACGTGCACCTTGTCAGCATGAATCTGACACTTGTGGCAGGTTCGAGAGTGTTGATAGCAATCTGCTTCCATGGTAGACCAGTAATAGCCTACCCGTAGGATTTTCTTCACCATCGTATGCCCACTGGAATGGGTGCCAAAAGTGCCTTCATGTAACTCAACCATAATCTTTTCCGCTTCGACCTTGTCTATACACCGAAGTAACACAGAGTCATGGTTGCGTTTGTAAAGAATACCATTACTAAGGAAGAATTTAGAAGAGAATCTCCTTAAGAACTTCTTATCGTTTACTGAAGCTCTTTCTGGATATTCTTTACTCTCGAGATAACTCTTGACTTCGTGAAACCAGGGTTGGTCCACTACTTCTTCAGTGTTAATCTCGTGACAGTGTGCTGGTTCATCCATTCGTTTAATGGTAATCTGAGGAGCCTCGTTATCCCATTTAAGTTTAAACATAGATGACATTGTGGCTAGTGCGTCTGCTAGCTGATTTTCTTCTCGCGGGAAATGCTCGAAGGTAATCTTCTCAAAATATGGGAGTAATGTCAACACATGTACTTTGTAGGGGATAAGGTTGGGGTGTTTGGTGTCCCATTCCCCTTTGATCTGGCTGATAACCAAAGCTGAATCTTCGAATACATTCAAGGATTTGATCTCCAAGTATATGGCAGCTTTGAGACCAAAAATGCACGCTTTGTATTCCGCCATGTTATTTGTATAATTGAAGCAGAGTCTTGCAGTAAAGGGAGTATGACACCCTTCAGGAGATATGAGTACATCACCAATACCATTGTCGAGTGCGTTAGATACCCCATTAAAAACCAGGGTCCATCGGGATCCTTGTTCAGGTCCGTCATATGGTCTGAATTCTTCACAGTTGTTTACCATCATGATGTCTTCATCTGGGAATTCGAACTTCATGGACTGGTAGTCTTCCACAGCTTGGTGAGCAAGATGATCAGCCAGTACACTGCCTTTTATTGCTTTCTGGGTAGTATATTGTATGTCATATTCTATCAGGATCATCTTCCATCTCATTATTCTCCCAGAGAGAGCAGGTTTCTCGAAGATGTATTTTATTGGATCCATTTTAGATATCAATAAGGTAGTATGGGTCAGCATGTACTATCTTAGCCGGCGAGCAGCCCATACCAGAGCGCAGCAAGTTTTATTGAGCAATGAATATCTTATTTCACAGTCGATAAACTTTTTGCTCAGGAAGTAAATAGCGTTCTCTTTTCGGCCAGACTCGTCATGCTTCCCCAGCACACACCCCATTGAATTTTCTAAAACAGTCAGATACATAATCAATGGTCTTCCCTCAACTGGTGGCATCAAAACAAGAGGCTCTTGCAGGTACTCTTTGATCTTGTCGAAAGCAGTTTGGCATTCGTCATTCCATCTGACTACTTGATCTTTCTTCAGTAATTTGAAGATTGGTTCACAAGTAGTTGTCAGGTGAGAAATGAATCTGGAAATGTAGTTCAAACGTCCCAAGAATCCTCTGACTTCCTTCTTAGTACGAGGAGCACGCATCTCCTGTATCGCTTTTACCTTGGAAATATCCACTTCGATACCTTTATTACTGATAACAAAGCCTAGGAGTTTACCAGACCTTACTCCAAACGTGCATTTATTTGGGTTCAACCTCAGCTTGTATTTCTTTAGTCTCTCAAACAATTTTTGTAAATGATCAAGATGTTCTTCTTCTGTTTGAGATCTAGCTATCATGTCGTCCATATAGACCTCTATTTCGTGATGTATCATGTCGTGAAATAAGGCTACCATGGCACACTGATAGGTTGCCCCATCATTCTTCAGTCCAAATGGCATAACCTTGTAGCAGAATGTGCCCCATTGTGTGACAAAGGTTGTTTTCTCCATGTCCTCAGGCGCCATTTTGATTCGGTTGTAGCCTGAGAAACCGTCCATGAAGGAAAACACTTTATGTTGTGCCGTATTGTCAACTAGAACATCAATATGGGGAAGTGGGAAATCATCCTCAGGGCTTGCCCTATTCAAATCTTTGTAGTCCATGCACATTCGTACTTTGTCATCCTTTTTGGGTACGGGAACAACATTGGCAACCCATTGCGGATAGGAGGTGACGACCAAGAATCCAGCGTTGAATTATTTCATGACTTCTGCTTTAATCTTCTCCGACATATCTGGTCGCATACGACGGACTTTTTGTTTCACCGATGGACAATCTTCTTTTGTTGGTAGACGATGTACCACAATATCTGCATCAAGTCCCGACATGTCTTCATACGACCAGGCAAAGACCTCCACATACTCGTGTAGCAACTGAATCAGACGCTCTTTGACACTGGGTTCCAGATTGGCACCCATCTTGACTTCTCTTTTGTCTTCTTCGATACCTAGATTAATTGTGTCCACGGGTTCCTCGTGGGGCTGAATGGTCCTTTCTTCTTGTTATAGTAATCTTGCTAGTTCCCCTGGCACTTCACAATCTTCCTCACCTTCGTCTCCGGCTTGGTAGATTATATTTTCAGAGTCACAAAAGGCCATAGCAGAACCGTTACCCATGGGATCCGGAATGGATGTAGACCTGCATTGTGAGTGTGAGTGTGTGTAAGAGTATAACTAAATTTGAAAGAAATGAAAATGTAAAAAAAGAAAAATAATGAGCACAAAGTTTGTATGCAAAAACATCCATGATTCATTGATATCATATGGAAATGAGATAATAACCCTTACAAATGGACCATTATGCCTCGGGTAAGACACAAGGTTTTAAGAGTCTGAATTGTTTTAATATTACAGATCCAACAAAATGTAAAGACAAATTACTGTGGGATAAAAGTGATTGGGATGAAATCTCTAGCCTTCCAGTTGCTGAGCCCTCCACTGACAGTTGGAAAAATCCAATCCTCCAAGTTGTATCTATCTTCATCATCCTCGACAGCACTGACATGGTGGTTGCTTATCTTCAAAGGTGGTCCTCCGGCGCGAGCACGGCGTACAGCCTTTTGGGCACCTTAAGTGAAACCCAGACCAAATTTGTCAGATTTGTATGGGATATCTGGGATTTGTCCCCAAATAGTGCACCACCTTCTTCTATCAGCGCCTTAGCATCCTTTAGAGACGACATCTTGAGTGGAGGCCTTGTGATCTTGGGAACTTGAGACACCGCTTTGGTTACCGCCACAGTCTGCGGGACTTCTTTAAAGTGCTAGAATGGAGTTTCAATAAATTCACCATCTAATTCCACATATCTGGAGGAAATTAAATGGTTAACCATGTACTCTTCTTCTCCGTGAACGGTTATGATCTTCCCTTGAATTGGATATTTCAGCATTTGGTGCAACGTAGAAGTAACAGTGCCAACATTGTGGATCCACAATCGACCTAGCAAGCAGGAATATGAAGGGCGGATATCCATTACATAAAAAGTTGAATCAAATGTTTGGGTTCCAACCTTTATGGGGATGTCCACTTCCCCATGCACCATCCTTTTTGAGCCGTCAAAGGACCTCACTACTATGTTGCTTGGTTTTAAAGTCAATCCCTCACAGTCAAGCCTATCAAGAGCCTTTTTAGGAAACACATTCAGAGATGAACCGGTGTCAACCAAGACATGAGCCAACGTCGTGCCCCTGCATTCAACTGAGACATGTAATGCCTCATTATGCTTCCTCCCTCTTGGCGTTAAATCAGCATCCAAAAATCCTAAACCATTTTCTGCAGTCAAGCTGGCTACGTGATCAGAACTTTATGAGTCTATCGGGATACTAACTGCAAGTATACAGTTTAGTCGTTCTAGTTTTAAATGATTATCGAACCCACAGAGACTGAGGATCAATCGCATACGATCTAATGTTACAAATGTTTAACTAAGCGATGAATATTTGGTTTTTAGGGGAAAAGGTTTTAATTAAAAGCAATAGTAATAGTTATACTGATATGTGATAGTCGGACTTCGGAAACTCGGTGAATCACTTGCCATATAAAGTATTTCGGTAAAAACGAATTGTTTAAAAACCTGAGACATGCACTCTCGTGTTCATGAAATAAGTTATGCTACTAAACCTAGTGGATGCACTTTAAATTTAATAACACTTTTTGAAAACAATTTGAGTTTAATTAATTTGTTAAAACACTCTCGTGTATTTAAAAATTAATGTTTCGTTACCACTATCTGGGACGAACGCCGGCTCTCGCATGCAGGTTCTTGCCTTAATTAATTTCTCACTCTCATGGCAAAATCGTGTTAAATATCCTTCACTCTAGTGACAAGGGTAGTTAAATTAAATATGGAAATTGGAAACCAGAAATTATTTATAAAATATTTTAGCCAAGTTATCACCGAACTCCTTCGGTGCTTAAGAGTCACATACCGGTACAAACAAAATTAGCCAGACATAATGTATTTAGCAGACATGCAACGTGAAATACAGTTCATAAGAATAATCAACATAGCATATAAATAATAAAGATCGAATTGCATAAAAAAAACCTGTAATTATATTGCCGTGGTAATCTTGAATTCGTACAGTAGCTTTTGCGATATGATTGATCGAAATATAGAACTAAGTGTGTTAATCCCCCGATGTGAAGAATTCACACTTTAGGAAACTGAACGTTACAGAGGCTTGAAGGGAAAATATAATGGTTTTAAAAGCAAGTAAACAAAATAATGCAGAAGGAAAAATATGGTTCTGAAACGAAAAATCTCTGACCCTTTCAAAGTGAAATCTTCAACATATATATAGGCTCTCTCTTGTAACTGTCGTATTCCATTATTTCGGTACGTGCACTAAATTCTCGACTGATGGAACAAGGTCGTGTGGACTTCGTGTGGCTGCTTCGTGGTTTACTGCATAGGCTGAGTTTTTAAGGTGTTACGTTCGTAATGGGATTCATTACGTTCGTAATAGCTAGGAGTTTTGTTCCGTTCATAACGCGTTACGTTACGTTCATAACAGTGTGCGCTAGGTGTTACGTTCGTAATTCTAGGCGTTGCGCTCGTAACACTCTTCTGGTGTGAGCTTCTTAGCAGAATGTCCTTTTTCTTCTTTCTTCTTGCCACTTCCTAGCTTGTTTTGCTCCTTTTAGCTAATTTTCCATCTTATGCCTTATAAAATATAGTTTACCTGAAAACAAATAAAAATACCTTCGTGGTGCATATTATTCGATAAAAACGTACAAATAACTCGTGTAAATTAGGCCTAAAAAGCGATACGTTTTCGTGTTATCAAACTCCCCTACACTTGAACCTTTGCTTGTGCTCAAGCAAAAAGATAAGAAGGTTTATAAAAACGACGAATTAAACACACGTGACAATATTCGCAAACTAGCTAGTTTGTAAATTTTTGATTAGGCCAAGAGATTTAGACGCAAAAAAGGTACAGTGACGACATTAGAGTACTCCAATTGTGCAAACCGTTATGAGTCATGATGTTATAGCACCAATCAACCCTTTAAACTAGATTTCACCTGTGTTCATTCAGGCGCAATCACATTAAGCCCTTTATCTCCACACGCACATAACAAAGTAACCGTTTAGCGACTATGATCCGTTGATTCTTGGGGTTCTGGCACTTATGAGTGGTAACCCCTTCTTTTATAACTTAATTGTAAATTGCAGGGGATCGGTCCGTAGTCCGCCCTACCAAGTTCAGTACCAGATACTTCTGAACTAATTTAAAATAAGTTTTCTTTTATCTTGTGAGAATTAAATCCTTTGGGCTAAACGACCGAGTGAGGGTCACCTAACTTACTTTGGGCATTTCACGACAAAGATTGCTATTTTATCATCATTTCTTTCGGATCATTCACTTATATTCATCGATTCCTTGCGTAGTTTGTATTTTGACGGTGCCGACTGCTAGATAAACTACTAGGGGCTAATTTAAAGTAAAATTCGCGGTTGGCGGTATAATAAGTACCCAAAATGGCATCGCATAAGGTGGAGTTCTAAAATGTCAAAACCGTAACGATTTTGTCAAACTTCCTCAAGTGGCCTAAACTTAATTGAATATTTGGTTTTAGCTAGCCGTTTGGACACACCGCGTTGTATGATAATCGTAAAGTTTTCGTTATGGCTCAAGAGTTGTAAAGTTTGGGGAAATCCAATAATGCACGAAAAAGAACTTAGCAATTAAGTACTTAATTGTACATGAAGTTGTTTTGTTGAAGGGAAAGTACAAGAAAGGAAAAACGATGCGAAAAATTAAATCTAATCTAGAAAGCGAAATAAAATGATAGAGTTTCCTTCCCCACACTTAAATCTAACATTGTCCTCAATGTTTCGAAATAAGGTAAAGGAGGTAAGGATAGGAAGAGATATCTTCACTCAGGAACTCTCCCTATGGCTCTTCCACGACCTATTCTCTGTCCATCAAAACCAGGAAATCCAAGATGGCGCAGGCTCTCTTGAAAATCGTCCATGCGTACACTCAAACCATCCATTTTTGTCGTCAAAGTATCCATACGGGCCTCATGCCTAGCTCCTTGTTCAATTTGTTGCTGCTGTATCTGTTGCATGAGTTGCATCATTGCAATTTGCTGAGCTTAGATATCAGTGGCCTGTTGGGATTGGCGGGTAAGCTGAGCATTCATGTCTGTCATCCTTTGGGTTTGATCCATCATTGCCTCATAAAGATCTTCAGTAGCCGGGTTAGGAGGCCTTCTTCTGCGCCTAGTAGAAGTGCTTGGTATATCCTGTTGAGGTGCGGTCTGCTGCTGTGCATCCATTTCTTCTTCTACCTCGTCAACAGGTTGAGGATTTTGATTCATCTGAGAAGCTAGGTCGGGTTCAGGGGCATTTAAATCATAAATCCAGTTATCCATATTCTCCACATTTGTGAGCAACCTATTTGGCATAATCACACTTGGAACAATTTTGTTCTTCACCATCAAATTATACCTGCCATCATCTCGGTTCCTAATTAAATGCACGTATTTGCAGTTATCCAAATCCATGAGAAGAGGTGGTAGAGAATCAAGAGTCTCCAGTTGGCTTTGCAAATTAAGCCCATGAGCTAATGTAGTTATCAGTCCTCCGATCAAAAATGGTTGTTGTCCCCTTGCACAAAGGGACTCAATATGACGTAGAAGGAACGAAGTAGCATTTACCTTGGTATTCCCAGCTAAGCAGCAATGAAGGAAAAATACCTCCTTTGAGTTGACTTTGTTGCTATTAGCTCGTCCAAAAATGGTGTTCGAGAGAATCTTGAAGTAGTATCTAGTGGTGGGGTTGTGAACGTGAGATGCCAGACACTCATCCCAATTTCCTGTCGAGACATTGGTGAGTTTCTTCCACAATTCTAACAAAACAACGGCCCAATATTCGGTAACAGGGACCTTGTGGTGCACCGTTTCGAAGTCGTCTTCCTTGGTTGAAAATTTGAGTAGCTCCGTGATTTTTCTTGGTTTAACGTATATTCGGTGTTGAACATACGGAAAGATGTGGTGCCCGTGAGGAACATGCCATCGTCACTTGGTGTTGAATATGAGAACAAACTAAGGAACTCGAGCGTCAGCTTAGGGTACATTAAGTGATGTTGCGTGCATGCGATTGAGAGGCAAGAGAGACGGAGCAGCCAATCCACTCCATCAAATATTCCCAATTTATGGAGACAATCGTTGTTGGGATATCTTGTGGCTAAGACTCCCCTACGGTGAAACTTTAAATATTGCTCCCTTTGGTGTCCGCCGTCTTGATTCCTAAAAACGATTCCACCCATGTCAGCCTCTCTGTTCTCCATTGATAATTTGTTGACTGAAGCAAGGCTCTACTGTGAAAGTGGTGAGGGAGAGGTTTTGCAGAGAGTGTTTGAATAGGATGGGATGAAACTATGTGAAGCTTCTTATAGGATGCAAATGTGGGTTGCTCTTAAATGGGAATGAATGCAAGTTTGGAAAATGGGAATGGTGGAGAATTTTGAATGTGGGTAGGAGTTGGGGTTTGCAGCGTGCGTTTGGAAAACTGAGAGGGAAAGAAAGAAAAATTGAAACGCCTCTGTTTTTGTCTCGTAACAGGGGGAGCCCCGTTACGTTCGCAACACAAGAGAGTTACGTTCGTAACACGGAAGGGGTTGTTACGTTCGTAACAGTGGTGTTGCATTCGTAACACCTCTGTTTATAGGAAAAATAACTTAGGATCTGGCAGACTTAATTTTTTTCATATTGTTATTATCGTGCCATTCTCCTTAGCATCATTAGTTGCACTTGTTCTTATTTAGGGAAGATAAAACACATAGCAGCATAGTTGAATATAGTAACAGTAGTGTAAAGCAGTAATATTAGCACTAACAGTAAAAATAATGACAGTAATAACAGAAAAAAATAATGACAGTAAAATTGAAACTTGATGATGAATAAATGGAATATCATTAACTAATAGAATTATTTATAATTTGAAACAAACAATAACTAAATGCATGGAATAAAAAGACTAAAACTAAGGTTCCTCCCCCACACTTATACGAAACAGTGACCTCACTGTGTACATAAGTGCAAGAAATGGAACATATTAACATAACTACGGCAAGTCCTAGCCACGATGAGTAGAGAACAAATGTTGGTGAATGAAATCCAATTGTTTAGTTACCAAATCCATAAAACCAAGGAAATCCACATGTAAAGAGGTAAGCTCACCCCGCATTCTGGTTATTTCAGTATTCAAAGAGTCGAGTGTGACAGTAGGTGGAGGTGGTGGTGGTATCTCAGGAACCGGGAAGGTAGACTCAGTGGAAACTACAGGCTGATCCCATGTGTCAGGAAATTGGTGGTATCCAGGTGGTGTTTCAGGATCGGATTCGTCAGCAGCTGGAGAGGTATTTGGGACTTCATAAATTTCAATAGTGGATGGAGTCGAAGGTGGTGTAGGAGGATGGTGGAGATTAAAAAGCCAATTTTCTCTGTTATGGACACTAGTAATAGGATTTGGGAGTACAAACTGGTGAACAGTTTCATGGTTAATCTGCAGCTCAAATTAATTCGGCCCAAGGTTTCCTATGAAGCTAGTGTTAAAGCAAAACTCAATATTCATTGGCTTAATCTCATAGTGCGGATTTGTTCCTAACATAGGTCTTCGGAGTCCAATAGCATTGGAGATCATAGTAACTAACTCACATATGAGGATTGGTGCATTTTCTGTTTGGATAATACGCTCCATATTAGCAATCATATAGGTGGCACCATTAACTGGACGGTTCTGCGAAGCACAATACATGATGAAAAGCTCATCACGTGACACAAATGTAACATTCTGCTCTTTTCCGAAGAGGGTGTGGGCAATGATTTTGTGGAAGTACCTAATAGCAGGGTTATGGATGGACTCCGAGTAAAGATCATTTGGCTCAGGATGGTTGTTTCCAGCAATACTACCCCATAAGTAATCAAGGTCATGATCTAGTATTAGGTTTTCTTGGGTCATGGTGATAACATCAGGGCCATTAGGGAATCCTAACAGATGGGCAAACTCCTTATGATTGTAGCGGTAGTCCATATTAAACATTCTGAAGGTGATCAACCCGCGGTTGAAACCTAACCCATGGTTTGGCAGATAGCTTAGTGTTGTCAAAAACTCAAGGGTCAGTTTACGGTAGGTACAATAGCGTCTCCGAATTGGAGCAACGTCCCAACCTATTTGGTTAAGCAGATACATAACGCTTTCACGAATGCCTAAGTCATTCATCGCATGGTCGTCAACATAAATGGTTGGACATATCTCTCGCTCAGCTAAATCCTCAAAGCGCCTTCTCTGATGCCTACCTCTCAAGGTTATGTTCATGTAGTTCATACGTGCCATGGAGCTAAAAAAATAAAGCTAATGAATTACCCTGAAAATATTTAATAAATGTATGAAAAACTAAGTTAGTATTTTCAGGTTAAAAATGCCGAAGTTAATCGAAAGAAAAAGAAGTTCAAATAAATAAAAATAAGGGATGCAACATAAAAATTTGAAATATTAAAACAAAGTTAAAAAATAAAAAGCATATCAAAACAAAAATAATTAAAAGTAAACATGGGTTGCCTCCCATGAAGCGCTTTTGTTTTATGTCGATGGCTCGACAGACAGTACCTATTCAGTTAGGTATTGGGGTAGGTGGCTCACTTAATTTCAGATAGGCCGAATAGTTTAGATTTTTGACGTTAAAATAATGCTTTAAACGCTGACCATTGACTATAAATGGTTCTATGGAATTTCCTTTAATTTCTATCGCACCACTGGGGAAAACTTTATTAATTAATGGTCCTGACCACCTGTAACGTAATTTACCCGGAAAGAGTTTCAGTCTAGAGTTGAATAGGAGTACAATGTCTCCTTCCTTAAATTCTTTCCTTGAGATACGCTTATCATGCTATTTTTTTGTTCTCTCATAGATTCTAGCATTTTCATTAGCGTCTAAACATAATTCTTCTAATTCATGGATATCTAATATTCGTTTCTCGCCAGCAGTCGTATAATTTAAGTTAAGAGTTTTAATAGCCCAATAAGCTTTATGTTCTAGTTCTACTGGCAAATGACAAGATTTTCCATAAACTAATTTAAACGGTGTTGTTCCTATGGGGGTTTTAAAAGCTGTCCTATATGCCCAAAGAGAATCATTTAGCTTGGAGGACCAATCCTTTCTAGATGTGGCTACGGTTTTCTCAAGGATTTGTTTAATTTTCCTATTTGACACTTCCACTTGTCCACTTGTTTGAGGATGGTATGGTGTGTCTATGCGATGTTTAACACCATATTTTGACAGTAATTTTTCGAAAATTCTAGAGATAAAATGGGAACCACCTTCACTAATTACTACTCTTGGTATACCGAATCGCGGGAAGATAACATTCTTGAATAATTTAAGTACCACTCGTGTATCGTTTGTGGGTGCAGCAACAACTTCAATCCATTTTGATACATAATCAACGGCTACCAGGATATACTTATTTCCAAAGGATGCGGGAAACGGTCCCATGAAATCAATTCCCCATACATCGAAAATTTCAACTTCGAGAATCCCTTTTTGCGGCATTTCGTCACGTCTAGATATATTTCTTGTGCGCTGACATCTATCGCAGTTTATAATTGCTACGTGGACGTCTTTCCATAAGGTAGGCCAAAAAAGACCAGCTTGTAGTATTTTTGCACAAGTTTTCAAAGTGCTAGCATGTCCACCATAAGGGGCAGAATGGAAATGAGCAATGACGTCGTCCACTTCATCGTTAGGAACACAGCGACGATAGATACCATCGGCGCCTCTTTTAAAGAGTAGTGGTTCATCCCAAAAGTATTTTCTAAGATCATGGAAGAATTTCTTTCGCTGTTGGTACGTTAAATCGGGTGGTAGAACACCGGCGGCTAAGTAGTTAACAAAATCAACGTACCAGGGTAATATGGTGTTGGTAAAGATGGCTTCTACTACCGCAGTTGTTAAATGTTCATCGCATTGTCTTAAATTATCGGTAGGAGCTATCTCTAGTTGAGCAATAAGGCGCTCATATGGGAAATCGTCGTTTATGGGAACACTCTCGACTTGGATTCCATCCAATATTGATAAATGGTCTGCTACTACGTTTCCAGTTCCCCTGTTGTCTTTTATTTCCAAGTCAAACTCTTGTAGGAGTAAGATCCATCTGAGTAGTCTTGGTTTGGCGTCTTTCTTACTTAGCAAGTATCGGATCGCAGCATGATCCGTATAAATAACAATTTTGGCGCCTACTAAGTAGGAATGAAATTTGTCCAACGCGAATACAACAGCTAAAAGTTCTTTTTCTGTAGTGGCGTAATTCATTTGTGCGGGATCAAGTGTTCGGCTTGCGTAGTAAATAGTATGAAGCTTTTTATCCTTGCGTTGTCCTAGGACTGCGCGTACAGCATAATCGCTCGCGTCGCACATTATTTCAAATGGTTGGTTCCAATCAGTAGGTTTCATTATAGGTGTTGAAATTAATGCTTCTTTAAGCGTCTCAAATGCGTTTAAGCATTTATCGTCAAAAATAAACTCAGCGTCTTTCATCAATAGTTCAGTTAGTGGCTTAGTGATTTTAGAGAAATCTTTTATAAAACGTCGGTAAAAACCAGTGTGTCCTAGAAAACTTCTTATTTCTCTAACTGTTTTGGATGGTTGAAGGTTTTTGATAATTTCGATTTTTGCTTTATCGACTTCAATCCCCCTGTTTGATACAATGTGACCCAACACAATTCCTTGTCTCACCATGAAATTACATTTTTCCCAGTTGAGCACTAGGTTGACATTGACACAACGTTTTAGTACCAACTCTAGATTTGATAAACATCCGTCAAAACTTTCTCCGCAGACAGAAAAATCGTCCATGAATACTTCCATAATTCCGTCCAAGAAGTCTGCGAAAATTGCCATCATGCATCGTTGAAAAGTTGCAGGTGCGTTACATAGTCCAAACAGCATTCTTCGGTATGCAAAGGTACCATAGGGGCATGTGAACATAGTTTTCTCTTGATCATCAGGATGAATGGGAATTTGAAAGAATCCTGAGTATCCGTCAAGATAGCAGAAATGGGAATGTTTAGCTAAACGCTCGAGCATTTGATCTATAAATGGTAATGGGAAATGGTCCTTACGCGTAGCTTTGTTTAGTTTTCTGTAATCAATACACATTCTCCATCCTGTTTGGGTACGTTGTGCTACCGATTCGCCTTTTGTGTTTGTTATAACTTTAAAACCTCCTTTCTTAGGTACTACGTGAAGCAGACTGACCCAGTTGCTATCGGATATCGGGTATATGATGCCTGCCTCTAGTAGTTTCTGCACTTCTTTCTTTACGACTTCACTTAAAATAGGATTTATTCGTCTTTGATGTTCTCTAGAAGTCTTGCAGTCCTCTTCTAGCATAATGCGGTGCATACAGACAGAAGGACTTATTCCTTTTAGATCTGATATGTTATATCCCAATGCGGTTGGATACTTCCTTAACACATTAAGAAGTTTTTCAGTTTCGATCTTCCCTAAGTCGGTGTTGACTATAACTGGCCGTTCGAGTTCTTTATCTAAAAATTCATACCTTATATCTTTAGGTAACGTTTTAAGTTCTATACCAGTTTTCTTAGCAGTTGGGGTAGGATCGGGTGTTAAAGCGAGACATTCGCTTAGGTTGGCATTGTAATATTCCTGTCTCCAGTCATCATCCTCGAAAATAGTTGGTGTCGGAATTTTCAATATTCCAGAATAGGTGTCTTCTTGGCTTTCTAGTTCTTTGACACATTTATCGATAATATCTAGGAAACAGCTTGAGTCATCTATAGCAGGGGCTTTGAAGAATTGGGAAATAATAAATTCTACTTTTTCTTCTCCTACCTCGAAGATAAGCTTTCCTTTCTTAACATCAATAATGGCTCTTGCAGTGGCTAAGAATGGCCTTCCTAATATGATGGGAATATTTGAATCTTCCTTTATGTCCATTATTATAAAGTCAGTAGGTATGTAGAATTGTCCTATTCGGACATGAATGTTTTCTAGCATACCAACAGGGAATTTGACTGATCTATCGGCTAGTTGTAAGGACATATTGGTAGGTCTCATGTCACCAAGTTTGAGCTTCTCGCAAATAGATAAGGGCATTAGACTAACACTTGCTCCTAAATCGCATAGAGCTTTGTCTATGACAGATTTTCCAATTACACATGGTATGGAGAAACTACCAGGATCCTTTAGCTTTGGAGGCATGTTATTTTGAATTATGGCGCTACATTCGGCAGTTAGCATAACGGTTTTGTTTTCAACAATTTTTTTCTTATTAGACAGTATTTCCTTTAGGAATTTAGCATATGACGACATTTGAGTTATAGCTTCTGTAAATGGAATAGTAACATTTAGTTGTTTCAAAAGTTCTACGAATTTCTTGAATTGTCCCTTGTTTTTGGATTTTGTAAGTCTTTGAGGTTATGGAATTGGTGGTTTATATGGTGGTGGAGGTATGTAAGGTTTATCTTTTTCTGAAACCTCTCCGCTCTCGTTTGCGTCTTCCTCTACATTCTCAGGTTGTTCCTTCAATTTCGCTGCTTCCTTTTCAGGTTTTTGATACATGGTCGGGTTTTGGAGTCTAGGGTCTACCAGTCCATCAAGTGTTGTCCCACTTCGTAATGTGATAGCATTAGCATGTCCTTTAGGATTGGGTTGTGGTTGTCCAGGAAACGTACCAGCAGGTGCGGCAGAACTAGCTTGGTGTTGTGCTACTTAGGAGATTTGGGTTTCTAACATTTTATTGTGAGTTGCTAGGGAATCTACCTTATTTGCTAATAGCTTCAATTGTTCACCGGTGTGAACGTTTTGATTGAGGAATTCTTTGTTTTGTTGAGCTTGATTAGCGATAAAGTTTTCCATTAGGATTTCAAGGTTAGACTTTCGAGGAACGTTAGGAACATTAGCAGCGGGTTTTTGATAGCTTGGAGGTACAACGGGTGCTTGTACGAGAAGTTAGGATGGTTTTTCCAACCAGGATTATAGGTATTAGCATAAGGATTACCTTGAGCGTAATTCACCTAATCAACTGATATTCCTGCTAGGATTTGACATTCGGTTCTAACATGACCAGGAACTCCACAAACTTCGCAGCTTGGGGTTACGGCAGCCACGGTGGCTGCAGGAGGTAAGGTCAAGCTTTCTATCTTTTGGGTAAGAAATCTGCCTTAGCATTAACTTTATCTAGGCTACTAATCTCGTACATCCCACTTTTGGCTGGAGTTTTCTCCAGAGGTGTTCTTTCTCCTCCCCATTAATAGTGGTTTTGAGCCATATTTTCAATGAGTTGGTTAGCTTCGCCGTAAGGCTTGTCCATCAGTGTACCACTTGCGGCGGCATCTATAAAGAGTCTTGTGTTGTACAAAAGTCCATTGTAAAATGTATGGATAATCATCTAGTTTTCTAATCCGTGATGTGGGCACATTCACATCATATCTTTGTAGCGTTCCCATGCATCGAATAGCGATTCAGTATCCTTCTGCCTAAATCCGTTAATTTGAGCTCTTAATGCAGCAGTCTTGCTTGGGGGGAAGTATCGTGCCAAGAATACAGTCTTAAGTCCTTCCCATATAGTGACGGAATTCGATGGCAAGGATTGCAACCAAGCCCAAGCTCTATCTCTTAGCAAAAAAGGAAAAAGACGTAATCTTATTGCATCTTTACTAACACCATTTGCTATAACTGTGTCGGCAAATTGAACGAATTTCGTAAGATGTTCATTTGGATCCTCGGTAGGATTTCCAGAGAATTGGCGTTGTTGGATAGCTGATATCAACGACGGTTTTAACTCAAAATCGTTTCGATTAATTGCTGGAGCAGCAATGCTATTGTGGGGTTCTTGTTGTGATGGAGATGTGTACTCCTTCAGTGGATGGGTCCTTCGTTCTCCGGCCATGTTTATTTCTGGATTGGTATCGGTTTTAGAGGAAGACTTAGAATCTGTTTCAGAATCAATCTTGATTTCGGGTTTTGGTAAAGTAATAGCGTGATTTAAACAGTAATCCATGACTGTTCGTCTTATGGAAAGGATGCGTTCAGGTTCGTTCGTCGATTTGTCAAGAGGTTCGCCTTGTGAGCGAGTCCTTGGCATACAAATCGAAAAAGGGTTTTTGTTGCCTAGTCTAAACGCACAACAGAAGAATCATACTTAATTGACTAATCAGTCCCTGACAACGGCGCCAAAAACATGATCGGAACATTATGAGTCTATCGGGATACTAACTGCAAGTATACAGTTTAGTCGTTCTAGTATTAAATGATTATTGAACCCACAAAGACTGAGGATCAACCGCATACGATCTAATGTTACAAATGTTTAACTAAGCGATGAGTATTTGGTTTTTAGGGGGAAAAGGTTTTAATTAAAAGCAATAGTAATAGTTATACCGATATGTGATAGTAGGACTTCGGGAACTCGGTGAATCACTTGGCATATAAAGTATTTCGGTAAAAACGAATTGTTTAAAAACCTGAGACGTGCACTCTCGTCTTCATGAAATAAGTTATGCTACTAAACATAGTGGATGCACTTTAAATTTAATAACACTTTTTGAAAACAACTTGAGTTTAATTAATTTGTTAAAACACTCTCGTGTATTTAAAAATTAATGTTTCGTTACCATTATCTGGATCGAACCCCAGCTCTCGCATGCAGGTTCTTGCCTTAATTAATTTCCCACTCTCATGGCAAAATCGTGTTAAATATCTTTCACTCTTGTGACAAGGGTAGTTAAATTAAATATGGAAATTGGAAACCAGAAATTATTTATAAAAGATTTTAGCCAAGTTATCACCAAACTCCTTCGGTGCTTAAGAGTCACATACCGGTACAAATAAAATTAGTCAGACATAATGTATTTAGCAGACATACAACATGAAATACAGTTCATAAGAATAATCAACATAGCATATAAACAATAAAGATCGAATTGCATAAAAAAAACCTGTAATTATATTTCCGTGGTAATCTTGAATTCGTACAGTAGCTTTTGCGATAAGATTGATCGAAATATAGAACTAAGTGTGTTAATCCCCCGATGTGAAGAATTAACACTTTAGGAAACTGAACGTTACAGAGGCTTGAAGGGAAAATATAATGGTTTTAAAAGCACGTAAACAAAATAATGCAGAAGGAAAAATATGGTTCTTAAACGAAAAATCTCCGACCCTTTCAAAGTGAAATCTTCAACATATATATAGGCTCTCTCTTGTAACTGTCGTATTCCATTATTTCAGTACGTGCACTAAATTCTCGACTGATGGAACAAGGTCGTGTGGACTCCGTGTGGCTGCTTCGTGGTTTACTGCATAGGCTGAGTTTTTAAGGTGTTACGTTCGTAATGGGATTCATTACGTTCGTAATATCTAGGAGTTTTGTTCCGTTCATAACGCGTTACGTTACGTTCATAACAGTGTGCGCTAGGTGTTACGTTCGTAATTCTAGGCGTTGCGCTCGTAACACTCTTCTGGTGTGAGCTTCTTAGCAGAATGTCCTTTTTCTTCTTTCTTCTTGCAACTTCCTAGCTTGTTTTGCTCCTTTTAGCTAATTTTCCATCTTATGCCTTATAAAATATAGTTTACCTGAAAACAAATAAAAATACCTTCGTGATGCATATTATTCGATAAAAACGTACAAATAACCCGTGTAAATTAGGCCTAAAAAGCGATACGTTTTCGTGTTATCACTACGCAATCTTGGAACTGATCGGCAGACGTTTCTTGGGGGTACATGGTAAGTTTTTAGGAACTTTACCAAGGCCTTTGCATGAGCCTCGGAACATAGTAATAAAGCCATCATGGAAATTTTGGATGGAGTTTTCCCTAGTTTCTCAACTACATTGTAGTCGCTTCTTTTTATGATCTTTAGAATTTCCTCCATCTCTTTCCGGGAGGTCTCATGGATAGCCACTGATTGTTCCTTCGTCTGGACAGGCTCAATCAGAATACCTTTACCTCGAGTCTCAGTTGACTCGACAGCAGGAATGTCAGTAGGGGTGATAACAGGGATTGTAACAACTTTATCAATAGGAGTATTAGCAGAGGTGATTGCAGGATGGGGAACAGCCTTTGGAGGAGCAACAACAACAGGAATGATTACGGGTCCAGAAACTATTTTTGGGAGAGCAATTTCTGGAGAGAAAACCCTTCTGCTTTGGGTAATCTTATTGGTCCCTGCGATATTACTGACATCCGAGTCAACTTTCTTGGAACTTGAATCTTCGGCAGCTGGCCAATGTTGCTTAATACCGTGGTAGTAAACATCCCCTCCATAATTCCATGGTACGTTTTTGTCTGACGAATACGGGATACGTCCAGGCATTATAATTATCAATGGAGCTACTTTTAGAACTGATGTAATTCTAACGGGTCTTTTGGTGGAGACCCTGGAAGAATTGTCGGAAATGGTCACGATGGAAACATCATTATAAGAAACAATTGGAATTGAAGCCTTCTCGAACAAAATTTCCTTGTCATCTATTAGGCACTGGACGCCTTTCAACAAGGGACAGTTGGTTGGTGAGGATAAACAGAAGTGACAACTTTCAACACAGCCTGGGAAAACACCGGCGTTCAACAAGTTCTTTTTGATAGTTAGGAGTGGGATCATAAGTTCATCAACTGAAGCAACAAACATATCTTCTTCAATGGCGTTGGAATTATGATCGTGTTTGGGCATAGGGGCAGTAATGACATTAGGCTTTTCTAGCGCGTCGAACTCAATCTTTTTGGCTTCAAGGAGGTCTTGTACTTTGTTCTTTAGAGCCCAACATTTGTTAGTGTCATGGCCGAGACTCTCGGAGTGGTATGCACAACGGGCATTAGGATGATAGTGAGGAGAGGTTGTGTTAGGGTTCTTTGGAGCTTCTTTCAAAGTCACTAGGTTGGACCTTAACAAATGTGGTAATACTTGAGATATGGTCATGTTAATTTTGGTGAATTGTCTGACTGGTCTTTCCATTCTTGGCTGGTTGCTTCTTTGCTGAGCAGGCTCTGGTTTAGGAATCATGACATCCCCCACCATAGGACGGAGTTCAACTCTCTCTTGATTTCTCTAAGGATAAACAACAACCACTACCTTCTTTCCGATGAATGGTTTCCTTACAGCAGCAGAGGATGCATCTTTTGAATCTTCCCATTCTTTATCCCGGCCTCTACTCTTTCTCCAGTGAATATCAATTCAATAAATCCTGCTGATGAACTCCCAATTAAGTGATTAAAGAAGGGACCACACAAGGTTCCCCAAAACATGTCTACCAATTCTCTTTCAGATAGGGGAGGTTGGACCCTTCCTGCTAGGTCCCTCCATTTTTGTGCATAGTCCTTGAAGCCTTCACTTGAAACCATGGCCATACTCTGGAGTTGAGTACGGGTAGGTGCAAGATCAGCGTTGTATTGGTATTGTTTGTAAAAGGCAGCATCCAGATCTTCTCAGTTATGAACATTAGCTCTTTCTAACTGATAAAACCAATCAAGTTGAGTTCCAGACAGACTGTCTTGGAAGAAGTGTACCCATAAATCCTTGTCAGCGGTATGGGGCTGGATTTTCCTCACATGGGACCGGAGATGCATTTTGGGGCATGAGACTCTGTCATATTTGGCGAACACTGGTGCTTTGAATTTTGGAGGAATGACAATCCCCGATACTAAACCCAATTCCTCAATGTCCAATCCAGGCACTTTTTGGATTTCCATTGCACTTAACCGTTCTTCTAGATGCTTATACTTGTCGTCGGCTGGAGGATATTGTTCTTCAAAATAGTCTTCTTCTTCCTCTTCCTCTTCTGAATCAGACTGAACAACTGTTTCCTTGCCTTTCCCATCTTGATTGTCTTTCTCACCGAATGTCGTTGCAAAATCTAAGGCCGTTCCTGCTTGTCCTTGGAATCTTCTTCCCATGTTTAGAACTCCGGTTATTTTCTTTTTCTTCTTTTTCTCTTCAACAAGCAAGGTCTTCAACTCTTCTTGTCCTTTGGCTAGACTTAAGAACATCTGTTGAAACTGGGCATTTTGAGCTTGGAGGTCCTTCATCGTTTGCTCGAGATCCATCTTACTGAAATAAACAGTAGAAAGATGAGGAGACTTGTTGCAAGAAACCTGCTTATGTTATGATGAATGGTAAATGCATATGCAATGATTTCAAGGATTTTAAATATTCAAATTTGCTTTAGACAAAAAGGAAACACACGTTATATAATAAATTAAAGCTTAAGTACATCAATGCCTCTTTGGGAGAAACAATACAAAAAAAAACTCTAAGATAAAAAGGTTGTACGCATCCTCTTTGGTGAGATGTAGGCATTCAGAGTTTGCTCCTCATGAAGTTGCTTCGTGTGTTCCAAAACCTTCTTCTCGCTAGCGTAGAATTGGGATTCGAAAGTATCTCGCTCCCCCTTGAGTTGTATCCAATCTCTTTGTAAGTCTTCAAGAGAGGTGGGCATGTCAGGATGTAGGACAGTGTATGGAACATCTCCTTCCGTAACAGGCTCAATGATTACCGGGAGAATGGAAGGATAAGGCATCATAAGACTCTGAGCGCGAATTAGTACACATTTGAGGTAAGGCTCAAGAGGGATGGAATTTTGGTGCCCTAAAGTCTTGCTATCTACCTTGTTCAACATCCTCCAAGCTCGGATAAATCTCTGACGAAGACCTTGATTGTCGTTCTCGTAGTCAAATACCAAACCTTAAATGAGCATCTCATGAGGTCCATCCCTTCGGGCGTAACCAAATTGTCTTAAGGCTAAGCAGGGGTTGTAGGTGATACCTCCCCTAATGCCAAGTAAAGGTACATTAGCAAATTATCCATAATGGTCGACAATAGTAACATTCTCTATGGATCGGGAGCACCAATAAATGTCTGAATGTTTGAGCGTCATCAACCTTTGTGACCACCTTGAACCTTGCTCATTCTTTAAAACAAATTGGGGAAGATGAGAAATAAACCATCTTGCCAAGAGAGGAGTGCAACATATAAGTACACCTCTTTTCCTCATAGTGCGAGTGTGAAAATAATGTAGAATGTCCCCTAGCAAGGTAGGGACTGGGTTACGAGACATGAAGATCTTGACGGTGTTCACATCTATGAGTTGGTCAGGATTTGAGAACAAAAACATCCCATAGATGAGGAGAGCCACAATTTCCTCAAATGCTTGCAAATCCAAGGAGTTCCAACAGTTTTGGGCTTTCTCAAACAAGAAATTTGCTAGGAAACCTTTGACACCACTCCTAGTTTCCCAATTGGTTGTGACATCAGATGACTGCAAGTGTAGAGTTTGAGAAATGTCTTCTGGCTTTCGGTCTCTTTCCGTACCGTTGAAAGGTATTTGATTGAGAATGGGAATCCTCAAGAGTTGGGAGAATTCTTCCAAAGTTGGCACAAGTTGATAATCGGGAAATGTGAAGTAATGGTGTAAAGGATCAAAGAACTAAAAGAGAACCTTCATCATGTATTCATCAGTGTTGGAAGTGACCAAGTTGAGTAAGCGACCATGTCTCTCGGTAAAAGGAGAATTTTCAGGAATCCTTGAAGCTAGCTCCTTAAGTTGGGGAGGAATCCTTACAAGATTGACTTGAATGGTTTTCCTGCGAATAGAATCCATGTCCAACAAAACAAGAACAAAGATAAATCTAAAAATCCTTGAAATGGTTAGTGAATGAATATGATGTTATGATGTTCATGATGTTATGTACAAGTATGTATATACAAACAAAACAAACAAGTCCTTAGGCTTAGGCTTGCACAGAGTCTTATAGGTAAGTACCCTCTTGAAGTTTAGTTGGCTCAAACCTGTCCTAGTAATGTAACCGGGTTCTAAGGAGCTCAATATCATTGGTTTGTTTCCTTGGTCATTGTTTCAGCACAAGCCTCTTTAATGGTGACCGAAATATCCCAAGAAACCAAACCTCAATGAGTGTAGTATCGAGTATCTACCAACTTTGGACTGCACCAAAGTCGGTCATCTCACTACGTCCTAAAGGCCAAGTTGGTCAAGTAAAGGTTCTAAAAGTTCATTAGTGCTTCATGACATCACTCAGCGGCCATGTATTCTCCTTGATTAACTCAAGGTCTACCGGTACCCACAAATATGTCGCACTAACGTAGCTATTGCTTATACCATGTCGGTATACCCCGCACAGTTTCCACAATGTATTGCTACTTACATATAAGGTATCCCAAATCCAGGTAGATGATTTCAAAACCAAACAAAGAACCATAATGTAAAGCAAAACAAGTCAAACAATGAAAGCAAGTAAATGTGATCTAACCTAAGGTAACCCCACTTTTAGAATGTACCCCCAACAGAGTCGACAGTTTTATGATACGGTTGGAGAACTGACTTGGGTGTTTTGCGTTTTATCGCAAATGTTGCGGTTAGCAAGAGTCGCCACCGACTTTTCTTTTATCCAAAAGGAAAGGTGAAAAAGAACAGGAAAGACCTTTGAGATTATTTCTTGAGTTCGGGGGTTAGATTATGAAAAGGGAAGGTATTAGCACCCTTTTCATCCATGGTTTTCCATGGGCTCTTACTTACTTCTAGATCACTTGCTTTATGTTTTAAAGTGTGCTTTGTGGTGGTTTTTGAAAGTATTTTTGAAAAAACGCTTTCGTTTAGGCAAAATTTGTAATGATTCTCGTCTCTATAAGAATGTATACAAAGTGTTGGACTTTTGAAAATATTTCATGGAAAGTGTTTGTGCATTTGAAAAGGTGTTTGTGTTTTGAATATGAGCAAGCAACTAGGAGTATTCTACCTTACTCAAAAGTCTTCCGTTCATTCCTCTCTTACTTTGATATTGCTATCTTACCATTGATTGGCAAGAAACCTTTATCTTTGGATGTAAAAGGGACGGGCGTGGGTCATCGTATAGTCATGATAGAAATGTTATGAGATATCTTAGCATTTCTCTTGAGGGGCTAAGATCGTTTGTAAGGCAACATTCGAAGCGTCATCGAGGGACTATGATCTTGTATTTTGATTGTTTTTACTAAGACGTCTCACATGCATAACATGACCATTTTTCATAAGGCAACAAGTGGAGTTAACCCTAGAGGTGTACATGTGCAAAGTGTGTTTGATTGCATGCATTTTTGTCTTGAATTTAAGGTTTTCTAAGCATTGGTTTTAATCTTGCCATACACCCTAATTACTAACATTTGTATAAAGCAATAAAAATACAGAAAATAAAATATCCTAACTATTACAACCATATTGAATAGCAATAAAATATAAAGACAAAAATAAAATTAAAAAAAAAGAGAAAAAATGAATCCTTCGATCCAGAAGTAGGCTCTTTCGATTCCCTCTTCTTTGGCTTCCTTCAATTGGGAAAATAGTGTGATATACAACCTTCGATTCATCCTTCTGGCTTCTCCTTTCGATTGGGCTTGGAAGTTAGCATGAGGTGCACTATTCGTTTCAAAACTCCTTGCTGCCTCTATCGATAGTAGGAAAGGCTTCAATGCTTAGCCAATTGAAGGATACAGAGAACCTGTCTAAACTTGAAAATTCAACTAACAAGTATAACTTTCAAAAGCTACAGGCCAGGGGTTAGCACAAGATTATTGTGCACCAAAATCCAAAGGCTAACTAGTCAGGATTGAGACTTTCAACATACAAGCAGTGAGGATCGAAAGTTAGGGAATGGTCAACTTCCTAAATGTGATATCTACATTTTCCTTTTATTGGTATGTACACATTATATTTAAATGAAAGAGTTCCAAGTTTAGAGATAACTTACCTCTTGGAGTGCTTAATAGAAAGAGTTGTAGGTGACTCCTTTGGTGGTGGAGGGAGCTTCGCTGGAATCTTCCTGAAGCTAGTTCAGTTACTGCTTGGTTTGGACAGTCACTGAATCGAAAGAGAGTATATGATGGTGATGAGTGAATCGAAGGTTATTATGCTATAGTTTAGGGGAAGTGAATCGAAAGGTACACTACTGAGGTTTTTATTATAAAAAAAAAAAGTCTTAGAGTTTTGAAGGTTTGAGAATTTTGGAGAGTTTGAGAATATTGGAGAGTTTGAGAATATTGGAGAGTTTGAATGCTTGTGGATTTTTATGATTTTTCTCCCTAGCAAAAATCTGGCCGTTTTCTTTGTCAATGGTTTCTCTATTTATAGAGAAAAGGTTTGGGAGTTTGAACAAAGATGTGGCTTGGCTGAAACGTGAATATTAAGCTATGTCAGATTTTCCCAGATCCCAAGGTGAAGTACTAAAGTTGTTGGTTAAAAGGGGCTGACTTCCCTGACTTATGGTGAAGTACAATCAGTACTTAAGCAAAGCATGGGTATAGGACATGATTTCTACTAGCAAGTTTACTTTCATAAAAAAATATTTTGGACAAAGGCTTAATCACCTGAACAATAACTTAATCCATAATGTAAGTAATTAATTATGGAGTGAAATACAAGCATTAAGGCCTATAAAGTAAGATCATGTAGCATGGCCTATAGATTTAATCAGTGTTCTTTCAAAATCCTATTTTCCACTTGCGTCGAAGAGTTCTAGAAATGTACTAAAGAAGACTGCTTCGAAGGGAGCAAAATGCCCAAACGAAGCTTATGGATTAAACTTGCATCGAAGGAGATTTCCTGCCTAAATGAAGTACGTAACCCCAGCTTTCATTCGAAGGAGGCCACAAAGCCAAACAAAATATGCATGCAGGAAGGTCTTAAATGCCCAAACGAAAGAGGAGTAAAGGAAGGCTACATGCCCAAACGAAAAAGGCATGTAAGAATGCCTCATGCCCAAACGAAAGAGGCGTGCAAGAAGTTTAAATGTGCAATCGAAGGATGCCAAAAGGAGGCTTTTTGCCTTGGAATTGAAGGAGGATACATGAGGCTTTTTGACTTGTGCATGCTAGCATGGTGGGGAAATATTTGTCCAGTCAACACACGCATGCAAGCATTAAACATCCAATCGAAACAGGTGCACTATCCCATTTAAGCTTGTGGATCGAAGCAAACACACTGCCCCATCGAAGCTTATGGATTTGAAGAGTGCTCGGAGGGAGTGTTTTAACCATTCGAAACCTGTCATCTTCAAAAAAATTCAATTTTTTTTTCTTTATTTCTTTAAACTGGTGTTTGTAACTACCTATACGAGAGGAATCTTGAAAAATGAGAGGGAAAATTTTGTGGTACAACATCTACCTACTCGAATGGTCTTTGTTCTTTTCCTCTTTTCCTTTGGATAGTACTATCCTACCATTAGTTAGTAGGTAGCTCTATCATTGGATGTTTTGAGGGACAGGCGCAGGTCATCGTACAGTCATGAAGGAAGCTCGTAAGACGATATTTTTGTATTGGAGGACTTTGCTAAAGTGTCCCACGTTTGAGGGACATGACTGTATTATTTTTCCGAAGGAAACAAGTAGATGTACCTTAAAGGTGCGCGTGTGCGAGTTTTTTGTGTTTTAGTTATTTGTCTTGGATGTTAGGTTTGCTAATGTTTGTTTTTAAGTCTTTCCATACAAGTCTATTAGCATACATCTAGCAGTTAAGTATATACAAGTAGAGAAAATAAAGTGCGGAAAATTGAATCTACGCTATTACATCGCTTCGGGGTGGGGGGAATTACAAACCAAAAATGGGGAATAAAAAGTAAAAGGTCATAGTTTAACTATTTCATCTTATATGCAATTATATAATTTTATTAAAATAATGTGAATAAAAATAATTGAACCCGCAGAGGATGGAAAAAGAGGAAATATCTAAAATCTTAAAAATTTCTAAGTATAAGAAAAAGTCTTTCTTTTTGGTATTTTTATTGTTTAAAAAATGAAAAATGAATTTAGAAGTCCTAATTCTACTTAATTTTGAATTAATAAAATAAACTTAGAAGGGCGAAATTAAAATAATTAAAATAAACAAAAATTAATTTAATTAAAAAACATAAATCTAATGTTTTTGTGGGTTTCTGATTTTATGATTTTTTTTTTTAATTTTATGATTATAAAAGAAAAGATTAAATAAAGTTAAATAAATAAATTTTAAAAAAAGAGGAATGGGCCAATCATGGCAATTTCATTTTGCCACACCTGCGTTGACCTCTTTTGCATTTTTCAAACCACCATGGAGGGTGGAAAACACCATCGTCTCCGATGGGGGGTTTTCTTTAAAACCTACAAAATCAATCAAACAAAAACAAAACAAAACTTTTGATCTATTATATTGGACTCTGCGATCTCAGTGGTGCCATTAGTTTGGATTAAGAACTCCTGAATTAAGAAATATGAAGCTTCCTACATTCCATTCCCTAACAATGACATCATGTTATTTCTGCCATCATGCTTACATGTAAGACGTCAGATTTACTCACAACATCAATAATAACAAGAATGAATGCATAAAACTAGTTTAATTTACATGATAAGAGAGTTTGGAATCAAAATTTTACCAAAACATTGTGGGATGGTTGTGAGGGTGATCTGACACTCGTGAGGGTTGGGTAATGATATGAATCACCTCCTGGAGATCTCATAAGGATGAAGGAGTTGCTGGTTTTGAATGGGAGAAGCTGAAACTCAGGTTTATGAGTTTTTCAACTTTTGAATTTTTTTTTGAGAATTTGAGGGAGCTTTGTTATGCAATATTTTTTTTTCAATTGCTTCTGACTTATTGTGTATTTATAGAGTAGTGAGTAAGAAGTAGATAAATATGGGAGAAAAACCAAACCATGATGGCCTTTGAGACAAGAATAAAATACATTAAGAAGTTTCCAAAAATGAGTGATTCTTGACCTTTTGGATATGCAATGAACCTGGATAGGTTATGGCTTGGTTTCATGAAATATTAGGCCTCAAAGCTAACCAAACCAAGCCCATATGCATTTGCCCATGATTTCTTGTGATTTTATTCAATTTATTTGATTTTAAATTAAATAAAATCAATATAAATATGAATAAAAATAAAATAAATGTATAAATGGACTTATAGGTCCTCTAAGACGCTATGTACATATTTGAAGTCCAAAATGTAGGCCCATTGGTTCAAAATTGCATTTTTGCTCAATTTGTACTTCATGAATTTCTTTAAAATTTGCCAACTTGTGAAACTCATAACTTGCTCAAGTTTTATCTTTTGAAGATGATCTTGGTCTTTTTGGAAATATCAAGATGTTCTATACAATCTCTAGTTTTATCATTTTTGCTTTTGAATACATTATCTTGATGTAAGCTAACTTGACAAAAAGTGTCTTTTGTTGACTTTTAAAAATGACCTATAATGTATGAGCTCATATCTTCTAAATGAAGCATTTTTTAGACTTGAGAATAAAAGAAAAGTTGTAGATAATTTAATTTACTTTAGAGTGAGCTTTTGTTGGGGTAAAGTTGATTAAGTATGTGAAAGTTATACTTGGTCAAAGTTTAGTTGACTTCTCCTAAGGAAACTCTAATTTGCCAATTTTGGACTTTTGATGGTTTGAGAGCTTTCCTTGAGGAATAATAATGAACCCTTGATCAAATGATGGATATCACTTCAAAATGTTGATTTTGACAAAAAATCTTGAAGTTTGACTGTATGTTGACTATAGTTGACTTTTTGACCAATACAGTTGATTTTCAAACATTTGAGCCATTGACTGAGCAAACTTTTGATGTAGGGATTGAAACTTGACATGGACCTTGTTGAGGACCTATTAAGAACCATGGAAGCCACTTGAGACCTTTTTAAACCAAATTTCTTTAAGATACTCCAAACCTTAATTGCGGGCTTTTGGCTTAGAAGGTGCATCTTTACTAGTCAACCCTTGAGTGTCTTGACTAGTTGAAGAGTCTTGAAAGAATGCTTTGAGAAAAATGGGAGGGAAAATTTTGGGGTACAACACTTATGATCTGTATTAATTTCTTTGGAGAATCTGACTGAGAAGTTTTTCAGAACCACCTCATAAGAAGTATCTTTTAAAGATTTGTAGTAGTCAACTAACCAGTTCATGTATTCATCCTATAATGCATCACTTTTAGCATGGTTAATACAGTTTGTGAAAACCGCCTCATAAAGTGTAGACTTTCAACAAATTTTGATTCCATTTCAGTTAATTCTTCATCAAAATAATATTTTGCAGGGAAGTTCAAAAATGTTGGTTCTGAGAGATTCTTCGATAAATGGGGGGGTCTAGACTCTTTATTTTGATTCACATTGTGTATTTGTTTAAAATTTAGGGGTTGAAGAGAGGTAAACAATAGATGGACTATGATTAGATCCAAATTCTCTTTCAATAGAATAATCACTAGAAGATTCATAGGTTTCTTCCAAAATGTCATCATAATTAAAATTTTGGCACAACAAGACAGATGTTGACTGTGATGTCCCAACACCAGGATGACTTAACATGATGTCTAAAGCAATGTTAAGATATCATATTACTAATATAACAAATAAAAATTAACATTTTAAAACTAATACAGGAATTAAAAACACAAGTCAATTTTTAGCCCAGTTCGGTGCAACTTCACCTACTCTAGGGGCATCTAAGCCAGGAAGGAAATCTACTATAATAGTATTAGTTTGAAGTTCTGAAAAACCCCTGTTATACAAACTTCTCACCTAATATATACCCGTGCTATTTCTATATAAGACACTCCTAGTTATGAGACCCCTCTCACTTCCCTCAATCACACACCTGTGGTTGTCAACAACAATAACAATTGACAGAAGAAATACTTCCTAAATAAACAAATTACACTCTTGCTTAAAAGCTCATGGGTGAATCACAATGAACAAATAAAAATAAGTCCATCTCAGTATCAAAGTGATAGATGAGAGGATCACAAATACAAAGAACAAACGAAACCCTAAAAGATACTAATCCTTATTCCCAGCTTTGTAATCTTCTTAGGTTTAGACTCTTCCTTTTATATGCCAGTGTAATGCTTGGGCTTGGATATTCAATCTGGATATAACCTTATGCAAACAAATTAGGTCCAATCATATCTAATAAAATCTTCAAATGCAAGGCAAGAGGTTTTGACATCCAATCAAGAAAATCACATCTTCTGTTATCGCTTCAGCTTTGAAACAAATCTTCAATGTGGTCCTTGATCCACAAATAACAAAACAAATATTTTGGAAACAACAGCAACAGATCTTCCATAAATAGAAACAACACAGGCTGCAATTTCGTAGCAATATGTCACGATATCTTGTTCAACAATATGCTGAACTAATTATTTTACCAAAAAACAACCAACAAACCATAACATAACAATCTCCCCAATTGGCAATATTTTGGCTAAAACCATCTTTGCACAAAACATAAAAAAAATAGGAGAGATACACAAGCAGCATTATTTCAAAGACTCATATTCATAATAATGCACAAACAAAAATATGAACTACTTCAGTTCAGACATCATAGGCAAATGCAGCAGAAAACTAACAGCCTTGCAAAATATCAGAGAGAACAAACTTCTCCACACACAGAGAAATAAATTATCCATGAAGAACAACTTCAGGCAAGATGTCAGGACATTTGGTATGCCATCAAACACACAAGCATAAAGCATACATCAACTCCCATTTAACAACCGACCAACAACAAAAGGACATACAACCAAAAATCACTAGTCCCCCTCAAGTAGTACAGTACTAACAGGATGTTAAGACAACTGGAATGTCATCAAACCATCAAACCAATATCAACCAGTATTTACTCCTCCCTTTTAGGAAACAATTAACAAAAAGTAGAATAATTACACATAAAATAGGATCAAAAAGAATGAAAGCATACACAACATTCATCACACAGTGGTTTCCCACTTTTTACCCCTGTCAAAGATCTTCATGTACTCCTTGCTTATGTAACATACTTTGCGAATGTTGACACTGAATTCGTCTACCATCAGCTCAGAACTTGTCTTATTTAAACTAGCTTCCTTTTTTTTTTGCAAGGACCTTTTGTTCCAGCTTATTGCAGGTCCAACACTAACACTTTTCTTAGGAATATCATCCACCATAAAATAGAGGAAAGATAGAGTATTTGTTGCATTCCTCTAAGCCTTTAATTGCTATAAATTCTAAAAAGTACAGATTCCTAACTCACTCCATAATTTATCAAATTGATTAGCATCTAAAGCCTTAGTAAAAATATCATCCAATTGTTTCTCAGTGACCACATGCTCAAGAGACACAATTTTGTCTTCAGCAAGATCCCTAATAAAGTGATAATGAATGCTAATATGCTTTGTCCTATTATATTGATTGAGATTTTTGGATATTTTGATAGCACTCAGATTGTCATAATATAATGTCATGACATCCTGCTCGACATTATATTCTTTCAGCATTTATTTCATCAAAAGTAGTTGAGAATAACTACTTCTTGCTACAATATACTCAACATCTAAAGTAGACAATGAAACACAATTTTGTTTTTGACTAAACCAAGATATAAGATTGTTCCCAAAGAAGAAAAATCATCCAAAAGTGCTCTTTTTGTCATCTCCACTACCTACCCAATCTTCACCATAATACCCTACAAGCATGGAATTTGTGATGTGAGAGTGTAACATACCATAATCATTTGTACCATTTATGTATTTTAATATTTTTTCACTTGAGTAATGTGACTCATTTTTGGTTCAACCTGATATCTTGCACACTTTCCTACATAAAAGCAATGCCAGATCTTCTAGCCTGTAAGATATAGCAAACTACCAATCTTACTCCAATACAGCTTTCGATCTACATCAACACCTTTTTCATCTTTAGATAATTTTAAGTGAGTTGGTGCATGTGTTCTTTTGTGATTGGAATTCTTCAGACCAACCTTCTTCACAATATTGTTAGCATACTTGCTTTGAGATATGAAAATAGTATCATTCATTTTTTCACTTGAAGTCCAAGAAAATAGGTTAATTCACCAACAAGACTCATCTCAAATTCAGATTGTATTTTGTAATACGGTGGGAGAACTGACTTGGTTTTGTGTTTTATCGCAAATGTGCAGATAACAAGAGTCGCCATCGAATTTTTTTATCCAATAAGGAAAGGGTGAAAAGAACAGGAAAGACCTTCGATATTTTTGAGTTCGGGGGGTAGGTTATGTAAAGGGAAGGTGTTAGCATCATTTTCATCTGTAGTTATCTACGGGCTCTTAATCGCTAGCTCACTTGGAAAATGCTTTTGTATATGTGTTTGAAAATATTTTGAAAAATGCCTAAGTGCGGCAACTTTGTAATTATTCTTGTATCAGTTAAGAATGCGTACAAAGTGTTTGTTTTTTGAAAATATTTTAGAGAAAGAGTGTTTGTGGAAAAGATGTTTCTTTTTGTGAGAAAGCGATTACGAGCTATCTACCCACTCAAATGTATTTCATGTTATTTTCCTCCTCCTTTATATAGTGTTATCCTACCATTAATTAGTAAGAAGCCCTATCGTTGGATGTCAAGGGATAGGCGTAGGGTCGTCGTTATGGTCATAGAAGGCAACATATAGGGATACCTTAGAAATTCGAAGGGACTATCATCATATATTCGTAGGCAACATCAAGGGACAATATCATTTCTTGTAGGCAACTCGAGGGACATCGCGGGACTATGATATTTATGATGATTTTAACTAAGGGTTTTTTCTAAGGGTACCCCTACGTTCGAAGGACATGACCATTTTTATTCGAAGGAAACAAGTGAGGTTACCCTAGAGGTGCGTGTGTGAAGAGTGATTCATGTTCAGTTTATTTATATTGCTTATTTAGTGTTTTATATATTTATTTTCAGATCTTGCCATACATGTCTAGTTACTATACAATAATGAGGAAAGCGATAACTTGCGAAAAGTAAAGGCAGAAATTAAAGGGTCCTGCGCTATTACAGGGCTTCGGGGTAGGGGGTACAAGATAGGAAAAACAGGTGAAATAGAAAGTAAAACCCTAATTTAAACTATTACAAACCGTAGCAGTTACATAATCGGAAAAAGGAATGCGGAAATAATAAAGTACGTGAAGATTGTAAAGTAAAAGAGACGGGAAACGAAACTATTTGTGATTTGTTTTGATAAAAAAATGATTTGATGATTAACCTGAAGCCTATTTAATTTTAATTAATTAAGAAAATAATTAGTTAATTAAATTAGTCAAAACCCTAAAATCTAAGTCAATTTTAATTTAATTAAGAAAAACCTAAAAATCAAATTAGGGTTGATTAAAACCTAAAACCTAAATTAGGGTTTATTAGAAAATGTTTTCAAAAATAGGTTTTGCAAAAGGTTTTTAATAAAAAAGGGTGAAAAAGAGTGAGAAACATAGAAAATAACCAAAAGAGTAGGGGTGGGTGTTGAACCTACGCCCCCAAGCATTCTCCACACATAGCTAACCACCAGGACAAGTGCTGGTTGATGCTGGATAACAGGTTCAGCACATTATATGATAACCCCTGTAAAAATAATGAAAGTATGAGAAATTTGGCAAAACCGGGGATCGAACCCGTGACCTAGGAGAGAAGTGACTTAGTGCGCGCGTTCCTGCCACTGGGGTGGCTATAAATTTATTATTTTAAATGAAACAATATATATATATATATATATATATATATATATATATATATATATATATATATATATATATATATATCATACGCTTGATTGTATTGATCGGAGAAGCGGCAGAGCCCTAGCTCCAGTCGTCTTCTCTGGTTGCCCTATTTTATTCAACCTACGAAATAAGCAATATTAGTAATCAAAAATATCCTACCCCCCCTAAATTTAGGGTTGCGAATCCAATGGCAAGGTTATTTTGGTCTAAAAACCCATAGTTTTTTAGTTATGAAGAAAACAAGCCAGATTGGTGCAAACATGGAACTTTATGATTCTGACTGCATGGGATCATGATGATGATCCAAACTTGTACTAGTGAAACTCAGGAATGCATTAATAGTGTTAATACATGTTAAAGCAAACAGAAAATCAAGATATGAATATCATGCACATTATGAAACCGATGATGCCATGTGATATGATTTCACACATTTTGGACCATCCAATTTAGTCCAAACTTACTCTATAAGCTTGCTGGAAGAGAGTGGAATGGAGGTTTTGCAGTGAAAGGGCTTGTAAGTAGGGTTTTGAAATTCTAGGGTTTTTGAAAAAAGTTGATATTTTGACAAGTTTGAGAGGTAAGGTTTTTTCTTGTGGCCTTGTATGAGAATTGATGAGATTATATAGTGAAAATTAGGGAAAAAGAAATGGGCTTGGTCTTTGTAAGAAAGGCATGTGTATTTATTTTATTTATTTTGCATTACTAATGAATAAATAAAAAATAATTAAAATAATTAAAATAAAAATAGGTCAAGGGGTGTAAGAATGAATTCTGAGGTGTATAAGGAGTATAGAACACGTTGTGACTCTTAAACCATGGCCCAATAGTCCAAAATATCAAGCTTTCTCAATTTGAACTTCATGCATTTGCTCAAAATTTCCCAACTTGCACTGGTCATAAATCTCTCAAGTTTTATCTTTTTAAGGTGATCTTAGACTTTTTGGAAACCTCAAGATGTCCTCTACAACTTATATGTTGCTAATTTTTCTTTTGAAGACTTATTCTTGGTGTAAGTTGCCTTGACAAAAAGTGTCTTTTTGTTGACTTTTGAAATGACCTGTAATGTATTGGCTTATATCACTCAAATGATGCACTTTTTGGACTTGAGCTTAAAGAGACAAACTTGTAGATAACTGTATTCCCTTCAAAATGAGCTTTGGTTGGGGAAAAGCTGATAAAGCATGTGAAAGTAATGCTTGGTCAAAGTTCAGTTGACTTCTCCTAAGGAAACCCTAATTTGGAAACTTTTTTACTTTTGATGATTTGAGGGCTTTTCTTGAGGAATCATGATCAAACCTTGATCAAATGACGAATATGACTTCAAAATTTTTATGTTGACCAAAAATCTTGAAGTTTGAGTGTATGTTGACCATAGTTGACTTTTTACCCAATACAATTGATTTTCCATCATCTGAACAATTGACTCAACAAACTTGTGATACAAGGCATGGAGCTTGGTATGAGAATTCTTTGAAGCATATGAGGAGTCATGAAAACTATTTCATACCTTATAAACCCAATCTTCCTTGAGAAATACAAAACCCTAGTTGTGGATCCATTGCTTAGGAGGATAATTTGTCTGATCAATTCTTAAGAAACCTTGAGCATTTGAGAACCCTAAAAGAGTGTCTTGAAGAAAAATGGGAGGGAAAAATTTGGTGTACAATAACTGCCTCTGTTCAATCTTCTTAAACCTGAAGAGTTAGATTGCCATGTCCGCCATTCGGGACTTGAAGCTAGAAGATAATTGAACACTTAAGTGCCCAAAAATTTGCACTTGCATGTGCAGGCAATAATGTTGTTGGTTGATAATATTGCTTGAATGGGCTTAAAGATGCCATTCGGAGAGATGATGGAATGTCGTCGAGGGCGGGCTTGCAGATGCCATCCAAAGTAACTGTTAATAGGAGTTTTTGAAGGAGTCTACGCTTGACTTCACCTGAAGAATGCTTTCCAAAATGAACCTCTGGGTAAGGTGTTTGAGTAACTGCTTGTTAGATTTAGTCTCTGAGGGAAGTGTTTGTCATAATGAATTTATGAAGGAAATGCTTTTCAGAATAAACCTATGAAGGAAGATGCTTTTTAGAATAATGCTCTGAAGGAAAATGCTTTTTAGAGTTCAATCTCTAAAGAGAAGCATTTATCATGTAGATAGTCACCATCTCCTGTTTCGGGAATTCATGCCACCTGGTGATAAAGATAGTCACCCCGTCCTGTTTTGGGAATTGATCTTCACCTGGTCATAAAGATAGAAAGATAGTTCCCTCGTCCTATTTCGGGAGTTAGTCTTTGATCAGTCGTATAGATAGTTTCCCTGTCCTGTTCCGGGAGTTAACCTTTAACTTATTTATGTAGATAGTCACCTCGTCCTGTTTCGAGAATTGATCTACAATTTGCTTTCACAGCTAGTTGTCTTGTGCTGTTTCAGGAATTAATTTGTGTCTGGTCATCCAGATAGTTGCTCCGTCATGTTTTGGGAATTAACATGGAACTTCTTTTTGTTGGTCGTAGAGATAGTTTCCCTGTTTTGTTTTGGGAATTAATCTTTCACTTGGTCAAATAGATAGTTGCCTCGTCTTGTTTCGGGAATTAATCTTGGACCTGTTTGAGAATTGTTGATGATATTAGTCTGTTTGTAGATTTTACCTGAAAAGATAAAGAGTTAGCTGTATGCAAAGTCATTATGTATGAAATGCATTTCTTAATATGTTCTCAAAGTAAATGAGAGTATGCTATATGTGTTTTGTATGTATATGCTATGATATGTGTAAATGATGTATGAATGTAGGATGTTGTGGAAGCGTCTTGGCAGCTTCGTATAAAGTCTCTGAATGGGAAAATAAACCCTTGACCGTTTCTAGGGATGAAGACTACGTGTAATCTTTAATCTTTGTTTAGAATGTTTCTGCTAGGAATTCCTACTTTTTGTTTGAGGAAACTCCGCTAGAAAATGTAATTTCTGCTTGGGGAGAAAAGTTCAAGAACGTTGGTCGTTCACCTCTATAACTGGGGATTTTAATTCTTATATATCCTGACTAGGGATAAAAGAGATGGATAACCTTTCGAGGTGCTGCCTGACCAAGTTTTTGATATGGATGTCGACTCGTCTGGGGAGGATAATATTAACTAGTATCTGGTCTAATTTCAGATTATATAGCGGTCTCTGGGGATAATAATCTAGACTACCCTTTGCTGGAGAGAGAAATTTTTCCGGTGATTTGTAGTAGTCAAAGGGATAGACTCAAGCTGGGGAGATTGTATCCTGTTGGGGAAATAAAACTGTTGGGGAAATAAACCCTACTGGATAAACACTCTTTGAGGATAAAAACCTGTTGGAGGAATATTATGTTGAGGAAATAAACCTTGTTGGAGAAGAAAATTTTCTAGGGGTTTTTACAGTATTGGAGAAATAAACTCAGCTGGGGAAGATAATTTATGTGAATTGTACTGGTGATATACTCTCTGACGAGGATTGGTACTCTGTAGGTCGGCTATATTTCTGGGGAAAAGATCATACTCCTTTGTCTGCTAGGGGGATCTGCTGGTGAGTATGATTAGGATATTTCAGACTTGCGGGGAATGTGTCAATTTTGTGAAGATAACTCTGTGGGGGATAATCTTATGGAAATTACTCTGTGGGTATTATTCCATGGAGGATGTTTTATGGGGATTTGTGGACGACTTGAAAGTTATCCCAACTCCTAGAGTCTTGAGTAAATGCTTATTCTTGTTTTTATGCATATATTTGTTAACAGTAATCATATTCTTATGCATATGTTCATTCTATTTAATCATTGGACGTTTTTGCAAACAAAACAGAAACAGTAAAACAAAATTTTGAATTTTGAAATCATGTTTATATTGATAGTTTGCATATAAACATGCGACTATTGTACAAAGATACATAAGTCCTAGTAAGAGGAAATCACCGTGAAATGAAAGGAGTACAAAGTGAAAACAAAATATATAGCTATGTGTAAATAATCACGTCAGATTCCAACTCTACTATTGCCCCTATGTCCTTGAGCATCTCATCCATTGTTATCGAAATAAGTTGATTGAATTGATTTGTACCTGTGATACGGGGGGTAGATTATAGAAAGGGAAGGTGTTAGCACCCTTTCTATACATGGTTTTCCATGGGCTCTTAGGTACTTGCTCATTTTGAAATTGCTTGTGTGTGTTTTGAAAAGTTTTTGTTTAACTTCGTGATAACCCTTGTATATGTCCTCAAGAGTGTGACAAAGTTGTTTTTAAAAACTGTTTTGAAAGTGTTTGTGAAAAAGAGTTTTTATTATTTTGAGCATGTGTTTAAGAGTTTCTACCTACTCGGAAAAGATTGTTCATTTTCTCGTTTCCTTTAGACAACGCTATCCTACTATTAGTGAGTAGGTAGCCCTATCGTTGGATGTTAAGGGACATTCGAAAGGGACGAAATGGTCTCTGAAGGCAACAAGCAAGGATACCTTAGCATTTTGTAGGGACTGTCATCATGAGATCATTTCTCATAGGCAACTCGAGGGACAAGGAGGGACTATGATCTTTATGACGACTTTGAATCGCGGGTCTTTGCTAAGATATCCTTACATTCGAGGGACATGACCATTATTTTTGAGGCAACCAAGTGGAGCAAACCCTAGGAGTGAGCATGTTCAAGTGTGTTTTTTTCAGTTAATTATCTTTTGCACAATTAGGGTTATCTACCGTTTTAAAGTTATTTGTCTTGCCATTCAATCCTATTATTCATACATCTAGGCATTTAATAGTTGCGGAATTTAAAAGAATGCGAAAATAAAGTCTACGCTATTACAAGTCTTTTGGGCAGATACACAAACATTTGACTGAAAAATAAAGATGCGGAAAGACAAAACCCTAATTAATCTATTTCAAACTCAAAGCAAATACAATAATTTGAAATAAATAAATAAAACGCGCGCGAAGAATTAATACAGGAATGAGGAAAAGATATTTTTGGATTTTCTTGAGAAAAATGATTAATCTTGCAAATTAACTTAATTTCTATTTAATTTTAATTATAAAAAAATGCTTAAGTTAACCTAACTTTCTATTAAATTTTAATTACAAAAAAAAGTATTTAAGTTAACCTAATTAACTAATTAATTAATGCAAATAAATATTTTATATAAAAAAACTAAACCTAATATTTTTTGTAATTTTCTGATTTTATGATTTAATAAAAAAAATTTATGAAAATAATTAAAATAACAAATTAAAAAAAACAAATAAAGAAAATAAAAAGGAAAAGAAAATGGGCCTGCTGTAGTTAGCACTCCAGGGGGGTGTGCTGAATTGCTGAAGCCCAGAAGGATAGGCCCAATTGCCTTGCGCGTGATCCAGTGGGGGCTCCTCCTGAGGGTGCACCATGAATTTTACCAGCGTGGGACCTTAGATATGGATGGAGATAGATCCCAAGGGTGAGATCTGAGGGCGTATGATGATCTTCTGAAGGCGAGGTACATGGAACCTTCAAGGAAACTGGAAGAAAAATAACAAACGTTGGAGGCAGGGGCCGAACCCCTGACCTCTCGTATACAACGCCTTATCAACCTTCCAACACACCACTGGGCCATTTGGCCTTTTGTTAACATAAATCAACAAAATATAATATAATACAAAGAACGCGCTATGCCCAGAACAAAACACGTTAACATTCAAATGGGGCATTTCCATGCAGTCTTCTTCTTCCCGAGTACTATCGTTTTAGATTTAGATCTTTACCTACGGTTTCATGTTTATAACTACAACCCAGCATCATTCAAAAATCCAGCACAAGCAAAATAATTTACAATGAAAACCATGAATCAACTGGGCTTGAAGCCCTGAACATCATGGTACCCACGCCTAGCTCTAATTTTTCTTGTAGAAGGAAGCCCTAAAATGAATTTAGAAACCCTAAGAATGGCAAACCAAGATTCCTGTACTTAAAACTCAATGAAACGATTCAACAAGCATCAAAACTTTGTGATAAACAAGAGTATATGATTAAATTTCATTGACAAAGCATGTATGCACGTAATCAAAAATCAAAAATAGTTGGATAACAGGGTTGCGGATTTTACGATTCTGAGTGTTTTGGTGCATGCAAAAGGTGCAGTTAGCTTCAGGAGATTGCCAGGAACGTGTTGTAATCCTTAAATCACTTTGAGGATAGCTGTAGTATTGAATCTGATCTGATATTTTTTGACAAAAAATGCAACTTGTTCTTGGTTGTTTCACGTGATCAACCCCTCTCCTTGTGCTTGGGATTTGTTCTGTATATGTATCTGATTGAATTAGGTTAACAAAAGGCTTCAAATCTTTACCAATTATCAAGATTTGATTTCATTCCATCCTTGCATTATTTATTTCTAAATCAAGCTAAATCATTCCATTCTCATCCCAATCAACCTTGGCACGATTTGATTATTTTTTGACAGCATAAATGGATTACACTTTCATTGAAAATCAAATCAAAAACAAATCTTCCATATTTTATATTATTTATTTGATTTGATTTGATTTTTAAGTGATTAAAATCAAAATAAATCAAATAAATAAAGTAAATACTATATGAGAGAGTAGTTGGGTCGTGGACATTGCTAGAAGTAAGATGCAAGCATAATAAGTTAGGCTCATTTGCCAATAAAAATGCAAGTTTGGGCATTGTTGACTTTTGACAATTTTCCAAAAATGGCCAACTTTGACAATGCATATCTCCTTCAATTTTGACCCTAAGAGAGTGTTCTTTGACTTTTTAGAAATCTTAGGATGTCCCCTAAACAACCCTTTTAGTTTCTTCTCAATTGGATCTTCCATGTTCATGTAAGAAGCTTTGACCCAAAAGGTATTTTTGTTGACTTTTTGGAATAACCTATAATGTCTGAATTCATATCTTTTCATCGGTGCATTTTTTGAGCTTGAGGGATGAATATGAGTTGTATGGAATTGGATTATATTCAAAATGAGCCTTTGATGGAAAACTTCTGATAAAGTATGAGAATGTTATGCTTCGTCAAAGTTTGGTTGACTTTTCCTAAGAAACCCTAATTTAGCAACTTTTGAGTTTTGATGAATTAGGAGAATTACTTGGGGAATCATGATCAACCCTTGATCAAATGATGGATATTATTTCAAAATGTTGATGTTGACCAAAAATCTTGAAGTTTGACTGTGTGTAGGCCACAATTGTCTTTTGACCTAATATAGTTGATTTTCAAGCATCTGAGTAGTTGACTGGGAAAACTTCTTGTGCAAGGAATGAAACTTGGAATGGATGGTCTTGAGAACATATTAGGACTATGGAGATCATATGAGGCTTTTGGATCTCCCCCATATTGATGAAAATGGAAACCCTATTTGGAGGTTCATTGCTTTAGGAGAGAGTTTGTCTGGTCAACTCTTGGGCATCCTTGAGCAAGTTGAGGATCTCAAGGAACATATGTTGAGTAAAATGGGAGGGAAAATTTTGGGGTACAACAGCTGCCCCTGTTCAATCTTCTTAAACCTGAGGATGTAGATTGGTTGGTCTGCCTTTCGTGATCTGAAGGTGGAAGATGATTGAACACAAGAGTGCCCATAAATTTGCACTCGCGTGAAGTAATACTGATCAATGATATCGGGAATAGGCTTACAAATTACATTTGGAAGTCAACAGAGAGTCTTCGGAGATAGGCTTAAAGATGCCATCTAAAAAAACTATTGATTGTATAAGAGATTCCTTTGCGAGAATTCATGTACCTGTCACTGGATAATGTTGATTTACGTCTGGGAAAATATAGTATAGGAGCTTCGGTTGTCCATTACTATACTAGGGAATTAACTCCTGGTTGAGGAGGTGGGAGTACACTGCATGTCATGGTTAGGATCCAGGCTGCACAACGACTTACTGGGGAAATGTGAAATCGACCGTATCTGGTCGGGTCCAGGTCTTACAGTGTTGTAAACTGTTATCTTGAGATAAGGGATAAGGAAACTGGATAGTAGGGTTACTTCGAAATGAGAGCCTGAATAGTAGGGCTATGAGAAGGAACCTTGATAGTAGGGTTACTTCAAGATGAAAGCCTGGATAGTAGGGCTACAAGAAGGAACCTGGATAGTAGGGTTAGTTCAAAATGGAAGCCTGAATAATAGGGCTATGAGAAGGAACTTGGATGGTAGGGTTACTTCAAGATGAAAGCCTGGAAAGTAGGGCTATGAGAAGAAACCTGGATAGTAAGGTTACTTCGAAATGGAAGCCTGGATAGTAAAGCTATGAGAAGGAACCTGGATAGTAGGATTACTTCGAGATGAAAGCCTGGATAGTGGGGCTATGAGAAGGAACCTGGATAGTGGGGTTACTTCGAAATGAGAGCCTAGATAGTAGGGTTATGAGAAGGAACCTGGATAGTAGGGTTACTTCGAAATGAGAGCCTGGATAGTAGGGTTACTTCAAAATGAAAGCATGTATAGTAGGGCTATGAGAAGGAACCTGGATAATAGGTTTACTTCGAAATGAAAGCCTGGATAGTAGGGCTATGAGAAGGAACCTAGGTCGTAGGGTTACTTCGAGATGAAAGCCTGGATAATAGGGCTATGAGAAGGAACCTGGATAGTAGGGTTACTTCGAGATGAAAGCCTGGATAGTAGGGCTATGAGAAGGAACCTAGGTCGTAGGGTTACTTCGTGATGAAAGCCTGGTTAGTAGGGCTATGAGAAGGAACCTGGATAGTAGGGTTACTTTGAAATGAAAGCCTGGATAGTAGGGATATGAGAAGGAACCTGGATAGTAGGGTTACTTCGGAATGGAAGTCTGGATAGTAGGGCTATGAGAAGGAACCTGGATAATAGGGTTACTTAGGAATGAAAGCCTAGATAGTAGGGCTATAAGAAGGAACTTGGGTAGTAAGGTTACTTAGAAATGAAATCCTGGATAGTAGGGCTGTAAGAAGGAACCTGGGTAGTAGGGTTACTTCGAAATGAAAGCCTGGATAGTAGGGCTATGAGAAGGAACCTGGGTAGTAGAGTTACTTCGATATGAAAGCCTGGATAGTAAGGCTGTGAGAAGGGACCTGGATAGTAGGGTTACTTCGTGATGAGAGCCTGGATAGTAGGGCTACGAGATGGAACATGGGTCGTAGGGTTACTTCGTTTGATCATGTAGATTAGTTGACCCGTTTGGTTTAGGGAACTGAGTTTCCATTAGTTGTCTGCATATGTGACCTATATAACTACTGGAATTGTTGATTACAATTGTTTTTTCTGAAAAGATAACAAGGTTAATTATATGCGATGCATACAATGCATTGTGAGATGATGTTATCAAAATAAATGAGATTATGCTATATGTGATATGTATGCGCATGTCATGATATATGAGCACGAAATGCTATAGTGACATATCCGAGTCTAGGAAAATAAATCCATGACTGCTGCTGGAGAGTATAACATTCCTAACTATTGTATAGGATTGTGGTTCTTCTACTTCCGCTGGGGATGGTGAACGGAAATGACTGTGCTGGAGATTTACTCTTTGTTGTTTGTGAATATTCTGTCAGGGAGAGACTCTATATGAGAATAGCTCTATGGAGGAATGACTTTGTTGGAAGGTGAACTTCCGTAGCTGAAGTAATAAGCTCTGTTGGGGATTGAACTTTTGTATTCAGAGAAATAGACTATGCTTGAGAGAGAAATTTTCTAAAAGACCTTGGCTGGGGAGATTACTTCCTGTTTTGGGAAAGCTGATGTCAAAGCTTTGGTTGCTTCTACTCTGTGGGGAGTGTAGATGTCACGAGGTCGTACGCACTGATGACTGTGTTTCAAAATTGTCTCTGCCCTGGTACCTGTTGGATAGAGTAACTGTCGGGTCTGGACATTTTTGTTTTTTCCCCTGTTTCTTAAGTTACGAGCAATTGTCTTTCCGTTTCTTATGTAAATATTTATGAACAACAATCGTATTCAAATTCATATGTCAAAAATAAATCATAGGACTATCTTGTAAAACAAAACAGAAAAGGAAAAACACATAGTTTTTGTAAAAATGGTTTGTATTGATTTTTGAAGTTGGCTTATAATAGGCGTTTTTGTACAAGGAGGTTGAGGCTCTAGTAAGAGAACGCTGCCGTAAAAATAGAAGCTATACAATATTGTGTAAAAAGAAAACAGCTATGTATAAAAATCCTATTGGGTTCCAATTCTGCTATTGCCCCTATGTATTCGAGCGTCTCATCACTTTGCTACTTGTCTAAAGCTAATTAGATTGATTGGTGTCGTTCGAGCATGACAGTTGATACTTAGGTCTGATCCCAAGGTGATTCAGTGGGACATAGTGATACACTTTAACCCTAATTTTTTCCTGGACTGCCCTTACGGGTTTTCAGTCCACCAGGATACCCTTTGTTGCCCATGTCACCTTTTCAGGTTTTCGACTTGCCGAGTGTACAGATTTTTTTCATTTTCATCTCTTATTTTTGCCCGAACCCTTTTGGCTCGCCGGGAAGCCCTTATTTTTGCCTAGGCCAGTCAACCTAACAGGTATTTTATCATGCGTAGTATCTTTTCACTATGTCTGCATTGACAGGGTGGGGAAGGTCGTCACCGTCCATGGTGGTTAGAATCATGGCTCCACCCGAGAAAATGTTTTTAATTACAAATGGTCCTTCGTAGGTGGGAGTCCATTTTCCCTGGGGATCACCTTATGGCAATATGATGCGCTTGATTACCAGATCCCCGACTTGATACTCTTGACGTCTGACATTTTTATTGAAATCCTTGATCATTCGTTTTTGATACGTCTGACCATGATAGACAGCAGTAAGCCTTTTCTCATCGATCAAATTCAGTTGATCAAGTCGGGTCTGGATCCAGTCGTCTTCGTTCAAACCCGCATCTTTCATAATCCTTAAATAAGGAATCTGGACCTCAATGGGTAGCACTGCCTCCATGCCATATACCAGAGAATAGGGTGTTGCCCCTGTCGATGTCCGTGCTAAGGTACGGTACCCATGAAGAGCGAATGGTAACATGTCATGCCAGTCTTTGTATGTCACCGTCATCTTCTGTATAATCTTCTTGATGTTCTTGTTAGATGCTTCAACAACGCCATTCATCTTCAGCCGGTAAGGAGAAGAGTTATGATGTTGTATCTTGAATTGCTTACAGAGTTCGGTGATCATCGTGTTATTGAGATTTGTACCATTATCGGTGATAATTCTCTCTAGAACACCATACCGACAGATCAGGTTATGCTTGATAAACCGCGCCATAACATTCTTGGTAACGGTAGCAAAGGAGGCAGCTTCAACCCACTTCGTGAAGTAATCGATGGGCACCAGGATGAAGCGATGCCCAATTGAAGCAGTAGGTCTGATTTCTCCGATCATGTCAATGCCCCACATTGCAAAGGGCCAAGAAGCCGTCAAGATGTTCAAAGGAACCAAAGGTACATGCACTTTATCAACATAGATTTGGCACTTATGACAATTTCGGGAGTGCTGATAACAATTTGCTTCCATAGTGGACCAGTAGTATCCTGCCCGTAGGATTTTCTTAGCCATGGTATGTCCATTTGAATGGGTTTCAAAGGTACCTTCATGTAGATCTATCATAATCCTCTCTGCTTCTCTCTTGTCTACACACCGCAATAAGGTAGAGTCATAGTTGCGCTTATAGAGGATTCCATTACTGAGGAAGAATTTTACGACGAACCTTCTCAGAAACTTCTTGTCATTCACAGATGCCCCCTCGGGATACTCTTGGGTCTCGAGGTACCTTTTTACTTCATGAAACCAGGGTTTGTCTGCTACCTCTTCAGTATCAATCTCACAGTAGTACGTTGGTTCATCCAACCTCTCAATGGTGATCCGGAGAGCTTCGTTGTCCCACTTGACTTTGAACATAGATGACATAGTGGCTAGCGCGTCCGCTAACTGATTCTTCTCTCGCGGGAAATGTCCAAAGGTTACCTCCTCAAAGTGTGGGAGCAATGTCAGTACGTGCTCTCTGTATGGGATGAGATTCAGATGTTTCGTATCCCATTCGCCTTTGATCTGACTTATCACTAAAGTTGAATCCCCGAAGACATTTAGAACTTGATCCTGAGGTCGATAGCGGCTTTGATACCCATGATGCAGGTTTCATACTCCGCCATGTTGTTAGTGCAATTGAAGCATAGTCGGGCAGTGAAAGGAGTATGACAGTCCTAGGGAGATATGAATACAGAGCCAATTCCATTACCGAGTGTGTTCGAAGCTCCGTCAAAAACCATAGTCCATCGGTATCCCTCCTCAGGTCCTTCATCCGTTCCAGGTTCTTCGTAGTCAGTCACCAGCATGATATTCTCGTCCGGAAACTCAAAATTCATGGACTGGTAGTCATCCATGGCCTGATGAGCCAAATGATCAGCCAATACACTCCCCTTGATTTCTTTTTGGGTTGTATATCGTATATCATATTCAGTTAAGATCATCTGCCATCTCGCTATTCTTCTAGAGAGAGTGGGCTTATCGAAGATGTACTTGATTGGATCCATCTTAGATATCAACAAAGTAGTGTGGGTAAATGTGTACTGTCTTAGTCGGCGAGCAGCCCATGCCAAAGTGCAACAAGTTTTCTCGAGCAGTGATTATCTTGTCTCACAGTCGACAAACTTTTTGCTAAGGTAGTATATTGCGTGCTCTTTTCGACCAGACTTGTCATGCTGGCCCAGCACACACCCCATTGAATTATCTAGCACTGTTAAGTATAATATCAAAAGTCTTCCTTCAACCAGAGGCATTAGAATTGGAGGTTCTTTTAGGTATTCTTTGATCCTTTCGAAAGCTGTCTGGCATTCGTCATTCCACTTTACCACTTGATCTTTCTTCAGAAGCTTGAAGATGGGCTCACAAGTAGCAGTAAGATGTGAAATGTACCTGGCGATATAATTCAAACGTCCCAAGAAACCCCTAACTTCCTTCTCAGTACGGGGAGCCAGCATCTCTTGTATGGCCTTTACCTTTGCAAGGTCTACCTTAATACCTTTGTGACTGACGATGAAACCCAGAAGCTTACCATACCTTAACTCGAAGGTGCACTTGTTCGAATTCAACCTCAGCTTGTATGACTTCAATCTGTTGAATAACTTTTGTAGATGATCAAGGTGTTCCTCTTTGGTTTGAGACCTGGCTATCATGTCATCAACATAAACCTCGATCTCATGGTGAATCATATCACGGAACAAGGCGACAATGGCTCGCTGATAAGTTGCCCTAGCATTCTTCAACCCAAAAGGCATCACCTTGTAGCAGAATGAGCCCCACTGTGTGACAAAGGTTGTCTTCTCCATGTCTTCGGGATCTATCTTGATCTGGTTATAGCCAGAGAAACCTTCCATGAAGGAGAAGATTTTATGTTGCGCGGTGTTATCAACCAGCACGTCAATGTGGAGAAGCGGAAAGTCATCCTTGGGGCCTGCCCTGTTCAGGTCTTTGTAATTTACATACATCCATACCTTTTTGTCCTTCTTAGGTACCAGAGCAACGTTAGCAACCCACTGCGGGTATGAGGTGACAACTAAGAACCCTGTGTCGAACTTCTTCATGACCTCTACCTTGATCTTCTCTGACATTTCAGGGCACATACGGAGAACCTTCTGTTTAACCGGAGGACAATCTTCTTTAGTCGGCAGACGGTGTACCACGATATCAGTGTCTAAACCAGTCATGTCTTCATATGACCAGGCGAAGATCTCAACTAGTCATGCAACATCTGTATCAATCGCTATTTGATCTTAGTCTCCAGATTTGAGCCGATCTTGACTTCTCTTTTGTCCTCCTCTGTGCCCAAGTTTATCGTCTCAACTGGCTCTTCATGAGGCTGTATAGCCCTCTCTTACTGCTGTAATAGCCTAGCAAGCTCTCCAGGAACCTCACAATCGTCCTCACCTTTGTCCTCGGCTTGGTTGATCGGATTTTCGAAATCATAACTAGTAATAGCTGAACTATTATCAATGGGATCTATAGTGGATATGGATCCGCAGTTTGATACGTGAGTGTGTGTAAGAGCATAGCTGTATTGATAAAGTAAAGGCAGAAAAGAAAAACAGAGAGCGCAAAATTTATATGCAAGGAATGTCCAATGTTTTATTGATGATATATGAAATGGCACAATAACCCTCACAGATAGAACCATTGTGCCTCGGGTAAGACACAAGGCCATAAAGTTTAAATTGTTTATTACAAACTCAGAAAACAAGTAAGACAATTACTGCAGAATAAAAGAAACTGGTATTTAATCTTTGGTCGTCCAATTACTCGGTCCATCGTTGGTAGTCGGGTATATTCAGTTGTTAATGTCAGAGTCTTCCTCACTGTCTTCAATAGCGTTGACCCCACGATTGCTGATGCGTAGGGGAGGTCCTCCAGCCCGAGCGCGTCGAACAACCCTTTGAGCCCCTGAAGTAAAGACCAAACCAAATTTATCAGTTTTGTAAGTAAAATCAGGGAGTTGTCCCCAGTTGGCACACCCACCTTCTTCGACCACTGCTATGGCGTCCTTGAAAGAAGCCATCTTCAGAGGAGGTTTGGTGCTGGTGGTAGTTTTGGTTGACGCCAAAATCTGGGGAACCTCTTCAAAGTTTTGACAAGGAGTCTCTATGAATTCCCCGTCCATCTCCATATACCTGAAGGAGTTCAGGTGGCTCACCATATACTCCTCTTCACCATGCACAGTGGCAATCTTCCCCTTCACCGAATATTTCAGCATTTGGTGCAGTGTAGAAGTAACGGCCCCAGCTTCATGGATCCAAGGATGACCCAACAAACAAGAGTATGATGGCCTAATGTCTATCACGTAGAAGGTGGACTCAAAGGTCTAAGAGCATACTTTGACAGGGATGTCCACCTCCCCATGCATCATTCTCTTCGACCCGTCAGAAGCCCTTACCACAATGTTAGTAGGCTTTAAGGTCAAGCCTTCACAATTCATCCGATCAAGAGCCTTCTTGGGCAGAACATTCAGCGAAGACCCAGTATCCACCAGCACATGAGCCATAGTGGTGCCCCTGCATTCGATCGAGACATGCAGAGCATCATTATGCTTCCTCCCTTTCGGTTTTAGGTCGGCATCTGAAAAACCCAGTCCATTGTCAGCAGTCAAGCTGGCCACATAGTCTTTGAATTGATCGGCCGAGGTTTCTTGCGGCACATGCGCAGTTTTGAGGAATGCAATCAAAGTTTTTGCATGGGCCTCAGAGCATAACAACAGAGACAACATTGATATCTTCGAGGGGGTCTTCCCCAGCTGCTCGACCACATTTTAGTCGCTCTTTTTAATTATTTTTAATATCTCCTCTATCTCTTGCTTAGAGGATTCCATAACAACTTTTCTAGGTGCCTCCATCAGGGCAGGCTCACCTATAGCTTCTTTGCCTCGAGTCCCATATGACTCATCGGCAGTGGTAACAAATAGAGTAAGAATGGGAGTAGTAGCTCAAGTACTAGCAGGAACAGCAGATGGAATCACAACAGGCTTATTGACAGTCTTTGGGTAAATCTCGGGAGAGAAAACCCTTCTACTTCTGGTAATCTTATTGGTCCCGATAATGTTACTGACAGGTCTTCTCGAGGAGACCTTGGAAGGATTGGCGGAAATGCTTATAATAGTAATATCTTCACACGGAATAGTTGGAATCAAAGTCTTTTCAAACAAAATTTCTCTGTTGTCCATCAGGCGTTGGACACCTGCTCTCAACATATAAAAACCAGTGGGAACAGATGCACACATATGGAAACCTTCACCACAACCCAGAAATAAACCGTCCAACAACAAATTCTTCTTAACATTCATAAGGGGAGTGGAAACTTCATCAACTGAGGTCACAAATAGATCGATATCAACGACATTAACTCCACAGTTATGCTTAGGCATGGGAGCAGTTATGACATTGGGCTTCTCTGAAGCATCAAACTCAATCTCCTTGGCTTCAATCATATCTTGTACTTTATTTCTTAGAGCCCAACAGTCATTTGTATCGTGACCAGGACTCTCAGAATGGTAGGCACACCGAGCGTTTGGATTGTACCGAGGAGATGTGATATTAGGATTCTTGGGAGCCTCTTTCAAGGTTGCCAAGTTGGATCTCAGCTGATGGGGTAGAACCTCAGTCAATGTCATGTTAATCCGGGTAAACTTCCTTTGTGGTCTTTCTATACTTTGCTAATTGTTGCGTTGTGGGGCAGCCGCAGGCCTAGGTATCATCATAGCACTTAGCATTGGACGGTGTTCAGCTCTGCTCTGGCCTCTCGGGCTATAGATGGCACTGACTTCCTTTTTACCTGTGAAAGGTTTCTTTACTGAGCTCGAAGAGGTATCTTTCTATATTTTTCCGCTCCGGATCCCAGCTTCTACCCTTTCTCCTGTTAATATCAACTCGGTGAAACCAGCTGATGAGCTACCAATCAAATGATTAAAGAATGGACCAGACAACATCCTAAGAAACATGTCAACCAACTCCCTGTCTGATAAAGGGGGTTGGACTCTCCCAGCCAAATCTCTCCACTTCCGTGCATAGTCCTTAAAGCCTTCACCTGAACCCATGGACATACTCTGGAGTTGAGTACGAGTAGGGGAAAGGTCGATGTGATCGGTGGATCTGGAACTGCCTGTTTAACGCTGGTTCGCGAAATGTCGCGGAAGCAAGAGTCGCCACCGTCTTTTATTTTCTCCAAATGGAAAGGACAAAAGCACAGAAAAATTCCTTAAAGAGATTGCTCTCGGTTCGGGAGGTAGGTTATAGAAAGGGAAGGTGTTAGCACCCTGTCTATCCATGGTTATCCATGGGCTCTTAGATACTTGCTCATTGTGTTTTCAAAATTGTTTTGTGTGCTTTTCAATGTGGGTTTAAAAGTTTCTTTGAAAAATTTCAGATCGACTCATACGTCAGAGTGTTTGAAAAGTTTGCTTTGAAAGCTTTTGAAAATGTGTTGGTGTGAAAAGTCTTTTTGAATTTGTTTTGAGTTTAGAGCAAGTATCCTTGAGAACCTACCTACCCTAAGGAATTCGTCTGTGTAGATGTCCTTTAAAGTAGTGCCATCCCACCATTGAGAGGTAGGTAGCACCACCGTTGGAGGTGTTCGGGTCAATTCGAGGTTCGGGACATGGTGATCACCGGAGCAATAGGAAGACACCTTAGAAGCTACCCTCATGCCAGGTTCCCGGATCATGAGGACTTACTAAGACATCCTCTACTCGACGATCACCTTTCGAGGCAAGGCAACAGTGAGGCGTACCCTAGGGGTGGTGTGTGATTTGTGTGTCAGGTTCGTTTATTTTTGTCTTGTCATGGTATAGGTGATCTACGCGTTTGTTTTTATTTAGACATTCATTCTTGCATGCAATTATTAACAGTTAAAAAAGTTGCGGAAATTAAAGTTCCTAAACTATTACAAAGGCGCGGGTCCACATCGCCAAAATTAAACCAGGACCCGATTTGACAGAAAATAAAGAAGTAAAGTGCGAGAAATATAAAATGTCCGAGTTACATGGCTTTGGGAGAATTACATAAATATTTAAAAGAAACGAAATAAAACGCGCGAATTGAAATAAGATTGGAAACGAGGGCGTTGGACCCTTTTGAAGTTAAATTGAAATTAAAAATTAATTAATTATTTATTGAAATAAAAGAAGTGTTTTTTAGGTTTTTTTGCATTTATGAAATAAGAAAATTAAAATTAAAATTAAAAGAAACCCTAATTCTAAGTTATTTTTAATTATTTGAGAAAAATGTTAAAGTTTAACTTAATTTACTAAAGAATTTATGTACATGTTTATTTACAAAATAAATTAGTAATTAATAATAATAATAATGATGAGAGAATTATTTATTAAAAAAAATGATGAAAAAGTTAAAAACCCTAATTTCAACATATTTAATTTATTAAGAAAAATATTAAAGTTTTGAAACCTAAATTAATCTAATTAATTGTTTAAAGTTTATTTACAAAAATAATAATAGTGAAATTAATATTAATAAAATAAACATTTTTTTGATTTTTCTGTATTTTATATTTATTATGAAAATTATTTTATGGAATTAAAAGAAAACAATTAAAAAAACAATTAAAAGAATAAAAAGGAAAAACAAATAAAAATTAAAAATTGAGCAAACCATGGGGGTATTCAGACCCAAAGGGAGGTTTTTTTGAACGGTCTGCATTCTTTGGCCATTGGATTGAGTTTCATGCATAAGTTGTTCTACTTTGGCCATTTGGCTTTTGGCTTTTGGCTTTTGGCTTTTGACCATTTGTGTTCTGGCTTCAACGTTCCCTTAATCTCTGGCTTAATGTCTGCCTCGCCATGTATTGGTGTCATGTGTAAAATGTTCTGTTTTGGCCATTTGGCTTCTGGCCTTTTGGCCATTTGGCCTCAACGTTCCTTAATGAACCTGCATGGAATCCTGTCTAAATCTGCAATGTTGAACCTCATGAACACATTAAATAAAATCATAAAAATTCAAATAAAACCAACATATTAATGTTTAGGCACAATATGGCATGTATGAATGATTATACCCTTTTGATCATGGAGATCAAATCAATCTTACCCTTACTGGAAGATTAGTGACCTGAATGCTTTTATGCCTTACTGGAAGATTAGGATCATGGAGATCAAGCCAGCCTTATCATTACTGAAGAAGTAGTGAGGTATTGGTTTATAACTGTGATGGCTTGCTTGTAGTGAGAGAGGGATTTGTAATAAGGATTTCAAGGTTTTAGGGTTCTTGAAAGAGTTTGATATTCTAACAGTGTTGTGGCTAAGTTTTTTCTCTCTTTTTCTCTCTCTCCTTTTTTCTTTTTTTTTTTTCGGTTTGTGTGAAAAGAAAGTGATTATATAATAGAAATTAGGGTAAAGAAAATGGGCTTTGAATGTGCAATTGGGCCTTCAATATTCACTTGAATTCGTCACTTTCCAGGCTAAATCGCAGGGACTTAAGTGCATTTTTTGAAGTTGAAATGTGAAGACAAAATGTAGCCGGCATCGAGAACTAACTCCTGTCCGAAAATCGACTCAATCGGATAAACGGTGAATTAGTTATGAATTTTTGAAGTTTCAGCTCAGACAAACTTATTTTGGGCTCCAGTGTCGACTCTGGCACGTTCTTCAATAAAAAACTGGTATTGATCGGTGCATAATTTGGTCTCGACTTTTGAAGTAAAGTTGTACATCTATGAGTCAGGGACCTTGTGTAAAAGTATGAGCCCAATCCGATAAAAATTGACCGAGTTATGAATTTTCGAAGTTTCGGCCCAGATGAAATAATATTCAGCATTCAGGATTTTCAGCGTGTCACGCACTCTGAGCAAAAAACGAAGGCCTTTTGAATACCGTTTGAACTCAATACCTTCTGTGAAAATGTAGCCAACTCAATTTGTGAAATTTTGGCACCGGAACCAGCTCGATACGATGAAAATCGACCAAATTATGATTTTTTGAACATGACGCAAATAAACTTCTGTCACAAATTTCTGCACGAAAATACTTGATAAATCCACATTTTTGAAGACCTTCTGATCGAAATTGGCTTCCAGCCGTGAGAGATGAAAACGTAGATAATGTCAAGATGGAATTTTGGCCACCGGAACGGGTTCAAAAGGAGTCACGATCTTCAAGTTATGAATTTTTTAGCGCGTAAAAACTGCACTTTCAGCACACTTTTTTCACCATATTTCTTCGAGAAAACTCACACATTCGGATACCTTCTTCAAAGAATTGACTCTTGAGCCGAACCTGAATTTGAGAATATGTTACCAGAGATATCTTGACGAAAGAACACCTGAATATAACACGCCGGGTTGGACTTGTGAATTTTCTTGAAATGTTTTGAGAAATATGGGAGGGCAAATTTTGGGGTACAACCGTTGCCCCTGTTCAATCCTCTTAGACCTGAGGATGCAGATTGGCTGACGTGCCTTTCGTAATCCGAGGGTAGAAGATGATTGAACACTAGAGTGCCCAGAAATTTGCGTTCACATAGTAGCAGTGTGATGATGGAATGGGCTTATAGATGCCATTTAGAGGTTGGTGAATAGGATGATGGGCTTATTGATGCCATCTGGATGTTGATCGCGTAAGAGATTCCTTAGCGAGAACCTGCATACCTGCAAAAGAAAAATGAGTACCTGACATGTTGCAGGAGCTGGTTTTCAGATGCTTGGTATAGATGTGTCCTGACTGGTTACAGGAGCTGGGTCTGGAGCTTCGAAAGATGATGAATGAACTATGGATGGTTGCTACCTTAGCATGAATGGTAAGAGAACCTTGGGTAACTTTAACTTCAACAACGCTCGTTGAGAAAAATCTGGGGTGACTTTAACTTCAACAACGCTCGTTGAGAAAAATCTTGGGTGATTTTAATTTCAACAACGCTCGTTGAGAAAAATCTTGGGTGACTTTAACTTCAACCACGCTCGTTGAGAAAGATCTTGGGTGTCTTCTACTGGGATAAGGATCAGGGAGATCTTAGGGTCGATCTGGCTGAACCAGAGGAGGTTTTTTTTTTATAAGGATGTGATGAAGGAATCTGAGACGATTGCTACTCCAAATCTATGATGAAGGAATCTGGGACGATTACTACCTCAGCAGGACGATGAAGGAATCTGAGACAATTGCTACTCCAGTAGAATGATGAAGGAATCTGGGACGACTACTACCTCAGCAGGATGATGAAGGAATCTGGGACGATTACTACCTCAACGGGATGATGAAGGAATCTGGGACGATTACTACCTCAATGGGATGATGAAGGAATCTGGGACGATTACTACCTCAGTAGGATGATGAAGGAATCTGGGACGACTACTACCTCAGCAGGATGATGAAGGAATCTGGGACGATTACTACCTCAACGGGATGATGAAGGAATCTGGGACGATTACTACCTCAACGGGATGATGAAGGAATCTGGGACGATTACTACCTCAGCAGGATGATGAAGGAATCTGGGACGATTACTACCTCAGCAGGATGATGAAGGAATCTGGGACGATTACTACCTCAGCAGGATGATGAAGGAATCTGGGACGATTACTACCTCAGCAGGATGATGAAGGAATCTGGGACGATTACTACCTCAACGGGATGATGAAGGAATCTGGGACGATTACTACCTCAGCAGGATGATGAAGGAATCTGGGACGATTACTACCTCAGCAGGATGATGAAGGAATCTGGGACGATTACTACCTCAGCAGGATGATGAAGGAATCTGGGACGATTACTACCTCAGCAGGATGATGAAGGAATCTGGGACGATTACTACCTCAGCAGGATGATGAAGGAATCTGGGACGATTACTACCTCAGCAGGATGATGAAGGAATCTGGGACGATTACTACCTCAGCAGGATGATGAAGGAATCTGGGACGATTACTACCTCAACGGGATGATGAAGGAATCTGGGACGATTACTACCTCAACGGGTAAAGAATTTTATCTGTTGATCGTTCTTTCCTGAAAAAGTAACGAATTAGTTGTATGCAATGTCATAATGCATGAATTGCCTGATCTTAAGATGTTCTCAAAAATAAATGAGATTGGGGTGATATGATGCGTCTATGCATGCTATAATGATGTATGTGACGTTTTATGAATGTGTTTTTCGTCTAGGAAAGTAAATCCTTGACGGGTGCCGGGAAGTCGTATCCTGGGCTGATGTGGAAGAATAGACTTTGCTTTCGCTGGGGATGATAACTGCAAGAATACCGGTAGAAGAAGATGACTCCGTTGCGGAATAAACTTGGCAAATGAAAAATTCTGCGGGGAGAAAAGATACTCTCGCGACCATGCTGGGAAGCAATACTCTGTGGGAAGAGGGATGCCTTGCTGAGTGTTGATGATAATTTGCTGGGGATACCCTTGTCATACTGGAAGTATTGATAGACTTTGCTGGGGTGAGAAGACTTCGTCGAGGACGCTCTTTCCGTGGCTTTTGGCTGAGGATAACCCAGTTATATCCTGTTAAGGAAATAACTCTTTAAATCAAGCCGGACGACGTGTTCGTGTTCTGCGAGGGGACAAGCTTCCAAAATTTACTGGGGGTAAGCTTACTGCTTGGGGATATGGACTCCATCTTTCCTGGGGAAACTGGATTTGACTCTTCTGGGGAAGTATTGAACTGTATTGGTTATATTCTTCAACGGAACCTACCTTGATACCCTGGAGGATAGAACAATCAGATTGCTTAGACCACTCTTTATTGCCCCTGTTTCTAAGGGAGAGGCACTTGTGGGGTGCTGATAGTTGTTGATGGACAAACCTTCTTCTGGTAGACAGATGGCGGGACATAGTCGTACGCTTTGATCCCTAACTTTTGCCTGGACCGCCCTTTCGGGTTTTCAGTCCACCGGGATACCCATTTTTGCCCAAGCCGCCTTTTCAGGTTTTCGACTTGCCGGGTGTACAGGTTTTTTTTATTTCATCCCTCATTTTGCCCAAACCCTTTTGGTTCGACGGGAAGCCCTATTTTTGCCTAGGTATGTCAACCTAGCGGGTCTTTGATTTTGCGTAGTATCTTTTCGACTATGTCCGTGCTTTCAGAATGTAAGGAGTTGCCCCTGTTAGGAGTGTTTTGTCATGCCACCAGAAGGTATTTGATCAGGCAAGATTCGTTGTTGAAATGCCCCAAGTGACTCAGGCGGAGATTTGCCTCAGGCTATTTGGCCTTTGAGAGATTCTCCGAATCTTGACTGAATTGCCCCAGATGATGGACAATAATCACATCTGCCCCTTGATTGGAAGTGCTTTTGTTCACTAGGTATTCATCGTGCGAATTTCTCTGCTGTTCAAATAAAAAGTCATATGCAAACAAAGTTATGTTAAAAATGCCAAGCTTATGTCTGTCTTGAAGATTTTGAAAATGCATTCTTTTTTCGTAAAACAAGTGATTGTTTGTAAAACGTGATGTCAGCTCCGTATTTACCGTAGGCCTTAAGGAGTCAGGATACCTTTCGTAACAGTATGCTTTCGAACTAACCCATGCTTCAGCTAGGACTTTTAAGGGTTATAACGTGGCCTGGTTCACGGTTTAAGAAACAAAGGATAAAGGCTCAAATTATTTGTACCCACCCGCTCTTCGTGATGTTCTCCAAACCTAAACTCAGTTGATCATACGTTAGACCTTGTTTGAGTCTTTGCTCTGATTTTCCGGTGATGATTCGGATGTTGATAACTTATTTTGAATAGGCAGTCATTTCTTTTTGTTGAGGGTTTGTAAGACCTCTTTCTTTTTCTTGATTTTGTTATCCCTTTCTTTTTTGCCTGAACTGTTTCCTTTTTGGAATTACAGTCAGCGGGATGCCCCAGTTTTGTAAGTCCTCTTTATAGGTTTTGACTTTTATGATTTTTTTTTAACGACTGCCTATCTGTATGATTGTTCGGAACCATCACTGTCTTTTTTCATTTTGTAAGGACTTCTTTGGTGCCATTCGTTATGCACTTGGATCAACTGAGAGACTACCCTGCCCCAGGTTATGATAAAGGGTTTTAATTTTCGAAAAGAAAAACTCTTACTTCTTTGGCTCAATGGGTTGACGAGGGATTATCATCCTTATAACTCCAGTGTTTAGGGATTGAAACAATGCCTGTACCTCATCAGCGGGGTCTGTTCAAAAGCATACTGTGGATTATGGTATCGTTTTCGTCATCCTCCCTCAAGAGGCTCAGAATTAAAGAGAGTTGACATTAGAAAAAATATGAAAATAATTTGCGTTTAGTGAATACGAATATATTGATTCAAAATAGACATAAGCGATGCATTAATGTGATAACAATGTTTAACATGAATAAATATTTGAACAATCAAAGAAAAATACAACTTGAACATTTGAATGAACAAAAGACATTCTCGATGATTCGGTGTAGGATCAGTGTTCAAACTCGACCTCCTTGGCGTCAACCAAATCTTGGATCTTGTTCTTCAAGGTCCAACAGTCGTCGGTGTCATGTCCAGGACTGTCAGAATGGTAGGCGCATCTCACACCCGGGTTGTACTTGGGAGAGGAAGTGTCAGGATTTTGAGGAGGATCCTTTAGTGTGATCAGTTTTGCCCTCAGCAATTGCTGTAATGCCTGAGACAAAGACATGTTGATGTCAGTATACTTCCTATCTTGATGCTTTATCCTACGCCTATTGCTCTTTCTTGGTTGAACGGGCGTGGGATCAGAAATCTGGATTGCCCCTACATCATGACGACCCCTTTTACCATGTATAGCATTGGACTCCTTCTTCCCACTGTGGGGCTTTTTCTGAGCATCAGCAGGTGCGGTTTCTTGAATCTTCCCCGACTTGATACCAGCTTCGATTCTCTCCCCAGTCAAGACAAGATCTGTAAACCCAGCAGCAGAATTCCCAATTAGGTGGTTGAAGAATGGACCAGACAGGGTCCCCAAGAACATGTCGACGAGCTCGCGGTTAGTCAGAGGTGGTTGTACCCTTCCAGCAAGGTCCCTCCATTTTTGAGCATACTCTTTGAAGCCTTCGCCTGTACCCATAGACATCCCCTGAAGCTGAGTACGCGTGGGAGCGAGGTCGGCATTATACTGGTAGTGTTTGTAAAATGCAGTGGCTAAGTCTTCCCAGGTACGGATGTTGGCTCCATTCAGTTGATAGAACCACTCGAGCTGAGTCCCCGAAAGACTCTCTTGGAAGAAATGGATCCATAAGTTTTTGTCAGCTGTATAGGGCTGGATCCTCCTTGTATAAGCCCTGAGATGCAACTTAGGACAGGATGCCCCATCGTATTTAGCAAAGGCAGGTACCTTGAATTTGCGCGGGATCACTACCCCAGAAGACAGACCTAGATCCTCGAAGTCCAGGCCAGGCACCTTTTGTATCTCCATAGCACTGAGCCGGTCTTCCAACTGTTTGTACCTGTCCTCAGCCGGAGGGTACTGTTCATCGTTGAAATCTGTCTCATTATCGGAGACCACTGGGCTGGGAATCCTTTCTTCTTGATGACTATTTTTCCCCACAGATGGAGTTGTCCTCTCAGCTTGGTCCTGCAGGGTGTTCCCAGATCTGCGTCTAGGGCTGAACAAGACAGACCTCTTCTTTTTCTTTTCCTTCTTCAAGAGCAGAGCCTTCAGATCTTGCTGCCCCTGGGTCAAGTTCATGATTAGCCCTTGGAATTGGGCATTCTGAGCTTGGAGGGCCTTGATAGACTGCTCAGTTGATGATTCAGGATTCATGACGATCGGCTGAAATAAACAGCGAAGAAGGTAAGTAACCTGCAGAGAAAGGGTACCTGTTATGCAATGATATGTATGACATGCATGCAATGATTTCAAGGACCTCGCGGGGTAAACAGAGAAACTTGTTAGAGTTGAAAACCGGTAACTTGATTGAAGGTACTCCATGTTGTTGAGAGTCCTTCTTCAAGGGTCAAAGGCTCACCATATCCAGTGGGTCATAGCCCCTGACTTTAGTCATCATGTCTGGTTTTGATTTCCGAACAACCTTGGTTAAGGGAACCTTCTTCAAGAGTCAGAGCTAACCATATCAAGTGGGTCATAGCCTCTGACAACCTTGGCTAGAGGAAAATAAATCCTCTTTGCCCCTTGCTGGGATCATTGATTCACCATGACCTGCATCACAAGCCCTTGAGATCCTTGAAATGGGTTAGGATGTATGCAATGGTATGATGGTATGATGTCATGCTATGCATGGGGTGACGTAGGTAAACCCTGTTATGAGTCCCCATTAAGGACTATAAACAAACCCTGCAAGAAATTCAGTATACTTTGTTATGAATCCCAATTAAGGACTATAAACAAGACCTGCAAAAAAAAAAAGTGTCAGGTAGCAAGCACGCAGATAGTCAAGTACGAAGGCACACAAGTCACACAAAAGAGCCCTTAGAGTTTAGGCCAGCATGAGGTCTAGGTATTACCCTCTTGAAGTTGGTGGGTTCAACCTGTCCTATTAGAAGTAACCGGGTTCTAAGGGTCCCAATATCACTGGATTGCTTTCATTGTTCATCGTTTCGATTTAGCCACTGAACTGGCGACCGAAATATTCCAAGAAAGCAACCCTCAATTGAGTGTAGTATCGAGTATCAACCAACCTCGGACTGCACCAAAGTCAGTTATCTCACTACCCTAAAGAGGCCAAGATGGTTCAATTAAGGTTCCTAAGGTCAGTTGATGCTTCACGACACCACGCGGAGGCCCCGTACTCTCCTTGACTGAACTCAAGGGTTACCGGTACACACCAAAGTGCCACATCAACGTAGCAGACTGTTTCAACCATGTCGGTATACCCCGCACAGTTCCCTCACAGCCTTGTTGCTACTTTCTAAGAAGGTATCCCCCAGATCCGGGTTAGGATCTATAGAACTCCCAAGCAACCCACAATAATAAAGCAAGCAAAGAAGACAATTGAAAACATAGTTATGACCTAGCCCTAAGGTACACCTCACTTTTAGTTTAAGATTCCCCAGCAGAGTCGCCAGTTCTGTGATCGGTGGATCTGGAACTGACTGTTTAACGCTGGTTCGCGAAATGTCGCGGAAGCAAGAGTCGCCACCGTCTTTTATTTTCTCCAAATGGAAAGGACAAAAGCACAGAAAAATTCCTTAAAGAGATTGCTCTCGGTTCGGGAGGTAGGTTATAGAAAGGGAAGGTGTTAGCACCCTGTCTATCCATGGTTATCCATGGGCTCTTAGATACTTGCTCATTGTGTTTTCAAAATTGTTTTGTGTGCTTTTCAATGTGGGTTTAAAAGTTTCTTTGAAAAATTTCAGATCGACTCATACGTCAGAGTGTTTGAAAAGTTTGCTTTGAAAGCTTTTGAAAATGTGTTGGTGTGAAAAGTCTTTTTGAATTTGTTTTGAGTTTAGAGCAAGTATCCTTGAGAACCTACCTACCCTAAGGAATTCGTCTGTGTAGATGTCCTTTAAAGTAGTGCCATCCCACCATTGAGAGGTAGGTAGCACCACCGTTGGAGGTGTTCGGGTCAATTCGAGGTTCGGGACATGGTGATCACCGGAGCAATAGGAAGACACCTTAGAAGCTACCCTCATGCCAGGTTCCCGGATCATGAGGACTTACTAAGACATCCTCTACTCGACGATCACCTTTCGAGGCAAGGCAACAGTGAGGCGTACCCTAGGGGTGGTGTGTGATTTGTGTGTCAGGTTCGTTTATTTTTGTCTTGTCATGGTATAGGTGATCTACGCGTTTGTTTTTATTTAGACATTCATTCTTGCATGCAATTATTAACAGTTAAAAAAGTTGCGGAAATTAAAGTTCCTAAACTATTACAAAGGCGCGGGTCCACATCGCCAAAATTAAACCAGGACCCGATTTGACAGAAAATAAAGAAGTAAAGTGCGAGAAATATAAAATGTCCGAGTTACATGGCTTTGGGAGAATTACATAAATATTTAAAAGAAACGAAATAAAACGCGCGAATTGAAATAAGATTGGAAACGAGGGCGTTGGACCCTTTTGAAGTTAAATTGAAATTAAAAATTAATTAATTATTTATTGAAATAAAAGAAGTGTTTTTTAGGTTTTTTTGCATTTATGAAATAAGAAAATTAAAATTAAAATTAAAAGAAACCCTAATTCTAAGTTATTTTTAATTATTTGAGAAAAATGTTAAAGTTTAACTTAATTTACTAAAGAATTTATGTACATGTTTATTTACAAAATAAATTAGTAATTAATAATAATAATAATGATGAGAGAATTATTTATTAAAAAAAATGATGAAAAAGTTAAAAACCCTAATTTCAACATATTTAATTTATTAAGAAAAATATTAAAGTTTTGAAACCTAAATTAATCTAATTAATTGTTTAAAGTTTATTTACAAAAATAATAATAGTGAAATTAATATTAATAAAATAAACATTTTTTTGATTTTTCTGTATTTTATATTTATTATGAAAATTATTTTATGGAATTAAAAGAAAACAATTAAAAAAACAATTAAAAGAATAAAAAGGAAAAACAAATAAAAATTAAAAATTGAGCAAACCATGGGGGTATTCAGACCCAAAGGGAGGTTTTTTTGAACGGTCTGCATTCTTTGGCCATTGGATTGAGTTTCATGCATAAGTTGTTCTACTTTGGCCATTTGGCTTTTGGCTTTTGGCTTTTGGCTTTTGACCATTTGTGTTCTGGCTTCAACGTTCCCTTAATCTCTGGCTTAATGTCTGCCTCGCCATGTATTGGTGTCATGTGTAAAATGTTCTGTTTTGGCCATTTGGCTTCTGGCCTTTTGGCCATTTGGCCTCAACGTTCCTTAATGAACCTGCATGGAATCCTGTCTAAATCTGCAATGTTGAACCTCATGAACACATTAAATAAAATCATAAAAATTCAAATAAAACCAACATATTAATGTTTAGGCACAATATGGCATGTATGAATGATTATACCCTTTTGATCATGGAGATCAAATCAATCTTACCCTTACTGGAAGATTAGTGACCTGAATGCTTTTATGCCTTACTGGAAGATTAGGATCATGGAGATCAAGCCAGCCTTATCATTACTGAAGAAGTAGTGAGGTATTGGTTTATAACTGTGATGGCTTGCTTGTAGTGAGAGAGGGATTTGTAATAAGGATTTCAAGGTTTTAGGGTTCTTGAAAGAGTTTGATATTCTAACAGTGTTGTGGCTAAGTTTTTTCTCTCTTTTTCTCTCTCTCCTTTTTTTTTTTTTTTTTCGGTTTGTGTGAAAAGTAAGTGATTATATAATAGAAATTAGGGTAAAGAAAATGGGCTTTGAATGTGCAATTGGGCCTTCAATATTCACTTGAATTCGTCACTTTCCAGGCTAAATCGCAGGGACTTAAGTGCATTTTTTGAAGTTGAAATGTGAAGACAAAATGTAGCCGGCATCGAGAACTAACTCCTGTCCGAAAATCGACTCAATCGGATAAACGGTGAATTAGTTATGAATTTTTGAAGTTTCAGCTCAGACAAACTTATTTTGGGCTCCAGTGTCGACTCTGGCACGTTCTTCAATAAAAAACTGGTATTGATCGGTGCATAATTTGGTCTCGACTTTTGAAGTAAAGTTGTACATCTATGAGTCAGGGACCTTGTGTAAAAGTATGAGCCCAATCCGATAAAAATTGACCGAGTTATGAATTTTCGAAGTTTCGGCCCAGATGAAATAATATTCAGCATTCAGGATTTTCAGCGTGTCACGCACTCTGAGCAAAAAACGAAGGCCTTTTGAATACCTTTTGAACTCAATACCTTCTGTGAAAATGTAGCCAACTCAATTTGTGAAATTTTGGCACCGGAACCAGCTCGATACGATGAAAATCGACCAAGTTATGATTTTTTGAACATGACGCAAATAAACTTCTGTCACAAATTTCTGCACGAAAATACTTGATAAATCCACATTTTTGAAGACCTTCTGATCGAAATTGGCTTCCAGCCGTGAGAGATGAAAACGTAGATAATGTCAAGATGGAATTTTGGCCACCGGAACGGGTTCAAAAGGAGTCACGATCTTCAAGTTATGAATTTTTTAGCGCGTAAAAACTGCACTTTCAGCACACTTTTTTCACCATATTTCTTCGAGAAAACTCACACATTCGGATACCTTCTTCAAAGAATTGACTCTTGAGCCGAACCTGAATTTGAGAATATGTTACCAGAGATATCTTGACGAAAGAACACCTGAATATAACACGCCGGGTTGGACTTGTGAATTTTCTTGAAATGTTTTGAGAAATATGGGAGGGCAAATTTTGGGGTACAACAGTCGACATTTTATTGATACTGCTTATAAAAAGCAGCAACCAAAATCCTCCCAGTTTCGGACATTTGTTCCCTCCAGTTGGTAGAACCATTCAAGCTGAGTCCCTGACAGACTATCTTGGAAGAAGTGAACCTACAAGTTTCTATCAGTGGTGTGGGGCTAGATCTTCCTTACATAGGAACGTAGATAGAGCTTTGGGCAAGACACCCCATCATACTTTACGAAAACTGGAGCCTTAAATTTCTGTGGGGTGACCACTCCCGACACCAATCCCAGTTCCTCAAAGTCCAACCCAGGTATTCTTTGGACTTCTATAGCACTCAACCGATCCTATAACTGCTTGTATCTATCCTTGGTGGAAGGATACTGCTCATCGTTGTAGTCTGTATCTTTGTCAGAAACTTCAGGGCTAGGGTCCTCTTCCCTTGTCTCCCTCTCTTGATTCTCCCCTTTGGACGAGGAGGTCAGATCGACTGGTTTCTTTAGCGGCCCCTTTAATCTTCTGCCCATATTAAGGATACCAGCAAGCTTCTTCTTCTTCTTCTTCTTCTTCTCTTTCAGGATGAAGGCCTTCAGATCCTCCTGCCCTTTTTCCAGAGTTATGAACATCTGTTGAAATTGGGCATTTTGTGCCTGAAGATCTTTGATGCTTTGTTCAGAAGACATTTTTGTTGAAATAAACAGCGAAGAAGATAAGAAACCTATAATGGTACATGTTTATGCAATGTCATGGATGGTATGCGTATGCGATGATTTCAAGGACTTGTAAAGGCTCAAATTTGTTTAACCAAAAAAGAAACACACGTTAATTGTATTAATAAGATCAGACTGTTACAAAGAATGCCCTTTAGGCTTACAATCAAACAAAACTTAAAACAAAAAAGAAAACTAAGTCTCCCAGGAGCGCATCCTCCTTGGCGCAATGTAGGCGTTTATGTTCATTTCTTCATGAAGTAGCCTAGTGAGCTCCAGGACTTTCTTCTCACTGGCATAGAATTAAGCTTCGAACGTAACCCGCTCCTCTTTAAGTTGAACCTAGGATTTCTGTAACTCCTCATGATCAGTTGGCGTGTCAGGATAATGAACAAGAGAAGAAGTGTCTCCTTCAGCAACTGGTTCCACAATCATTGGTAGGACAGCGGGGTAAGGCATCTTAAGACTTTGGGCGCGAGCTCGTACCCATCGGAGATAGGGCTCGAGAGGGATGGAATTATTGTGCCCCAGTGTCTTGCTATAAAATTTATGTACCATGCCTCAACCTTTCATGAACTTCTTGCGGTAACCCTGAGCATCATTCTCATAGTTGAAGGTGATTCCTTGGATAAGTGTATCATGAAGACCATCCCTTCTCGCGTAACCAAACTTTCGTAGTTCTAAACAAGGGTTATAAGTGATTCCTCCCCTAATGCCTAAGAGGGGGACATTAAGGAATTCACCATAGCGATCGATGATGATAACATATTTCGAGGACCGTGAACACCAATGAATTTATGAATGTGTAAGGGACATCAGCCTATAAGACCATTTCATACCCTTCTCATTCTTCAAAATAGACCTGAGTAGGTGCAAATTACACCACCTAGCCAATAGAGGAGTGCAACACTTGAGGGTATCCCTTCTCTTTAGAGTGTGAGTATACAAAGAGTGTAGAATGTCCCCAAGTAATGTAGGTACTGGATTATGAGACAAAAACACCTTAATAGTATTCACATCCGCGAGTTGGTCTGCATTAGGGAAAACTACCATCCTATAGATGAGTGCCAATACCTCTTCAAAAGATTGCAAATCCAGGGTATCCCAAAAATAATAAGCTTTCTCGAATAGAAATTTGATTGGGATTCCTTGGACACTTCCCATAGTTTCCCAATTTGTCACTACATTAGACCGTTGTAAGGACAGAGCTCGAGCAATCTCTTTAGGATTTGGATGTTCTTCCGTACCTTTGAAAGGTAACTGATCAAGAATGGCTACCCCTAACAATTGAGAAAATTCTTCCATAGTAGGCACTAGTTGGTAATCTAGGAAAGTGAAACAGTGGTGCAAAGGATCGAATAACTGAAATAACACTTTTAACAATTCTTCATCTGGTTTTGAAGTGACCAAATTGAGCAACCGACCATGTGTTTTAGTGAAGGGAGAGCTTTCAGGAATCCTTAATGCTAAGTATTTTAGTTGGAGAGGCGCTTTCACAAGGTTAATCTAGATAGTATTCCTACGGGCGGATGCCACGTCCTACAAAACAAAGCAAAGATAAGCCCTAGGAAGTCCTTGAAATGGTCAGTATGATATGTCGTGCTTATGATGTCATGATTATGCTAGAAAACACATGTATAGCAAGCAACAAACAAGTCACACCAATTCCTTAGGTTTAAGGCCTGCATGAGTTTTAAGGTCAAACCCTCTTGAAGCTGGATTGGTTCAACCTATCCTATAAATAGTAATCGGGTTCTAAGGGATCTCAATATCACTGACCTTTCCCCCAAGCTCGTTCAATAGGCGATTGACTCACAACCGAACAAAACTCAAGAGTCAAACCTTAATGAGTGTAGCATCAAGTATCTGTCGACCTTGGGGATACACCAAAGTCGACCATCTCGCTATGTCCTACTGGCTAAGTTGTGCAATTAAAGATTCTAAGGTCAGTTGATGCTTTATGACACCACGCGGCGGCCCCGTACTCTCCCTGATTTACTCAAGGGTTACAGGTACCAACCAAAGTGCCACATCAACATAGCTACTTCTTCAACCATGTCGGTATACCCCGCATAGTTCCCTCACATTTTATTGCTACTTACCTAAAAGGTGTCCCCAGATCCGGGTGTAGGATCTACATAACCCCCAAACAAAACCCTTGAATATAAAGCAAGCAAAGCAAAACAAGAAAGAAATTTTAAAAATGACCTATATCCTATGGTATACCCCACTTATTTAATTCCCCAACAGAGTCGCTACTTCTTTGATACAGGGGGTAGAATATAGAAAGGAAGGTGTTAGCACCCTTTCTATCCATGGTTTTCCATGGGCTCTTAGGTACTTTCTCATTTTGAAATTGCTTGTGTGTTTTGAAAAGTTTTTGTTTAACTTCGTGATAACCCTTGTATCTGTCCTCAAGAGTGTGACAAAGTTGTTTTTGAAAACTATTTTGAAAGTGTTTGTGAAAAAGAGTTTTTATTGTTTTGAGCAAGTACTTAAGAGTTTCTACCTACTCGAAAAAGATTGTTCATTTTCTCGTTTCCTTTAGACAGCGCTATCCTACTATTAGTGAGTAGGTAGCCCTATCGTTGGATGTTAAGGGACATTCGAAAGGGACGAAATGGTCTCTGAAGGCAACAAGCAAGGATACCTTAGCATTTTGTAGGGACTGTCATCATGAGATCATTTCTCGTAGGCAACTCGAGGGACAAGGAGGGACTATGATCTTTATGACGACTTTGAATCACGGGTCTTTGCTAAGATATCCCTACATTTGAGGGACATGACCATTATTTCCAAGGAAACCAAGTGGGGCAAACCCTAGGAGTGAGCATGTGCAAGTGTGTATTTTTCAGTTAATTATCTTTGCACAATTAGGATTATCTACTGTTTTAAAGTTATTTGTCTTGCCATTCAATCCTATTATTCATACATCTAGGCATTTAATAGTTGCAGAATTTAAAGAGTGCGAAAATAAAGTATATGCTATTACAAGGCTTTTAGTCAGATACACAAACATTTGATTGAAAAATAAATATGCGGAAATTCAAAACCCTGATTAATCTATTACAAACTCAAAGCAGATACAATAATTCGAAATAAATAAATAAAACGCGTGCGAAGAATTAAGACGAGAATCAGGAAAAGATATTTTTGGATTTTCTTGAGAAAAATGATTAATCTTGCAAATTAACCTAATTTCTATTTAATTTTAAGTATAAAAAAAATACTTAAGTTAACCTAACTTTCTATTAAATTTTAATTACAAAAAAAAGTATTTAAGTTAACCTAATTAACTAATTAATTAATGCAAATAAATATTTTATATAAAAAAAAAAACTAAACCTAATATTTTTTGTAATTTTATGATTTTATGATTTAATAAAAAATGATTTTTATGAAAAAAATTAAAATAACAAATTAAAAAAAAACAAATAAAGAAAATAAAAAGAAAAATAAAATGGGCCTGACGTAGTTAGCACTCCAGGGGGGGTGTGCTGAATTGCTGAAGCCCATAAGGATAAGCCCAATTGCTTTGCGCGTGATCCAGTGGGGGCTCCTTCTGAGGGTGCACCATGGATTTTACCAGCGTGGGACCTTGGATCTGGAGATAGATCCCAAGGGTGAGATCTGAGGGCGCATGACGATCCTCTGAATGTGAGGTACATGGAACCTGCAAGGAAACTGGAAGAAAAATAACAAATGTTGGAGGCGGGGGTCGAACCCTTGACCTCTCGTATACAACGCCTTATCAACCTTCTTGCGCACCACTGGGCCATTTGGCCTTTCGTTAACATAAATCAACAAAATATAATATAATTCAAAGAACGCACTATGCCCAGAACAAAATGCGCTAACATTCAAATGGTCCAATGGGGTGTTGACATGCAGTCTTCTTCTTCCCCAGTACTATCGTTTTAGATTTAGATCTTTACCTACGGTTTCATGTCTGTAACTACAACCATGCATCATTCAAAAATCTAGCACAAGCAATATAAATTACAATGAAAACCATGAATCAACTGGGCTTGAAGCCCTGAACATCATGGTACCCACGACTAGCTCTAATTTTTCCTGTAGAAGGAAGCCCTAAAACGAACTTAGAAACCCTAAGAATGGAAACCATGATTCCTGCAGTTAAAACTCAATTAAACGATTCAGCAAGCATCAAAACTTTATGATAAACAAGAATATATGATTAAATTTTATTGACAAAGCATGTATGCACGTAATCAAAAATAAAAAATAGTTGGATAACAGGGTTGCAAATTTTATAATTCTGAGTGTTTTAGTGCGTGCAAAAGGTGCAGTTAGCTTCAGGAGATTGCCAGGAACATGTTGCAATCCTTAAATCTCTTTGAGGATGACTGTAGTATTGAATCCGGTCTGAGATTTTTTGACAAAAAATGCAACTTGTTCTTGGCTGTTTCACGCGATCAACCCCTCTCCTTGTGCTTGGGATTTGTTCTGTATATGTATCTGATTGAATTAGGTTAACAAAAGGCTTCAAATCTTTGCCAATTATCAAGATTTGATTTCATTCCATCCTTGAATTATTTCTTTCCAAATCAAGCTAAATCATTCCATTCTCATCCCCATCAACCTTGGCACGTTTTGATTATGTTTTGACTGCATAAATAGATTACATTTCATTCAAAATCAGATCAAAAACAAATCTTCCATATTTTATATTATTTATTTGATTTAATTTGATTTTTAAGTGATTAAAATCAAAATAAATAAAATAAATAAAGTCAATAATATATGAGAGAGTGTTTGGGTTGTGGACATTGCTAGAAGTAAGATGCAAGCTTAAAAAGTTAGGCCCATTTGCCAAAAAATGCAATTTTGGGCATTGTTGACTTTTGACAATTCTCCAAAAATGGCCAACTTTGACAATGCATATCTCCTTCAGTTTTGACCCTAAGAGGGTGTTCTTGGACTTTTTGTAAAGCTTAGGATGTACCCTAAACAACCCTTTTTATTTCATATCCATTGGATATTCCATGTTCATTTAAGTAGCTTTGACCCAAAAGGTATTTTTGTTGACTTTTTGGAATGACCTATAATGTCTAAATTCATATCTTTTCATGAGTGCATTTTTTGAGCTTGAGGGATGAATATGAGTTGTAGGGAATTGGATTCTATTCAAAATTAGCCTTGGATGGAAAATTTAGGATAATGTATGAGAAAGTTATGCTTGGTCAAAGTTTGGTTGACTTTTCTTGAGAAACCCTAATTTAACAACTTTTCAGTTTTAATGAATTAGGAGCATTCCTTGGGGAATAATGATCAACCCTTTATCAAATGATGGATATTATTTCAAAATGTTGATGTTGACCAAAAATCTTGAAGTTTGACTATATGTGGGCCACATTTGACTTTTGACCTAATACATTTGATTTTCAAGCATCTGAGCAGTTGACTGGGAAAACTTCTTGTGCAAGGCATGAAACTTGGCATGGATGGTCTTTAGAACATATTAGAACTATGGATAGCATATGAGGATTTTGGATCTCCCCCATCTTGATGAAAATGGAAACCCTAGTTGGAGGTTCATTGCTTTAGGAGAGAGTTTGTCTGGTCAACTCTTGGGCATCCTTGAGCAAGTTGAGGATCTCAATGAACATATGTTGAGTAAAATGGGAGGTCAAATTTTGGGTTATAAAAGTACCATTTTAACTTGCCGTTGGTAATAAAGTTGGCTGCAAGTGATCCAACGGGGCATGGTCGTACACTTCAATCCCTAATTTTTGCCTGAACCGCCCTTTCGGGTTTTCAGTCCATCGGGATACCCTTTTTTTCCCAAGCCACCTTTTCAGGTTTTTGACTTTCCGGATGTACAATCTTTTACATATATATCCTTGGTTTTTTTCCGAACCATTTTGGTTCGCCGGGATGCCCTTATTTTTGCCTAGGTCAATCAACCTAGCGGGTCGTTTTTATGCGTAGTATCTTCTAACTATGTCCGCGTTCACAGGGTGTAGAAGATCTTCAGCGTTCATGGTGGTAAATATCATAGTGCCACCCAAAAATATCTTATTTTATTACAAATGCCCCTTCGTAGGTGGGAGTCCACTTGCCTCTGGGATCACCTTGCAGTAGGATGATGCGCTTTATTACCAAGTCACCAGCCTGATATACCTGACACTTGATCTTCTTGTTGAAAGCTTTGATCATACGCTTCTGATATATATGACCGTGACAGAAAACCACAAGCCTCTTCTCCTCAATCAAATTCAGCTGGTCTAACCTAGTCTGAATCCATTCGTCTTCGTCTAAGTCTACATCTTTCATAATTCTCAAGAAGGGAGTCTAAACTTTAATAGGTAGGACAACCTCCATACCATAGACCAGAGAGAATGGGGTTGCCCCGATTGATGTTCGTACTAAAGTGTGTTGTACCCTAAAATTTTCCCTCCTATTTTCTCAAGACATTTCTCATAAAAATTCTCAAATGCTCAAAGATTCTCAAGAAATTATCAGACAAGCTCACCTCCTAAGCATTGAGTCCACAATTAGGGTTTTGATTTTCTCAAGGAAAATTGGACTACTAATGTCTCAAGTGACTTTAATGGTTCATCATAAGTCTCCAAGAATTCTCATACCAAGTTTCAAGTCTTGCATCACAAATTTGCTCAATCAATTGCTCAGATGACTGAAAATTAGCTGTATTGGGTAAAAAGTCAACTGTGGTCAACATACAGTCAAACTTCAAGATTTCTTACCAACATAAAAATTTTGAAGTTATATTCATCATTTTATTAAGGTTTGATCATAATTCCTCAAGGAAAGCACTCAAATCATCAAAGAGGCAAAATTGTCAAAATTAGGGTTTTGACTAATAATGATTGATCATTGACTTTTGACCTAGTACATGACCTAATGACTTGAATCATGATCTTAAGGACTCAAACAAAACATATTTACCTAATTACATGGTTCAATACATTTCCAAAGGTGCAAGAGATTGATAGTTGAATAATTGAGATCAACTGATGAAAAGTCAACTGTCACACAAAAGTCAAACTTTAACTTTTTGGTCAACTTTGAACTCCAAAGGTCAAAAGTCATCAAAATATTCAAATTTGTCAAGCTTTATCAACAAGAATCACAAAGTCAACAAAAAGTCGAAATTTCCAATACTTAGAAAAATTTTAAGTGTTTTATCCTTAATAAATTCACTACTTGATGACCATTTTTCACTAAGATACAAGATGATTCAAGGAAAACTTTCAACATGAAAGTTTTAGAGCATGATGAATTCTACAACCTTGTCCTTGAGGGTTGATGTCCAAAAAAATGCTTGGATTAGGAGATATAGGTCCATGAAGTCATGAAATTTTTATCTAACACTTAGAGAAATTTTCAACAAGTTTGGTAAGATTTTTGTCCCAATTTCTTGGCATTTTTCACCAAGTTCCAAGTTAATTTAGCCAAAGTGGTCAACATGAAAGTTGTAGACAATGTTTCAAGCTTTCCAAAATGTCATAGAATTTTTTTTTATCATGCTTGAGCTAAGAGATTCTAAGAGATGAAGTTGGGCATCCATTCTTGAATTACAAGTCATTTCCTTGATGAACACATAATCAAATCCTCATGCCATGCTGCATAATCTTTCTTTGCAAGACTCTTAACCTCTAAATATATCCCTAATAAGATTATTGCACAAACTTTTGAGCCATTATCCACTTGATTCAAGCTCTGTCCAAATGATTTTTCCATTTTTGTCACAAAGTTAACATTGTCGTTCTTGTAAAGTTGCTTTAATCACAAATTTAACTCTTCTTGAGCCCATAACTTGTTTCTTCTGCACACACTTAACCTACAAGATCATGATAAACATTTAAAGTGTTCAACCACTCTAGAGGGCATTGTATAAGCATTGGAACCATGTCCTTCAATGTTGCTTCAAAATTAAGTAACCTAGCCACAACCTTGTAACTTGTAAACCAAACCCTCTCATCCTCTAAAACCTTTTCTCTATAAGTAGAGATGTCATTTGCAAGATAATACACGAGTTCACAAGCCCTTAAACCTCCTCAATCATTCCCAAAGTCAGAATTGCCTTGAAGCTCCATTTTATTGCCAATTCTAACTTTGAACATCAAATACCCAAACCACTCGTGCGTTTTCATTTTAAATCCATCACAAAGTTTCTATGACTCATTTAGAACCTATCCAAAGCCCTGTTACACCACTGTAACATCATATTCATCATCCTCCATTTTCAAAAATAGAGCCCTGTAACTTGACTTGTCTAGAAGAATCCAGCCACTCTCAATCCAAAGTAAGCATTGCAATATCTTCCTGGGAGTTCAGTGAAGCTATCCATATCATCACAACATCTCCAGGAGTGCTCCAACTTCAAACACGATTCTCACTTTTGAGGTAAGTTTTCTAAACTTTGAAATTTCTGTCCAACCATCATTTGCCTTCGATTTTAAAAGATAAAATGTAGACATCATTGCTCTAAAACTAACCATGTGCTTACATTTAATTTATCTTGCATGAGTGATGAGAATTTTGGATTTCAATTTTCTGAAATATTAGGGTTCAGTTTGGTACCAACAAAATTTCACTTTAATCTTTGAGTGTTAGCTTATGTTAATGGCATGGTTGGATTCGTGGTTAAAATACAAGCAACTTTCATGTTTACTTTTTTAAAAATGATTGACAAATGGAAGAGTTTGAAAATTCAAAAATGTTGTTGAAGTTACTGGCGTGAGGAAGAAGATGAAGTACATTCAAGAAGGAGTTTGTAATATATTTAATAATTGTTGTTTTAACTACCGGATGTATCACTACCACAGTGGTTAAAGCGCGCGCCTATTACCTTTGGGACTTGGGTTCGAGCCCTAGTGGTACCCTTTTATTTGTTTCAAATTTATTTCTTGAAGATTTAATGCACACAAGCCTAAGGCGCGCATGCTGCACCCACCTTCATCACCCTATAATCTCCCTATATCCAAAATAGACATTCCATATGTAAGCATCCACCATAAACCATCAAAGGCTAGCCACACTGAAATCTCAAACAAGCGCCTAGGCCTCCCTGACTTGGGCCTACTGTTTTATTTTTACTTTTTTTATACTCCCCCAATTTCTCATAACACATGCCCACTCTTTTTTTTATTTTTTATTTTTCAGTTTCAAACAAAAAATACTTATTATTGGGCTGGGATATTTTCACTTCCTTCTCACCCCCATTTTTCTTACACTACTCGCCCATTTCAATTTTCTTTATATTATTTTAATTAACATTTATTTAATTTTATTTATCAACAAAAATCATAAAAATAATGAAAAAATTAGATTTGGGTTTTTGTCCATTAAATTAATTTTTGATAAATAAAATTTAATTCAATCACTTTTGTTTTTTTATTAGAATTAGGGTTTGTATTATAAAATTTCTTTTCTAAATAAAACATCAAAAAACATTTTTCTAAATTCTTTAGATTTCTTTAGGTATTACTTTAATTAATTTAATTTTGATAATAAGAGACTATTTAATTACATCTTATTTTCTTGTAAATAATTAATTTGTATAATAGAATTAAGTCTAATTCTTTATCTCACATCTCAAATACTTTCTAAACAAAAAACAACAAAACATTTTTTAATACTTAGAAATTTGTTAGGGTTTTAAACATTTTCCCTTTTTATCATCTCTGCGCGTTCATTTTTTACATCATTATTTTTATAGTTATGTAATTGCTTATGGTCTGTAATAGTTAATTAGGGTTTATTACTTTCATCCTCATTCATAAGTTTGTACTCCCCATTCCCAAAGTGTTGTAATCGTGTAGAATATTTAATTTCCGTAATTTATCGCTTTCTATATTTTTGATAGTAATTAGTGTTTGTATGACAAGATTAAAAACAATCATAGAAAACCCCTAATTCAAGATAAAATAAATGAATCAAACACACTTTTCACACATGCACGGGTAAACCTCACTTGTTGCCTCAGATAAAAAACGGTCATGTCCCTCGAACGTGGAATACTTTAGCAAAGACCCCCGGTTAAACGGTCGTAGTCCCTCGATGACCCTTCGATGTTGCCTTTAATAAACGATCTTAGTCCCTTACGATAATTGCTAAAGCGTCTTATAAGTTTCTTTTTATGACTATATTATGACCCACGACTGTCCCTCATATTCAATGATAGGGCTTCCTACTAACCAATGGTAGGATAACACTATCTAAAGGAGGAGGAAAAGAACAAAGAATTTTTGAGTAGGTAGATCACTCGTAATCGCTTACTCATAAACTAAAACAATTTCCACACTTCAAACTTTCAAAACAACTACTTTTATACATTCTATATGATACGAGAATCATTACAAAATTGCCCTACATTGACATTTTCAAAAACATCTTTCCAAACAACACCTCCTTTCACAAGTATTTTCAAAACGAACATTTTGTGTACATTCTCAACGATACGAGAATCATTTCAAAATTTCCGCACTTAGGCATTTTCAAAATATTTTAAAAACATACACAAACACAAAGCATATTTAAAAAGTGAGCTAGCGATTAAGATCCCGTAGATAACTATGGATGAATAGGGCGCTAACACCTTCCCTTTTAATAACCTACCCCCAAACTCAAGAAAATTCTCAAAAGGTATTTCCTGTTCTTTTCACCCTTTAATTTATTGGATAAAATAAAAGTTGGTGGCGACTCTTGCTATCCGCAACATTTGCGATAAAACACAAACACCAAGTCAGTTCTCCCACAGTATTACAGAACTTGCGACTCTGCTGGGGATATAAACTAAAAGTGGGGTTACCTTAAGATCTAAATCACCTTTTTTTACTTGTTTGCCTTGTTTGCTTTATATTTTAGGATATGCTTGGGTTTATTTCTTGTATAGATCATATACCTGGATCTGGAGCATTTTAGGTAAGTAGAAATAGATCGTGAAAACTGTACAGGATAGACCTATATGGTTGAAGCGATGGCTACGTTAGTGTGACACATTTGTTGGTACATGTGTCCCTTGATTTGAACCAAGGAGAATACGGGGCCGTTGTGTGGTGTCATTAAGCACTAACTGACCATAGAACCCTAGTTGAACAACTTGGCCATTAGAAAGTAGTGAGATAGCTGGCTTTGGTGCAGACTGAAGATGGTTAATACTCGATACTACACTCATTAAGATTGGACTTTTGGGATATTTCGGTCGTAGTATCGATGCTTGTGCTGAAATAATGCCCAATAAGGAAAGATTAATAATATTGAGATTCCTAGAACCCAGTTACTTCTTTTAGGACAGGTTTAACCAACTAAAACATCAAGAGGGTACTTACCTATAAACCCCATGCCAGCTTAAACCTAATGCCTTGTGTGCTTTGTTTACGTATTATTAATTGTTCGAACATGACATCATAACATCATGACATCATGCCATAGCATTTTCACTAAACCATTTCAAGGACTTAGGGATTTATCTTTTTTTCTATTTTGTAGGTTATGGCTTCGGCTCGCAGAAACACTATCCGAATCAGCTTTGTGAAGATACCTTCTCAACTTAAGGAGTTAGTCTCGAGAGTTCCCGAAAATTCTTCATTCATCAAAAGGCATGGTCGACTACTCAGTTTGGTTACTTTGGGTTTTGAAGAAGATATGATGAGTGTTCTGTTCCAGTTCTTTGACCTTGTGCATCATTACTTCACCTTTCCCAATTATCTGTTAGTTCCCACAATGGAGGAGTTTTTTCAATCACTGGGAGTACCTGTTCTCAATCAAATACCTTTCATTGGTTTAGAGAAAAATCCACAACATGAAGAAATTGCATCAGCCTTGTGTTTGAAGCGGTCTGACATTGTAGCTAATTGGGAAACAAGGAGTGGAGTCAAGGGCTTTCTAGCTAAGTTTCTATTAGAGAAGTCTCAACTATTTGTATATGCTATGAATTTTCAAGCTTTTGAAGAAATCGTGTCTCTTCTAATCTATGGGTTAGTATTGTTCCCTAATCCAGACCAACTCATAGATGTGAATGTCGTCAAAATATTCCGTTCTCGTAATCCAATGCCTACTTTGCTCGGAGATATTCTGCATTCTCTTCACACTCGTACTATGAGGAAGAGAGAGGCTCTTATGTGTTGCATATCGTTGCTATATAGGTGGTTTATTTCGCACCTTCCTCGATCAGTATTGAAGAATAAATAAGGTTTGAGGTGGTCTCAAAGGACGATATCACTCTCTCATTCGAATATCTATTGGGGTTCCCAATCTTTGGAAGATGTTACTATCATTAATCGTTGTCGGGAATTCCCTAATGTTTCGCTCCTTGGAATTAAGGGAGGTATTACTTACAACCCTTCTATAGCTTTACGCCAATTTTGTTATGCTCGAAGAGATGGTCCTCATGACGCACTTATCCAGGGTATTATGTTCGACTACGAGAATGACTTTCAAGGTTATCATCAAAGGTTTGTACGAGATTGGGGAATGATAAGCAAGATTGATGGAAAGACCTTGAGGCATAAGAGTTATATCCCTTTGGAGCCTTATCTCAAATGGGTACGAGCTCGCTCTCAAAACCTCATGATGCCATATCCAGCCATCCTACCAGTGATTATGGAACCCATTTCTGGGATATTCCTTATACCATTCTCCATCCAGACATGCCCACTAAGCTCGAAGAATTTCAGAAATCATGGATTCAACTCAAGGGAGAACGAGACACCTTTGTAGCTCAATTATATGCAAGCGAGAAGAAAGTGTTGGAGCTTACAAAGCGACTTCACAAGGAGAAAAGCCTTAATGCATACATCGACACCAAGAGGAAGCGTCCATGGGAGACTTGAGTCTTAGGTTTAGGAGTTCATTTTGTTGTATCTTTGAGACCCTTTTGCTTTTTCATTGTAAGCCCAATAGGCAATTGTAATTTTTGAACTTATCAGGGTTTACTGAGCTGATTTTGACTGGTGAACAGGTTGAAAGTGGAATCAAGAGCGGGAAGATTCAGATGGTTGCATCCTCTAGTACTGTGAAGAAACCATTCATTGGAAAGAAAGGAACCAATGTTGTCTATGGCTAGAGGAGTCATAGTAAGAATGATCGCCATCAGTTTGTAGGGGCGGTGTTAATATCTAATCCAACACCAGTTCGACCATAACAACCAGGAAATCAATGTAGGTCAGATGCTCTGAGGAGGCAGTTTACCAAGATTAATATGTCGTTGGCTCAAGCATTACAACATCTGTTAAAAGCATAATTGATAACATTGTGGGATCCTCCTAAGAATCCCAACACATCATCTATGAAGTATAACCTAAATGCAAGGTGTGCATATCATTCCATTAGTCCTGGGCACGACACCAATGATTTTTGGGCCCTAAAAAGAAAAATCCAAGACATGATTGATGCAAAGGACATTGAATTTGTTCTTCCCGAGACCCATAATGTGATCACTGTGCCCATGCCCAGTCATGGTAAAGGTGTTAATTCTATTGACGATGTTTCTTATGTCTCCACCATAAGTGACTTGACCACTCCCTTGATGGTCGTTAAGAAGAATCTATTAAAAGCCGGTTTATTTCCGGATTGTCCTGAAAATTGTTACCATTGTGCTTCCTAAACTAATGGTTGTATGTGGTTGAAGAAGGGTATTCAACGCTTAATTGATAGCCATGAAATTATGTTCGAGAAAACTTCGTCCATGAAGAGTTCGCATGAAAGTATATCTCAAGAGCCGAGACTTGAAGATGTTTCTATAATTACACTTTCCAATACTCCTATAAGGATCACCTCTAGAGGCCCTATAAGGATTCTTACTGAGCCAAAAGTTCCCCCCTTGATCATTACCTCATCGGGGCCAGCCCCCTATTCCTCTGACAAGGTTGTTCCCTGGAACTATGGGGAAGAAGTTTATTATCATGATGTCAAGCAAGAGCCATGGATTACCGAAGACGAAGATTCTAAAGTTATCAATCTCAATGTTGAAAATATTTTCGGAAATAGTAAAGTTACCCAAACAAGAAGGATCTTCTCCCAAGATATCTCTCCTCAAAAGACTATCAATACACCTATTTATATTCCTGCTACTGGGTCAACTGCTGAAGCCCAGGGAAAGAGAAAGTGACCGAGCCTGCCCAGACGGAGGAACCCTAAAAAGATGTTTCAATTGAAGACTCCTCTAAACAAGAAATGGAAGAAATACTAGAGATCATTCATAAAAGTGACTACAAAATAGTTTAACAACGGGGCAAACACCCTCCAAGATATCCATGTTGTCCTTGTTATTATGCTCTGAAGCCTATGCTCAGGCTTTGTTGAAATTCCTGAAAAATGCTCATTTACCACAAGAGACCTCTGCTGATCAATTTGAGAATTGTGTTACAAGCCTAATAACTGATAATGGTTTGGGCTTTTCTGATGCTGATTTACATCCGGCAGGGAAGAATCATAACAAGGCTCTGCACATCTCTATTGAGTGTAAAGGAACTACTTTGGCGCATGTGTTAGTAGATACAGGTTCCTCCCTGAATGTATTACCAAAAGGTTCTCTAGATAGATTGGACTGTGAAAGGTTAGTGTTGAAACCCAACGATATTGTGGTAAGAGCCTTTGATGGGTCAAAAAGGATGGTACACGGAGAAGTTGATCTTTCGATCAAGGTGGGATCTCAGGTTTTCAACTCCACTTTTTATGTAATGGATATTCGCCCGGCCTACTCCTGTTTACTCGGACGCCCCTGGATTCATGGGGAAGGCATTGTCACCTCTACCTTACATCAAAAATTGAAATATCCGGTAAAAGGGAAGATCGTTACAGTATATGGAGAAGAAGAATATATGGTCAGTCATTTGAATTCTTTCAAATATGTTGAAATGGATGGTGAATTCATTGAAACTCCCTATGAGACATTTGAAGTAATCCCTTCAATGATTTTCATTGCTAAAGCTACTCTTGCTACTCCTATGATCATCAAGGATTCACCAAGAATGGCTTCTCTGAAGGATGCTGGAGTTGTGGTAGAAGAGGGCGGTTGCACTATTTGGGGACAACTTCCTGATATCCCCTACAAATCTGACAAATTTGGTTTGAGTTTCTTCTCAAAGGCTCAGAAGGAGGTTCGACATGTTCGTGATGGAGGACCACCTTTCTGTATTAGCAATAATGAAGTCAATCCTCTGGAATACACTAATAGTGATGGTGACTTAGATAACTGGATATTCCCTACCTTTGGCGGTGGACTTAACAACTGGCAGACTAAAGACTTTGTACCAATCTCCTTCAACCAGGAGTAATAGTTATTTCTATTTTTATCGCTTTAAGAAATTTGGTTATGTAATTTATCTTTAAACAGTGACTTTAAACCTTGTGTCTTACCCGGGGCACAATGGTCCATTTGTTAAGGGTTATCATTTCATATGTCATATCTTCATTTAATGAAAACATTGGACGTTTTGCATTTGAATTTTGTGTTCTCTGTCTTTCTTTTACTTTATTTTCACTTTCAAATAGCTATTTGTTCTTACACACACCCACACACTACATTGTAGATCCCCATCCACTTTGGATCTCGTTGATAATAATTATGCTATTGCCGTTTATGAATTTGAAAATCCAATCTACCAAGCCAAAGATGAAGTTGTGGAAGACTGCGAGATACCTAGAGAATTTTCAAGACTCTTAATTCAAGAAGAAAAGGATATCCAACCATATGAAGAGCCGGTCGAAGTGGTAAACTTGGGTTCTAAGATAGATATGAAAGAAGTCAAGATTGTCACCAACCTAGAAGACAATGTCAAGAGAAAATTGATTCAGATATTGCACGAATATGTTGAGGTCTTTGATTGGTCATACGAAGACATGCCAGGTGTGATACGATGGGAGAACTTACTTGAGGGTTTTGCGTTTTATCGCAAATGTTGCGGTTAGCAAGAGTCGCCACCGACTTTTCTTTTATCCAAAAGGAAAAGGTGAAAAAGCACAGGAAAGACCTTTGAGATTGTTTCTTGAGTTCGGGGGGTAGATTGTGAAAATGGAAGGTATTAGCACCCTTTTCATCCATGGTTTTCCATGGGCTCTTATTTACTTGCTAGATCACTTGCTTTTGTTTTGAAATTATGCTTTGTGTGGTTTTGAAAGTATTTTGTAAAAGAGGCCATTGTTTAGGCAATCTTTGTAATGATTCTCGTTCGTAAGAATGTATACAAAGATGTTTGTCTTTTTGAAAATGTTTCCAATGTTTGTAAGATGTTTGGAAATGTGTGTGTGTTTGTTTTTGAAAATAGCAAGGATAGTTGTTTGAAATGAAGCAAGTAATTAGAAGTAATCTACCTACTCAAATGTCTTTCTTATTCATTTTCTTTTCCTTTGATGTTGTTGTCTTACCATTGATTTGGTAAGCAACCCTATCTTTAGATGTAAACGAGACGGACGTGGGTCATCGTATAACCATGATTAGTAATGTTACAAAGTATCTTAGCATTATTGAGGGACTAAGATCATTTTGTAAGGCAACTTTAAATAGCGTCATCGAGGGACTATGATCTTATATTTGTTTGTTTTGCCAAGATACTTCGCATGCGTAATATGGCCATTTTTTGTGTAAGGCAACCGAGTGGAGTAACCCTAAGGGTGCTTGTGTGCAAGTGTGTTATTTTCATACTTGATTTTGTCTTGGATTAAGGTTTTCTATTTGATTGTTTTTATCTAGCCATACAAACCCTAATTACTAGAATATTATGTAAAACTGATAAATTGCGTAATTTAAAGGTTACTACACTATTACAACATTTTATGGGAGGGGGTATACAAATTATAAATGGGGATTTGCAATAGTGTAAATCTAATTAAACTATTACAACCAAATCGAATTTGTACAAATATTCGAATAAATAATATACAATATAAATTAAATATGCAATGGTATGTATATGCAAGAAAAAGATTTTTGTTTTGTTTTTATGTGAAAAAAGAGTTTTAAAATAAACCTAATGATTTAAGAAAAGGAAATTATTTTTAGAAATTGGTTAACCCTAATTCTAATTTGTTAAAAGAAAATAAAGTTCCTTAAGCATTATTTTTGTGTATTTTTGTCTTAAAAATAATAAAATAATATTTTCTGAAATATTTTAGTCCTTTTATATATTAAAATAAATATTTACAAGTGTGAGAAAAAGGAAATAATTATTCACCTAATTCTATTTTTAATTATAAGTTTATTAAGAAAAATAGTTAATATATAACTAAAATGAAAATATTTTTTATGAGAAAATAAAATAAAATAAACAAAAATATAATTTTAGCATTTTTATATTTTTTATGATTTTTTTTTATATTAAGGAAAATATTTTAATAAAATAGAAATAAAATAAAATAAATAATAAAAATATATGGGCCAGGGGTGCCCTGAGTAATCAGGAGGTAGCATGTTAGGAAAAAATCACAAGGCCCAAATGTTGAAGCCCATGCTGCAAACAGCCAAAAAATGGATGAAAAAATGTGAAAAATGCAAAAAGGCAGCGCCAAGGCTCGAACTGTGACCTTAAGCATTTTAGTGCGCTGCCTTACCACTCGGGTGGCTATACATCTGTTAGTTCAAATGAAAACAAAAATACATAACATGAATCTCTTCCTTGCCCTGTACTTCGTCTTCTTCCTCTAGCTAGCCAGACCAACCATATCTCTCTCATTTCTCCATGAAAATGGAAACTTCAAACATGAAAATGATAGTACTCTTTCCCACGATTTCAATCATGTAACTCATGTAAGCTAACAGTCAAAGATCAAAGCTAATTTCATTGGCCCTAATTTCAAACATAATTTTTACAAAAATTTGAAATCTTAAATTCTCTATACACAATGAATATAAATTAAATCTATGCACATGGTTGGCTTTAGCATAAGGATATCTACATTTTATTTTCACAAATCGAGACCCAAGGATTCCTATATGAAGAGATAGAAGTTAGAGTTCTTACCTCTTTCAACTAAGATTGTGAATGGAGTTTGAGTGAGTTTTGAGAAGGCCTGAGGATTCCTTTAGCTTGCCTGAACCTCCCTCAGTGTGTTCCAATCCTTACCTTGCTTTGAAAGTGCCTGAATCTCTCTATCCAAGTCAACCTGCAAGCTTGAAATGCAAAAATGGCAGATGGAGAAGGAGAAATTACAGTGAAGGGATGATGGTCTGGAACACTCAGATATGATCTAGGTTAAGTGTTTAGGTGATTAGAACTTGAAACGCACGAGTGGATTTTGAGATAGCTATTCTTGATGCAAAACTGCAAGTTATGGCAGGTTTTTGGTGATAGAGAGTTTGAGAGAGTTTCTGAGCTTTTGCAAATCGTGTTCTAGGCTATAATATGTTTGTGTATAAGTATAGAAAAGTTTTCAAATCAATCCCACACCAGGCTTCTGAGTTATAGACTTTTTGCTCTATTACTTGCCCTTTAAGAAAAGTGAGGAGACAACTCTCTACATGCTTGTACAAGCCTGATCTGGGTTGGTACAAGTCTTAGGCACTTTGCTTTTGTTTTATAGGACTTGTGTGTGCAGAAGGAACGAGTGCAAAGCTCAAGGAGTTGACAAATGCAAAAGTTATGCTTTTCTAAAATGGAAATGACAACTTTGTGCCATTTATGGAATTAAAGCTTGGGCAAAGGCTCTCTTGCTTGTATTAAAGCTTTATCAAATGTGTATGTGTTGTACCCCAAAATTTGGCCTCTCTTTTTATCAACATTTCTCATCACAAGGCTCTTGGAACTCAAGATCAAGCTAGGCTTTGCTCTTCTCAAGACATCTCCTTGCACTGATGACCTAAACTAGGGTTTGAGTTTGCACAGGTATTTTTGGACCTTCAATGCTCAAATTGACTTTCATACTTCTTTTTGGATTCATAAGTTTGTCCATACCAAGTTTCAAGCCTTGAATCAAATTTTTGCCCAGTCAATTGGACAGTTGACCTAGAAATCAGCTGTATTGGGGAAAAAGTCAACTGTGGCCAATTTACAGTCAAACCTCATGAATTTTGACCCACATCAACATTATGAACTAATATGAACCATTTGATCAAGTTTGGACCACAAATCCACAAGAAATTTGATCAGATCATCAAAAGGGCAAAATGGTCATTTTTAGGGTTTTGACTGTACAAAGGAAATTTATGACTTTTTGACCTAGCTAAGGGCAATTCAAGTTCAAACATGGACTCAAGGACTCAATGGCGTCATCTTGACCTATTCAACAAGTTCAAAAGATCTCAAATGCATAGGATTGACAGATGAATTTTTCAGTCAACTGATCAAAATTTGACTGTACACTAAAAAGTCAAACTTTGACTTTTTGGTCAAAATCAAGTGCCAAGGGTCATTTTCCATCAATATGTGTCAAATTATGAAACTTGTTCATCAAGAAAACCAAAATTGCAAATTAGGGTTTGAAATTGAAAATTTTCATAACTTACAATTTTTCTAAGTTATGGAATTTTCTTAATTTTTCCTAACTTTGTCCCACATTTTCACCATGATGAAAATGGATTGGCACCTCTCACTTTCATTTCTGCACCCCTTGGCCCAATTTCTTGAATAATTATATTTTTGCATTTTTGATTTTGTTTATTTATTTCCAAACATAAAAAATGCTCAAAAAACATTTTCATATTTTTTTACATTTATTTGGCATTTTATTTTAATTTTTCTAATATAGAAAACATTTTTAATACTTTTATATTATTTGTTTAAACTTAAAAATAATATGGAAATCATACTTTTATTTTTATTTCTTATTTTTATTCACACTGAAAATATTATTAAAAATATAATTTATTTTATATTATACATATTTAATACATTTAATATATATATATATATATATATATATATATATATATATATATATATATATATATATATATATATATATATATATATATATATATATATATATATATATATATATATATATATATATATATATATATATATATATATATATATATATATATATATATATATATATATATATATATATATATATATATATATATATATATATATATATATATATATATATATATATATATACTTTTATTTTATTAAATACTTAGAATAAAAATACAAAAATATTACATTTTTATTTTTATTATTATTTATACTAAGAAATACCCTTTTTAAGTATATTTCATTTTTACACATATTAATATATTTTTTGTATATAAATAATGTATAGTATTTATTTTCTTAAAGAAATTAGGGTTTCATCCCTTAAACAATTAAATAAATCTTTTATTTATTTTTCTTTTTTTTTTAAAATACTTTTACATATATAAACAAATTAAAATCTTTTTGCATAATACATATTATTTAATATTCATTTATTTTGTTTATTTAAATATTGTACATTTAAATATTTATGCATTGTGATTCAATTTGGATGTAATAGTAAACCAGAGTTTATATTTCTTGTCAAATACCCCACATTCAAAATTGTACCCCCATCCCCATAATCATGTTGTAATAGCTTAAAACTTTAAATTCTCGCATTTTACGCTTTCAATTATGCCATGATTAGAGAATTAGGGTTTGTATGCAAAATCAAAATCAACAAATAGCTTGACCTAATCAAAGACAAAAATGCATGAAAATTAAACACAATGCACACTTGCACCCCTAGGGTTACAATCCACTTGTTGCCTTCAAAAATGGGCCATGGTATGCATGTTAGGTACTTTGGCAAAACAAAAACAAAACAAAAGATCATAGTCCCCCGATGACGCTATCTTGGTTGCCTAAACAAAAATGATCAACTCCCTCAAGAAAATTGCCAAAGATACTTAACACAATTGCTATCATGGTCTATACGATGACCCGCGCCTGTCCCGTTTAACATCCTAACACAAGGTTATTCACCAAATGCAATGGTGAAATAAAACTGTTAAAAGGGTTAAAAACATTAGGAAAGATCTTTGAGTAAAATAGGGTAGATAACCCTTAGTTACTTGATCAAAAGCTTGCAAAAACATCCTTGCTATTTTTAAACACACTTCATAACACAATTTCAAAACATTTTCCAAATCAAACTTTCAAACATTGAAATATTTTCAAAATGACAAAATATCTTTGTATACATTCAAACAAGAATCATTACAAAGGTTGCCACAACGATGGTCTCTTTTCAAAACATCTTTCAAAACCACACACAAAGCACCATTTCAAACAATTGAAAAAGCAAAGCAAGTGATCTAAACAAGTAACTAAGAGCCCATGGATAACCATGGATGAAAAGGGTGCTTGCACCTTCCCTTTTCATAATCTACTCCCCGAACCCAAGAAAACATCTCAATAGTCTTTCCTGTGCTTTTTGACCTTTCCTTAGGATAAAATGAAAGTCGGTGGCAACTCTTGCTAAACCGAAACATTTGCGAACATAAAATGAAAAACCTCAAGTCAGTTCTCCTACCGTATCACAGAACTGGCGACTCTGCTGGGGAATATCAAAACTTTAAAAGTGGAGTAACCTTAGGGTTTAGATCACCTTTGCATGCTTATCTTGTTTGCTTTGATTGCTTTACATTTGGTTCTATTGTTTGGGCTTGAAATCCTCTACCCTGATTTAGGGAAACATTCATAGGTAAATAGCAATACATTGTGGAAACTGTGCGGGGTATACCGACATGGTTGAAGCAATAGCTATATTAGTGCGACATATTTGTGAGTACCGGTAGCCTTTGAGTCAATCAAAGAGAATACGGGGCCGCTGAGTGATGTCATGAAGCACTAGTGAACTCTTAGAACCTTACTTGACCATCTTGGCCTTTTTAGGGGTAGTGAGATAACCGGCTTTGGTGCAGTCCGAAGTTGGTAGATAATCGATACTACACTCATTGAGGGTTGTTTTCTTGGAATATTTTGGTCGCCAATTAAGTGGCTAAACCAAAACAATGAACATAGAAAATAATCCAGTGATATTGAGCTCCTTAGAACCCGATTACTATTTATAGGACAGGTTGAGCCAACTAACTTCAAGAGGGTACTTACCTATAAAACCCCATGCAAGCCTGAAACTAGGATCTTGTGTGACTTATTTGTACATATGCTTGTGCATACATCATGAACATCATAAAGCATCATATGCATCCACTAACCATTTCAAGGGTTTGGATCTTCATCTTTGTTCTTGTTTTGTAGGTCATGGAATCTCTTCGCAGGAAAACCATCCAAGTCAACCTTGTGAGAATCCATCCTCAACTCAAAGAGCTTACTTCCAAGATTCCAGAGAATTCTCTCTTCAGTGAAAGACATGGTGGACTTCTCAACTTGGTCAACTCCAACATTGAAGAAGACATGGTGAAAGTTCTCTTCCAGTTCTTTGACCCCCTACACCACTGTTTCACATTCCCTGATTACCAACTAGTACCTACTTTGGCGGAATTTTCTCAACTCCTGAGGATTCCTATTCTTCATCAACTACCCTACAACGGTATGGAAAAAGAACCAAAGCCCGAAGATGTTGCTCAAGCCTTACACTTGCAACCATCTGATATCAAAGGTCATTGGGAAACCAGAAGTGGTGTCAAGGGTTTCTTGGAAAAGTTTCTGTTTGAGAAGGCACAAGACTGTTGGAATTCTCTAGATCTACAAGCTTTTAAAGAGATTGTGGCACTCCTCATCTATGGGTTGGTCTTGTTCCCAAACCCTGATCAGCTTATAGATGTAAATGCTGTCAAGATTTTCATATCTCGGAATCCCGTTCCTACATTGCTTGGGGACATCCTACACTCATTTTACACACGAACAATGAGGAAAAGAGGTGTTCTCATGTGTTGTACTCCTCTTCTAGAAAGGTGGTTTATTTCTCACCTTCCCCAATCAGTTTTGAAGAATGAGCAGGGTTTAAGGTGGTCACAACGATTGATGACCCTCACACATTCTGATGTTCATTGGTGTTCTCGGTCCAGAGAAAATGTCATCATCATTGATCGTTGCAGGGAATTCCCTAATGTCCCACTACTTGGCATTAGGGGAGGCATCACCTACAACCCCTGTTTAGCTCTAAGGCAGTTTGGATATGCTCGGAGGGATGGCCCTCATGATATGTTGATTCCTGACTTGGTTTTTGACTTTGACAATGACGCTCAAGGACTTCGACAAAGGTTTATCAGAGCTTGGAGGATGCCCAACAAAGTGGATAGTAAGACACTGGGGCACAAGAACTCCATCCCCCTTGAGCCTTATCTCAAGTGGGTACGAACCAGCGCCCAGAGTCTTATGATGCCTTACCCCCACATTCTCCCCATGATCAAAGAGCCTGTTATGGAAGGAGAGGTTCCATACACCCTCCTACATCCTGACATGCCAACATCATTGGAAGAATTACAAAAGAGTTGGATACAACTCAAGGAAGAGCGGAATACTTTTGAAGCCAGCTTCTATGCCAGTGAGAAGAAGGTTTTGGAGCTTACCTGCCGACTTCATGAAGAGGAGACTCTCAACACTTACATCACGCCAAAGAGGATGTGCAATATCTTTTTACATTAAGAATTTTGTAAATATTTTGCCCATGGGGCATTTATGTACTAATAAATTTCTTCTTAATATGACGTGTGTTCTTTTTGTTTGCAACAAATTTGAATTTCTGAATCCTTGAATGCATTACATGAATAACATATCATTCATCATATGCATAAACAGGTATTCACACCAGGTTTCCTTATCTTTCTGCTGTTTATTTCAGCAAGATGGATTTGGAGCAGACGGTTAAGGATCTGCAAGCATAAAATTCGCAATTCCAGCAACTCCTCATGACCTTAGCAAAGGGTCAAGAGGACTTAAAAGCACTGTTAGAGAAAGAGAAGGAACCATAAAGGAAGAAAAAGAAAAGAGTTGGGGTAGCCACTATGGGAAGGAGATTTGAGCACCAGGCTAGGAGAGTGCTGGAATTTCCCTCGACGTCTGACGAAGGGGTTGGTAAAGGGAAAGGTGCTGCATTGCCCTCTGAATATGAAGAAGAAGAGGAAGAGGATGAAGATTACTCAGAACAGCAATATCCCTCGGCGGATGATAAGTATAAAAATCTTAACGATCGGTTGGCAGCCATGGAGTTGCAAAGGGTACCTGGTTTAGATTTCGAAGAACTAGGCTTGGTTGCTGGGATCGTCATTCCTCCCAAGTTCAAAGTTCCTACATTTGCTAAGTATGACGGTTTGTCCTGTCCGAAGATGCATCTGAGATCCTACGTCAGAAAGATACAACCTCACTCCTCTGATAAGGATCTTTGGGTCCACTTTTTTCAAGATAGCTTGTCAGGCACACAATTGGACTGGTTCTATCAACTTGAGAGATATGATGTCCATAACTGGGAAGATTTAGCTGCTGCTTTCTACCGACAATACCAATACAATGCAGATTTAGTGCCTACCCGTACTCAACTACAGAGTATGGGTATGGCTTCTAATGAGGGATTTAAGGAGTATGCCCAGAAGTGGCGGGATTTGGCTGGAAGGGTGCAGCCACCATTGTCGGATAGAGAGCTGGTTGACATGTTTTTAGGGACTCTGTCTGGTCTGTTCTTCAATAACTTAATTGGGAGCTCATCTGTAGGGTTCACTGAATTAATTCTGACCGGTGAAAGGGTCGAAGCTGGCATTAAAAGTGGTAAAATTCAGAAGGATGCCTCCGCTTCCACTGCTATTAAGAAGGCCTTCCCAGATAAGAAGGAAGTTTCTGCTATTCATACCCAGAGAAACTAAGGGAGAACAGAGCGCCGACCAACGGTGGGGGCTGTAGTGATCCAAAATTCTTCAACCGACCAGCCTCGAAACAATAAACTAAGAGCTAATCAGCAAAGGGTAGAAAGGCCACAACGGAAATTCACCCGAATCAACATGGCACCGGCTCAAGTCCTCCCTCATCTGTTAAAGCTGAATCTTACCAACTTGAAAGAAGCGCCAAAAAACCCTAATACCTCCTCTCCTTATTATCACTCCAATGCAAAATGTGCATACCACTCTGATAGTGTAGGGCATGATACCAACAATTGTTGGGCTCTTAAAAACAAGATCCAAGACTTGATAGACGCCAAGGAGGTAGAATTTGATGCGCCCGAAAAGCCAAATGTGATTTCTGCCCTAATGTCGAAGCATGGTCATAATGTCCATGCCGTTCTGGAAGATCTTCATGTTACCACTGTTGATGACCTTTTGACTCCGTTACTGATGATTAAAGTGAATTTGATGAAAGCCAGGATATTCCCAGGCTATAGAAAAGACTGTTACTTCTGTTCAAACTTGCAAACTGACTGCCCACTGTTGAAATCAGGCATCCAATGCCTGATGGATACCCAAGATATCCTCTTTCAAAAGACTCTTGTTTCCACTATCACTCATGTTACTCCTGCTACCTTTGATACTCCAACCAATGACATTTCTATAATAACCATCTCCGACGATCTTTCCAATACCTGCAAAAGGCCTGTTAAGATTACGCCTGATCCTAAGTTTGTGCTGTTGAAAATTACCATGCCGGGGCCTGTCCCGTATAAATCTAACAAGACGATACCATGGAACTACGGAGGAGAAATCTTATACCATGGTATCAAGCAAATTGAATCAGTCCAAGATAATTCCGATGATGAAACCCCTGATATAGGGAATATTGCGGGAACGAGCAAGATAACTCGCAACGGAAGGATCTTCTCTCCGGAGATTTCTCCTCCACGGGCAGTCTTCGGACCCTCGATAGTTTCTGTGCCTGTCAAGTCCTCTGTGAAAAGTCCGATAATTGAAGAAATTGATGTACCTGAAGCTAGACCCTCTGATGTTACTTCCAATAAAGGTAAGGGGATACTAGAAGCGCCTGTCAGGACGAAGGCTCAGACTGTGGTAATCCCCGAGACCACCCCAGAGGAGATGGAAGAAATCTTAAAGATAATCAAGAAGAGCGACTACGATGTCGTGGAGCAGCTAGGGCAGACCCCTTCCAAAATCTCCATGCTGGCTCTCCTACTCTGCTCTGAGGCTCATGCTAAGGCCTTGATCATATTTCTAAAGACGGCACACGTGCCTCAAGAAAATTCCGCAGACCAGTTTCAAGAGTGCGTGGCTAGCCTTACTATTGATAATGGTCTTGGTTTTTCTGATGCTGATTTGACCCCTAAAGGAAGGAAGCACAACGACACACTACATGTCTCGGTAGAATGCAGAGGGACCACACTGGCCCATGTTCTGGTTGACACCGGTTCATCTTTAAATGTGCTACCGAAGAAGGCATTGGACAGATTGGATTATGAAGGTCTGGCCCTAAAACCCAGTAACATCATTGTTAGGGCCTTCGACGGTTCTAAGAGGATGGTCCATGGAGAAGTGGACATCCCAATCAAAGTGGGCACATAAATTTTCAACTCTACTTTTTATGTGATGAACATCCGTCCTTCATATTCTTTCTTGTTGGGAAGGCCATGGATCCACAATGCTGGGGCAGTCACTTCCTCTCTGCACCAAATGCTAAAGTATCCAGTTCAGGGTAAGATCATAACGGTTCATGGGGAGGAAGAGTACATGATAAGTCACCTTAACTCCTTCCGCTATGTGGAGTTGGACGGTGAATTCATAGAAACACCTTTCCAACATTTTGAAGAGGTTCCTCTTGAAGTCGCAGTTGCGAAGACAATGACTGATAAGCCTATCCTTTCCAAGACTGTGTCTAGGATGGCATCCCTCAAAGATGCGGAGGCTGTAATCAAAGAAGGAAGGAGTAAAATGTGGGGATAACTACCTGAGTTTTCTCACAAGACAGACAAGTTTGGACTAGGTTTTACTACTGCTGGCCAGAAAGTTGTGCGTCGCTCCCGGGATGGAGGACCACCCGTAAAAATCACTCACCATGGAATTAATACCTTAGAAGATGTTGATGAAGAAGACAACTTTGAATATTGGATCTTTCCAACCGTTGAAGGAGGATTAAGCAATTGGGAAGCGAAAGACTTTATTCCCATCACTTTCATCAACCAGTAATTTATCTTTGAACAATTTTCTATTTTGGTCTGTAATAATTAAACAATTCGTACACTATTTTCACCTTATGCCTTACCCGGGGCATATAGGTCCATTTGTAAGGGCTTGATTTCTTCATTATCATATGCCATTTTTAAGTGAATCATTGGACGTTTTCATCTATAAACCGTTGTGTTCATTTTCTTTCCTTTTACATTTTGTTTTGTTTAAGGATGGCTATCCCTTACACACACCCACACTCACAAAATGCAGGTACCCATCCACTCCGGATTCCATGGGTGACTATTCTGCTTTAGCCTTCGGTGACTCTGAAGATTTGGCCAATCATGCCGAGTACGAAGGTGATGAAGACTGTGAAGTGCCTGGAGAGTTAGCCAGACTTTTGCAACAAGAAAGAGGGCTATTTTGCCCCATGAAGAGTTGCTAGAAACCATCAATCTGGGAACAGAGGAAGACAAGAAAGAGGTTAAGATGGGTTCCAACCTGAAGCCAAGTGTCAAAGAGCGCTTAATACAGTTGTTGAATGAATATGTCGAAATCTTCTCCTGGTCCTATGAAGACATGCCGGGACTAGATACAGATATTGTGGTTCACCGTCTCCCTACAAGAGAAGACTGTCCACCGATCAAACAAAAAGTCCGCCGAATGAGGCCTGACATGTCTGAAAAGATCAAAGCTGAGGTGATGAAGCAATTCAATGCTGGATTTCTGGATGTTACTTCCTATCCACAATGGGTTGCTAACATTGTGCCCGTGCCTAAGAAGGACGGCAAAGTCAGAATGTGTGTGGACTATCGGGACTTAAACAGGGCTAGCCCTAAAGATGATTTTCCACTACCACACATTGACATCTTGGTTGACAACACAACTCAACACAAGGTATTTTCTTTCATGGATGGATTCTCGAGATATAACCAGATCAAAATGGCCCTCGAAGACATGGAGAAAACTACTTTTGTTACGCGTGGGGTACCTTCTGCTATAAAGTGATGCCATTCGGACTGAAGAATGCCGGGGCAACCTATCAGCGAGCCATGGTAGCTTTGTTTCATGATATGATACATCATGAGATCTAAGTCTACGTAGACGACATGATAGCCCGTTCACAGACAGAAGAAGAACACCTTGACCATCTACAAAAGCTGTTTGTCAGATTAAAGGAGTATAAGCTCAGACTGAACCCTAGAAAGTGCACTTTTGGAGTCAGGTCTGGTAAGCTTTTGGGATTTATCGTCAGTAACAAAGGCATTAAAGTTGATCTTGCTAAAGTCAAAGCTATACAAGAAATGCCTGCCCCCCGCATTGAAAAGGAGGTTAGAGGTTTCTTGGGACGCTTAAACTATATTACAAGGTTCATCTCTCACCTAACATCTACCTGTGAGCCAATCTTCAAGCTGTTGAAGAAAGATCAGGTGGTTGAATGGAACAATGACTGTCAAGTTTCTTTTGATAAGATCAAGGAGTATTTGCTGGAACCTCCTATCTTGATGTCGCCCGTTGAAGGAAGGCCATTAATCATGTATCTGACTGTTTTGGATAATTTAATGGGGTGCGTACTGGGCCAACATGACGAGTCTGGCTGAAAAGAGCATGCCATTTATTACCTTAGCAAAAAGTTTACCGACTGTGAGACTCGCTACTCACTGCTCGAGAAAACTTGATGCGCTTTGGTATGGACTGCTCACCAGCTAAGGCAGTATATGTTGACACATACCACTTTGTTGATTTCTAAAATGTACCTGATTAAGTATATCTTCGAGAAGCCTGCTTTATCTGGAAGAATTGCTAGATGGCAAATGATCCTGACAGAGTATGATATTCAGTACACGACCCAAAAAGCTATAAAGGGGAGTGTACTAGCTGACCATCTAGCTCATCAAGCCATCGAAGATTACCAATCTATGAGATTCGATTTCCCTGACGAGGACATCATGACATTGGACAACATTGAAGGTAACGGACCGTATGACGAACCTGAACAAGGATCCCGATGGACCCTGTACTTTGTTGGTGCTTCAAATGCACTTGGAAATGGTATCGGCGCAATACTTATCTCTCCAGAAGGTTGCCATACGCCTTTCACTGCTAGACTCTATTTCAGTTGCACCAACAACATGGCCGAGTATGAAGCTTTCATCTTTGGTCTCAAGGCTGCAATTGACCTAGGAATCAAATCTTTGGTCGTATTTGGAGACTCAGCTTTGGTTATCAGTCAAATCAAAGGAGAGTGGGATGCTAAACATCCTAATCTTATGCCATACAAAGAACATGTCCTGACATTGTTGCCTCATTTCGAGCAGATTACCTTTGAGCACTTCTCGCGAGAAGAAAATCAGTTAGCAGATGCTCTGGCTACAATGTCTTCCATGTTTAAACTCAACTGGGATAATGAGGCTCCCCAAATCACCATCAAACGAATAGACGAACTTGCGCACTGTCATGAGATTAATATCGAAGAAGTAGTGGAACAACCCTGGTTTCACAAAATCAAAAGGTATCTCCAGACTCGAGAATACCCTGAAGGAGCTTCCGTCAACGATAAAAAGTTCTTAAGGAGATTTACTGCCAAGTTCTTCCTGAGCAATGGTATCTTATATAAGCGCAACCATGATTGTGTTCTACTTCGTTGTGTGGACAAGGTTAAAGCAGAGTTGATCATGACCGAAATACATAGTGGCACATTTGGCACCCACTTGAGCGGTCATACGATGGCTAAGAAGATTCTACGGGCAGGCTACTACTGGTCTACCATGGAAGCTGATTGTCATCAACATTCTCGTACTTGTCACAAATGCCAAATTTATGCTGACAAGGTACATATTCCTCCAGTTCCTCTCAACGTTCTAACAGCTCCTTGGCCATTCGTGATGTGGGGAATCGACATGGTTGGAGAGATCAAGCCTACAACATCCAATGGACATCGTTTCATCTTGGTGGCTATTGATTACTTTACCAAGTGGGTCGAAGCAGCTTCCTTCGCCTCCGTTACAAAGAATGTGGTTGCCCGCTTCATCAAGCAGAACCTCATATGCCGGTACGGTATCCCCGACAGGATCATCACAGACAACGGTACAAATCTGAATAACACTGATCACCGCTCTGTGCGAGCAGTTCAAGATTCAACATCACAATTCATCTCCCTATAGGCCAAAGATGAACGGTGTTGTTGAGGCCGCGAACAAAAATATCAAGAAGATCATTCAAAAGATGACAGTCACCTACAAGGACTGGCATGAGATGTTGTCGTTTTATCTGCACGGATATCGTACCACGGCGCGTACTTCAACAGGGGAAACCCCCTTTTCTTTGGTATATGGCATGGAAGCTGTTTTACCTATGGAAGTTCTGATTCCTTCCTTAAGGATTATGAAGGATACTGGTTTGAGTGAAGACGATTGGATTCAGACCCGGCTTGATCAACTTAACTTAATCGACGAGAAGCAACTTACTGCTGTTTGTCATGGTCAGACGTATCAAAAACGGATGATCAAGGCTTTCAACAAGAAAGTTAGGCGTCAGGTATATCAAGTCGGAGATCTTGTAATCAAGCGGATCATCTTTCTGCAAAGTGATCCCAGGGGCAAGTGGACTCCTACTTATGAAGGACCATTTGTGATCAAGAATATTTTTTCTGGTGGGGCAATGATTCTGACCACTATGGACGGCGACGACTTGCCGCACCCTGCAAACACAGACATAGTCAAAAGATACTACGCATAAAATGACCCGACAAGTTGAAAACCTGAAAGGGCGACTTGGGCAAAAATGGGCATCCCGGTGAATCGAAAACCCGAAAGGGCGATTCAGGAAAAAATTAGGGATAAATAAAAATTTGTACACCCGGCAAGTTGAAAACTCGAAAGGGCGACTTGGGCAAAAAAGGGTTTCCCGGTGGACTGAAAACCCGAAAGGGCGGTCCAGGCAAAAGTTAGGGAATTAAAGCGTATGACTATGTCTCGTCGGATCACTTTAAGGACAATCTCTTCACGGCCAAACTCCAGGCTCATGATCAATCCAATCACCTTCGGGCGAAGCAACGAATGGACAAGATACTCAGAGTTGTGAAGGCTATAGCAGAATAGGAACCCCATGGAATTGTCACACATAGCCATCTTTATTTGTATAAAAATTTTCTCAATTTTTACGACAACATTCTCTTACTAGGATGTATGTCTCCTCTGTACAAAATACTTACAAAAGTTAATACAAAATTACTTCAAAGTGCGGAAATTTTCTTGCCTTTCATTTCTTTTTTACACTTATGTTTTATTTGAAAGCGTCCAATGGTTTGTTAAAAAAAGCATATGCATTTGAATATAATCACTGCTTACAAATAAAACAAAATGAGAAAAGATAATTACTGATAGTTTGAAGGTGTAGGAAAACATCTTTAGGCTATTCCAGAGGGAATCCACCTGTAGTATGACATTCAGATCCTCAACCAAGCTAAAACCTTGAAGTACATATCCTCAGCGGAGTTAAGCTTCAAAATTCCCATCAGAGTTAAGTCTCTAAACTCCCGATCCCCAATGGAGCCCAAAAACTTTGAACTACAGACCCTCAGCAAAGATGAAACCTTCTTCCCCAGCGGAGTCAAATTTCCAACTATCAATCCCCAGCGGGAACCATTCAGTTTTCCCCGAATTTCCCCAGCAAGGTTATCTTAAAAGTCTGAGAATCAACCAGATAACAGTTAACTTTTTGTCTTATCCTCAACTAGGATAATTCCCCAGTAGATTGGCATACAACCCAAGCTCCTGATTTCCCTGGCAGAATAAACACTCTCCCCACAGAGTTATTTCTTGGCAGAACGAAGATTCTAGTTCCTGTTTCTCCATTTGAAGCCTCCCAGGTTTTAATTCCCCAGTAGAGGTCGTCGGATTTTTCCTTATTTCCCTAGGAAAGTCATGAAGGATTCTCATGTCCCCACAGAAGTTGTCAAGATGTTGATAATCCCGCAGGTTGCCAAGCATTTTTTATCCCCAGCAGCAATCAGCAAGGTTTTCTCATCTTCAACAATCAAAGATTTTTGGAATCCCCAGCATCGGTCAAGGATTTACTTCCCCCGGCATCAGTCAAAGATTTCATTATCTCCAGCTATCAAGGATTTATTTTCCTCAACAAGACAGCTAATCAGCTTACATGCACATCCATGACATTCATATATCATAAACATTGATAGAACATATTTTATTGCATCATACATATCATGCAACATAACTTTGTGCTTTAGCTAACATTCTACCCTTTTCAGGATAAGATTAAAAATCTATCGTTAACAACTAAATCAGAGATTTCAGATACAGTATGGATACACCCCCAGACACGGCGGTCATTCTAATACTCATTCAGAATTTCAAGTCAAGATACAGTATGGATACACCCCAGACACGACAATTATTCTACTACTCATTCAGACTCCAGCTCTCAGATACAGCACAGATACGCTCCAGACACGGAAGCCATTCTATTTCTCATTCAGATTCAACTATCAACTTCAAGTTCAGATACACTCTAGACACGGAAGTCATTCTGTTACTTGTCCGGATCCCAGTTACAGTACGGATACACTCCAAACACGGAAGTCATGCTGCTACTCATACAGCTCTCAACTTCAGATACAGTCCAGATACGCTCCAGACACGGTAGCCATCCTGTCACTCATTCAAACCTATTCCCCAACCCAGAGATACTCCAGACATGAATGCCTTTCGGTCGCTTATTAAGATTTCAGATTTCGGATATAATACAGATACACTCCAAACACGGCAGTCATTCTGATATTCATCCAAGAATCAAATACAGTTACAGCTCGGATATGCTCTAGACACAGACGCCATTCCTTTGCTCATACAAACCCAGTCTCCAGATACAACTCAGATACGTTCCAAATACGGATACCATTCTGATGTCCATTCTACCATTTTTCAACAAACAAGTTTTGGATGGTATCTTTAAGCCCATCTCCAGCAAGATTATACCATCTCCAAATGGCATCTTTAATCCCATTCCCTCAGCTACATTTTTGGCGAGTGCAAATTTACGGGCACTCTAGTGTTCAATCCTCTTTTACCTTCGAGTCACGAGAAGCAAACTTGCCAATCTAACTCTTCAGGTTCAAGAAGATTGAACAGGGGCAACTGTTGTAACCCAAAATGTTCCCTCTCTTTTTATCAACATTTCTCATCACAAGGCTCTTGGAACTCAAGATCAAGCTAGGGTTTGCTCTGCTCAAGACATCTCCTTGCACTGATGACCTAAACTAGGGTTTGAGTTTGCACAGGGATTTTTGGACCTTCAATGCTCAAATTGACTTTCATACTTCTTTTTGGATTCATAAGTTTGTCCATACCAAGTTTCAAGCCTTGAATCAAATTTTTGCCCAGTCAATTGGACAGTTGACCTAGAAATCAGCTGTATTGGGGAAAAAGTCAACTATGGCCAATTTACAGTCAAACCTCATGAATTTTGACCCACATGAACATTATGAACTAATATGAACCATTTGATCAAGTTTGGACCACAAATCCACAAGAAATTTGATCAGATCACCAAAAGGGCAAAATGGTCATTTTTAGGGTTTTGACTGTGCAAAGGCAATTTCTGACTTTTCGACCTAGCCAAAGGCAATTCAAGTTCAACCATGGACTCAAGGACTCAATGGAATCATCTTGACCTATTCAACAAGTTCAAAAGATCTCAAATGCATAGGATTAACAAATGAATTTTTCAGTCAACTGATCAAAATTTGACTGTACACTGAAAAGTCAAACTTTGACTTTTTGGTCAAAATCAAGTGCCAAGGGTCATTTTCCATCAATATGTGTCAAATTATGAAACTTGTTCATCAAGAAACCCAAAATTGCAAATTAGGGTTTGAAATTGAAAATTTTCATAACTTACAATTTTTCTAAGTTATGGAATTTTCTTAATTTTTCCTAACTTTGTCCCACATTTTCACCATGATGAAAATGGATTCAAACAAAACTTATAACATGAAAGTTGTATTCCTCCACAAAGTATACAAATTTGATTCACAAAGTTTTCTCAAAATAAACTTGTATCTCAGGTTATGATTTTTGGAACAAGGGTCCCTAAAACTTTTAACTTAGTGAAATTTTGCCCTAGTTTAGGCAGGATTTTGACCTATCTTCTTGGCCATTTTTCACATAGTTCCACTTGGAGTCTCAAGTTGCATTTCAAATATGTATTATATATCATGTTGCAAGCTTTCCAAATTGTCCAAGAACTCCTCAAACACATTTATGGTTAGGGAGAATCGAATGCTTGAAGTTGGCAAAAACTCACTTTGTATCCATGGCAAAATCATGTTCACTCAAGTTGCATTTTCAAACCAGCATGCCTTGTACTAGTTTGCAGGCCTCTAAACCATTTCACACACCATAATTTAATTCAAATCCATTGAGCTAATGCATTATCTTGGCCATTTGGGCATTGTACACAAAACTAAGCCCTAAGTAGAAAAAGGCACATTTCCATTTTTGCAAAAGTGTGCTTTATGTCAAACCATTATCCCTTGAACATTGGTCCATATCTCAGAAGCCAAATCAAATCCACAAATTTCAGGGGCCAAGAGCGAAGTATGCAACATATTTGATGGCTTGTACAGGCCTGTAATCACAACTTCCACATTCTTGCTTCACAAAGAAGAAACTTGTCAAAATCCTCACAACTCAAAAACCAACCAACACCAACTTACACAAACATTTCAAACATCTTTTACACAACCCTTTGAGCAAGAAACACGATTACTTGAGCCTCAAAACCTCCCATAGCCAGAAATCACACTTCTTTGGCAAAACAGGGCAGGTGCTGCAACTTGAGTGCCATAGCTCATTTGGCTCGTGCATTTTGCCCCTTTTTGCTTCAAACACCTTCCATTCAACTCACTCGAGCTATCCCAAACCTCCATTGCCAACTGTAACTCCATTTACAGTATTCACCATTTTCATTTCAAGCTTGTGCAGGTTGAGTTATATGGGCTGATTCAGGGACATTCAAGGCAAGCTAGCTAATGGAAAAGATCAAGTGAAGTTCAGGAAAGCTACCAGACACCTCAAAACTTGTTGAGAAGCACTGCATTGCCCTACACGAATCCAAATGAAACAGGTTTTTCCTCACTTTCTATCTCTCTATTTAGGAACATTTAGCCTTAGGTTTGTGAATAAAAAATGTAGTGTTCATTGCTAGGAAGCCATACATATGCTCAGTTTCCATTTATATTAAGTGTGCTAGGAGAATTTCATCCATGAACATGTTGAAAAAACTAGGTCAGATTTTAGGGACAGAGAAATTCTCTCTGGTCTTTGAGAGTTAGGATTAATGCTTTATATGGTTAGAATCGTATTGAAATTCTCTACAAGTTTGATGTTGTGAGTTTTTGCAAAAGATCACATATACAGGATGTAGCATTTGAACAGGGCAAGCGCGCGTTTTTCAGTCTGGAGGAAGAAGATGAAGTTGGCTTGGGTTGGGCCTGACCAGGCTTGCTTTTGGCACCTCTCACTTTCATTTCTGCACCCCTGGCCCAATTTCTTGAATAATTATATTTTTACATTTTTGTTTTCATTTTTGATTTTGTTTATTTATTTCCAAACATAAAAAATGCTCAAAAAACATTTTCATATTTTTTTACATTTATTTGGCATTTTATTTTAATTTTTCTAATATAGAAAACATTTTTAATACTTTTATATTATTTGTTTAAACTTAAAAATAATATGGAAATCATACTTTTATTTTTATTCACACTGAAAATATTATTAAAAATATAATTTATTTTTGTATATATTATACATATATATATATATATATATATATATATATATATATATATATATATATATATATATATATATATATATATATATATATATATATATATATATATATATATATATATATATATATATATATATATATATATATATATATATATATATATATATATATATATATATATATATATATATATATATATATATATATATATATATATATATATATATATATATATATATATATATATATATATATATATATATATATATATATATATATATATATATATATATATATATATATATATATATATATATATATATATATATATATATATATATATATATATATATATATATATATATATATATATATATATATATATATATATATATATATATATATATATATATATATATAACTTTTATTTTATTAAATACTTAGAATAAAAATACAAAAATATTACATTTTTATTTTTATTATTATTTATACTAAGAAATACCCTTTTTTAAGTATATTTCATTTTTACACATATTAATATATTTTTTGTATATAAATAATGTATAGTATTTATTTTCTTAAAGAAATTAGGGTTTCATCCCTTAAACAATTAAATAAATCTTTTATTTATTTTTCTTTTTTTTTGAAAATACTTTTACATACATAAACAAATTAAAATCTTTTTGCATAATACATATTATTTAATATTCATTTATTTTGTTTATTTAAATATTGTATATTTAAATATTTATGCATTGTGATTCAATTTGGATGTAATAGTAAACTAGGGTTTATATTTCTTGTCAAATACCCCCCATTCAAAATTGTACCCCCATCCCCATAATCATGTTGTAATAGCTTAGAACTTTAAATTCTCGCATTTTACGCTTTCAATTATGCCATGATTAGAGAATTAGGGTTTGTATGCAAAATCAAAATCAACAAATAGCTTGACCTAATCAAAGACAAAAATGCATGAAAATCAAACACAATGCACACTTGCACCCCTAGGGTTACAATCCACTTGTTGCCTTCAAAAATGGGTCATGGTATGCATGTTAGGTACTTTGGCAAAACAAAAACAAAACAAAAGATCATAGTCCCTCGATGATGCTATCTTGGTTGCCTAAACAAAAATGATCAAGTCCCTCAAGAAAATTGCCAAATATACTTAAGACAATTGCTATCATGGTTTATACGATAACCCGCGCCTGTCCCGTTTAACATCCTAACACAAGGTTATTCACCAAATGTAATGGTGAAATAACACTGTTAAAAGGGTTAAAAACATTAGGAAATATCTTTGAGTAAAATAGGGTAGATAGCCCTTAGTTACTTGATCAAAAGCTTGCAAAAACATCCTTGCTATTTTTAAACACACTTCATAACACAATTTCAAAACATTTTCCAAATCAAACTTTCAAACATTGAAATCTTTTCAAAAAGACAAAACATCTTTGTATACATTCAAACAAGAATCATTACAAAGGTTTCCACAACGATGGTCTCTTTTCAAAACATCTTTCAAAACCACACACAAAGCACCATTTCAAACAATTGAAAAAGCAAAGCAAGTGATCTAAACAAGTAACTAAGAGCCCATGGATAACCATGGATGAAAAGGGTGCTTGCACCTTCCCTTTTCATAATCTACTCCCCGAACCCAAGAAAACATCTCAAAGTTCTTTCCTGTGCTTTTTGACCTTTCCTTAGGATAAAATAAAAAGTCGGTGGCGACTTTTGCTAAACCGAAACATTTGCAAACACAAAACGCAAAACCTCAAGTCAGTTCTCCCACTGTATCATAGTATGCATTAAATTATGGAGTGAGAAACAAGTTTGAGACCTGTAAAGCAAGGATTATGCAGCCTAGGTTAGGATTTTAATTTTGGTTCATCATGAAATGGCTTGAAATCAAAGTGAGAAATTTCCAACTTCATCTCTTCGATTCTCCCTACTCAAAAATGATCTCAAGGAGTTCTTGGACATTTTGGAAAGCTTGCAATGTGCTATATAAATCATCTTTGAATTTATTTTCAAGATTCCTCTTGTAACTAGGTGAAAAGTTGCCATGAAGTTAGGTAAAAAACCTGCCTAAATTAGGGCAAAATTTCACTAAGTTATTTTAGTTCATGGGCATGTATTCACAAAATTTTACCTTGAGATCCAAGCATATTTAGGAAAAAAATGTGTGAAGCAAAGTTGTAGATGTCATGGAGATATACAACTTTCATGTTGGGAATTTTCTTTGAATCATCTTGTATCATAGTGAGAATTTGGCTTAAAGTTGAGAAAAAATAAGAAATTTTCTATACTTAGAAAAATTTCTAAGTTAAGAAAATTTCAAATTTCAAAACAAAATCTTCAATCTTTGATTTCTTGATGAACAAGTTTCACATTTTGACATGTTTTGATGAATTGTTATCCTTGACATTTTACTTTGATTAAAAATTCAAAGTTTGACTTTGACTAAAAGTCAAAGTTTGACTTTTCAGTATACAATTGACTTTTGATCAGTTGACTGAAAAATTCATATGTCAATCCAATGGATTTGTAGTGTTTTGAACCAAAACATTATATCAAGAAGATGCAATTGAACCCTTGAAATCATGCTTAAACTCAATTAGTCATTTGCTTAGGTCAAAAATCAGAAATTTCCCTTTCTCAATTAAAACCCTAATTTTGACTATTTTGCCCTTTTGATGATTTGATCAAATTTCTTGAGGAATTATAGTACAAACTTGATCAAATGATTCATATGAGTCTAAAATGTTGATGTGGATAAAAAATTATGAAGTTTGACTATAAATTGGCTATGGTTGACTTTTTTCCCAATATAGTTGATTTTAGGTCAACTGTCCAATCGACTGATCAAAAATGTGATTCAAAGCTTGAAACTTGACATGAGTAATCTTAGGGGTCTATAATGATACTTGAAAGTCATATGAAGCACTGAGATTTCTTGAGCTGATCAAATCTTAATCCAGTCTTGAGTCAAAGAGATCTTGTAAGAAAAGTCTTGATAAATGAGAGGGCAAATTTTAGGGTACAACAACTGCCCCTGTTCAATCTTCTTAAACCTGAAGAGTTGGATTGGCGAGTTTTGCCATTCGTTACTCGAAGGTGAAAGATGATTGGACACTAGAGTGCCTATAAATTTTCACTCGACGATGTGTAGTTGAAGGAATGGGCTTAAAGATGCCATTTGGAGAGGTGATAAAGTCTTGTTGGGAGATGGGCTTGTAGATGCCATCCAAGAATGCTTGTTGATTTGTAACTTGTGAGCCGAAAAAATGAGTATCAGAATGGCGTCCATGCTTGGAGCGTACCTGAACTGTATCTGGGAGCTGATTTTGACTAAGTATCAGAATGGAATCCGTGTCTAGAGTGTATTCGAACTGTATCTGAAAGTTGTATCTGAATGAGTATCAGAATGGCATCTCTGTCCGGAGCGTATCCGAGTTGTATCTGAAAGTTGTATCTGAATGAGTATTAGAATGGCATATGTGTCTAGAGCGTATCTGAACTGTATCTGAAATTTTTATTTGAATGAGTATCAGAATGGCATCCGTGTTTGGAGCGTATCCGAACTGTATTTGGGTTGCATATTGTTAATGGTAGCTGTTAATCTTATCCTAAAAAGGGTAAAATGTTAGCTAAAATATAAATTTATGTCTGCATGAAATGTATGATGCAATGTATTTGCTTTATTAATGTTTATGATATATGGATGCAATGTATGCGTATGTGAACTAATTTGCTGCATTGTTGTTTGATCGAGGAAAATAAATCCCTGAATGCCACTGAGGATATGTGAATTTTCATGTCTCGAAGTGGAAATACTGATGAACTTTTGTTGAGAGCAGTAAAATCTGTTGTGAGGGCCATTCCATGTACTGCTTGCACAATCTGCTTGGGGAATCTGGAGAAATTGGGTGATTTCTACCGGGGATTGGTAAACTGGGAGCTTCGTTCTATTGGGGATTTAAATGATGTACTGTAAGGGATCACTTATGGAATGGCCTAGAGACATTTTCCTATTCTTTTAACCTATCAGTAATTGTCTTCCTCATTTTGTTTATTTGTAAACAGTGATCATGTTCAAATGCATATGTTCAACAATGAATCATTGGATGTTTTTGTAAACAAAACACAAGCGTAAAGAAAAATAAAATTAGTTTTTTATACTTTCAAAGGGATATCTTTGTATTTGCTTTGAATAAACGTTTTGTACAAATGGGACAAACATTCTAGCAAGAGAATGTTGTCGTAGAAAATTCTGATACAAAGAAAAGATAGCTACGTGAATAAAAAATTCCACGGGGTTTCCATTCTGCTATGGCCTTCGCATCTCCGAGTATCTTGTCTATTTGTGCCTTGTCCGAAGGTGATTGAATTGATCAGAAACTCTGAGTTTGTCAGTGGAAGTCAAAGTTTGTTCGTCAAGTGATCCGATGGGACATAGTCATACGCTTTAATTCCCTAACTTTTGCCTGGACCGCCCTTTCGGGTTTTTAGTCCATCGGGAAACCCTTTTTTTCCCAAGTCGCCCTTTCAGGTTTTCAACTTGCTAGGTGTACATATTTTTTTATATTTTATCCCTAATTTTTGCCCGAACCTTTTGGTTCACCGGGATGCCCTTGTTTTGACTAGATATGTCTACCTAGCGGGTCTCTTATGTGTAGTATCTTTTGACTATGTCCGTGTTCGCAGGGTGTGGTAGGTCGTCACCATCCATGGTGGTCAAGATCATTTCCCCACTGGAGAATATGTTTTTGATTACAAATGGTCCTTCATAGGTAGGAGTCCATTTTCCCCTGGGATCACTTTGTGGAAAGATGATATGTTTTATCACTAGATCCCCAACTTGATATACTTGGCGCCTGACTTTCTTGTTGAAAGCCTTGATTATCCGTTTTTGATACATTTGACCATGACAAACAGCAGTAAGTCTCTTTTCATCAATCAAATTCAGTTGATCAAGTCGAGTCTGGATCCAATTGTCTTCATTCAACCCTACATCCTTCATAATTCTCAGAGAGGGGATCTGAACCTCAATAGGTAGGACAACCTCCATGCCGTAAACCAAAGAATATGGTGTTACCCCGGTTGACGTGCGAGTCGTGGTACGATAATCTTGGAGAGAGAACGGTAACATCTCATGCCAGTCTTTGTATGTGATTGTCATTTTCTGTATAATCTTCTTAATGTTTTTATTTTCAGCTTCGACAGCACCATTCATCTTTGGCCGATAGGGAGAAGAATTATGATGCTGGATCTTGAATTGTTCGCATAAAGCGGTGATCATAGTGTTATTGAGATTTGTACCGTTGTCAGTGATGATCCTTTCTGAGATACCATACCGGAAAATAAGGTTTTGCTTGATGAAGCAGGCAACAACATTCTTGGTGAAGGAAGCGAAGGAAGCTGCTTTAACCCATTTTGTAAAATAGTCAATGGCCACTAGGATGAAGCGGTGTCCATTGGAGGTTGTAGGCTTGATATCTCCAATCATATCAATTCCCCACATAGCAAAGGGCCAAGGAGCCGTCAAGACATTCAGAGGAACCGGAGGTACGTGCACCTTGTCAGCATAAATTTGACACTTATGACAGGTTCGAGAAGGTTGATAGCAATCTGCTTCCATGGTAGACCAATAATAGCCTGCCCGTAATATTTTCTTTGCCATCGTATGCCCACTGGAGTGGGTGCCAAAAGTACCTTCATGTAATTCAGCCATGATCTTTTCAGCTTCAACTTTATCCACACACCGAAGCAAAATGGAGTCATGATTGCGTTTGTATAGGATGCCATTACTAAGGAAGAATTTAGTAGAGAATCTCCTTAAGAACTTCTTATCATTGATTGAAGCTCCTTCTGGATATTCTTGAGCCTCGAGATACCTCTTGACTTCATGAAACCAAGGCTGGTCCATTACCTCTTCAGTATTAATCTCGTGACAGTGCGCTGGTTCATTCATTCGTTCGATGGTGATTTGGGGAGCCTCGTTATCCCAATTAAGTTTAAACATAGATGACATTGTGGGTAGAGCGTCTGCTAGCTGATTTTCTTCTCGCGGGAAATGCTCGAAGGTAATGTTCTCAAAATGTGGTAGCAATGTCAAAACATGTTCTTTGTAAGGGATAAGGTTTGGGTGTTTGGTGTCCCACTGCCCTTTGATCTGACTGATGACCAACGCTGATTCTCCGAATACATCCAATGATTTGATCCCCAAGTCCACGGCAGCTTTGAGACCAAAGATGCACGCTTCGTATTCCGCCATGTTGTTTATACAGTTGGAGCAAAGTCGGGCAGTAAAGGGAATATGACACCCTTCTGGAGATATGAGTACAACGTCGATACCATTACCAAGGGCATTGGATGCTCCATCGAAGAACAGGGTCCATCGGGATCCTTGTTCAGGTCCGTCATATGCCTTGATTTCTTCACAGTTGTCTAATGTCATTATGTCTTCATCCGGGAATTCAAACTTCATGGACTGATAGTCTTCTACAGCTTGGTGAACAAGGTGATCAGCTAGCACACTACCCTTTATAGCTTTTTGGGTAGTATATTGTATGTCATATTATGTCAGGATCATCTGCCATCTAGCTATTCTCCCAGAACGAGCAGGCTTTTCGAAGATGTACTTTATCGGATCCATCTTAGATATCAACAAGGTAGTATGAGTCAGCATATACTGTCTTAGCCGGCGAGCAGCCCATGCCAGAGCGCAGCAAGTTTTCTTGAGCAGTGAATATCTGGTTTCACAATCGGTAAAATTTTTGCTCAGGTGATAAATAGCGTGCTCTTTTCGGCCAGACTCGTCATGCTGCCCCAATACACACCCCATCGAGTTTTCTAAGACAGTCAGATACATGATCAAAGGTATTCCCTCGACTAGTGGCATCAACACAAGAGGCTCTTGTAAGTATTCTTTGATTTTTTTCAAAAGCAACTTGGCATTCTTCATTCCATTTGACTATTTGATCTTTCTTCAATAGTTTGAAGATTGGCTCACAAGTAGCTGTTAGGTGAGAAATGAATCTGGCAATATAGTTCAAGCGTCCCAAGAATCCTATGACTTCCTTCTCAGTACGAGGAGCAGGCATATCTTGTATTTCTTTAACTTTGGAAGGATAGACCTCAATACCTTTGTTACCGACGACAAAGCCTAGGAGTTTACCGGACCGTACTCCAAATGTGCACTTATTTGGATTCAACCTCAGCTTATACTTCTTCAGCCTCTCAAACAGCTTTTGTAAGTGATCAAGGTGCTCTTCTTCTGTTTAAGATTTGGCTATCATATCGTCTATGTAGACCTCTATTTCATGATGTATCATGTCGTGAAATAAAGCTACCATGGCGCGTTGATAGGTTGCCCTAACATTCTTCAATCCGAATGGCATCACCTTGTAGCATAATGTGCCCCACTGTGTGACAAATGTTGTTTTCTCCATGTCCTCAGGTTCCATTTTGATTTGGTTATAACCTGAGAATCCGTCCATGAAGGAAAACACTTTGTGTTGTGCCGTATTGTCAACCAGGATATCAATGTGGGGGAGTAGAAAATCATCTTTAGGGCTTGCCCTATTTAAAACTCTATAGTCCATGCACATTCGTACTTTGCCATCTTTTTTAGGTACGGGAACAATGTTGGCAACCCATTGAGGGTAGGAAGTGACAACCAAGAATCCAGCATTGAATTGCTTCATGACCTCCACTTTGATCTTTTCTGACATATCAGGTCTCATACGGCGAACCTTTTGTTTTACTGGCGAGAAATCTTCTCTTGTAGGCAGACAATGTACCACGATGTCCGTAATAAGTCCTGGCATGTCTTCATATGACCAAGCAAAGATCTCAACATAATCATGCAACAACTGAATCAGACAGTCCTTGACACTGGGTTCCAGATTGGCACCCACCTTGACTTCTTTTTTATCCTCCTCGGTACCTAGGTTGATTGTATCCACAGGTTCCTCGTGAGGCTGAATGGTTCTTTCCTCTTGTTGTAGTAGTCTGGCAAGTTCCCCTGGTACTTCACAATCTTTCTCACCTTTGTCTTTGGCTTGGTAGATTAGATCCTCAGAGTCACAAAAGGCCATAGCAGTATCGTTACCCATGGGATCTCGAATGGAGGGGTACCTGCATTTGTGAGTGTGGGTGTGTGTAAGGGTATATCCATCCTTAAAAATAAAATGTAAAAGAAAAACAATGAGCACAAAAGTTTGTATGCAAAAAACGTCCATGATTCATTGAATGTCATATGAAGATGAAATAATAACCCTTACAAATGGACCATTGTGCCTCGCGCAAGACACAAGGTTTTAAGAGTGCGAATTGTTTTTGAATATTACAGATCCAACAAAATGTAAAGATAAATTATTGAGGGATGAAAGTTATTAGGACGAAGTCTCTAGCCTCCCAATTACGGAGTCCTCCATTGATATTCAGAAAGATCCAATCCTCCAGGTTGCAATCCTCTTCACCATCTTCTACCGCGTTGACATCTCGGTTGCTAATCTTCAAGGGTGTCCCTCCAGCACGGGCACAGCGTACATCGTTTTGAGCACTTGAAGTGAAACCTAAGCCAAACTTGTCTGACTTGTACGGGATATCCAGAAGTTGCCCCCAGATGGTGCATCCACCTTCTTCTACTACTGCTTTAGCGTCCTTCAGAGATGACATCCGGAGTGGAGGTCTTGTAATCTTTGGAATCTGGGACACAGTCTTGGTCACTGCTACCTCCTGGGGGACCTCTTCGATGTGTTAAAAAGGAGTTTCAATGAACTCTCCGTCCAATTCCACATACCTGAAGGAATTGAGATGGCTAATCATATATTCTTCCTCTTCGTGGACAGTGATAATCTTTCCTTGAACTGGATACTTCACCATCTGGTGCAATGTAGAGGTGACAGCGCCAGCATTATGGATCCATGGCCGTCCTAGCAGACAAGAGTACGAAGGGCGGATGTCCATTACATAAAATGTTGAATTGAAAGTTTGAGTCCCAACCTTTATGGGGATATCCACCTCCCCGTGTACCATCCTCTTCGAGCCATCAAATGCCCTTACTACTATGCTACTTGGCTTTAACGTCAGTCCTTCGCAGTCAAGTCTGTCAAGAGATTTTTTTGGTAAGACATTCAAAGATGAGCCGGCATCCACTAAGACATGGGCCAGAGTGGTACCCCTACATTCCACAGAGACATGCAATGCCTCGTTGTGCTTTCTTCGCCTTGGTGTTAGATTAGCATCCGAGAAGCCTAGGCCATTATCCGCTATCAAGCTGGCCACGCAGTCTTGAAATTGGTCAGTAGACGTCTCTTGAGGCACATTGGCTGTCTTTAGAAATTTCACCAAGGCTTTCGCATGTGCCTCGTAACACAGTAGTAATTCCAGCATGGAGATTTTGGAGGGAGTTTGCCCCAACTATTCAACTACATTATAGTCGCTCCTTTTTATAATTTTTAGGATCTCCTCCATTTCTTTCTTGGATGTCTCGGGGATAGTCAGTGATTGAGCCTTTGCCCGGACAGGCTCCACTTGAAAACTTTTTCCTCGAGTTTCAGCAGCAGGAGTGTTGGTAGGAATGGCAACAGGGGTTGTAACAACTTCGTCAATAGGATCACTTGCAGAGATGATTATGGGTACCGAAGTAACCTTTGGAGCAGCCACGGGTCTAGAAACTGCCTTTGGGGGGGGGGCAATTTCTGGAGAAAAGATCCTACCGCTTTGGGGAATTTTACTAGTTCCAGCAATATTGCTAATGTCGGAATCTTCTTCTTTGGAGCTTATTTCTTCTGCGGCCGGCCCATCTTGTTTGATGCCATGGTAGTAAATGTCCCCACCGTAATTTCATGGCACAGTTTTGTCTGATTCATATGGGACTGGCCCAGGCATTGTGATTATTAGAAGATAATTTTTGGAACCGATGTAATTCTAACGGGTCTTTTAGGGACCCTGGAAGAATTGGCGGAGATGGTAATGATTGAAACATCTTCAACAGGAACAGGTGAAACTGGAGTACTTTCGAACAAAATCTCTTTGTTGTCTATCAAGTGCTGAATGCCTGTTTTCAACAAAGGGCAATCAGTTGGTGAGAATAAGCAGAGGTGGCAGTCTTCATTACAACCCGAGAATACATGGGCTTTCAATAAGTTTATCTTAATGGTTGGGAGTGGAGTCACGAGTTCATCAACTGTGGTAACAAACAAATCCTCTTCAATAGCATTGGTGTTGTGACCATGTCTGGGCATAGGAGCAGAAATGACATTTGGCTTCTCAGGCACATCAAACTCAATTTATTTTGCTTCAATAAGGTCTTGTATTTTGTTCTTCAAGGCCCAACAGTTATTAGTATCGTGACCCGGACTTTCGGAGTGATATGCGCAACGGGCATTGGGGTGATAATGAGGGGACGCTGTGTTGGGGTTTTTCTGAGCTTCTTTCAAGGTTGCCAAATTGGATTTCAGAAGATGCGGTAATACTTGAGACAGAGTCATGTTGATTCTGGTGAATTGCCTAACTGGTCTTTCCACCCTTGGTTGATTACTTCTTTGTTGATCAGATGCAGGCTTTAGAATCATAACATCCCCTACCATTGGTCAGAGTTCGGCTCTCTCTTGGTTCCTTTGCGGATATACAGCGGCTACCTCTTTCTTCCCAATAAAAGGCTTCCTCATAATTGTAGAAGAAGATGAATCCTTCTTAATCTTTCCACTTTTTATGCCAGCTTCCACCTTCTCTTCGGTTAGTATTAATTCAGTAAATCCTGCAGAAGAACTTCCGATTAAATGGTTGAAGAAAGGACCCGATAAAGTGCCTAAGAACATGTCCACCAATTCCCTTTCAGACAGAGGAGGTTGAACTCTTTCAGCCAGATCTCTCCATTTCTGTGCGTAATCCTTGAAACCCTCATTGGAAGCCATAGCCATACTCTGAAGTTGAGTACGGGTAGGCGCCAAATCAGCATTATATTGATATTTCTTGTAGAAAGCTGTGGCAAGATCTTCCCAATTATGGACGTTGAACCTTTCTAGTTGGTAAAACTAGTCGAGTTGTGTTCCAGATAGACTATCTTGGAAAAAATGCACCCACAAGTCTTTATCAGCGGAGTGTGGTTGGATCTTTCTCACATATGATCGGAGATGCATCTTAGGGCATGACACTCCATCGTACTTTGCAAACAAAGGCACTTTGAATTTAGGAGGAATCACAATCCCCGACACTAGTCCCAAATACTCAAATTCCAAGCCTGGCACTTTTTGTATTTCCATCACGCTCAAACGCTTTTCTAGATGTCTGTATTTATCATTAGATGGAGGATATTGTTCCTCAGAGTAGTCTTCCTCTTCTTCCTCCTCTTCATATTCTGACGGGACCGCTATTTCCTTTCCTTTGCCCTCTCCTTAACCGGATGTTGTTGCAAAATTCAAGGTTTTTCTAGTCTGCCCATGAAATCTTCTCCCCATGTTTAGGACCCCAGTGACCTTCTTTGTTTTCTTTTTCCTCTCTTCAGCCAGCAGAGTCTTTAACTCTTATTGCCCCTTGGCTAGGGTCATGAGCAACTGTTGAAACTGCGTGTTCTGAGCTTGGAGATCTTTGACAGTTTGTTCGAGATCCATCTTACTGAAATAAACAGTAGAGAGATGAGGAAACTTGTTGCAAAAGAGATGTTTATGTTATGATGAATGATATGTGCATATGCAATGTTTTCAAGGATTTCAAAGATTTAAGTTCGTTATAGACAAAAAAGAAAACACACGTTATATTAATAAGATAAATTTTGAGTACATCAATGCCCCTTGGACAAAATAATACAAAACTCTAAGATAAAAAATTAGTGCGCATCCTTTTTGGTGCAATGTAGGCATTTAGTGTCTGCTCCTCATGAAGTATCCTAGTGAGTTCCAAAACCTTCTTCTCGCTTGCGTAGAATTGGGCTTCAAAAGTATCTCGCTCTCCTTTGAGTTGTATCCAATCCCTTTGTAGGTCCTCAAGAGATGTGGGCATGTCAGTATGTAGGATAGTGTATGGAACATCTCCCTCCTTAACAGGCTCAATAATTACCAGAAGAATGGAAGGATAAGGCATCATAAGACTTTGAGCGCGGGTTCGTACCCATTTGAGGTAAGGCTCAAGGGGGATGGAATTCTTATGCCCCAAAGTCTTTATATCCACCTTGTTTAGCATCCTCCAAGCTCAGATTAATCTCTGGCGAAGACCTTGATCGTCCTTGTCGTAGTCGAATACCAAACCTTGAATCAGCACCTCGTGCGGGTCATCCCTTTGGGCGTAACCAAACTGTCTTAGAGCTAAACATGGGTTATAGGTGATGCCTCCCCTAATGCCTAGTAGAGGGACATTAGGTAATTCCCCACAACGGTCAACAATGATAACATTCTCTTTGGATCGGGAGCACCAATGAATATATGAATGTTTGAGCGTCATTAACCTTTGTGACCACCTTGAACCTTGCTAATTCTTTAAGACTGATTGGGGAAGATGAGAAATAAACCATCTTTCCAGGAGAGGAGTGCAACACATAAGGACGCCTCTTTTCCTCATTGTGCGAGTGTGAAAAGAGTGTAGGATATCCCCTAGCAATGTAGGCACCGGGTTGTGTGACATAAAGATTTTGACGGTGCTCACATCTATGAGTTGGTCAGGATTGGGAAATAAGACCATCCCATAGATAAGAAGAGCCACAATTTCCTCAAAGGATTGCAAGTCTAAGGAATTCCAACAGCTTTGGGCTTTCTCAAATAGGAACATTGCTAAGAAGCCTTTGACACCACTTCTAGTTTCCCAATGAGTTATGAAATCAGATGAGTGCAAGTGCAGAGCTTGAGCAATCTGTTCTGGCTTTGGGTCTCTTTCCATACCGTTGAAAGGTAGTTGATTGAGAATTGGAATCCTTAAGAGTTGGGAGAATTCTTCCAAAGTAGGCACAAGCTGATAGTTGGGAAATGTGAAGTAATGGTGCAAAGGGTCGAAGAACTGAAAAAGAACCTTCATTATATCCTCATCAGTGTTGGAGGTGACCAAGTTGAGTAGACGACCATGTCTTTGGTGAATGGAGAGTTCTCATGGATCCTTGAAGCTAGCTCCTTAAGTTGTGGAGGAATTCTTACAAGGTTGACTTGGATAGTTTTCCTGCGAAGTGAATCCATATCCTACAAAACAAGAACAGAGATGAATCTCAAAGAAATCCTTGAAATGGTTAGTAGATGTATGTGATGTTCATGATGTCCATGATGTTATGTACAAGTATGCATATACAAGAAAAGCAAACAAGTTCTTAGTTTTGGCTAGCATGGGGTTTTATAGGTAAGTACCCTCTTGAAGTTTGGTTGGCTTAAACCTGTCCTAGTAATAGTAACCGGGTTCTAAGGAGCTCAATATCACCAGATTGTTTCCTTGGTTATTGTTTCAGCTCAAGCCTCTTTAATGGCGACCGAAATATCCTAAGAAACCAAACCTCAATGAGTGTAGTATCGAGTATCTACCAACTTCGGACTGCACCAAAGCCGGTCATCTCACTACATCCTAAAGGCCAAGTTGGGCAAGTAAAGGGTTCTAGAAGTTCATTAGTGCTTCATGACATCACTCAGCGGCCCCGTATTCTCTTTGATTAACTCAAAGGCTACCGGTACCCACAAATATGTCACACTAACATAGCTATTGCTTAGCCCATGTCGGTATACCCCGCACAGTTTCCACAACATATTGCTATTTACCTATAATGTATCCCAAATCCGGGTAGAGGATTTCAAACCCAAACAAAGAACCATAATGTAAAGCATACAAGTCAAACAATGTAAGCAAATAAATGTGATCTAGCCCTAAGGTAACCCCACTTTTACAATTTTCCCCAGCAGAGTCGCCAGTTCTGTGATACGGTGAGAGAACTGACTTGAGGGTTTTGCGTTTTATCGCAAATGTTGCGGTTAGCAAGAGTCACCACCGAATTTTCTTTTATCCAAAAGGTAAGGTGAAAAAGCACAGGAAAGACCTTTGAGATTGTTTCTTGAGTTCGGGGGGTAGATTATGAAAAGGGAAGGTATTAGCACCCTTTTCATCCATGGTTTTCCATGGGCTCTTATTTACTTGCTAGATCACTTGCTTTTGTTTTGAAATTGTGCTTTGTGTGGTTTTGAAAGTATTTTGTAAAAGAGGCCATTGTTTAGGCAATCTTTGTAATGATTCTCGTTCGTAAGAATGTATACAAAGATATTTGTCTTTTTGAAAATTTCTCCAATGTTTGTAAGATGTTTGGAAATATGTGTGTGTTTGTTTTTGAAAATAGCAAGGATAAATTTTTGAAACGGAGCAAGTAACTAGAAGTAATCTACCTACTCAAATGTCTTTCTTGTTCATTTTATTTTCCTTTGATGTTGTTGTCTTACCATTTATTTGGTAAGCAACCCTATCTTTAGATGTAAACGGGACGGGCGTGGGTCATCGTATAACCATGATTAGAAATGTTGCAAAGTATCTTAGCATTTTTGAGGGACTAAGATCATTTTGTACGGCAACTTTGAATAGCGTCATCGAGGGACTATGATCTTATATTTGTTTGTTTTGCCAAGATACTTCGCATGCGTAATATGGCCATTTTTTGTGTAAGGCAACCAAGTGGAGTAACCCTAAGGGTGCTTGTGTGCAAGTGTGTTATTTTCATGCTTGATGTTGTATTGGATTAGGGTTTTCTATTTGATTGTTTTTATCTTGCCATACAAACCCTAACTACTAGCATGTTATATAAAAGTGATAAATTACGTAATTTAAAGGTTACTACACTATTACAACATTTTATGGGATTTGCAATAATGTAAATCTAATTAAGCTATTACAACCAAATCGAATTTGTACAAATATTTGAATAAATAATATACAATATAAATTAAATATGCAATGGTATGTATATGCAAGAAAAAGATTTTTGTTTTGTTTTTATGTGAAAAAAGAGTTTTAAATAAACCTAATGATTTAAGAAAAGGAAATTATTTTTAGAAATTGGTTAACCCTAATTCTAATTTGTTAAAAGAAAATAAAGTTCCTTAAGCATTATTTTTGTGTATTTTTGTCTTAAAAATAATAAAATAATATTTGATGAAATATTATAGTCCTTTTATATATTAAAATAAATATTTACAAGTGTGAGAAAAAGGAAATAATTATTAACCTAATTCTATTTTTAATTATAAGTTTATAAAGAAAAATAGTTAATATATAACTAAAATGAAAATATTTTTTATGAGAAAATAAAATAAAATAAACAAAAATATAATTTTAGTATTTATATATTTTTTATGATTTTTTTTATATTAAGGAAAATATTTTAATAAAATAGAAATGAAAATAAAATAAATAATAAAAATATATGGGCCAGGGGTGCCCTGAGTAATCAGGAGGTAGCATGTTAGGAAAAAAATCACAAGGCCCAAATGTTGAAGCCCACGCTGCAAACAGCCAAAAAATGGATGAAAAATGTGAAAAATGCAAAAAGGCAGCGCCAAGACTCGAACCTGTGACCTTAAGCATTTTAGCGCGCTGCCTTATCACTGGGGTGGTTTTACATCTATTAGTTCAAATGAAAACAAAAATACATAACATTAATCTCTTCCTTGCCCTATACTTCGTCTTCTTCCTCTAGCTAGCCAGACCAACCATATCTCTCTCATTTATCCATGAAAATGGAAACTTCAAACATTAAAATGATAGTACTCTTTCCCGCGATTTCAACCATGTAACTCACGTAAGCTAACAGTCAAAGATCAAAGCTAATTTCATTGGCCCTAATTTCAAACCTAATTTTTACAGAAATTTGAAATCTAAAATTCTCTATACACAATGAATATAAATGAAAACTATGCACATGGTTAGCTTTAGCATAAGGATATCTACATTTTATTTTCACAAATCGAGACCCAAGGATGCCTGTATGAAGAGATAGAAGTTAGAGTTCTTACCTCTTTCATATGAGATCGTGAATGGAGTTTGAGTGAGTTTTGAGAAGGCCTGAGAATTCCTTTAGCTTTCCTGAACCTCCCTCAGTGTGTTCCAATCCTTACCTTGCTTTGAAAGTGCCTGAATCTCTCTATCCAAGTCAACCTACAAGCTTGAAATGAAAAAATTGAAGATGGAGAAGGAGGAGTTACAGTGAAGGCATGATGGTCTGGAACACTTAGATATTATGTAGGTTAAGTGTTTAGGTGATTAGAACTTGAAACGCACGAGTGGATTTTGAGATTGCTATGCTTGATGCAAAACTGCAAGTTATGAAAGATTTTTGGTGATAGAGAGTTTGGGAGACTTTCTGAGCTTTTGTAAATCGTGTTCTAGGATATAACATGTTTGTGTATAAGTATAGAAAATATTTCAAATCAATTCCACACCAGGCTTCTGAGTTATAGACGTTTTGCTCTATTGCTTTCCCTTTAAGAAAAGTGAGGAGACAACTCTCTACATGCTTGTACAAGCCTGATCTGAGTTGGTACAAGCCTTAGGCACTTTTCTTTTGGTTTATAGGACTTGTGTGTGCAAAATGAACAGGTGCAAAGCTCAAGGAGTTAACAAATGCAAAAGTTATGCTTTTCTAAAATGGAAATGGCAACTTTGTGCCATTTATGGAATTAAAGATTGGACAAAGGCTCTCTTGCTTGGATTAAAGCTTTATCAACTGTGTAATCATTAAATTATGGAGTGAGAAACAAGTTTGAGACCTGTAAATCAAGGATTATGCAGCCTAGGTTTGGATTTTAATTTTGGTTCATCATGAAATGGCTTGAAATCAAAGTGAGAAATTGCCAACTTCATCTCTTCGATTCTCCCTACTCAAAAATGATCTCAATGAGTTCTTGGAAATTTTGGAAAGCTTGCAATGTGATCTATAACTCATATTTTAATTTCATTTCAAGATTCCTCTTGGAACTAGGTGAAAAGTTGCCATGAAGTTAGGTCAAAAACCTGCCTAAATTAGGACAAAATTTCACTAAGTTATTTTAGTTCATGGGCATGTATTCACAAAATTATACCTTGAGATCCAAGCATCTTTAGGAAAAAATGTGTGAAGCAAAGTTGTAGATTTCATGGAGATATACAACTTTCATGTTGGGAATTTCCTTTGGATCATCTTGTATCATGGTGAGAATTTGGCTTAAAGTTGAGAAAAAATAAGAAATTTTCTATAAGAAAAATTTCTAAGTTAAGAAAATTTCAAATTTCAAAACAAAATCTTCAATCTTTGATTTCTTGATGAACAAGTTTCACATTTTGACATGTTTTGATGAATTGTGATCATTGACATTTGACTTTGACTAAAAGTCAAAGTTCGACTTTTCAGTATATAGTTGACTTTTGATCAGTTGACTGAAAAATTCATCTGTCAATCCAATGGATTTGCAGTGTTTTGAACCATGTAATTAGATAAATATGATTCAATTTAACCCTTTAAATCATGCTTCAACTCAATTGGTCATTTGCTTAGGTCAAAAATCAGAAATTTCCCTTTCTCAGTCAAAACCCTAATTTTGACCATTTTGCCCTTTTGATGATTTGATCAAATTTCTTGAGGAATTATGGTCCAAACTTGATCAAATGATTCATATGAGTATAAAATGTTGATGTGGATCAAAAATTATGAAGTTTGACTGTAAATTGGCCATGGTTGACTTTTTCCCCAATACAGCTGATTTTTAGGTCAATTGTCCAATTGACTGATAAAAAATGTGATTCAAAGCTTGAAACTTGACATGAGTAATCTTAGGGGTCTATAATGATACTTGAAATTCATATGAAGCATTGATAGTCCAAAAATCTTTGTGCAATCCCAAACCCTAATTTTGGGTTATCAGTGCAAGATGAGATGTCTTGAGCTGATCAAACCATAATCTAGTCTTGAGTCAAAGAGATCTTGTGAGAAAAGTCTTGATAAATGAGAGGGAAAATTTTGGGGTACAACACCGGGGCTCAATACAGATACTGTGGTTCACCGTCTGCCAATGAAAGAGGGTTGTGCTCTAATTAAGCAAAAAGTTCATCGCATGCGTCCCGAAATGTCTAAGAAGATCAAAGCCAAGGTCATTAAATCGTTCAATGTAGGTTTCTTAGCAATAACGTCGTATCCTTAATGGGTTTCCAATTTTTTTCCAGTGCCAAAGAAGGACGGTAAGGTACGTATGTGTGTAAATTACAAGGATATGAACAGGTCAAGCCCCAAAGATAACTTCCCACTTCCATATATTGACGTCTTGGTCGATAACACTGCTCAACTCAAGGTATTTTCCTTCATGGATGGTTTCTCAGGCTATAATCAGATCAAGATGGCGCCTGAAGACATGGAGAAAACTACTTTCATCACACAGTGGGGCACATTCTGTTATAAGGTCATGCCTTTTGGGTTGAAGAATGCAGGGACACTTATCAACGAGCCATGGTAGCTTTATTACATGACATGGTTCATCATGAGATAAAAGTTTATGTTGACGACATGATAGCTAGATCACAAACTGAGGAAGAACATCTTGACCATATGCACAAGATGTTTGAGAGGTTGAAGAAGTACAAGCTAAGGCTGAATCCAAACAAATGCACCTTTGGGGTGAGGTCTGGAAAACTCTTAGGTTTCATCATCAGTGGTAAAGTATTGAAGTTGATCCTGCAAAAGCCAAATATATTCAACAAATGTTGGCTTCCTGTACTGAGAAGGAGGTCAGAGGTTTCTTAGGACGACTAAACTACATTTCCGGAATCATCTTTCATTTGACTGCTACTTGTGAAACAATCTTCAAACTACTGAAGAAAGATCAAGTAGTCAGATGGAACATCGACTGTCAAATGGCTTTTGATAAAATCAAGGAGTACTTACAAGAACCTCTGATTCTGATGCCATCAGTTGAAGGAAGAACTCTAATCATGTACCTAACAGTACTATATAACTCAATGGGGTGTGTATTGGGGCAACATGACGAGTCTGGTCGAAAAGAGCATGCAATATACTACCTTAGCAAAATTTTACCGACTGTGAAACAAGATATTCACTGCTCGAGAAAACTTTCTATGCTTTGGCATGGGCTGCTCGCCGACTAAGACAGTATATGTTAACTCATACCACTTTATTAATTTCTAAGATGGATCCATCAAGTACATATTCGAGAAGCCAACTCTCCCCGGAAGAATAACCTGATGGCAAATGATCTTAACAGAATATGACATTCAGTACACCACTCAAAAAGAAATCAAAGGAAGTGTACTGGTAGATCATTTGGAACATCAAGCAGTAGATGACTACCAATTTATGAACTTTTAATTCCCGGACGATAACATCATGCTGATTACAGATTATGAAGAACCTGGATCATATGCAGGACCTGAGCTAGGATCCTGATAGACTATGGTTTTTGATGGAGCTTCTAATGCGCTTGGCAATGGAATCGGTGTTGTAATTATATCCCCTGAAGGTTTCTATACACCCTTCATTGCCAGACTTTTCTTTGACTGTACCAACAACATGGTTGAGTACGAAGCGTGTATCTTGGGTCTTATAGCTGCTATTGACCTAAGAATCAAATTCCTGATCGTATATGGGGATTCAGCCTTGGTGATCAGTTAAGTCAAGGGAGAATAGGATGTAAAGCATCATAATCTTATCCCTTACCGAGAACATATGTTAACCTTGATTCCGTACTTCGAAGAGATTACCTTTGAGCACATCCCAAGGGAAGAAAATCAGCTAGCGGACACCTTGGCTACCATGTCATCCATGTTCAAGCTCAGATGGGATAACGAGGCTCCTAGAATTACTATTGAAAGATTCAAATAACTGACACACTGCTATGAAATCAATACTGATAGAGTAGAAGAGAAGCCCTGGTTTCATGAAGTGAAAAGGTACCTTGAGGCCCAAGAATACTCTGAAGGAGCATCTATCAATGACAAGAAATTCTTGCAGAAGTTCTCAACTAAATTCTTCTTAAGCAATGAAATTTTGTACAAGCGTAATCATGATTTAAATCTGCTTCATTGTAGGTAGAAGAAGGAAGCAGATAAAATTATGGAGGATATGCACGAAGGTATCTTTGGTACTTACTCCAACTGGCATACTATGGCTAAGAAAATATTGAGACCAGGTTACTATTGGCCGACCATGGAAACTAACTGTCATCACCACTCGAGAACTTGTCATAAGTTCCAGATCTATGCAAATAAAGTGCATGTGCCTCTGGTTCCTTTGAACGTTATGACTGCTCCTTGTCCATTTGCAATGTGGGGTATTGACATGATTGGATAAATCAAGCCTACTGCATCTAATGGACATTGATTCATTCTCGTTGCCATTGACTACTTCATAAAATGGGTTGAAACAACTCCATTTTCCTCGATTACCAAGAGTGTTGTGGCTGGTTTCATTAAGAATAACCTCATCTGTCGGTATGGTATCCCTGAGAGAATCATCACTGACAATGGTACCAATATTAACAACACCATGGTCATTGAACTCTGCATGCAGTTCAAGATAAAGCACCATAACTCTTCTATGTATCATCCAAAGATGAATGGCACAGTGGAAGCTGCCAACAAGAACATAAATAAGATTGTGCAAAAGATGGTTGTGACTTGCAAAGAGTGGCACGAGATGTTACCATTTACTCTTCATGTCTATCACACTTCAGCGTGAACATCAGTTGGGACAACCCCGTTCTCTCTAGTCTATGGTATGGAAGCTGTCTTTCCAGTCGAGGTTCAGACTCCCTCTATAAGGATTATGAAAGATGCAGACTTAGACGAAGATGAGTGGGTTCGGACTAGGTTGGATCAGTTGAATTTGATTGACGAAAAGAGGCTTACGACTGTCTGTCACAGTCAGATGTATCAGAAATGTATGATCAAGGCATTCAACTTGAAGATCAAGCATCGAGTATATCAGGTTGGTGACTTGGTAATAAAGTGAATCATTCTACCACAAGGTGATCCCAGGGGAAAATGGACTCCCACTTACGAAGGGCCATTTGTTGTCAAGAAAGTATTTTCGGGCGGTGCTATGATACTAACCACCATGGACGGTGAAGATTTCCCACACCCTGTGAACACAGACATAGTCAAAAGATACTACGCATATAAATGACCTGCTAGGTTGACTGGCTTAGGCAAAAATAAGGGCATCCCGATGAATCGAAAAGGTTTGGGCAAAAATTAGGGATATATATACAAGATTGTACACCCGGCAAGTCGAAAACCTGAAAAGGTGGCTTGGGCAAAAAAGGTTATCCCGGTGGACTGAAAACCCGAAAGGGTGGTCCAGGAAAAAGTTAGGGATTAGAAGCGCACAATTATGTCCTGTTGGATTACTTACAACAAGCTTTATTACCAACTTCCATTTCAAACAGTGAAAATCCATTCAATCAACTTCTTCTGATAGCAAAGGATGAGATGTTCGAAGACATAGGGGCAATAGTAGAGTTGGAACCCAACGAGATCATTTCCACATAGCTATTGTTTTGTTTTCACTTTGTATTCTTTTCTTTTCAAGACAATGTCCTCTTACTAGGATTTATGTCTCTTTGAACAATAAACGCCTGCTTATAGACAAATTATTAATACAAATACACCTTAAAGTTTAACTTTTTGTTTTTTCAGTTTTGTTTGCAAAAACGTCCAATGACTAAAATTGAATGAACATATGCATATGAACATGATTAACTGTTAACAAATATATGCATGAGAATAGGAATGCACATTTACTCAAGATTTTAAGAGTTGGGATAACGTTCAAGCTGTCCATAAATCCCCATAGAGCCACTTCTATGAGATTATCCCCACAGAGTAATCTTCACAAACTCATCCCCAATAAGGATACATTCCCCGCATTTTCCAAACCTATGGAATTCTAATAAGTACAGTTCATAGAAATTCTCTTCCCCCAGCTGAGTTTGAAAACTGTAAAGCCAATTTCCCCAGGAGAGTTTGTTTCCCCAGCAGAATACTTCTCTGTCAATAGGGTTTATTTCCCCAACAAATTATAGTCTCCTAAGCTTGAGTATATTCCTCAAATTGCTACAAATCACCGGCAAAATTCCTCTTCTCAGTGAAGACACCACTATCCCCGGAGAACCGCTACGAAACCTGGAACTGGACCGAATACCAGTTAACATTTTTCTCCCCAGACGAGTCAAAAGGTTATCCATCTCTTTTATCCCAAGTCAGGGCATATAAGAATTAAATTCCCCAGTAGAGCAATGAACAACCAATGTTCCTAAAATTCTCCTCCCCAAAGCAGAAGTCAACATTCCCCAATGGAGTTTCCTCAAAAGAAAAGACAAGAATCCTCAGCGAAAGCATTCTAGATAAGACTAAAGATATACATACTCTTCATCCCCAACAATAGTCATGGATTTATTTTCCCAGACAAAATACAACAGGGGCTCACAAATACACTTCACAATATTTCACATTCATACGTCATAACATATGCATACGAGACACATGTAGCACAACCTCATTTATTTTGAGAATATCATTACGCAATGCATTCCATACAACATGATATTTCATACAGCTAACACTTTACCTTTTTAAGAAGGAACATTTAACAGCCGAATATCATCAACAATTCTCAAAACAAATTATAGAATAATTCCCAAAACAAGATGGGACGTGTAACACGGTGGGAGAACGGACCTGGTTGTTTTGCGTTTGATCGCAAATGTTGCGGTTAGAAATAGTCGCCGCCGACTTTTCTTTTATCCAAAAGGAAAGGCTGAAAAGAACAGGAAAGACCTTTGAGATATTTTCTTGAGTTTGGGGGGTAGATTATAAAAGGGAAGGTATTAGCACCCACTTTATCCATGGTTTTCCATGGGCTCTTAGTTACTTGCTAGATCGCTTGCTTTTGTTTGAATATGTGCTTTGTGTGGTTTTTTGAAAGTGTTTTGTAAAGGTGTCATCATTTAGGCAAACTTTGTAATAATTTGCGTTCATAAGAATGTATACAAAGTGTTTGATCTTTTGAAAATGTTTTCAAGTTTGAAAGATATTTTTTGAAAGTGTTGGTGTTTGTTTTGAAAATAGCAAGGATGTTTTTGGTTTTGAAATTGAGCAAGTAACTAGGAACATTCTACCTACTCAAAAGTCTTTCATGTTCATTTCCTCTTTCCTTTGACATTGTTATCTTGCCATTGATTTGGTAAGTAACCCTATCTTTGGATGTAAAAGGGACGGGCAAGGGTCATTGTATAGCCATGATTAGCAATGTTGTAAGATATCTTAGCATGTTCTTTAGGGACTAAGATCATTTTGAAAGGCAACATGGATAGCGTCATCGAGGGACTATGATCTTGTATTTGCTTATTTTTGCTAAGATACCTCACATGCATGATATATCCATTTTTGTAAGGAAACAAAGTGGGTTTATCCTAAGGGTGTAAGTGTGCAAGTGTATTGATTTACATGCTTGATTTGTCTTTGATTAGGGTTTTCTATTTGTTGGTTTTAATCTTTCCATACAAAACCCTAATTACTAGCATTCATATATAAAGCAATAAATTGCGGAAATTAAAATTACTACGCTATTACATCATTTAGGAGAGGGGGTGTACGAATTACAAATGGAGAATTTGCAAGAAATTAAATCTAGATAATTATTACAACCATATTGAATTTGAGTAAATGTACAAAATTGAACAAGTAAAAATGCAAGAATGTAAATGTAAAAGAAAATGTGATTTTTGTTTGATTTTTCATGAAAAGGGTTTTTTTGACCTAATTAATAAAAATAAAAATAATTAACTAAAAATAAGAAAATTAAGATTAAGTTAGTAAAATAAATTTATTTAAAGAAAACAAGTTTTTTTAGGGTTTTTTGTGAACTTAATAAAAATAGTTAAATAAAAGTCCTAAATTCTAAATTAATTTTAATTTACAAGAAAATAATATAATAATAATTTAAAATTTATTATCTAAGTATTTAAAAAAAAAAATTAATTTATTGAAAAAAATGTTTTTTGTTCTTTTAGTTTTATGAAAAATAAACTAAATAAATATAAATAATAAAATATAAATATTTTTTGGATTTTTTATTAATGAAAATAAGAATAATAATAATAATAATAATAATAATAATAATAATAATAATAATAATAATAATAATAATAATAATAATAATAATAATAATAATAATAATAATAATAATATTAATAATAAAGAAAATGTAAAATGAAAATAAAATAAAAAAAGAAAGAAAATAAAATAATAAAGAAAAATAAATGGGCCAAGGGTGTAAATAACAAGGCAAGGGGTCAAAAATAGAAGAAAAAAATAAGGCCCAATCACTTGGAGGCCCAGGCGCTACAAGAGTAAAAAAAATGTAAGAAAATGTGAAAAAAAAGCAAAAGGCAGCGCGCTGAGGTTTGAACCCATGACCTCTACCAATAACACGCGCTGCCTTACCACTGGGGTGGTTGTACATCTGTTAATATAACTGAAACGATAAATATATAACACAAAACAAGTTCTGAATACACTTTATCTTCAACCTCCAGCCAGACCACCTGTAACTTCACCATTTCTCAACAAAAATAGAAAATGTAAACATGAAAGTTGTTCCATTTTTTCATACGAATCCAACCATACAAATATCATAAACTATAAATCAAAGATGAATGAGAATTTTTGAAAGTACCAAATCCTGACCTAATTATTTTCAGAGGTTCAGATTCAAAATTCTAACTACTCAAACAACAATAATGAAATCTAAGGATATGGTTAGCTTCAGGACAATGATATCTACATTTCTTATTCACAAAGAAACCATTAATGATGCTTGTATGAAGAGTTCAAAAGTCATAAAACTCACCTTGCAAGAGGGTATCATGTTTTGAGTTTGAGCAGCTTTTGATGACTTCCAGTGATTGGGTTAGCTTCCTCAAGTTCCCAAGAAGCTAATATGATGCTTGGCTTGAGCTGAAAGTGGCTGAGGAGTTCTGGAGAAGTTAAGGTACAAGGTGTTGTTTTTGAAAATGGTGGATGGTGATGGAGGTGTTAAAGTCATGTTGCAGGTGTTGGAATTGTTTGTATATGCTATTTAGAAGCTTTTGAAAGTAAAAGGCCAAGAAATGCACGAGCAAATTTGGAGATTAGATTCAAAACTCAGAAATGGCAAGTTTTGAAATGTTTTTGGTGATTCTATGTTTTAGGGAGTTTCAGGGCTTGAGCACGCGTGTGTTTTCTTGCAAATGACTTGTATTTTTGTAGGGAAAAGGTTTGGATACTTGAGGTGGTCAGAAGTACAAGATCACATGTTTTGGCTTCTTGACTTGTTTTTGAAGTAAGGTTGACAAACATGGATTCAATGTATAGTACAAAGCTATCTAGAGTGGTTACCAACTTTAAACAAACTTATTTGACTTTGTAGAGGAAGTTTGTGCAGAAGGAACAAGTGCAAAGCTCAATGCAAGTTGACTTTGCATAAAGCTTTCTTTATGTAAATGGCAATTGTACCTTTGTGCCAAAAATGAAAAACTAACTTGGATAAAGCTTGAATAAAGTGGATAATAGCTCAAAAGCAAGTGTAATCTTCTGTTTATGGAGAGATCTTGAGGTTTAGAGGCCTGCAAAGAAATATTTTGCAGCATAGGTTTGAGATTTGAATTTTGTTCATCACAAAATTTGCCTTGTAAAACAACTTGAAACCCCAACTTCTGACCTTTGATTCTCCTTGCTCACAAAAGATCTCAAGGAGTTCTTTGACATTTTGGAAAGATCGTAATGTTCTCTACAACCCCTCTTTGAATCACTTTTGCAAAATCCAAATGGAACTATGTGAAACTTGGGTCAGAAGTTAGGTCAAAATCCTGACCTAAAATGTTCAAAATTTCACTAAGTGTTTTAGTTTCATGACCATGACTTCATGGATTAATAACTTGAGATCCAAGCATTTGTAGGAGAAGTTATGTAAATAAATGTTGTAGATCTCATGGAGATCTACAACTTTCATGTTGAAAGTTTCTTTTGAATCATCTTGCATCATGGTGAAAAATTGGCTCAAAGTTGTGAAAAAATATGAAGTTTTCAACACTTAGAAAAATTTCTAAGTTTGAAAACTTTGACTTTTCAAAATGAAATCTTGACTTTTTGATTTCTTGATGAACAAGTTTCATATTTTGACATGTTTTGATGAATTGTGATATTTGACACTTGATTTTGACCAAAAAGTCAAAGTTTGACTTTTCAATATACAATTGACTTTTGATCAGTTGACTGAAAATCAACTATCAATCCAATTGATCTTGAGCATTGTTTTGAGTCATGCCATTAGGTAAAAATGATGCAATTTAGCTCTTGAGATCCTGCTTCAAACCAATTAACCATTTGCTAGGTCAAAAATCAAAAAATGCCCTTTCTCAATCAAAACCCTAATTATTACTATTTTGCCTTTTTGATGATTTGATTAAATTTCTTGAGGAATTATGGTCCAAACTTGATCAAACGATAAATATGAGTTTATAATGTTGATATGGATCAAAATTATTAAGTTTGACTATAAATTGGCCACAATTGACTTTTTCCCCAATACAATTGATTTTTAGGTCAACTGCTCAATTGACTGAGCAAAAATGTGATCCAAAACTTGAAACTTGACATGAGCAATATTGGGGGTCCATAATGATCCATGAAATTCATATGAGGCATTAAAAGTTCAATTATCCTTGTGCAATCTCAAACCCTAATTTCAGTCATCAGTGCTTAAGGAGGTGTCTTGGGTTGATCAGTCCTTGTGCAGTCTTGAACCCAAGGAGATCTTCTGAGAAAATATTTGATAAATGAGAGGGAAAATTTTTAGGTGCAATAGGACGACTATCTACATGATGAATAATTCCTTCAGACATCTTCTGGCTCAGATTAAATCGACCAAAGATTTATTCTGATACTTCTTCCAGTTAAAGACAGACGTAGATATATTCTTGCTCAGATTAAATCAACCAAAGATTTATTCTGATAGTTCTTCCAGTAGACATTTTCCTGGTTCAGATTAAACCTACCAAATATTTAACCTGATACTTCTCCCGGTAGACATTTTCTGGCTCAGATTAAATCAACCAAAGATTTATTCTGATACTTCTACCAGTTAAATACGGACACAAGCATCTTCTGGCTCAAATTAAATCGACCAAAGATTTAATCTGATACTTCTCCCAGTAGACATCTTCTAGATCAGATTAAATCGACCAAAGATTTATTCTGATACTTCTTCCAGTAGACATTTTCTTGGCTCATATTAAATCGACCAAATATTTATTTTGATACTTCCTCCAGTAGACTTTTTATTGGCTCAGATTAAATCGACCAAAGATTTAACCTGATACTTCTCCCGTTAGACATTTTCCTAGCTCAAATTAAATCAACCAAATATTTAATCTGATACTTCTCCCGGTAGATGTAATTGCAAGCTTCTCAAGTCATGTGTAAAGCATTGGTTTTGATGAAGACAACATGGATATCAACATTCAAAGGATGTGCAAAAAGTTTATCAATATCATATAAAACCTTGTTACCTTGTTACAAGTCTTGAAGATTAGAAGAAGAATTATTAAAGAAACAACAAATGTCAAAAGGTATAAATAATTCTTAAACTTGAATATAGATGTTCGCAAATATGCATTCATAATCATATACATATCCCACATTTTTAACAATAAGAAAAACTATGTTTGAAATCTTTTTCAAAAGGATTTTTTGAAAATAAACTTTCAGGAACCGGTTCCTACCTAACAGGGAACCGGGTTCCAAACTTGTTCAAAAAATACTTCCCTGGAATTTGTACCAGGAACCGGGTTGTACCTATAGGGGAACTGATTCCTGCGTGTTATTTTTGAATTCTGGGTTATACCGTTCACTAAGAACTGGGTTCTGCCTGGGTCAGAACCGGTTCCCAGTGAACCAGTACAAATTTTCTTTTGTTTTTTGAACATAATTCAAATGGTATTCTTTCATGATTGCATTGCATCTTTTCATATCAAATGGCATGAATGAAGAGGTATTTGTGACATTATAAATTGTGCAAATTTTCAAATTCAAATAACCTTCTTCAATTAACAATTTTCATCATTCAAATTTGCATATTCTTACAAACTTTCAAGTGTTCTTACAAATCATAAATTTTGTGAAACTTGCCGTATACATTTTCATTAAGAAATCATTACAAGTTTCATACATTCATTGTGAACATTTATAATCATTGCTTGAGAATTGTTTCTTTCTTGAAGAAGAAGATCAATCAAAGATTGATAGTGCTCTCCATCTCTTTCAAATAAATCATTGTATTACAAAAAGAAAGTATTCCCTTACTATCCAGGATTGTTGGAAGTAAGTGTTGTGATTTGAAGAGGATTGTTCTTGATTCACATTAGTGTTTGTTTGACCTTAAAGGTGTTAAGAAACTTTGGTCACCCTATAGGTTAGATAGTAAGCATAGGTTGTACAATCATTTTAAACTATAGTGAAATCTCTTTCATGTTGGAAAGGGGACTGGAGTACTCTCGGATTGTGAGGGGAACCAGGATATATCGCCGTGTTCTTTATTTTTCCGCTTTTATCGTTTTCATCACCATAATCAAGAAAAGATAAGATATAATCAAAAACCTTCAAACTCTTAACCACAAATTACTACAAGTATTCTCATAAAACCGAATAAATTTTTATATACCTAATTCACCCCCCCCCCCCTCTTAGGAACTCTTAGACTTACAATTGGCATCAGAGAAAGTTATAGGTAACTTGTTCCTAAAGATCCAGAATGGCTTCCGCAAATCAAAATCCGGTTTTCAAAGATGGTGGTAGTAACAACAAGCCTCCATTGTTTTGTGGTGAATACTTTGACTTTTGGAAAATTCGCATGAAGGCTCATCTTGAAGCACAAGGAGAAGAAATATGGAATGCTGTTGAGAATGGTCCATTTACTCCGGTGTGTGTTATCAATGGTGTTGGGTCATCAAAGCCTAAAGCATCATGGGATGACGATGACAAGAAAAAAGTTCTCTTTGACAAAAAGGCAATCAATATTCTCCAAAGTGCTCTTAGTATGGATGAATTTTTCCGAGTATCGGCATGTACAACGGCAAAGGAAATTTGGGATACTCTTGTAGAAACTCATGAAGGAATCGCCGAAGTCAAAAGATCTAGATTGAACACTTTGAGTCAAGAATATGAATTATTCAGAATGCTGCCCGGAGAATCCATCCTTCACTTGCAAAAGAGATTCGTTCACTTGCCAAAACATTTGAAGGCACTCGGTAAGACTTTAACTAACAATGAATTAAATCTTAAAGTGCTTAGGTCTTTAACTAGGGAATGGCAACCAAAAGTGACGGAAATATCCGAAAAGAAAAGCCTAGCAACTATGACTTCCGCAACACTTTTCAGAAAGCTTCAAGAATATGAGACGGAACTTGGAAGGCTTGAAAAACATGAGAATCATGAGAAGAAATCCAAAGGCATTGCTTTGAAAGTTGATTCAAAAGAAAGTCAAGATAAAGATGCATCGGAGGAAGATGAAAACTTCTTGCTTCTTGTAAAAAGGTTAGGAAAATGTTTTGGTCATAAAAATAATCTTCATAATGCTAACTTTGTCAAAAGAAAGAAATTTTATAAGCATAAAGATAAAGAAGCCTCCACATCAACACAAGATGTCACATGCTATGAATGTGGAAAGCAAGGTCACATAAAGCCGGATTGTCCAAAACTCTCCAAGAAAAATGGATTCAAAGGCAAAAAGGAGTTCAAGAACAAAAGGGCTTATGTTGCATGGGAAGATAATGAGATAAGTTCTTCATCCGATTCGGATAGTGACGAAAGTGCAAATCTAGCATTGATGGCTTCATATCACTCTGACGATGAAGAAGAGGTATGCTTGAAATCCACATCAAATGTTTGGTATCTTGATAGTGGATGTTCAAAGCATATGACAGGAGATGTACACCAATTTTCATATCTAGTACATAAAGCCAAATGGTATGTCACCTATGGAGACAACACCAAAGGAAAGATACTTGGCGTTGGAATAGTTGGCACACCTCCATCCATTCAAATTGAGGATGTTCTCTATGTTGAAGGATTAAAGCACAACCTTCTTAGCATAAGTCAACTTTACGATAGAGGGTTCAAGATCAAATTAAACAAAGAAGAATGCCTTATTATGGATGAGGCAACCAATGAGGTAAAACTCAAAGGTAAAATAATTAATAATATATTTATGATTTCCCTTGATGATCCATCCTTGAAGGTAAAATGTCTCATGGCAAACAATGATGATTCATGGCTTTGGCACAAAAGGATTGCTCATATTCATATGGAACACTTGAATAAACTAATCAAGCGTGATCTTGTCATTGGTTTGCCTAAGAGAAAATTTGTCAAAGATAGACTTTGTGATGCTTGTCAAAAAGGGAAACAAACAAAATCATCTTTCAAATCTAAGAATGTGGTGTCTACTACAAGGCCACTACAATTGTTACACATGGATCTCTTTGGTCCATCAAGAACAAAAAGCTTCAGAGGTAATGTATTCGCTTTGGTTATTGTTGATGATTTTTCCTAGATATTCTTGGACTTTGTTTCTTATGCAGAAAAGTGATGCCTTTAAAGCTTTTAAGAAGTATGCTAAGCAAATCCAAAATGAAAAATCACTAAAGATTGTATCCATAAGAAGTGATCATGGTGGAGAATTCCAAAATGCACAATTTGAAGAATTTTGTGAAGAACATGGTATCTCTCATAATTTTTAAGCACCGAACTCCACAACAAAATGGAGTAGTTGAAAGAAAGAATAGGTTTCTAGTGGAACTTGCAAGAACAATGCTTAGTGATGCAAATCTTCCTAAATATTTTTGGGCGGATGCGGTTAGTACGGCATGTTATGTTGGAAATCGAGTTATCATTAGACCTATAATAAAGAAGACTCCATATGAACTCTTCAAAGGAAGAAATCCAAATATTGCTCACTTACACATTTTTGGATGCAAGTGTTTTGTTCTTAACAATGACAAAAACAATCTCGTGTTTGTCTTTGTGCTCGCTTTCAAGCAAATCCAAAGGAATCACACCTCATGGCAGTTAAAAGGATCATGAAGTATCTCAAAGGAACAACCAATGTCGGCTTATGGTATCCTAAAGGTAGTATTTGCACTTTAATTGGTTATTCTGACGCGGATTATGCAGGTTGTAAAACTGATCGTAAAAGCACAAGTGGTACTTGTCACATTATTGGAAATGCATTAGTATCATGGGCTTGTAAAAAGCAAGCATGTGTTTCTCTTAGCACGGCCGAAGCAAAATACATAGCAGCGGGTAGTTGTTGTGCACAAATTCTTTTGCTCAAGCAACAACTCCGTGATTACGGACTTGATCTCGGATGCATTCCTCTTCGATGCGACAATACAAGTGCTATCAATATTACAAAGAATCCGGTCATGCATTCAAGAACCAAACATATAGATATTCGACATCATTTTCTTTGTGATCATGTACTTCAAGGAGATGTCGAAGTCACTTTTGTGGATACTCATAACCAACTCGCAGATATCTTCACAAAACCGCTTGCTCGAGAACCATTCTTCAAAATCCGAAGAGAACTTGGTATTTTGGATGAAGGTGATCTCTAAATGTTTCTCATAAGGTGCACGTCTTAATTTTTCTTCAAAAAAAATTTATGTTTCAGTACACTCTGCTTCTACTCCTTCTTTTATATGTTTTTATTTGATAAAATATGTGTGTATATATTGTTTGTGTTTTTTAAATGAGTTTGTTTCAATCTTTTTCCCCCATCCTTTTTGATGTTAACAAAGGGGGAGAAGAATATGCATATGTGTTGTTTTGTTTCAAAGAAATTGCAGGCCAAAATAACTATCATAAAACTCACTCCAAAATTCAAAGAATCATGGACTTAGGGGGAGCATACAATTTAGGGGGAGCCTTGCATTTGCTTAACATTTTTGCTACACAAAACAACATAAACATTTCAAGGATTGTTTTCAAGACTTGGTTGTCATCATCAAAAAGGGGGAGAATGTAATTGCAAGCTTCTCAAGTCATGTGTAAAGCATTGGTTTTGATGAAGATAACATGGATATCAACATTCAAAGGATGTGCAAAAAGTTTATCAATATCATATAAAACCTCGTTACCTTGTTACAAGTCTTGAAGATTAGAAGAAGAATTATTAAAGAAACAACAAATGTCAAAAGGTATAAATAATTCTTAAACTTGAATATAGATGTTCACAAATATGCATTCATAATCATATACATATCCCACATTTTTAACAATAAGAAAAACTATGTTTGAAATCTTTTTCAAAAGGATTTTTTGAAAATAAACTTTCAGGAACCGGTTCCTACCTAACAGGGAACCGGGTTCCAAACTTGTTCAAAAAACACTTCCCTGGAATTTATACCAGGAACCGGGTTGTACCTATAGGGGAACCGATTCCTGCGTGTTATTTTTGAATTATGGGTTATAACGTTCACTAAGAACCGGGTTCTGCCTGGGTCGGAACCGGTTCCCAGCGAACCAGTACAGATTTTCTTTTGTTTTTTGAACATAATTCAAATGGTATTCTTTCATGATTGCATTGCATATTTTCATATCAAATGGCATGAATGAAGAGGTATTTGTGACATTATAAATTGTGCAGATTTTCAAATTCAAATAACCTTATTCAATTAACAATTTTCATCATTCAAATTTGCATATTCTTACAAACTTTCAAGTGTTCTTACAAATCATAAATTTTGTGAAACTTGCCATATACATTTTCATTAAGAAATCATTACAAGTTTCATACATTCATTGTGAACATTTATAATCATTGCTTGAGAATTGTTTCTTTCTTGAAGAAGAAGATCAATCAAATATTGATAGTGCTCTCCATCTCTTTCAAATAAATCATTGTATTACAAAAAGAAAGTATTCCCTTACTATCCAGGATTGTTGGAAGTAAGTGTTGTGATTTGAAGAGGATTGTTCTTGATTCACATTAGTGTTTGTTTGACCTTAAAGGTGTTAAGAACCTTTGGTCACCCTATAGGTTAGATAGTAAGCATAGGCTGTACAATCATTCTAAACTATAGTGAAATCTCTTTCGTGTTGGAAAGGGGACTGGAGTACTCTCGGATTGTGAGGGGAACCAGGATATATCACCGTGTTCTTTACTTTTCCGCTTTTATCGTTTTCATCACCATAATCAAGAAAAGATAAGATATAATCAAAAACCTTCAAACTCTTAACCACAAATTACTACAAGTATTCTCATAAAATCGAATAAATTTTTATATACCTAATTCACCCCCCTCTTAGGCACTCTTAGACTTACATTAGACCTTTTCTAGCTCAGATTAAATCGACCAAAGATTTACTCTGATACTTCTCCCAGTTAAAGTTTAGATTAGACTTATTCTAATTTCTCTATCAACAGTTACTTTAGATGGTATCTATAAGCCCATCTTCGACAAATCTACACTACCTCTCCAAATGGCATCTTTAAGCCCATTCTCGGAATAGTCAAACAACAACATTACTTCATGCACAAGTGAGTGCAAATTTTTGGGCACTTATGTGTTCAATCATCTTCCACCTTCAAGTCACGAATGGCGGACATGCCAATCTAACTCTTTAGGTTTAAGAAGATTGAACAGGGGAAGCTATTGTATGCCAAAATTTTCCCTCCCTTTTTCTCAAGACATTTCTCATAAAAATTCTCAAATGCTCAAAGATTGTCAAGAAATGATTAGACAAGCTCACCTCCTAAGCACTAGGTCCACAATTAGGGTTTTGGTTTTCTCAAGGAAAATTGGACTTTTAATGCCTCAAGTGACTTTCAAGGTTCATCATAAGTCTCTAAGAATGCTCATACCAATTTTCAAGTCTTGCATCACAAATTTGCTCAGTCAATTGCTCAGAAGACTAAAAATCAGCTGTATTGGGTAAAAAGTCAATTGTGGTCAAGATACAGTCAAACTTCAATATTTTTTGCCAACATCAACATTTTGATGTTATATTCATCATTTGATCAAGGGTTGATCATAATTCCTTAAGGAAAGCACTTAAATCATCAAAGGGGCAAAATTGTCAAAATTAGGGTTTTGACTAAGAATGACTGATCATTGACTTTTGACCTAGTACATGACCTAATGAATTGAAGCATGATCTTAAGGAATCAAACACAACATCTTGACCTAATTACATTGTTTAATAAATTTCCAAAGGTGCAAGAGATTGATAGTTGAAGAATTGAGATCAATTGATGAAAAGTCAACTGTCATACAAAAGTCATACTTTGACTTTTTGGTCAACTTTGAACTCCAAAGATCAAAAGTAATCAAAAAATTCACATTTGTCAAGCTTGATCAACAAGAATCACAAAGCCAACAAAAATTCGAAATTTCCAATACTTAGAAAAATTCTAAGTGTTTTATCCTTAATAAATTCACTACTTGATGACCATTTTTCACTAAGATACAAGATGATTCAAGAAAAACTTTCAACATGAAAGTTAAAGAGTGTGATGAATTCTACAACTTTGTCCTTGAGAGTTGATGTCCGAAAAATGCTTGGATTAGGAGATATAGGCCCGTGAAGTCATGACATTTTTATTTAACACTTAGAGAAATTTTCAACAAGTTTGGTCAGATTTGTGTCCCAACTTCTTGGCAATTTTTCACTAAGTTCCAAGTTAAGTTTGCCAAAGTGGTTAACATGAAAGTTGTAGATAATGTTTCAAGATTTCCAAAATGTTCAAGAACACATTTTTATCATGCTTGAGCTAAGAGATTCGAAGAGATGAAGTTGGGCATCCATTCTTGAATTACAAGGCATTTCCTTGATGAACACATAATCAAATCCTCATGCCATACTGCATAATCTTGCTTTGTAGGCCTCTTAACCTTTAAATCTATCCATAATCAGATTATTTCACAAACTTTTGAGCCATTATCCACTTGACTCAAGCTTTGTCCAAATGATTTTTCCATTTTGGCACAAAGTTAACATTGTCATTCTTGTAAAGTTGCTTTAATCATAAAGTTAACTCTTCTTGAGCCTCTAACTTAATTCTTCTGCACATACTTAACCTACAAGATCAGAAGAAACATGTTTAAAGTGTTCAACCAATCTAGAGGGCATGGTACAAGCATTGGAACCATGTTCTTCAATGTTGCTTCAATATTAAGTAACCTAGCCATAACCTTGTAACTTGTATACCAAGACCTCTCATCCTCTAAAACTTTTTCTCTATAAATAGATATGTTATTTGCAAGATAACACATGAGTTCACAAGCCCTTAAACCTCCTCAATCATTCCCAAAGTCAGAATTGCCTTGAAGCTCCATTTTACTTCCATTTCTGACTTTGAACATCAAATACCCAAACCACTCGTGCATTTTCATTTTAAATCCATCAGAAAGTTTCTATAACTCATTTAGAACCTATCCAAATCCCTGTTACACCACTGTAACATCATCTTCATCATCCTCCATTTTCAAAAACATAGCCCTGCAACTTGACTTGTCCAGAAGAATCCAGCCACTCTCAATCCAAAGTAAGCATTACAATAGCTGAAGAGGTGAAAAACACAAGAAGGGGGGGGGGGGGGGGGGTTGAATTGTAAAAATGAAATCTAAAGCAATGAACAAGATATTTTTATCCTGGTTCGTTTGATCTCAAACTACTCCAGTCCACCCGTCAAGGTGATTTCGCCTCTCTCCAACGAGGTCTTAATTCACTATATTCAACTGAATATTACAGACTGCTTTAACAACTGCTAAAGCCTTCTTGATTCAAACCACAACCCGGTTTGTCAAGGTAACACTTTCTTACAAAGAGATAAAACTGTGTGTATGGATGTTTTCTACAAAACTGTATCACAACTGTGATGTATACACAAATTGAAGCTTAGAAACTAGATTGCTAAACAGTAATGGAATATCAGAGTGTGTGGTTTAGCAAAACTGATAGAACGAATATTATGGTTCAGCTATTGTGCGTGTAGAGATTTGGAGAGCATTAACCATTTCAATCTTCAAAGCTTTGTTTATATAGCACTGAGATGATGAACGTTGGATGCAATATTCTTGATTCAATGCTAATAACAAACTTTCCTTATTGAGCAGATCTTGTCTGGAATGAGGCCGTTGGAATTAATTTGCTTTCAATGCACAGTACCGTTGCTTACTTAATGCAAGTTCTGGCTTGGCTCATTCTGACTCTGCTTCACTGCTGATGAACTATTGTTTTTCTGTATCAGAGTGTTTGAGCGCAGTCTTGTTCATCAGGCTTCAGCATGTACGTGAGTTGATCATCTGATTTTAACATTCTGATGTAGCAACTTCTGATGCTGGTGTCTGAAATCAAGTTCTGATGCTGAATAAATGTGATCTTGCTTATTTCAATCAGCGTATCTGCAAGTCAGAACATAATAATTTTAGGCAGTAGATAGTTCAAATACGAAACTTATAATTACTATATCTTTTCACTTTGTTATCATCAAAACTTAAATATAGGGTAGTAGATTCAAACTTTGTTCTAACAATCTCCCCCTTTTTGATGATGACAAAAACTAGATATTTTAAATGAAAATAACGTGAAAAGGTATCTGAAATATGTATCAGAATAAGAAGTAAAAGAATAAGGAGTAAGGAGAAGTCAGTTGAGAGATACTCCCCCTGAGTTGATTACTTCCCTTTGATTTATACGCGTTCTTCAGGATCAGATCTTTTTCTTTCTTGAACATCAGATTATCAGAGTCTTTGACTTATCAGAAGCTTTATGTCAGAGCAGAGCTTCAGAGCTTTTCTTGTCAGAGTTTTGCTTTGAATCAGAATATTAGAGCGGATCAGAACTTCATATTGATCAGAACTTCTAGTCTTCAGAGTGTCCAGGAGCTTCCTTGTGCCTGTAGACTTTAAGCAAAACAGAAAAAACATTTCAAGTAATAGAGTTAGAATGTTTGAGAATTTCTGTCTAGTTAGCCGTTATTGATTAAAATATCATTCTTGTTCTCCCCCTTTTTGTCAGCAATCAAAAAGTGTTGGTGATGTGCTAAAACAATTAAGATCAGAAAAACTAATCATATTAAGATAGTTCAGAATCAAAACAAGAAAATATTACAAAACATAATCAAACAGTACATCAGAAAATCAGGGAAAACATGAAAAAGGTCATGCATGAAAAAAGGATTAAGGTTGAGGAGGCAAGCGTGTGAACAGGTTCTCCAGCATGGCTTGAATCTTTTCAGAAGTCTCATTCTGCTTATGCACCATGCTGACAACAGTGTCAATCTTGCTGTCCTGCACATCCATTCTCTCTTTCATCTTCTGATCGTTTTCATCCATCCGCTGCTGTAGACGCATGTCATTCAACCTTAGTTCTTCCAGAGTCTGCCTGTCCAAGGCAGCTTGAGAAGTATCAGAAGGAGGAGGCTTCTCAGAACTTTCAGCAACATCCTCTGCTTGATTTTCTTCAGCCTGAATGGTCTTGTCTTCTTCTGATTGACTGGTCTTGTCCTGCACCTTTGCAGCTTGTTGTTTCTCAGACCAAGGTTCACTGTCCAGATGGAGCACGTCCTCTTTCAGAAGCATACTTCCAACTTCATTCAGAAGCTTGCTGAAATTTTGTTGAGCCTGCTCATAGTTGATATCCTGCAACTTGAGGGCTTCAGCACGTACCCAAAGTCTGAATTGTGACCAGAGCTGATCAGAAGCAGCTGGGTCAATCATCCCAGGACAGACTTGCTTCAAAGAAGCAATCCATTGCAACACACCTGTTTCAAAATTCAAAATACCAGAGCCAACATCTGGTTGCTTTGGTTTTGGGATGGCAATTTTGTGTTTTAGATCAGCAAGACGGTCAAGACTGGTTAAGTCAATGAAAGTCCTGCTGGGGTTTTCAGAGGTTTTCTGAGCAGCCGTTTGTTTTGGAGAGGGAGTATCAGAGTCAGATATTACGATTGGACTGGGTGGTGTTTTGGGAGTATTTGGTGGTGTCGATTCTGATGAGGATGGTAACTGGGGCATGACAACAGTTGTTCCACATGGCAATTGGATTGCCAGCGGTGATGGTTGAGGTGAGTGAGGTTCAGATTGATGAGGAGAAGGAGTTTCAGAGTGGTGAAACTCTGTTTGTGGTGAAGGTGGATTAATTTCTGGTTGGGGAGAGGGAGTTGGAATTTCTGATTGCTCAGGGATCAGAGGTTCTTCTGAGAGTGGTTGTTGTTGTTCTGGTTCTTCAGCAGATTGCTGTTGTTCTGGTTGTGGAGGAGGAACATTTTGTGGTTCAGAGTTTGGTTGATCAGAGGCATGTTGATCAATATCAGACAGCACTTAGTCAAGTGCTGATGTTGTTGAGATGGTTGGTTGTTTGGGGTGTTTGGTTCTGGGTCTTCTGAGTTTTAATGCCTCAGAAGGGTCTTCTTCTTGAACAGTTTCATCTATGGTAGGGATGGGAATTGAGATTCTATGAGAGGTTTGAGGAGGTATAGATGTTGGAATAGTAGATGAAATTAAAACAGGGGCAGCAGATGAAATACCTCTTTTCTTTGGAGTCTGCTGAGATGATCCTTCTGATGGCGCTTTCCTCTTCTTTGTCTTCTTCAGAGTCACTTCTGGTTGAGGTTGATGCAGATCTCTGATATTCAGCTTTGGATCTGTACCATCTGCCTTGCACGCATCCAAGTACCTGAGAATCACCTCTGGTTTGGATTCAATTTCATAAAATAACGGAAAGTCACTTAGAGGCACTCTTCTGCTGGAGATATCAGCAGTGGAAGTAGCTCTGGGTTCCTTCTGAATATTCTCTATCAGCTTCATCTTTTTCAGGTTCTTTGCGTTCAGAGGTTTCCCAATTGTTGGTTCAATAGTGCTCGGCTCTTGAGCTTCTATCAGATGCTCAATCAGCCTATTCTCTGTCAGAATATCTGATATCAACCTTCCAAAAGGTATCCAATCCCTCTTGGTTCTTTCTTCTTCCCTTGTTTCTTTCACACTGGTTCTGAGGTGGTTGAACAGGAAGTGAGCCAGATTGATCTTTACCTTCTGATCAATAAAGTAGATCAGAAACTGCTGATCCACATTTATGTAATCAGGAGAACTGGTTGGTTTCCTGTGGTTGAAGCACCCCAGAATTATCTTAGCCCATACTCTGAAATGATCCTTCAGATCCTTAATCTTGCTGCTGGGCAACCCAAGAGTGAAAATCCTGTCAGCTACCACACCTATATCAGCACATCTTTCAGCCATGTCCACACAACGGACGCCACCACCACTTTGACCGATTAGCCTTGCAATGAGATCTTCAGTAATCACAATCTTCTTCCCCATTACAAAGGAAGTGACTAGATGTGTTGAAACCTTGGCGTGAATCCAAAATTCCTTGACCAGCGCTGGGAATGTTGGTCCAACCAACCTATCGAAATACCTTTCCCACTTTTGAGCCCTAACTTCTTCAGTTAGGTCAAAACCATTCTCCTTCAAGCTTTCAAAGTCAATGATTAATTCAGAAAGCACTTCAAGATTCTTCACCGGAGTGAGGAGAGTTCTGAGTGGCACTTGATATTGCTCAGATGATGCTTTCTTCTGATTACCTGCAGAAACGCTACTGGGGGTTGCCATGTTCACACTAAAAGGGTTTTGAGAATGAACTGAGGAAAAAGGTTTGCAAGAGATGAACTCAGAAATATGCAGAAAATGCTTGAGTATTAGTGAGAAAGCGTAAAGAATAAGAATGAGAGATTAATGTGCTTAAATAGAGTTTTCAAAACTATTTTGAAAAGATAAACGTTTTTAAGAGAGAGAAAAATCATGATTGCCATTTAAAAGCATGATTACTTTTCATTAAATGCTTGCTGATTTTGGGGGATTTGAGAAAGATACTTAAAAACGGTTACCAGACATGTGTCTCAATGCACCCAATCAGCGCTTTGCCTTCTCAGAAGTGTGCACGCGTTCTGCTTCAGAGATATGCTGATGATTGGATGACACTTGTTTGATGTAGTGATCAGCACGTCTGTCTTTGAGCTTTAGACTCTCAGATCTTTAGACTTGCATCTGATACAATCTGCATGTTCTATCTTTCTGAAGGAGCTTGATCAGAAGTTCACAGTAAAATAATTACATTCTGAAGGTAAATATATGGAATTAAAACATTTTCACTCTGGACATACTTTCATGCTGAGATGTTTCAGAATGAAATTGAACCTATCTTCTAAAAGGGGTTTAGTAAAGATATCAGCCCATTGATGGTCTGTATCTATAAATTTTAAGTTCAAAATACCTTTCTGAATATAGTCCCTAATGAAGTGATGTTTTATTTCTATATGCTTAGCTCTAGAATGTAAAATGGGATTCTTACTTAAGAAAATAGCAGAAGTATTATCACAAAGTATAGGAATGTTACTCTCAAAAATCTGGAAGTCTTCAAGCTGACTTTTCATCCAGAGCATTTGTGTGCTACATCCTGCTGCTGCTATGTACTCAGCTTCTGCTGTTGACAGAGCAATTGTTGATTGCCTTTTGCTGGACCAAGAAATCAGATTTTCTCCCAGAAACTGGCAGCTTCCAGAAGTACTTTTACGTTCCACTCTGTCTCCAGCAAAATCAGCATCACAGTAGCCTACTAAGCTGTAATCACTAGATTTTCTATAAAACAAACCCAGATTAGTAGTACCTTTCAGATACTTGAAAATTCGCTTAACAGCTATTAAGTGAGATTCTCTAGGATCTGATTGGAATCTAGCACAGATACAAACACTGAATAATATGTCAGGTCTTGAAGCAGTCAGATAGAGGAGAGAACCAATCATACCTCTGTAGACTTTCTGTTCTACATTTTTGCTTACCTCTTCTCTTTCCAGAATGCACGTGGGATGCATTGGAATCTTTGATGGCTTACATTCTGAGAGGTCAAATTTCTTCAGAAGATCTCTGATGTATTTGCTCTGATGAATGTAAGTTCCTTCTGGAGTTTGATTGATCTGAATTCCTAGAAAGAATTTCAGTTCCCCCATGAGGCTCATCTCAAATTCTGCCTGCATACACTTAGCAAATTTTCTTCCAAGAGAAGGATTAGTAGAACCAAAAATAATATCATCCACATAAATTTGACAGACTAAGATGTCACTCTTAACTGATTTACAGAATAGAGTAGTGTCCACTTTCCCTCTGGTGAATTCATTTTCAAGCAGAAAGTTACTTAGCCTTTCATACCAAGCTCTGGGAGCTTGTTTCAGACCATACAGTGACTTCTTTAGTTTGAAAACATGTTCTGGATGTTTTGTATTTTCAAAACCTGGGGGTTGGTGTACATAAACTTCTTCTTCTATATAACCATTTAAGAATGCACTTTTGACATCCATCTGATACAGAGTGATGCCTCTATTAACAGCAAATGAAATTAAAAGTCTGATAGATTCTAACCTGGCGACTGGGGCAAAGGTTTCTGTATAGTCTATCCCCTCTTGCTGACTATAACCTTGTGCAACCAGTCGTGCCTTGTTTCTGATGACTTGTCTTCAGAACCTGCAAATTCAATTTCTATACCTGCAAAGACTTCATTCTGCTTTGACTTTTCAGAGTCAAGCTTATCATCAAAACGAACACTGATTGATTCTTCCACAATCTGTGTTTCTGTATTGTATACTTTGTACCCTCTTGAGCGTTCAGAGTATCCTAACATAATACACTTTTGTGCTTTAGAGTCAAACTTGTTCAAATAATTCTTTGTATTTAATATAAAGCAAGTACATCCAAATGGATGAAAATATGAAATGTTGGGCTTTCTGTTCTTCCACAATTCATATGGAGTCTTTTCCAGAATAGGTCTTATTGAGATTCTATTCTGAATGTAGCACGCTGTGTTTATTGCCTCTGCCCAGAAAGTCTTAGCAATGTTTGTCTCATTGATCATGGTTCTGGCCATTTCTTGCAATGTTCTGTTCTTTCATTCTACAACTCCATTTTGTTGGGGAGTTCTAGGACAAGAGAAATCATGCAGAATGCCTCTGTCATTAAAGAATGACTCAAAATCTTTATTTTCAAATTCTCCACCATGATCACTTCTGACTTTAACGATTCTAAGATCCTTTTCATTCTGAACTTGGTTACAGAAGGTAACAAACACAGAGTGTGACTCGTCCTTGTGTCTTAAGAACTTTACCCATGTCCATCTGCTATAGTCATCTACGATTACTAACCCATACTTCTTACCACTGACTGAAGCAGTTTTAACTGGTCCAAATAAGTCAATGTGCAGAAGTTCTAATGGCTTAGAGGTAGAAACAACATTTTTAGATTTAAAAGAAGGTTTTGCAAATTTGCCTTTCTGACATGCTTCACACAGAGCATCTGAATTGAACTTCAAATTAGGAAGTCCTCTGACCAGATTGAGTTTGTTAATCTGAGATATTCTTCTCATACTAACATGCCCCAATCTTCTGTGCCAGATCCACTGCTCGTTGTTAATAGACAGAAGACATTTTACATTCTGACTCTTTAGTTCAGAAAGTTTGATTTTGTAAATGTTGTTTTTCCTCTTACCATTAAACAGGATAGTCCCATCTTTCTGACTAACAGCTTTACATGATTTTTGATTAAAGATTATATCATAACCGTTATCACTTAATTGACTTATGGATAACAGATTATGCATCAATCCATTTACTAGCAGAACATTATTAATAGAGGGAAGATTTCCATTACCTACAGTTCCAGAGCCAATTATCTTTCCCCTTTGATTGCCTCCAAAGCCAACGTGGCCTCCAGGCTTAAGTTCCAGGCTTTGGAACATATGCCTTCTTCCCGTCATGTGTCGTGAGCAGCCAGAGTCCAGGTACCATGACTGGTGTTTCTGACTTGCTGCTAAAGATATCTGCAACATGTATTATTTTATCCTTAGGTACCCAGATTTTCTTGGGTCCTGATTTATTAGTTTTACCAAAACTCTGGTTGAATCTTGGTTTCACAGAGTGCTTACTGCTAGTATATTTGATATCATGTGTGTGACCATACACAAAGTGTGAATTCAGAGGAGTGTGTTTAATGGTTAAGTCCATGACATTCTTTGGTGTAGGAACCTTACCTTGGTATCCTATTCCTTTCCTTCCGTTTCTGCTAACTCCATAGATCATTGAAGCCATTCTGCTTCTATCTATGCTTTTAGCTAGGAACTTCTGGAAACTGTGATCATACTCCTTGATGATCTCATCAGCGTTGCTGGGAGTTTCAGAAATTGGTTCCTTCTGAGAGTTTTGTAAAGTGTTTTCTAATTTTGAAATCTTATTTCTCAGCTCAGAATTTTCCAATTTGAGACTCTCAGACTTATTAGAGTCAGATTCAAGATTCCTTTTCAGGTCTCTGAATTTAGCTCTAATTTGCTGATAACGTTCCAGAATCTCATTAAGGCTTTCAGCAAGTTCAGCCTTTGTAAAGTTAACAGCAAAGTTAGGAAATACCTCTTCTGTGTCTGATTCTGAGTCTGATTCAGAAGCTTCACTATCTTCTGAAATGTTAGCCATGAGAGCTATGTTTGCCCTTTCATCATCTGATTCTGAGTCAGCTTCAGACGAGTCAGAGTCATCCCATGTAGCCATGAGACTTTTCTTCTTCTCTCTTCCAAACTTCTTTTTGGGATTTTCCCTCTGAAGCTTTGGGCAGTCACTCTTGTAGTGTCCTTGCTCATTGCACTCATAGCAGATGATGTCTTTGGTGTTTGGCTTTTTGCTACTGGAGGAGCCTTCAGATCTTCTGTATCCAGAGGAAGAATATGTCCTTCTGAATCTGGAAGAAGACTCGTTCTGATCAAATCTTTTGGGATTCCTGAACTTCCTTTGTCTTTGCTTCCACAGTTGATTTACTCTTCTGGAGAGAAGGGAAAGTTCGTCTTCTTCTGATGAGGATCCATCAGATGTTTCTTCAACTGCCGGCAAAACTTTAGACTCAACTTTTCTGTTAGATTTTAATGCTAAAGGCTTACCTTGCTTCTGAGGCTCATCAGCTTCTAGCTCTATCTCATGACTTCTGAGGGAGCTGATAAGTTCCTCTAGAGTGATTTTGTTGAGATCTTTAGCTAGCTTCAGAGCAGTAACCATAGGCCTCCACTGCTTGGGTAAACTTCTGACGATTTTCTTGACATGGTCAGCAGTAGAGTATCCTTTGTCCAGAACTTTGAGACCAGCTACCAGAATCTGGAATCTAGAGAACATAGTTTCAATGGATTCAGATTCTTCCATTTTGAACGCCTCATACTTCTGAATGAGCGCCAGAGCTTTTGTTTCTTTGACCTGAACGTTGCCCTCATGCGTCATTCTGAGAGAATCAAAAATATTCTTTACTGTGTCTCTGTTGGAGATCTTTTCATACTCAGTATAGGAGATGGCACTGAGGAGGATGGTTCTGGCCTTGTGGTGATTCTTGAAGTCACGCTTTTGTTGATCAGACATTGTTTTTCTATCAATCTTCTGACCACTTGCATTCACAGGGTGCATGTATCCATCTGTCACCATATCCCACAGATCAGCATCATGTGCCAGAAAGAAGCTTTCAATTCTGTCTTTCCAGTAATCAAAGTTTTCTCCATCAAAGACTGGAGGTTTGCCGCTGAATCTGTCTCTGTCCTTATTGTTGTCATTGCTGATGTGAGAATTGTTTCCTGCCATTGTGTTTTTCTAACGCTGGATCTTGTACTGACACGGTTAAGTGTTTTAGCTCAGAACCAGGAGCTCTGATGCCAATTGAAGAGGTGAAAAACACAAGAAGGGGGGGGTTGAATTGTAAAAATGAAATCTAAAGCAATGAACAAGATATTTTTATCCTGGTTCGTTTGATCTCAAACTACTCCAGTCCACCCGTCAAGGTGATTTCGCCTCTCTCCAACGAGGTCTTAATTCACTATATTCAACTGAATATTACAGACTGCTTTAACAACTGCTAAAGCCTTCTTGATTCAAACCACAACCCGGTTTGTCAAGGTAACACTTTCTTACAAAGAGATAAAACTGTGTGTATGGATGTTTTCTACAAAACTGTATCACAACTGTGATGTATACACAAATTGAAGCTTAGAAACTAGATTGCTAAACAGTAATGGAATATCAGAGTGTGTGGTTTAGCAAAACTGATAGAACGAAGATTATGGTTCAGCTATTGTGCGTGTAGAGATTTGGAGAGCATTAACCATTTCAATCTTCAAAGCTTTGTTTATATAGCACTGAGATGATGAACGTTGGATGCAATATTCTTGATTCAATGCTAATAACAAACTTTCCTTATTGAGCAGATCTTGTCTGGAATGAGGCCGTTGGAATTAATTTGCTTTCAATGCACAGTACCGTTGCTTACTTAATGCAAGTTCTGGCTTGGCTCATTCTGACTCTGCTTCGCTGCTGATGAACTATTGTTTTTCTGTATCAGAGTGTTTGAGCGCAGTCTTGTTCATCATGCTTCAGCATGTACGTGAGTTGATCATCTGATTTTAACATTCTGATGTAGCAACTTCTGATGCCGGTGTCTGAAATCAAGTTCTGATGCTGAATAAATGTGATCTTGCTTATTTCAATCAGCGTATCTGCAAGTCAGAACATAATAATTTTAGGCAGCAGATAGTTCAAATACGAAACTTATAATTACTATATCTTTTCACTTTGTTATCATCAAAACTTAAATATAGGGTAGTAGATTCAAACTTTGTTCTAACAATAGCTTCCTGGGAGTTAAGTGAAGCTATCCAGATCATCACAACATCTCCAGGAGTGCTCCAACTTCAAACACGATTCTCACTTTTGAGGTAAGTTTTCTAAACTTTGAAATTTTTGTCCAAGCATCATTTGCCTTCGATTTTAAAAGATAAAATGTAGACATCATTGCTCTGAAACTAACCATGTGCTTACATTTAATTTATCTTGCCTGAGTGATGAGAATTTTGGATTTCAATTTTCTGAAATATTAGGGTTCAGTTTGGTACCAACAAAAATTCACTTTAATCTTTGAGTGTTAGCTTATGTTAATGGCATGGTTGGATTCGTGGTTAAAATACAAGCAACTTTCATGTTTACTTTTTTAAAAATGATTGACAAATGGAAGAGTTTGAAAATTCAAAAATATTGTTGAAGTTACTGACGCGAGGAAGAAGATAAATTACATTCAGGAAGGAGTTTGTAATATATTTAATAATTGTCGTTTTAACTACCGGATGTATCACCACCCCAGTGGTTAAAGCGCGCGCCTGTTACCTTTGAGACCTAGGTTCGAGCCCCAGTGGTACCTATTTATTTGTTTCACATTTATTTCTTGCAGATTCAATGCACACAAGCCTAAGGCACGCACACTTAACCCATCTTCATCACCCTCTGATCTCCTATACCCAAAATGGACATTCCAGATGTAAGCATCCACCATGAACCATCAAAGGCTAACCACACTGGAATCTCAAACAGGCGTCTGATCCTCCCTGACTTGGGCCTTCTGTTTTATTTTTACTTTTTTTATACTCCCCCAATTTCTCATAACACAGGCCCACTCTTTTATTTATTTTTATTTTTCAGTTTCAAACAAAAAAACTTATTATTGGGCCAGGATATTTTCACTTCTTTCTCACCCCCATTTTGCTTACACTGCTGGCCCATTTCAATTTTATTTATATTATTTTAATTAACATTTCCTTAATTTTATTTAGCAACAAAAATCATAAAAATAATGAAAAAAATTAGATTTAGGTTTTTGTCCATTAAATTAATTTTTTATAATAAAATTTAATTCAATCACTTTTGTTTTTTTATTAGAATTAGGGTTTGTATTATAAAATTTATTTTCTAAATAAAACACTAAAAAACATTTTTCTAAATTCTTTAGATTTCTTTAGGTCTTACTTTAATTAATTTAATTTTGATAATAAGAGATTATTTAATCACATCTTATTTTCTTGTAAATAATTAACTTGTATAATAGAATTAGGTCTAATTCTTTATCTCACATCTCAAATACTTTCTAAACAACAAAACATTTTTTAATACTTAGATATTTGTTAGGGTTTTTAACATTTTCCCTTTTTATCATCTCTGCGCATTTGTTTTTCACATCATTATTTTCATAGTTATGTAATTGCTTATAGTCTGTAATAGTTAATTAGAGTTTATTGCTTCCATCCCCATTCATAAGTTTGTACTCCCCATTCCCAAAGCGTTGTAATAGCGTAGGATATTTAATTTCCATAATTTATCGCTTTCTATATTTCTGTTAGTAATTAGGGTTTGTATGGCAAGATTAAAAACGATCATAGCAAAACCCTAATTCAAGATAAAATAAATGAATCTAACACAGACCTCTAGGGTAAACCTCACTTGTTGCCTCGGATAAAAAATAGTCATGTCCCTCGAACGTGGAATACTTTAGCAAAGACCCTCGGTTAAAAGATCGTAGTCCCTCGATGACCCTTTATTTTTGCCTTCGGTAAATGATCTTAGTCCCTTACGACATTTGCTAAAGCGTCTTATAAGTTTCCTTCTATAACTATACGATGACCCACGCCTGTCCCTCACATCCAATGATAGGGCTTCCTACTAACCAATGGTAAGATAGCATTATCTAAAGGAGGAGGAAAAGAACAAAGACTTTTTGAGTAGCTAGATCGCTCGTAATCACTTGCTCATAAACTAAAACAATTTCCACACTTCACACTTTGAAAACAACCATTTTCAAAACACTTTTCAAAACAAACATTTTGTATACATTCTCAACGATACGAGAATCATTACAAAATTGCCCTACATTGACATTTTCAAAAACATCTTTCCAAAACAACACCTCCTTTCACAAGTATTTTCAAAATGAACATTTTGTATACATTCTCAATGATACGAGAATCATTGCAAAATTTCCGCACTTAGGCGTTTTCAAAACATACACAAACACAAAGCATATTTCAAAAGTGAGCTAGCAATTAAGAGCCCGTAGATAACTACAGATGAAAAGGATGCTAACACCTTCCCTTTTCATAACCTGCCCCCCCCCCCCCCCCCCCCCCCCGAACTCAATAAAATTCTCAAAAGGTCTTTCCTATTCTTTTCACCCTTTCCTTTATTGGATAAAAGAAAAGTCGGTGGCGACTCTTGCTATCTGCAACATTTGCGATAAAACAAAAACACCAAGTCAGTTCTCCCACCGTATTACAAAGTGAGATACCATGAAGAGAGAATGGTAACATCTCATGCCTATCTTTAAACGTTACTGTCATCTTATGTATAATCTTCTTGATGTTATTATTGGTGGCTTCCACTACACCATTTATCTTCAGTCCATATAGAGAAGAGTTGTGGTGCTTGATCTTTAATTGCGTGTAGAGTTCCGTGATCATAGTGTTGTTGAGATTGGTGCCATTGTCTGTGATAATTCTCTTGGGGATGCCATACTGATAGATAATGTTATGCTTAATGAACCGGGCGATAACATTCTTAATAACAGAGGCAAACGAGGTTTATTCAACCCACTTTGTGAAATAATCAATGGCGACAAGGATGAAGCGATGTCCGTTGGAAGCAGTATGTTTAATCTCTCCAATCATATCAATACCCCACATTGCAAACAACCAAGGAGCTGTCAAGACATTCAAAGGTACTGGAGGCACATGTATTTTGTCAACATAGATCTGGCAGTTGTGACAAATTCTTGAGTGGTGATGGCAATCAATTTCCATAGTCGACCAATAGTCACCCACTCTCAGAATCTTCTTAGCCATAGTATGCCCACTGGGATGAGTACCAAAGATACCTTCGTGCATATCTTCTATAATCTTCTATGCCACTTTCTTGTCCATACAACGAAGCAGAGTCGAATCATGGTTATGCCTGTATAGAATTTCGTTACTTAGGAAGAACTTAGTAGAGAACCTCCATAGGAATTTCTTGTCATTGATAGATGCTCCCTCAGGGTACTCTTTAGCCTTAAGGTATCTTTTTACTTCATGAAACCAAGGCTTCTCTTCTACCCCATCAGTGTCAACTTCATAGCAATGTGTCGGTTTGTCTAGCCTTTCAATAGTAATTCTGGGAGCCTCGTTGTCCCATCTGACCTTGAACATGGATGACATTGTTGCTAATGCATCTGCCATCTGATTTTTTTCTCGTGGGATATGCTCAAAGGTGATTTCCTCGAAGTACGGGATTAAGGTTAACACATGCTCCTTATAAGGAATGAGATTTGGGTGCTTCATATCCCATTCTCCCTTAATCTGACTGATTACCAGGGCTGAGCCCCCATATGCACTCAAGAACTTGATTCTCAGGTCAATAGTAGCTTATACCCATGATGCGCACTTCGTATCCAGCCATGTTGTTGGTACAATCAAAGCATAATATGGCGGTGAAGGGTGTATGGTAACCCTGGGAAGAGATAATTACAACACTAATTTTGTTTCCAAGTGCATTAGAAGCTCTATCGAAAACCATAGTCCATCGGGATCCTGGAACAGGTCCTTCATGCAGTTCGGTTTTTTCACAATCTGTAACTAGCATAATGTTCTCGTCTGGGAATTTGAAGTTCATAGATTGATAGTCGTCTACGGCTTGATGAGCCAAATGATCTGCCAATAAAATTTCTTTGATTTCTTTTTAAGTGGTATACTGAATGTCGTATTTTGTCAAGATCATTTGCCATCTGGCTATTCTTCCGAAGAGAGCGAGCTTCTCAAATATTTATTTAATGGGATCCATTTTAGAGATCAATAGAGTAGTATGGGTCAACATATACTGTATTAGTCGGAGAGAGGCCCGTGCCAAAGCGCAACAATTTTTGTCGAGTAATGAGTATCTTGTTTCACAGTCGGTAAACTTTTTGCTAAGGTAGTACATTGCATGCTCTTTTCGACCAGACTCATCATGCTGACCCAGTACACACCCCCATTGAATTCTATAACACCGTTAGGTACATGATTAGAGGTCTTCCTTCAACTGTTGGAATCATAATCAGACGTTCTTATAGGTACTCCTTGATTTTGTCGAAGTCTATTTGATAACCGTCGTTCCATTTTATTACCTGATCTTTCTTCAGCAACTTGAAGATCGGCTCACAAGTAGTCATTAAATGATAAATGAACCAAGCAATTTAATTCATTCGTCTCAAGAAACCTCTGACTTCCTTCTTAGTACAAGGAGTGGGCATTTCTTAAATAGCTTTGACTTTAGTGGGATCAACTTCAATACCTTTACTCCTGACGAAAAAACCCAGGAGTTTACCAGATCTCACCCCAAAGATGCACTTGTTTGGATTCAATCTTAACTTGTACTTTTCAACCTCTCAAATAACTTGTGTAAATGGTCAAGATGCTCTTCTTCAATATCAGATATGGCTATATATCGTCGATATAGACCTTTATCTCGTGATGAATCGTGTCATGGAACAAAGCCACCATGGCACGCTGATATGTTGCGCCAGTGTTCTTCAACCCAAAAGGCATAAACTTGTAGCAGAAAGTGCCCCGCTGTGTGACGAAGGTATTCTTCTCCATGTCTTCAGGTGCCATCTTGATCTGATTATACCCTGAGAAGCCATCCATGAAGGCTAATACTTTTTGCTGAGTGGTGTTGTCGACCAAGACATCTATATATGGCAGTGGGAAGACATCTTTGGGGCTCGCCCTCTTCAGATCCCTGTATTCTACACACATACGTACCTTTTCTTATTTCTTTTGTACCAGAACAAAATTTGCAACCCATTCCGGATATGATGTTACTGCTAAGAAACCTATGTTAAATTGCTTCATAACTTTGGCCTTAATCTTTTCTGACATATCGAGACACATGCGACGAACCTTCTATTTTATCAGAGAAAAACCCTCTTTCATCGGTAGTTGGTGAACCAAAATATCAGTATCGAGCCCTAGCATGTCTTTGTATGACCAATCAAAGATTTTAACATATTCATGCAACATCTGGATCAGCCTGTTCTTGATACCGTCCTCTTGGTTGGCGCCTATCTTGACTTCTTTCCTGTCTATTTCAGAACCCAAGTTTACCACTTCAACTGGCTCTTCATGTGGTTGAATAGATTTCTCTTCTTGTAGTAACAGTCTGGCAAGTTCTCCAAGTATTTCACAATCTTCCTCACCTTTGTCCTCGGCTTGGTAGATCGTATTTTCAAAGTCATAAGTGGCAATAGTAGAGTCGTTATCAACGAGATCCAGAGTGGATGTGGATCTGCAATTTATTGTGTGGGTGTGTGTAAGAACACATAGCTATTTGAAAGTTATAAAAGTAAAAAATAAAGACAGATGGAACAAAATTTGAATGCAAAACATCCAATGCTTTATTAAATGAAAATATTTTTATGAAATGACGACCCTTAACAAACGAACCGTTGTGCCCCGGGTAAAACACAAGGCTTAAAGTCATTGTTCAAAAATTACATAACTGAAACTTTGAAAGCAATAAAAATAGAAATATAGCTATTACTCCTGACTAAAGGAGATAGAGATAATGTCTTCTGCCTTCCAGTTGTTGAGTCATTTGCCAATGGTAGGAAAGATCCAGCTGTCAAGGTCATAATTACTATCAGCATCTTCTATAGCGTTGACTTCATTATTTCTGATGCGGAATGGTGCTCTTCCAGCACGAGCGTGATAAACAACCCTCTGAACCTCTACAGTGAAACCCAAACCAAATTTGTTAGATTTATATGGAATGTTAGGAAGCTGACCCTAAATAGTACAACCACCTTCTTCTACAGTAGCTTTAGCATCTTTCAAGGAATCCATTCTGGGCAGAGCCCTGGTGACTTTGGGAATGGCAGAGACATCTTCAGTTGAGGCAAGAGAGATGACTTCAAAAGTCTGACAGGGATTCTCGATGAATTCTCCGTCCATCTCTACATACCAGAATGAGTTCTAGTGGCTAACCATATACACTTCTTCGCCGTAGACAGTAACAATCTTTCCGTTCACAGGATACTTTAACTTTTGGTGTAGGGTCAAGGTGACAGTGCCTGCCCCATGGATCCAGGGTCGTCCCATTAAGCAAGAATAAGTCGGTCGAATATCCATCATGTAGAAGGTAGATTTGAAGATCTGCGAACCTACCTTGATCAGAAGATCCACTTCTCTGTGTACCATCCTCTTTGATCCGTCAAAGGCTAGAACTATAATATCACTGGGTTTTAGTGTAACTCCTTCACAATCAAGTCTGTCCAAAGCGCCCTTTGGTAGAACATTTAACGAGGAACCAATATCAACCAGAACATGAGCCAAAGTAGTGCCCCTGCATTCAATTGAGACATACAGGGCCTTATTGTGATTTCTCCCATCCGGAGTTACATTAGCATCAGAGAAACCTAATCCATTATCGGTCGTTAAGGTAGCAACATATCTTCCAAATTGATCGACAAAAATATCTTGTGGAATGTGAGAAGTCTTCAAAAATTTCACCAGAGCTTGTGCATGGGCTTCAAAACACAATAACAGGGATAACATAGAGATCTTGGATGGGGTCTTCCCTAGCTATTCGAAAATCTTGTAATCTCTCTTACGGATAATCTTCAATACCTCTTCCAACTCTTGTCTCGAGGTGTCTTCAGTTGAAACTTCTTTAGGCACCTCCGTCTGGGTAGGCTTCGCTATTTGTTCTTTGCCCCGAGCCTCAGCAGTTGACTTGGTGACTGTAACTCTAACAGGTGTAACAACAGTCTTCAGAGAGATTTCCAGGGAGAAAACCCTTCTGCTTCTAGTAATCTTACTGGTCCCAGCAATATTGTCAATGTCAAGATCAACAACTTTAGTAACTTCATCTTCAACATTCGGTAGTTCTTGCTTGATGCCAGGGTAGTAGATGTTGTATCCATAGTTCCACGGGATAGATTTATCCGAAGAATATGGGATGGGCCCAGGTGTAATGATGATTAGAGGAGCAGCTTTCGAATTGGCAGTAATCCTTACAAGACCTTTGGAGGTAATCCTAACAAGAGGGCAGAATATTATAGATAAGTCTTGACACAGATTCTCAGCAGACAGAACCTTCTCGAACAGAATTATATGATTGTCCATAAGGCATTGAATGTCTTCTTTCAGTAACTTGCAGCCATTGGGTTGGGCCTCGCAGTAGTAACACCTTTCAATACAGCCCAGAAATAAACCGACCTACAACAGATTATTCTTGATGATTGCTAGGGGAGTGACCAATTCACTTACAATAGCAACATAAAGAACATCGTCAATAGTAATTATGCCTTTGTCACGCTTAGGCATAGATGCAGTAATCACGTTGGGAGTTTCCATAGGATCAAACTCAATCTCTTTGTTGTCAATCATGTCTTGAATTTTGTTTTTCAGGGCCCAACAGCTGTTGGTGTCGTGCCTAGGACTGTTAGAATGGTAGGGACACTTCACATTCAGATTGTATCAAGGAGAGGAGGTGTTGGGATTCTGAGGGGGATCCCTCACTATTATCAACTATGCTTTTAGTAAATGTTATAATGCATGAGATAACGTCATTCTGATCTTTGTAAATTCTCTTCTCGAAGCGTTTGACCTACGCTGACTGCCCTGTTGTTTTTGTTGAACAAGCGTAGGATTAGAAATTAATAACGCTCCCACAGACTAATTGTGGTCATTTTTAACACAGCCCTTATGTCCATAAACAACATTGGTCTCCTTCTTACCACTGAATGTCTTCTTCACAACACTCGAAGATGTAACCACTTGAGTTGTGTACCAGATGTTGGTTCCCTCCGGCTGATATAACCACTCGAGTTGTGTACCAGACAAACTTTCCCGAAAGAAGTGAACCCATAACTTTTTTTAGAAGTATGGGGTTGGATCTTCCGAACATAAGATCTCAGATGAATCTTGGGACAAGACACACCATCATATTTAGTAAAAACGGGGACCTTGAACTTGTGAGGGATAACTACCCCTGGAATAAGACCCAACTCTTCAAAATCCAATCTAGGCACTTTTTGTATTTTTATGGCCTTGAGGCGATCTTCCAACTGTTTGTATTTATCGTCAACAGGAGGATATTGTTCAGCGGAATAGTCTTCATAGGAATCTTGTCCAGAACCAAGGTTTTTATTCTCTTTAGCTTTCACACTTTTGTCATCTTTCTCTTGGTTATCTTCTTCATTCAGGGGGACGTCAAAATAGAGAGCCCTTCTGACTGGACCCTTGAATATACTGCCCATATTAAGAAAGACTGATGGCTTTTTGGTCTTCTTCTTATTCCCCTTTGTGATGAGGGTATTCAACTCGTCTTAACCCTTATCCAAGTCCAAGAACTTTTGTTGAAACCGAGCGTTTTGAGCTTGAAGTTATTTCACAATTTGCTCGAGTGCCATCATTTACTGAAATAAACAGCAAGAAGATGAGAAAAAATATCCAAAAGGTATACCTGTTATGTGATGATATACATGATGCGCAAATGCAAGTGCAATATTTTCAAGGACCTTTGCAGGATTTAAATTTGTTTAAACAAAAGGAAACAAAAGAAATTTTTAGTAACAAGCTCAAATTATAATTGCTTTCAATAAAAAGAGTTACAAAACAGGAAATTGTTAATTCAAGTCTCCCATGGGTGCTTCCTCTTTGTGTTGACATATTCATTAAGGCTTTGTTCTTAGTGGAGTCGTTTTGTCAGCTCTAATACTTTCTTCTCACTAGCATATAACTGAGCCTCAAAGGTATCTATTTCCTCCTTAAGTTGAATATAAGATCTCTGCATCTCTTCAAAGTCGGTAGGCATATCGGGATGAAGAACGGTATGAGGAACATTCCCTTCAACAACAGGCTCTACGGTCACTGGTAAGATAGCAGGATATGGAATTTTAAGATTCTGAGCACGAGACCGCACCCATCTGAGGTAAGGCTCTAGAGGAATGAAGTTCTTGTGTCCCAAAGTCTTGCTATCAATCTTGTTGACCGTGCCCCAAGCACATATAAACCTTTAATGGTAGCTTTGAGGATCATTCTCAAAGTCGAACACAATGCCCCGGATGAGCATATCATGAGGATCGTCCTTCGAGCATAACCAAACTGACGTAGAGCTAGAGAAGGGTTGTAAGTGATGCCCCCTCTTATACCAAGGAGTGGTACATTAGGGAATTCCCCACAGTGATCAATAATAGTGACTTCTTCTTGAGATCAAGAACACCAATGGATATCTGCATGAGTGAGTGTCATCAACCTTTAAGACCACCTCAAACCTTGTTCGTTCTTTATCACTGTAAAGGTATGCAACACATAAGAGTTCATCACTTATTCATAGTACAAGTGTGGAGGGAGTGCAAGATATCTCCAAGAAAAGTAGGTACCAGATTATGAGTGAGAAATATTTTGATGGCATTCACATCTATGAATTGGTCCGGATTAGGGAACAATACCAAACCATAGATCAGCAAGGCCAACGTATCCTCAAAAGCACGAAGATTCATGGCATCTAGAAACCCATGAGCCTTCTTGTTGTACCCCAAAATTTTCCCTCTCTTTCTCAAGACATTCCTCACAAAGGATCTCCAATTCTCAAGGATTCTCAAGAATTGATCAAACAAAATCACCTCTGAAACACCGAGACCATAAATTAGGGTTTTGACTAAGAACGACTGATCATTGACTTTTTGACCTAATACATGATCTAATAGCTTAAAGTACAGTCTCAAGGATTAAAATAAAACATGTTGACCTAATTTCATGGCTCAAAACATTTTCAAGATCAATGGATTGATAAATGAAATTTGGTCAACTGATGAAAAAGTCGACTATACACTGAAAAGTCAAACTTTGACTTTTTGGTCAACATTAAGTTTCAAAGATAAAAATTCATCAAGACATTCAAGAATATCAAGCTTGATCATCAAGAAGTCAAGAAAGTCAAAATTCAATTTGAAAAGTAAAAACTTTTCAAGACTTAGAAATTTTTCTAAGTGTTTTATACATGTTTATTTCATAACTTCATACCAATTTTTCACCATGATGAAAAATGATTCAAAAGAAACTTTAAACATGAAAGTTGTAGATCTTGATGAATTCTACAACTTTGTAATAGAGGGTTGATGTCCAAAAAACGCTTAGATTTGAAGATATAAGCCCATGAAGTCATGATATTTTCATCTAACACTTAGAGATATTTTTAACAGATTTTGTTCAAGATTTTATCCCAACTTCTTGGCATTTTTTCACATAGTTCCAAGATGATTTTGTCAAAATGGCCAAAATGAAAGTTATTGAGGATCTTTCCAGCTTTCCAAAACATCCAAGAGCATGAATTTATTATACTTGAACTAGGAGATTCAAGGGCCTGAAGTTGGGCATCCATTCTTGAATTGTAAGTCCTTTTGTTTAAGAACATATAACAAAATACTTATGCCATGCTGCATAATCTTACTTTGCAGGCCTTTTCACTTGCAAATCTATCCATAATTATATGTTTACACAATTGATTGAAACATTATCCAAGTGATTCAAGTATTGTCCATTGCATCATTCCATTTATATCACAAAGGCACCATTGCAATTCCCATAAAGCAAGCTTTATGCAATTGTCAACTCCTTGAGCCTCTCAATTGTTTTATATGCATATACACAATGTCAAAGAAAGAAGCAACATGCCTAAAATCCTCTAGCAACTTCAGACCATGCTTGTACCACGCATTGGAACACCAATTTTCACATAACTTGGTTGTTTCATCTCAACCAAACCAGAATTTTGACAATTAGTAAAACAAACTCTCTCGTCCTCTCAAACCTTCTCTATAAATATAGAAGCCATTTGTAAGATTAAAAAAAATTTGGTGGTGTAGACAAGCTTTCTTAAAACCCCTCATACTCTCAAAAAACCATAATTGTCCACAAAACCTCCACTCTTAAGCTTAGAAACCAAAATCTTCAAATCTCTCAAACCTTGCATTTCTGTCCAAACAAACCTTCCACATACTTCATATACATCATATAGAAGTTGTTTAAACACAAGAAAAACTTCTGTAACATCATTATCATCACCTTCCAAACTCAAAAACATTGTCTTGCAAGTTGACTTGGTTGGAGAGTCCCAAACACTTTCAGCACAAAGTAAGTATTGAAACAACTTCAAGGAGGTCTAAGGAAGCTCAACCAATCATCACATTGCACCTGGAAACATCCATACACATTTTGGATTTTTAGTTCAAGAGGTAAGTTTTCTCAAACTGTGATATCCTTGTTCATACATCATTTTATTTTCGTTTTCAAAAGAACAAAATAGGACAAATCAAAGTAGAAGAGTTGCAAACACTCAAAACTACAGAAAAATGCTTCTAGAAGTCTGACACAGGCCGTGTCAGGAAGAAAACAGGAAAAATGGTGAGACAGGGTTATGACACGGGTGCCCGTGTCACAGGACACGACCCATGTCCCTCTTACTGGGATTAAAACTTGGCAAAATGGCATGACAAGGTTCTGACACGGGTGCCCGTGTCACAAGACACGGCCTGTTTCAGCTCGTCTGGGATAGAAAAATTATGCAGGGATAATTATAGGGTCCTGACACGGGGGCCTGTGTCACAGAACACGGCCCGTGTCAGCCAGGCACCGGAATTCTTGATTTTGAGACTTTGTGTTGATGTTTTTGGATCATTAATGGTTTGTAATAGTAATTAGGGCTTTGTCCTTTCATCCCCATTCATTAAACTTGTACCCCCCTCCCCTAAAAGTTTTGTAATAGCGTAGGACTTTAAATTTCCACAATTTATCGCTTTCGAATAAAATGCTAGTAATTAGTGTTTGTATGGAAAGAATAAAATCAACCAATAGAAAACCGTAATTCAATACAAGCAAAGCATGAAAAACAAACACTTTGCACACTTGCACCTCTAGGGTTAACCTCACTTGTTTCCTTGAGAAAAATAGTCATGTCCCTCGAACGTGGGATACTTTAGCAAAGACCCTCGAATATAATATCGTAGTCCCTCGATGACCCTTCGATGTTGCCTTCGGTAAACGGTCTTATACCCTTATAACAAATTGCTAAGGAATCCTATAATGTTGCCTTCTATGACTATACGACGACCCAAGTCAGTCCCATCACATCTAATGATAGGGCTCCTTATCAATCAATGGTAAGATAGCCATATCTAAAGGAGGAGGAAAAGAACTAAGACTCTTTGAGTAGGTATAACATTCATAGTTGCTTGCTCACAACCATCTTCAAAACATTTTTAAAACACACCAACACTTTTCCATGAAATATTTTCAAAAGTCAACACTTTGTATACATTCTTATAGAGACGAGGATCATTACAAAGTTCGCCTAAATGAAGGCACTTTTCAAAAATAATTTTAAAAACAATCACAAGCACATTTCAAACAAAGCATTTCAAAGTGATCAAGCAACTAAGATCCCATAGATAACTACAGATGAAAAGGGTGCTAATACCTTCCCTTTTCATAACCTACCCCTCAAACTCAAGAAAACATCTCAAAAGGTCTTTCCTGTTCTTTTCACCCTTTCCTTTATTAGATAAAAGAAAAGTCGGTGGCGACTCTTGCTATCCGCAACAATTGCGATAAAATGCAAAACACGCAAGTCAGTTCTCCCATCGTATTACAAAACTGACGACTCTACTGGGGAGAATAATTAAAAGTGGGGTTACCTTAGAGCTAGATCATATTTAATTGCTTTCATTGTTTGATTTGTTTGCTTTACATTTTAGGTCCCTGTTTGGGCTTGTATTGATCCTCTACCCGGATCTGGGAACACCATTAGGTAAATAGAAAAAATTGTGGAGATTATACGGTGTAGACCAATATGGTTCAGACAATATATATGTTAGTGTGACACATTTGTGGATACCGATTTCCCTTATGGCAAATTAAGGAGAATACGGGGCCACTGTATGGTGTCATGAAGCACTAACGAACCTTAGAACCTTTAATTGAACAACTTGGCCATTAGGGAGTAGTGAGATAGTCGACTTTGGTGCAGTCTGAAGTTGGTTGATACTCGATACTACGCTCATTGAGATCAGACTTTCTGGATATTTCGGTCGCCAATAAAAAGGCTTGCGCTGAAACAATGCTGGATGAGGAAAGATCAGTGATATTGAGATTCCCTAGAACCCGGTTACTTTTGTTAGGAAAGGTTGAACCAACTAAAACTTCAAGAGGGTACTTACCTATGAACCCCATGCAAGCCTAAACCTAAGGACTTGTTTGCTTTGCTTGTATATGTTTATTTGTACATAACATCATGACATCATACCATGGCATTTTCAATAACCATTTCAAGGTTCTCAAGGGTTTGTGATGCAGGGTTATATTGAATCAGACGTCTATCAAGGGGAAAGAGGATTTATTTTCCTCTAGCCAAATGTTGTCAAAAACCAAAGCATGGTAACTTGAGTCAAGGGCTATGACCCACTTGACATAGTGAGCTTGATTCTCATAGAAGGGTATTCAACAATACGAAGTTCTTCAAAGCTGTAATCAAAGTTCAACTTCTGACATTTTCTTGTGTTTACCCCGCGAGATCCTTGAAAACATTGCATTTTACATATCATGCATGTCATTGCATAATAGGTATTCTCAAGATAGGTTTCTCATTTTCTCGCTGTTTATTTTAGTAAGAAAATGGCTCTAGAGCAAATAGTTAAAGATCTCCAAGCTCAGAACGCCCAGTTCCAACAAGTGCTCCTGAACTTAGCCAAGGGCAAGGAAGATCTAAAAGCACTTTTCACCAAAGGGAGCAAGAAGAATTAAAAGAAACAAGATGGCATCCTAAACATGGGGAAGAGGTTTAAAGGGCCTGCTAAACAAGCCCAAGTTGAAGAAGATTCCTTCGAAGAGAATGAAAATCAAGATGAAGATGCTAGGAGCACCCATGCTAGGGGTGGAAACAATCAAATCTCTGAAGACGAGGATTATTCTGATGAGAAATATCTGTCGGCCGACCACAAATATAAGCAACTAGAAGATAGTTTAAAAGTTGTGGAGATCCAAGATGTGCCTAGCTTGGACTTTGAAGACTTGGGTTTGGTGTCTGGGGTAGTTATTCCCCACAAATTCAAGATTTCAATATTTTCCAAGTACGATGGTGTCTCGTGCCCTAAGCTTCACTTGAGATCTTACGTCCGCAAAATTCAACTGCATACCACTGATAAGAAGTTCTAGATGCACTTCTTTCAAGAGAGTCTGCCTGGGACTCAATTGGAGTAGTTTTACCAGTTAGAAGGTTCCAACATCCATACTTGGGAGGATTTGACGGCCGCCTTTTACCGCCAATATCAATATAATGCTGATCTTACGCCAACTAGGGTGCAATTACAAGGAATGACCATGGGTTCCAACGAGGGTTTCAAAGAATACGCTCAAAAGTGGAGAGACCTAGCCGGAAGGGTTCAACCTCCTTTATTTGACAAGGAGCTGGTTAATATCTTTATGGGAACTTTGACATGACCTTTCTTTAATCACCTAATCAGAAGCTCTTCAGCTAGATTCATCGAGCTGATTCTAATTGGGGAATGAGTTGAAGGTGGAATTAGAAGAGGAAAAATCCAGATGGCTGCATCTTCAAGTACTAAAAAGAAGACGTGCATTGGAAAGAAAGAGCCCAACGCTGTATATGGCCAAGAGGGACATGCTAAAGGTAACGACAACCAATCTGTGGAAGTTGTGCTAATATCTAATCCTACACCCGTGCAACAACATCAACAGGGGAATTAGTATAAGAAGGTCTCACCTAAGAGACAATTCACCAAAATCAACATGTCATTGGCTTAAGCATTACAGCACATGTTGAAGGCAGAGTTGATTACATTAAAGGCTCCACTTTGAAATCCCAATACTTCTACTCCTAGTTACCATCCTAATGAAAGATGTGCATACCATTCCGATAGTCCTGGACATGATATGAATGGCTGCTGGGCTCTGAAGAATAAAATTCAAGATATGATTAATACCAAGGAGATTGAATTCGGCCTTCTTGAGACTCCCAACATGATCACTGCTCCCATGCCAAATCATTGAGAGCGTCCAATTAATTTTTAATTTTCAATTGTAATTTCTTTTTTTTGTTCGAACACTTATCTATCATGTCAAACTTTGTTTCATTAATGCATTGCATATGTTTGTCTTGAATTAATCCATTTGTTTTCACTATACTGAATCCATGCTTTTACTTCCTTTTTGTGATATTCAACTCTCAATAAAAATCTATAAGCCTTTGGAGGGAGGATGATAAAAACAATACCATGTCTCATACAGTATGCTTTTGAACAGACCTTGCTGACGATGTACAAGTGTTGTTTCAAATCCTAAACAGTGGAGTTATAAGGAAGATAATCCCTAGTCAACCTCTTCGAGCCTAAGAAGTAGGAGTTTTATTTTTCACACAAATTGAAACCTTTAATCCTAACCTGGGGTAGGGTAGTTTCTCAGTTAATTCAGATGCACATTCAGTCGCAATCTTTCACTTTGTACACATCAAATTGTATCGAAGACGTCCTTCCAAATCAAAAGACGAAGATGGTTCCCCGTAAAATAGGCAGTCATTATCTCTCAAAATAAAATCCCACTGAGTCAAAGCGTACGAAGAAGACTTAAGAAAAACCAGGGCATCTCGCTGACAATAGTCTCAAAAGAAAAACAGATAGGAAAAAATTAGGGATAATAAATAAAAAAAGAGGTTGCTACAAATCCTCGACAACGGAAAAATGTTGCAAAAATGACTTCCTTCTCCAATAAACTTAACTTATCCGAACCATCACCAAAATATCATTCCAGATTCAATAGGAGTTCAAACGCACAATTAACTGAGTTTAAGACTGTAGTACATCATAAAGAACGGGTAGGTACAAATAAAATTTGAGCCTTATCCTTTGTTTCTTAAACCGTGAACTAGGCCATGTTACAACCCCTTAAAAGTCCTAATTGAAGCATGGGTTAGCTCAAAAGCATATTGTTACAAAAGGTATCCTGACTCCTACAAGGCTTATTGTAAATCCTGAGTCGAATTCATATTCTTACAAAATTCTTTTATTTGCTAAAAATGAATTTTTAAAACTTCAAGACAAACATAAGCTTTACATTGTTTGAATACCGCTGTTTGCATATAGCTAATTGTTTGACAATGGAGAAATTCGCACGAAAAATATCCAATGAACGAAAATTCTCTTAAGAAACAGAATCACTTCAAATTGGAAGACACTTCCAATGACAAACCTCCCATAATCAAGGGGGCATGACATGTTATTGTCCAACTTATCAGTGGCAATCAAGTCAAGATTCCAATAAATATCTCATAAAATCCTGAATATCCAGGGGCAGGTCTCCATCGGAATCACTTAGGGCATTGAACATGAATTCCAGTAAAGGGTCACATACGACCAAGCAAACATTGTTTGGAAGTAGTACAACACTTACTACTATGGACAGTGACAAATCCCCACAAAGTCCCTTTCATAAGGTGATCCCCAGTGAAGTCTCCAGAGCCACCTCCATAAGGTTATCCCATAGAATAATCTTCATGGATAATGGTACAATCCTCCACAAGGCTATCCCCAACAAGCGCAGAAGCATCTTCAAACAAAAGTGGGGCATCCTCCAGCCAATGACGTAGTCAAACTCACCAGCAGATAGAGGAGTTTGATCTTCTCCCAACGAACGCACACATCATGCTAGTTCCCAAACGGATGTAAATTTCCGGCAGTTTATCATCTTCTAGATACAATGCAGATGCAATCTAAATACAAATTTATTCTGACATTTATTCCAGACTCTCTTATAGATACAGTTCATATACGATCCAGATATGGATGTCATTCTGATACTCGTTCAATATCTCTTGAGATACAATCAAGGCTCATATTCATTCTAACATTCCCCAACTGAGTTGGTCTTAACTGAAAAAAGAAACCTTGCGGACTTCTCCCCAAAAGAATTCATCTCCCCAATAAGGTCTTCAAAATGTTCTCCTCAATAGGGTTTATTTCCCCAACAAAATACATATTCCCCATCACGAGTTTTTTCTCAGACTATTACAAATCAACGGACAAAAGCCCTTGTCCCCAGCGGAGTTGATACTATCCCCAATAAGTTGATGTGAAGACTGGAATCCGACCAGATAACAATTAACTTTGTTCTCCCTAGAAAGTTGTTGCGAAGCTTGGAATCCGACCAGATAACAGTTAACTTCATTTAACCTCAGAAAGTTGTTGTGAAGCCTGGAATCCGACCAGATAACAATTAACTTCATCCTCCCTAGAAAGTTACTACAAAGCCTGGATCTCGACCAGATACCAGTCAACTATCCTCTCCAATACAAAAGTTTAATCATCTCTTTTATCCCCAGTCAGGGTAAATAAGAATTAAATTCTCCAGTAAAGTAATGGACAACCAAGGTTCCTAAACTTTATCCCTCAAATAGAAATCAACACATCCCCAGCAGAGTATCTTCAAACAAATAAGCAAAACTCCCCAGGAGTAGTCAGGAATTTATTTTCCTAGATAAAGATACACTTCAACCACATTTCACATTTCATACATCATAGCATATGCATACGAAACACATATAGCATTCTCATTCGTTATGAGAGCATCATTACACAACACATACATCATGCCCTTGCATGAAAATAACTTTATCTTTTCAGGCCGGTTCCCGAACAGGTAGATCTCGTCAACAACCTATCATCTGTCAAATATAATGAGCCAAATATTCACTCTAGAAACAATTCAGATACGATCCAGATATGGATGACATACTGATACTTGTCCCAGATTCTCTCTAGAATACAATCCAGATACGATTCAGAGACGGATGTCATTCTGACACTTATTCCAGATTCTCTTCTAGAAATGGTTCAGATACGATCCAAAGACGGATGACATTCTGATACTTATTCCAGATTTTCTCCTTGATACAGTTTAAATACAATCCAGATACGGATGTCATTCTGACACTTGCTCCAGATTCACTCTAGAAATGGTTAAGATACGATCCAGATATGTATGACATTTTGATACTTATTTTAGATTCTCTCTATAATATAGTCCAGATACGATATAGAGACGGATTTCATTCTAATAATTATTCCATATTTTCTCCTAGATACAGTTCAGATACGATTCAGATGCGGATGTCATTCTGACACTCATTCAATACATCTTTCAAATACAGTTCAGATACGATCCATATGAGGATATCATTCTGACACTCATTCAGTACATACTTCAAATACAATTCAGATACGATTCAGATGCGGATATCATTCTGACACTCATTCAAATACATCTTTCTAATATAGTGCAGATATAATCCAAATGCAGATGTCATTCTGACACTCATTCAGTACAGTTCTCAAACATAGTTCAGATACAATCCAGATATGAATGTCATTCTGACACTCATTCAGTACATTTCTCAAATACAGTTCAGATACAATCCAGATGCGGATGTCATTCTAACTCTAATTCAGTACATTTCTCAAATAAAGTTCAGATACGATCCAGATACGAATTTCATTCTGACACTCATTCAGTATATTTCTCAAATACATTTCAGATATGATCCAGATACGGATGTCATTATGACACTCATTCAGTACATCTTTTAGATATGAGTCAGATACGATCCAGCTATGTATGTTATTCTGATACTCATTCCACTACATCTTCCGACTCAGATTAAATCAGCCAAAGATTGATTCTGATACTTTTCTAGTTACACTCAAGTTTAGACTTAGTCTAATTTCTATCAACAATCACCTTTAGATGGCATCTATAAGCCCATCTCCGACAAACTCTTTATCACTTCTTAATAATGAGATGAAAAGTCCGAAAACTCACCTTGCAGCTAAAGACCATGATTTGAGTTAGAGGACCTTTCAAGGTGTTGTGATGATTGAGTTAACTTCCTTGAACCTCTAGGAAGCTAATGCACTAGTTACTTTGAGCTGAGGATGGCTGAATCGTGCTGGAGAAGTCCAAGTGCAAAGCTATAATTTTGAAAATAGAGGATAATGATGGAGATGTTACAGTTGTGTTGCAGGTGTTGAGATTGTTTATGTATATGTTTAGAAGCTTTTGAAAGCAAAAGGCCAAGAAACGCACGACTGAATTTGGAGATTGGATTCCAAACTCAAAATGGCAAGTTTTAAGGTGTTTTTAGTGGTTCTGTGTTTGGGAGTGTTTCAGGGCTTTAGCATTCATGTGTTGGCTTGCAAATGATGTATATATTTATAGGAAAGAGGTTTCAAGTGTTAAAACAACTCTGAATTTGAATTCTCAAGTTGTGGCAACTTTACTTATTTTTCAAGCAATGTTGAAACATCTTGTTCCAAGACATGGTACAGGGCTATATAGAGTGGTTAGAACTTTAAACATGCTTGCTTTTGGTTTATAGGGTTTGTGCATGCAGAAAGAACAAGTGCAAGGCTCAATACAAGTTGACTTTGCATAAAGCTTGCTTTTCTAAAATGACAATGGTAACTTTGTGCCATTAATGGAAAATTGGTTTGGACAATGCTTCAAGCACTTGGATAAGAGCTTAATAAATTGTGTAAACCATTAATTATGGAGTGGAACACAAGTTTGAGACCTGAAAAGTGATATTTGTACAACATGCTTGAAGATTGGATAATTTTTCATCACAAAATATGCCTTGCAAAACAAGAATGAAACCCTAACTGCATGGCTTCGATTCTCTAGGCTCATGTATGATCTTTATAAGTTCTTTGACATTTTGGAAACTTGTAACATCCCCTACATACTTCATGTTGGACATTTTTTAAGATTCAATTTGGAACTAGGTGAAAAATTTCCATGAAGTTAGGTCAAAATCCGGACTAAAATACTTAAAATTTCACTAAGTGTTTTAATTTCATGTACATGTCTTCATGAATTTATAACTCAAAATCCAAGCATTTCTAGAAAACATTCTACCCTACAATGTTTTATATATCATTGAGATATATAACTTTCATTTTGGAAGTTTTTCTTGAATCATCTTGTATCATGGTGAAAATTTGGCACAAAGTCAAGAAAAAAGTTAACTTTCCAACACTTAGAAAAATTTCTAAGTCTTAGAATTTTGACTTTTCAAAGATAATTTTAACTTTTTGACTTCTTGATGAAAAATATTCATATTTTGATATGTCTTGATGAAATATAATTTTTGAAACTTGATTTTGATCAAAAAGTCAAAGTTTGACTTTTCAGTATAGTTGACTTTTTTTCATCAGTTGACCAAATTTCAATTATCAATCAATTGATCTTGAGAAGTGTTTTGAATCATGCCATTAGGTCAAAATTACATATTTGAAATCTTGATATTATTTCTCAAGCCAACAAGTCATGTATTAGGTCAAAAGTCAAAAACTTGAGCCTCCTCAATCAAAACCATAATTTTGACCATTTTGCCCTTTTGGTGATCTGATCAAATTTCTTGAGGAATGGTGATCTAACCTTGACCAATTGACATATATAAGTTCAAAATGTTGATATGGGTCAAAAATCATGAATTTTGACTGTAAATTGCCCATAGTTGACTTTTTGCCCAATACAATTGATTTTAGGTCAACTGATCAATTGACTGAGCAAACTTGAAATGCAAGACTTGAAATTTGACATGAGCATTCTTGAAGGTATAAAATGATCCGTGAAATTCATATGGGGCATTAAAAGTCCATTTGTCCTTATGCAAACTCAAACCCTAATTTGAGTCATCAGTGTTGAGGAAGTGTCTTGAGCTGATCCATCTTTGTGCAATCTTGAAACAATGGAAATCTTGTGATAGAAATCTTGAGAAAATGAGACAGAAAATTTTGGGGTACAATAGCTGCCCCTGTTCAATCTTCTTAAACCTGAAGAGTTAGATTGGCGGGTCCGCCATTCGTGATTTGAAGTTGAAAGATGATTGAACACTATAGTTCCCAAAAATTTGCACTCGATAATGTATTGATACGGGAATGGGCTTATAGACGCCATTTGGAGAGATGATGGTAGAAACTGGAAGAAAATTCAGCATAAATCTTTAGTCGATTCCTACTGAAAACTAAGTGTCTTTTGCATGTCTTTAACTTGGAGAGATAAATCTGATCTAGAAGAGGACTTGCTTGATGATTGATTTCTTCTTACAAGGAAAGGGGGTTAGTTTCATGCGGATGTATGCATGGTGCAATTAAGTTCTCAAAATAAATAAGATTATGATATATGTATTTGTTATGTATGTGATATGATGTATGAATGTGAAACACTAAAGTGTATCTTTGTCTAAAATGAAAACCCTGACAAATTGTTGGGGAGTTTTTGGAGATTAAATCCTGGATTACTGCTAGAGATGAAAAGTATGTGTACTTTGAACTTTGTTCAGAGTGCTTCTTGTTGGGAATTTCTAATTTTTGAGGAAAAGTCCGTTGGGGAATAATGAGTGTGGCTCTTTATTTTAGAGGAAACTCTGCGGAGAGTGTTGATTTTCTGCTTGGGGGAAAGAGCTCAAAATTTCTAGTCGTCTATTGCTCTAGTGGGGAATTATCTCTTGAAAGTTAGTTGTTATCTGGTTGAATTCCAAGTTTCACACCAACTTTCTAGGGATAGTGGCAAAATCTACTGGGGAAGAGGAGTTTTGTTAGTGATTGAAGGAGTTAAACTAGTAGCTGGTCGGGTCTAAGCTTTGCAGTAATTTGAACTTGAGGTTAAATGATATCCGGTCGGGTCCAGGTTTCAGCAATTTGGAGAAGTTGAACTATTATCTGGTCGGGTCCAGGCTTCATAGTAATTTGAACTATTATCTGGTCGGGTCTAGGTTTTAATAACTGGAGAAGTTAAACTATTATTTGGTTTGGTCCAGGCTTTAGTAACTTGAAATTGGGATTAACTTTTATTTGGTCGGCTCCAGGTTTCAGCAATTTGGAGAAGTTGAACTATTATTTGGTCGAGTTCAGGCTTCGTAGTAATTTGAATTGTTATCTGGTCAGGTCCAGATTTCAGTAACTAGAGAAGTTAAACTATTATTTGGTCGGGTCCAAGCTTTATTAACTTGAAATTGGGATTAACTGTTATCTGGTCGGGTCCAGGTTTCAGCAATTTGGAGAAGTTAAACTATTATCTGGCCGGGTCCAGGCTTTAGTAACTTACAATTGAGATTAGTTGTTATCTGGTCGGGTCCAGGTTTTAGTAGCAACTTAAATTGTTCTCTGGTCGGGTCCAGTCTTCACAGTAAATTGAGGGTAGGATGAAGTTGAACTAACATCTGGTCAGGTCCAGGCTTTAGTAACTTGTTTCGATAGGAATGAAATTAAACTATTATCTGGTTGGATCCAGGCTTCGTAGTAAATTGCTTGGATAGGAATGACTCTGTTGGCAACTTCACTGGGGATTAGGGGTTGTGGTCCCTTGATTTGTAATATTCTGAGAGGCAAACTCAAGATGGGGAAGTTTTCCGTTTGTTGGGGAAATAAACCCTATTGAAGAGGATATTTGATGAACTACTGGGGAGGTGTCTCTTTCCATAAGGCTTATTTTTAAGACCAACTCAGCTGGGAGAGGATCTTCCGGAGATTGAAACTCTGTCTGAGGATTTTATGAATCCAAATTTATGGGGATAATGTTATTGAAATAACTCAGTGGGAAGATCTCAAATGCATTTAAAGATATGCTTTTCACTGTTTATAAGCATACAAGCATACATTTTCTAAAAGTTTTAATTATGTCCATATGCATATGCTCATTCAATTTTAGTCATTGGACACTTTTGCACTTAAAACAGAAAGAATAGAAAGTTTTCACTTCAAAGTATATTTGTATTTGATGTTTTGCACATGAATAATTTTTTTTATACAAAGAGACATTTTCGAAAGAATGGAAAGAATACAAAGTGAAATAAAAAATAATAGCCATGTGGAAGTGATCTCATTGTGTTCCAACTCCACTATTGCCTCGATGTCTTCGAACCTCCATTGTTGTTGAAAGAAGTTGATTGGATTGATCTTGAAATATTTAAATTTGGACCTTGGTAATAAAGTTGGCTTTAAAGACCCCACGAGACATAGTCATACGCTTTTAATCATTAACTTTTGCCTGGACTGCCCTTTAGGATTTTCGGCCCACCAGGATACCCATTTTTTTCCTAAGTCACCCTTTCGGGTTTTCGGCCCACCAGGATACCCATTTTTTTCCCAAGTCACCCTTTCGGGTTTTCGACTTGCCGGGTGTACAATCTTTTGCATATATCCCTAACTTTTTCCCAAACCTTTTGGTTCGCCAGGATGCCCTTATTTTTTCCTAGGTGTGTCAACCTAATGGGTCATTTTATGCGTAGTATTTTTTAACTATGTTCGCGTTCACAGGATGTGAGAAGTCTTCACCATCCATAGTAGTCAACATCATGGCACCACTAGAGAAAACTTTCTTTACAACGAATGGTCCTTCGTAAGTGGGAGTCCATTTTCCCCTGGGATCTCCTTGTGGAAGAATGATGCGCTTTATTACCAAGTCGCCATCTTTATACACTCGAGGCTTGAGCTTTTTGTTGAAAGCCTTGGTCATACGCTTTTGGTACATATGACCATGACAAACAACAGCCAGTCATTTTTCATTAATCAAGTTTAACTGATCCAATCTAGTTTGCACCCACTCGTCTTCGCCCAGATCTGCTTCTTTCATAATCCTTAGGGAAAGAATCTGAACTTTTATAGGCAAGACAGCTTCCATACCATAAACCAAAGAGAAAGGAGTTTCCCCAGTTGGCGTTCAAGTTGAAGTACAGTAGCCATGGAGAGAAAACGGTAACATCTGATGCCAGTCTTTATATGTTACCACCATCTTTTGCATAATCTTCTTGATATTTTTATTGGCAGCTTCCACTGCGCCATTCATCTTGGGTCTGTACGGGGGAAGAATTGTGATGCTTGATTTTGAATTGAGTACAAAGTTTCATAATCGTAGCATTATTGTGGTTGGTTCCATTGTCAGTGATGATCCTTTTGGGGACACCGTAACGATAGATGAGGTTATGCTTGATAAACCTGGCTACAACATTCTTGGTAACTGAGGCATATGAGGCGGCTTCGACCCACTTGGTAAAATAATCAATGGCAACAAGGATGAAATGGTGTCCATTAGAAGCGGTAGGTTTGATCTCTTAAATCATGTCAATTCCCCACATTGCAAATAGCCACGGAGCGGTCATGACATTCAGAGGAATTGGGGGTACATGGACCTTGTCAGCATAGATTTGACACTTATGACAAGTCCTTGAGTGATGATGATAATCAGTTTCCATTGTGGACCAATAGTAAACGGCCCTCGGGATTTTCTAGGCCATAGTGTACCCACTATAATGAGTCCCAAAGATTCCATCATGCATGTCTTCCATAATTTTCTCCGCCTCCTTCTTGTCCATACACCAGATTAGAGTAGAAACATGATTTCTCTTATACAGGATTCCATTGCTTATGAAGAATTTGGCTGATAATCTTTGCAAGAATTTCTTATCATTGATGAAATCTCCTTCATGATACTCTTGTGCTTTAAGATATCTCCTTACTTCATGGTACCATGGTTTCTCTTCGTCAGTGTCAAGCTCATAGTAGTGTGCGGGTTCGTCAAATCTTTCAATTTTAATCATATGAGCTTCATTGTCCCATTTGACCTTGAACATGGAATACATTATTCCCAAGGCATCAACCAACTGATTTTCTTCTCTAGGAAAATGTTCAAAGGTGATTTCCTCGAAGTATGGTATTAGGGTTAACACAAGCTCCTTGTAAGAAATAAGGTTAGGATGCTTGGTGTCACATTCTCCTTTGACTTTACTGATCACTAGAGCAGAATCTCTGAATATGTTCAAGAACTTGATCCTTAAGTCAATGGCAGCCTTTAAATCAAATATGCACGCTTCGTATTCATCCATATTATTCGTACAATCTAAGCACAACCTAGTAGTGAAAGGAGTATGGGAACCCTTAGGAGAAATAATCACAGCACCAATTACATTACCCAAAGCGTTGGAATCTCCTTCGAAAACCATAGTCCATCAGGGTCCTTGTCCAGGTCCGTCATATAGTCCAGGTTCTTCATAGTTAGTTACTAACATAATATTCTCATCCGGGAAGTCAAAGCTCATGGATTGGTAATCATTAAAAGCTTGATGGGCCAAATGATCTGCTAATACACTTACTTTGATGGCCTTTTGTGTGGTATACTAGATGTCATATTCGGTCAGAATCATTTTCCATCTAGTTATTCGTCTGGAGAGAGATGGCTTCTCGAAGATGTACTTGATAGGGTCCATTTTAGAAATCAATAAAGTGGTGTGAGTCAACATATACTCTCTTATCCGACGAGTAGCCCATGCCAGAGCACAACAAGTTTTCTCGAGTAGTGAATATCTGGTTTCATAATCGATAAACTTTTTGCTCAGGTAGTATATTGCATGCTCTTTTCATCCAGACTCGTCATGTTGGCCCAACACACACACCCATGGAATTCTCTAATACAATTAAGTACATGATCAAGGGTATTCCTTCAACTGGAGGCATCAAGATATGAGGTTCTTGTAAATATTCCTTGATCTTATCAAAGGCATATTTGCAGTCGTCGTTCCATTTGACTACTTGATCTTTCTTTAGGAGTTTGAAGATTGGATCACAAGTAGAAATTATATGAGATATGAAATGGGAAATTTAATTAAGATGACCCAAGAATCCTATAACTTCCTTCTCAGAGCGGGGAACTGGCATCTCTTGAATGACTTTAACTTTTGCAGAATCAAATTCGGTGCCTTTTCCACTGACAACAAAACCTAAGAGCTTTCCAGATCTTACCCCGAAGGTGCACTTGTTAGTATTTAGCCTTAGGTTGTACTTCTTCAACCTTTAAAATAGCTTGTGCATGTGATCGAGGTGTTCTTCTTCAGTTTGCAACCTTGCAATCATATCATCCACATAGACCTCTATTTCATGATGGATCATATCATGAAATAAAGCTACCTTAGCTCTTTAATATGTTTCCCATGCATTCTTTAATCCGAATGGCATGACCTTGTAACAAAAGGTGCCCCGTTGTGTAACAAAAGTGGTCTTTTCCATGTCTTCGGGAGCCATCTTGATTTGGTTGTAGCCAGAAAATCCATCCATGAAGGAGAAGACTTTATGTTGAGCGGTGTTATCAACCAAGACGTCGATATGAGTTAGAGGGAAATCATCTTTGAGGCTTTCCCTATTTAAATCCCTATAGTCTACACACATATGAACCTTCCCATATTTCTTCGGTACGGTGACCATGTTTGTAACCCATTGAGGATAAGATATCACAGCTAGGAAACCTGCATCGAATTGTTTCATCACTTCAGCTTTTATCTTTTCAGACATGCCAGGCTGCATGCGATGAACCTTTTGCTTAACTGGAGGACAATCTTCCTTCATTGGCTGACGATGAACCACAATGTCGGTATCCAACCCTGGAATATCTTCATACGACCAAGCAAACACTTCAACATAGTCATGTAACATCTGAACCAATCTACTCTTGATACCATCTTTTAGTTTGGCGCCTATCTTGACTTATTTCCTATCTGTCTCGGTACCTAGGTTGATAACTTCGACTGGCTCTTCATGAGGTTGAATATCTTTCTCCTCTTGTATCAGAAGTTTGGCTAGTTCCCCTGGTATTTCACAATCTTCTTCACCTTCATCTTCGTCTTGGTTAATTGGATGTTCGAAGTCATAACTGGCAATAGTAGAGTCGTTGACAATGACATCTGGAGTGGATAAAGATCTGCAAGTGTGTGTGTGTGTGTGTGTGTGTGTGTGTGTGTGTGTGTGTGTGTGTGTGTGTGTGTGTGTGTGCATGTAAGATACATGGCTATTGAAAAAAATGCAATAAAGAAAAAGAGAGACAATGAACATAAAATTTGAATGCAAAAGGTCCAATGGTTTATATTAAATGATCATATGATAAATGAACATGAACAAAACCCTTAACAAATGGACCATAGTTCCCCAGACAAGGCACATGGCTTAAAAGTCGTTGTTTGGAATTTAAAATTATAGACAAAAGTTCTTGAATTGACAGAAAATAGTAAATAGTAATTACTCCTCGATGAAGGAGATGGGAGTGAAATCCTTTGCATTCCAGTTGTTGAGCTTTCCTCCGGCAGTGGGGTGGATCCATTCTTCAAAAGCGCATTCATCATCAGAGTCTTCCACAACATTTACTTCATGATTTCTGATGCGAAGAGGTAGCTTTCTCATGTGAGCGCGCCTGACCTCTTTCCGAGCTTTGATGGTGAAACCCAAACCAAATTTGTCTACTTTAAACAGAATGTCGGGAAGTTGTCCCCAAATAGTACAGCTTCATCCTCGACCACGGCACATGAATCTTTAAGTGAAACCATTCTTGGTACAACTTCGTCAGCTTTTGATATGTCGGAGGAGATTTTGGTGGCGGAAACCATAGGAGGAACAACTTGGAAAGCCTGGCACGGAGTTTCTATTAATTCACCATTCATTTCCACATATTTGAAGGAATTGAGGTGGCTCACCATAAATTCTTCTTCGCCGCAAATAGTAACGATCTTCCCTTTGACTGGATATTTTAATTTTTGATGAAGGGTGGATGT